>OX403605.1:2505000-3755000 GCA_948107665.1 Lomographa bimaculata
CTTTAAAATGTATTACATTAATTATATTTTCATTTATTTACATCATTTGATAGCTGAATATATGATGTGATGGATTTTTATACTCTAGTTTGTAATCGTGATGTTACTCGTAAATTAGTTTTAATAGAAATATCAATAAATTGGTGACACCAAGACGTTATTTACCTAGGTCTTGTATATATGGAAAAAATAATACATATTATTTGTGTGTCTTTGTTGTTTTTGTACAGGTTTGGAGATATTGAACTACAGAGAGCTTTGTAAATATGCTGTTTGAAATGATTGAGGTTAATTGTTTTTCGAAAAGATGTTTAGGTTTTGAAAAGTCGGGTCTTCGAAATTTCTGATTACGTATTATTTTTAAGCTCCACGCATAATGTTGATGTAGTTTAGTGGGCCTTGGACCGACTCTGAAATTTCGATGTGGTGTCAAAAATATTGGCTTTGGATTTGTGCTAAGGAACTGGCCTTTGGCTTAGTTAGGTTAGATTTCCGGTGGACACGCAAGTTTTCTCCCCAAGGGAAATTTGTGTTTCTGGTTTTAGTTGTGATTTTGTGTGTGATGTGAATGTTTCTGGCATCCACGACACAAGTCATGTCTGTGAGTGTAAAAGCGTTTTAATGTACGTAGAATTCTACACTCGTACGCCTATTGTAAAATGTAAATGATACTTTGCCTTGTTTACTTTTGGAATAAATAAAATTTTATTAGACAGTATTTTTGACATCGAAGTGGAATTTATTAGATTCAGCCCATAGTAGAAGACTAGGACATTAAAAAAAACATACTTGTGTATGTTAGAACTTCCACCTAAATATCTAGGACTTTACTTTAACCTTGGCGTAATTTTATATCGTTTTACAGAGACAACAAAAAAAAAATTATTACTAAAAAAATACCCTACTAATATTACTAACAAGTATTCTCTGGCGTGTTTCTGGTATTTAATTATTTAACGATTTACACGAATTTATTAGTTTAATTTATGAAATCGGTAATATTCATGTTTTCTATTATATATTTTAAAGATCTCATATAAACACTTGTATGAAAACGTCTTACTACGCAATAATTAGGTATATAAATGTTTTTATATATATGTATAAGCTTTGAAGTGTCTTGAAGCACAACTTATCTTTTATATGGTATACTATGAGCCCTAAGTTTTTGCTCGCGTACCGCGCTTACAGTGGCAACATTCAATTTTCTAATAGACCTACTTATTTACGCACTCGAGGCTTCCTTCTCAACCGTTATTGTTATTTTAAACAAACAATATTCGGATGACCGAGCTTTGCTTGGTTTTTTGTTTTTGGTAGAATGTGTTTGAATTTGTAGGCTCAGAAAACTCCATCTAGTGTCGAGTAGAAACAGTTTTTTACATCGGTCATGGCGTAATAGATGGCGCTGATAGTTTCTTAAACCCGGTCTTTCAAATGCAGTTTGGGAACCGAGCATTTCTCGGACCTGGAACGTTGATAAATCGATTCCTTGGGCCGAAAAACCCCTAATCTGTAACTTTCATGAAAATCGTTGGAGCCGTTTCCGAGATCCAGAATACACATATAAATCGTTTAAAGGTATTAGATAGAAAGATGAAAACAGGTTGACTGCGACAAAAACTAGTTAGGGAATAATGAAACTTAGTGGTGTTGTTGTGACACACATCGTTCAACTTTTCAATTATGTGTCTCTATTCCTCTACGTCAACAAGAAAAGGACGGAAGAACTTTAAATTAGGGGTGTCAAAATGTTAGCACAGCACCATTAAATAATACATCTACACCTCGGAAAAATCATAACCAAATTGATATTTATATGATTTTCATTTATATTTTTTTTAGCTAGATAGGCATACATTTGACCGCTATCTCGCCTGAGGGAAAGTGACGATGCGGCCGAGATGGAACATGCCTAGAAGGTACCTATTCACTCTACTTTTGAAGACACCCAGAATGTACCGTTTAGGGAACAAAGACGCAGGCAATGAGTTCCACTCCTTCACTGTACGGATGATAAACGTAGAAGCGAAACGCTTCGAATACTAGTTGTGTCCCGCGGTGTTACGCGCAGATAAACGCTTACTTTTTCTTCTTTTATTGGGCCAGGCAACATTTTCTTTTATACAAACCTTGACCTGATAATTGCGAGCATATAAAAAAAATTGCCAAATCAGTCGAGCTATTGTTGAGTTTTCGAGACTAACACACGGCAATCGATTTATAATATACTAGCCGTGCCCCGAGGCTTCGCCCGCGTTGATCAAGTAAAAAATTAACCTATGTGCTAATCCTAGGTATAGGCTATGTATATTCCAAATGTCATCCAAATGCGTTCGACTGTTACGGAAGAAAAAACAGACATACTTACACACAAACTTTCGGATTTATAATATTAGTGTGATATAGAAGATATACTCCGTTGAAGTTGTTGGTAAAGTACTAGGCAAACATGAACACGAAGGAGGTAATAAGTACGGCGGCCTTCATATAACGATTGTGGTTAACTAAATGGTTTTTGCATTGATAAGATCTATTTATTGGTGTAGATAAAGCCGTGCCTGCGCTTAATGTATACCAGTATGTAAATAGTCGCGTGTGTTAACACCTGTATTAAAACAGTCGTCTGGTTCTAGTAAGGATTTTCTTTTGTTTAAAAACCATCGATCTACAAATACATAGATATAGGGACCGAGCTTATAAGTACAAGCCAAATACGGTATTCCGGCAGTTATCCTTGAGAGCCTGCGTATTCCAAGTCTAGTGTGGTTACCAACTTCGATCACATCGTCACTTACCATCAGGTGAGATAGTGGTCAAACATTAGACTGTAACAAATGAAAAAAAAAAAGTATCCACGACAAAATTAAATATAAGCGACAATCCGGCCTCGTTAAAATTAGTAAGATGAAAATAGTGCGACTGTTAGTCAAAGCTGCGTACGCTGATTAATTGTTGCTAACAAAAACAATGTGGTCAAATGCTTGCCTATCGAGCCTAAAATAAGTAAGCTGTATAGTAATAGAGATTAGACATACATTAAATTGTTTTAGTTTGTTTATAATAATACAAATACATGTATCCACGTTTGTGTTAGTTTATCGCGTACACGTATTTCATGAAGTTTGTGTTAAACCCGAGATCCATTATTTTGTAACTTAACCAACCACAATTTTTAAAATAACTGCATAAATAACGATACATTTCGTAAGGGGAAAATGAATAATGTTTTTATGTAAAATTATGCGTGTAATTTTATGTCCTTCCATCCTTTTCTAACGTAAGTAGAAAGAAAGAAACGCACGTAATTATTACGATTTGGATTTGCCAGAATAAGACCGATTGACATGGTGAAGTAAGTGTCCCCATATACAGCAATATTAACTAGTGTAATAGCAATCAATTGAAACTTTATTTAAGCATATTATAAAAAATATAGTAATGTATATTATATATCTATTTAATATACTTTTTTTCATTTACCTTGCCAGTTATTTATATTAGAATCTCATAATTTTGTTTTTTTTAATTATTTATATAAAAAGATAACGCAAATGTTACTATGACAATCGTCTATAGTTTTGCCAGTGGCGTCCTATATAATCCCCATGTTCCAGAATTCGTCAGCAATGAACCCAACGTTCACAATTGTTCCGCTATTGTCCAATAGTGGAACGACTGTGATCGTAGAAGTCGTCTATCTCGAGCCCTTTTCAAATCAAGATGACGTCACAAATTACGCTCACACCTCGGGTCGGCGCCGACGTCTAACACTGCTGTCAAGATTTAAAATTCGAATATCTTTTCTATGGAAAAGCCCACGACCCGCGTTATCGTTCTGCTTAGAGCAAATGCCGTCAACGCGCACGCTTTTTGGAACGCCATAACGGGCGTTATGAGCGTGAATGCCGCGATTACTCACGAACTAGTTTTGGAACGTGGGGAATGAGTACAACTGTCAAATCATATAATGGATTTTGCTTAATAAGACAGTATTATCTGCACAGAGTAAGAGCAATCTGTTATCAGGTTTAAGCAATATGTTTTAAGTTTTTAAATAAAATATTTAACTTTTCGCCACCTAATACATATAAGCGTAATTTTAACACCATATTTTTATGGACTTAATTCTCTTTAAAATAATGTCTACACTCAACGGTGTTCAGGCAGCTGTTCTTGAAAGCCAGATTCATATTCTACAGTGCTAGACAAAACACAGTTGACCACATATCTAATCACACAAAGTGACTAGTTCAATGCTAGCTTATCAAATGCAAAACACTCACACATTATAAATTAGAAAGTAACGGTGTCCCATAGAAGGCGACACTAGTGTTCAACCAGGTGATAATCTAACGTCGTTTATAAGTAAGAACAACACTGGCTTTTCTTAGAATACTTATCGAGGAAAAATATACCTTTCTTGCATCGATCTAATAATACATGGATTTCGGGTCCGCGCTCAAAAGTGTCCACGGAACTTAGACGACAAAGCTTAATATAAGCGACAATCCCGACTCTGTAAACACTTTGTAGGGTGAGAATGTGCGACCGTCATCAGTCGAAGGTTTGTACGCTGATAAATTGTTATTAAAGTAATGGGGAGTCTATTAATTACGTGAGACGTTTAGGGGGGGAGGGGGTCGAGCCGAAACTCACCCAATCTCACGTGGGGGAGAGGGGGTATCTCAGCAAATATCACGTATTTTTTTTGTATGACTGTATAATTGCTTGAAAACTGCGTTTAATGATGTAAAAAAAACTACTGAATTATGGCTTAATCATATAGTTAGTAGGGGTTAGACTTAAATAAAAAAATTGAACAAAATGTGTGTTAAATAAATTCAACACAATCAAGCACATATTCAATTATTTACATTAAATATACGCAATTCGAAAAATCTCACGTGAGTTGAGGAGAGAGGGGAGGGGGTCGAGCAACATCTCACGAAAATTCAGCATGGGGAGAGAGGGTCGAAAAATCGACAAAATCGCCTCACGTAATTAATAGATGCCCCCTTAAAGCATATGTAAACTGTGTAGTAAAAACATTTGTTTTATATTGTTTATAATCATAAGCATACATATTATGTATCCACGTTTGTGCAGGTTTATAAGTACCCTTATTTCATGAAGTTTGTAAGACCCGAGGTACATGTTTGTAGGTCGACATTAGCGATATTTTTTAAAACGGATATGGATTGAGAGAATATGTATTTTAGACATTTGCCCTGTATGTGTGCAATTTGTAGTGTCATGCGTAAATAATCGCCAAATAAATTATTCTTTGACAATTTTATTGCATTTTATTGAGTAGGGATGAGATGTGATGTAAGGTATACACATTGGGTATTATTTTGTCTTGAAGTATCGGTAACTGGGCGCATAAAATTACGAGTGAAGTTTCAGAGGGAGCAGTGCACTATAGGGCACTATATAGCACCGCTCCCTCTGAGACTATCGAAGAAACATCATTTTTGAACACATTTTTAGAAAGGGGGTTTTGTATCGGTCGATTTAAAAATTGGCTATTAGCCAATTTTCATATTCTATAATTATCATAGATAAAATAATACATCATAAGTATAATTCTTGATCAGCTATACTCTTTCTAACTTTTTTATTTTTGACATAGCATGCCTATGAAGTTCCATAATTATTGTCTAGCATCCATAGAAGAAAAAATGCATCGATAACGAAAAACAAATGTTGGAAAGAGTATAAATACTAAATAATTGTATGAAAATCGATTATCTTACATAAATCTAAATTAGTTTCCATTCAAAATTTTCCCTATGTGTAGACCTTGCAATTGGATTGTAAGCATATGAAAAATCACAATAATTAATTAATTATTATTATATAATTTACCTTAAAACAATATATTAAAACTGTACATAATAGTTTTAGAAAGCGTAGATTTAAGTTTTTATTATTTTAAGATAGACATTTGTATTGTAAGATATATTTAGATGCGTTTTCTTTTACCATACCACATAGCTTGCGATAACGGCAAATAAACATTTTAATTAAAACCATAAGGACAATATTAATATTTATGATAGCCACCACATATATATACATACCTATATGTATTAATAACTCATTGTGAAATGAAACAATTTTTTTGACATGACATTTTCGTCCACTATTATTTAACATATTTATATACCTAGAGATAAACTATGATAACACGGCGCGCCCCTCCAAAATGCAACGTTTGAATGTATTTGCAAAAGTATTTACAAAGCGCCACCAAGACTCGCAACGCACGTGTGCGTGCTGAGACGGCTGTCAAACATAAACAAATCCAAGGATTTGTTGGTCGACTAGCGAAGTCATTAATAATCTATTATTTTATTAGTTAGGAGGGGCGCGCCATTTTATCGTAGTTCATCTCTAATTCTGGGATAACATTTATCCTCAACTCAATGATCTATTAAAAATACAGATACAACTCGTATTTGTATTTTCGGCTTCACCCCAAAAGTGAAGCCAAAGATTCAAATCCAATAATAGCCTATACTTTATCAGTCAAATGAATAGTTTTGCTTACATTCTGTCACTTTTTAACAAGCTTTATACAAAATATGTCAGAAATGTACGAGTTGTAAGCAAAACTATTTGATATAAATAAAATATATTAATGGAGTGTTATCCAGGTTGGTGATATTTCCGCTTCACTCCCATATTCCGTACGTTGCATCTGTATTTTTAGCAGATCGATGGCTCGAGTATGCAATTTAATTGGTTATGATACGAAATTGACTGAACTATGTTGATTTGTCTATTTGCAGCAATCGCACTATATTTAGTCAACTATATATGGATATATAATATTTAGCCTTAGTGAACATGCTTTTCGCCGACATTGATTTCTATTTAAAAAGAAATATAACATTATTTTCCTTGCCAATAAATGAGGCATAAATAGAATTTTTGGTCGTATTATTTTTATCCTAAGAATAAATGTTTTATGAAAGTATGTAAGTCGCCGTCATATAATGAGTTGAAACAATATTACAGAGAAATATACCAATGCATAATTTATTTTATAATGGATATCAAAAATTAAATAAACAATGTAGATTTTTTTATGCTAGAAAGCCAAGCATTTGACTACCATTTCACCCGATGGAAAGTGAAGATGCGGCCGAAGATGTAACATGCTTGCCTAAAACCTATTCATTCTTGACTTGAAGACGCGGGCAATGAGTTTCACTACTAAAAACAAACGAAATATCGTCGTAGAGCGATTAGTGATTTTGGCGACAGATTTTTCGACTCAAGGGTGTTAAGTCGAAAAATCTTTCGCCAAAATCACTAATAATAATAATAATAATAATAATAATTCTTTATTGCAGACACATGATCCATATTTAAAAACTTAAATATTACAATTAATTTAAATAAGGAGTAAAAAACTATATTAAAAACTAAAATAGATAATGAAATGATAGGTAGAGCCATGAATAATGTTCCAGCAGTGAGCAATCGCTTATAAGCTATAATATAGCATTAAGCATTATAATAAATAAGTCATCCCTTTAAAGAAACATCACTTACACCTTTAATTAAACATACAATTTTAATTAAAAATAAACAACAATATCATTTTTTGTTAGCTAATCGAGTTCAAATTGTAGTCTCGGTCACCGACGTAAGGTCGCGAGCCTATCGGTATTCTACGTAAAATTTTGGGGAGTGTGCGTAGTAATTATACGAGTTAATTCCCTCATGCCCGTTTTACGATCTAACAACAAGACAAACTGTCAAACGTCATCTTCCATATATGGTTAACATACCTCCAGTTCTCTCGAAGCGTTTCGCTTCTAGGTTTATCAACCGTACAGCGAAGGAGTGGAATACATTGCCCTCGTCTTGTTCCCCAAACGGTTTAATCTGGGAGTTTTCAAGTCAAGAGTGAATAAGTATCTTCTAGGCAAGCATGCTACATCTTCGGCTCGCTTTCCATCGCTTTCCAGGTGAGATTGTAGTCAAATGCTAGCTTATCGAGCATTAAAAAAAATTTTAAACAAAGAATATGAAATTGAGATCTTACGCATTGAACAAGACACTTATTATATAATATATAATGATAAAAATAAAATAAAAATACTACTCAAATTCAATATTGACAGTAAGATGTAATTATATATTCAACACTAGAGTTACCGACGAAACCTACTTAACTAAACTAAATAATCTTATGCTTATAGCTTCGTCAATTGTGTAGAAGGGAGACAATAATGTACGACCCGATATTCCATGGCCCGATATTGTACAGCCAATAATGCACCCCCTCGTAATTCATGAACATGGAATCGAAATATCAAGCCGTGCATTCCCGGGTCGCCAATTATTGCCTATACAACAGGCCCGTATCGATAATGTACGGCCAATAATGTACAGCCAATAATCCATGTATATGGCTTCAAAATATCGGGGTGTGCAATACTGTGCGTGCTATACTGGCTGCGTAAAATCACTCCGTGTCGATATTGTACGGCCAGTATTGCACAGCCAATAATTGGAAGCCAACCATTTTTTTTTGTGGGGGGATAATCTCTGTCATTTCCTTTCCTTCCCAGGGGTGAAGGAAAGGGGTATGTGGGGCTTGAACCCACTAAAAACCCCCTCGTGAGCAGTCCCTCGCCGAAGTGGGGCAAGCAAGATAGGGTGGCGCTAGCAGTCACTATCTTGCCCCGGCGGTAGGCCCCCAGATGCAAACTCCTCCGGGCCACTGCGCCTATGGAGGGGTGATCTTGCTCATCAAGGCCACCCCCCAGACGTGTGGGCCGTGCAAGCCGATGGAGAGGTGCCCTGACTCTCCACCAGTGACCCCACTACAAAGGAGGAGAGAGAAGGCGGGCGAACTGCCTCCTCCTCCCCCCCGTCCGTCTGCGCCGGAGCGGGTCAGATCGAGGATCGACCTCTGGCCCGCTCCGCGGCCTCCACCTGCTTCATCACCGCTTCGCAGAAGGAGACCACCGCCTGCCTCTCGCTGCCGAGCATGGCGTCTACCACGCTCGGCAGGGAGAGACCTCCGCCTATGATCGCTGAAAGTGTGTGCCGCTGAGGGCCACATGCGGCACACACCTCCAGCGTGTGAAACGCCGTGTCCTCCAGCGCCCCACATTCGTGACAGGCTGGGGCCGGCTCCCGTCTCTCGATTTGGTGCAGGTACTTTCCGAAACATCTATGTCCGGAAAGCACCTGCACCAATCGGAAGGTAAGCGACCCAAAACGCCGCCGCACCCACCTCCGAAGGACCGGGCGGATGGCCTCCACCGTCCACAGCCCGGGGACCGGTGGAGCCAGGTCCTCCGTCCACCGCCGCATCAGGACAGCCCGCGCCCGCCACCGCATGCGAGTGACCTCTTCCCACGCTGGGGGGTCTCCTCGAGCTCTCGCCGCCGCCACATTATCAGCTCGTGCTAATATTTTCCGACCTGTATTGTACGGCCAGTAATGCACGACCTGATATTTCGTGAACCAAATATTGGTTGAGTTTACCTGACTGCGTATTATCGGCTGTACAAAAACGGTCCGTGTTGTTATTTCACATCCAATAATGTACGGCCCGTATTGCACAACCTTATAATTGGAAGCCATAACACGGAATACTGGTTGCGAATTATTGGCCGTGCATTATTTTTCGTACAATATAGGGACTCGTGTAGAATATATGGACTCAAATAATTTAAACGCTAGCATGCTTAAAAACCGACTTTACCGCCTTATCTCCGGAACACTTGATCAAATCTTGACAATTATTATATGGGACTAATACGTGGTTCTGCCGGCGGACTTGATGCACTCACCCCGCAACACATCAAGGACTTGACTGGTGGTGGTTGTGGTGGCGTTGGTGATGGTCTAATTGTAGCTCTGACAAAACTTGTTAACTACATGCTGGCAGGTAAAGTAAATAGTGATATTACCGATATTTTTTATGGCGCCAATTTATGTGCATTGGAAAAAAAAGATGGTGGTATAAGGCCTATTGCTGTTGGTACTACGTACCGCCGTCTCACAGCCAAAATCTGCTGCAGATACATAGGCGAAGATCTCTCAATGGAGTTTCAACCTATACAACTAGGCTTTGGTACACGTGGAGGCTGTGAGGCAGCGGTACATGCACTAAGAACATATCTTATACTCAAAGGAGGAGAGGTGCTGTTGAAGGTAGATGTTAAAAACGCTTTTAATTCCGTCGATAGAGGTGCCCTGTTGAAAGAAATTAAGGAAAAAATTCCAAATCTCTACAATTTTCTCTGGCAATGTTATGGTAAAAACTCTAAATTAGTATTATATCGTAGTGACCTAATATCTTCTGAAGTTGGCTGTCAACAGGGAGATCCTCTTGGGCCAACTATTTTCAGCCTCGCGATTCATCCCATCATTAAACGTTTAGAGTCAAAATTTAATGTATGGTATTTAGATGATGGAACTGTGGGAGGTGACGCTAAAACCGTATTCGAGGACTTGACTAATATTATTTCTGAATTAAAAACTATTGGTTTAGAACTAAATTTTTCAAAATGTGAATTATATTTATTTGTCTAGTCATGTAACGCACAACGCGATATTGTCGATTTGTTCAATACTGTTGCTCCAAACATTAAAATTATTCACAATAGTTCTCTGCGCCTCCTAGGTTCTCCTATCCTTGACGAATCTATTCCAGATTTTGTCGAGGAGAAGATACAAAATTTCCAAAGTGTTTCGGACAGACTTGTGAAAATTAATTCACACATGGCCTACACAATTATAAAATACTGTTTATTCGTACCAAAATTTACGTATACTCTGCGGTGTTGTCAACTATGGAATCACCCTAACCTTCTACAAAAGTTAGATAACATCGTTAGAGATACACTCACTTCCATTTTTAATATTTCTCTGGATGATCGTGCGTGGTGTCAGGCTTCCCTACCAATTCGGTTGGGTGGTCTTGGTATCCGGAAAATTTCAAGCGTTTCTTTGCCGGCTTTCTTATCCTCAGTTAAAAGCACACAAAATTTAGCAACAACAATTTTGACACCAAGCTTAGTTATTTCTGATGTGTCGTATTTGACTGAGGCTATCGATGCCTGGAAATTAGCCTGCCCTGACAGTAGTCTGCCTAAACACCCATCTTCTCAGAGACAGTGGGATAAGCCGCTTTGTGAGTTGGAATGGAAAAAACATTTAGAAACATCCAGTAGCCCCACAGAGCGTGCTCGTCTTCTAGCTGTGTCTCGTTGGGAATCGGGTGTTTGGTTGCAGGCTCTGCCTTCAAATCATTTAGGGACACTGCTTGATAATAACACATTCCGTGTAGCAATGTCACTGCGCGTCGGTGCTCCTTGCGTTGTTCCACACCGATGCTCATGTGGAGAAAAAGTAGATCGCTTAGGCCTCCATGGGCTTTCTTGTGTCAGAAGTGCTGGTCGTATAGCTCGCCACAGTGCTTTGAATGACGTCATCCGTCGGGCATTTGGGAGTGCGAATATCGCAGCAATTTTAGAGCCTAGTGGCCTTATGCGCAACGACGGTAAACGACCCGATGGAATGACACTCATTCCTTGGAAGATGGGTCGACCCTTAGTGTGGGACGCTACTTGTGTCGACACTTTGGCGCCGTCTCATCTTCCAACAACATCGCAGCAGGCAAGTGGCGCTGCTACCGCAGCGGAATCTTCGAAACGGCGAAAATACTCAAGCCTCGACAGAGGTTACATATTTGTGCCTTTCGGAGTAGAAACTCTTGGTCCATGGGGACCAGGTGCACTTGAGATTTATAAAGATTTGGCTGGGAGACTGAAAGAGTCGACACGTGACCAAAATGCCGGTTTGTATTTTGCACAGCAATTAAGTCTCGCTGTGCAACGAGGTAACGCAGCCAGCATTTTGGGCACACTGCCGACCAATGACTTTTTGTATTAGGTTAGTAATTTAGTTAAATCTGTATTCTCTTTATTTATAAACCATTGAATATTATAATTAAATATATTTTATTAAATTGGGACTAATTAAATACACATTATTAAAGATAATTAAAAAACCACTTGACAGATCTTGATCAAATTATTGGGACCATATGAATCACCAGCTTACAAATAAAAAACATATCAAAATTGGTTCACCTAGAAAAGCTGAGTTAGCACAAAAAAAAACAGTCGAATTGAAAACCTTCTCCTTTTTTGAAGTCGGTTAAAAAGAGTTTTTATCATCAGGTGAGAAAGAGGTTAAACGGTAGCCTATCATATATAAAAGTAACAAGCATAAACCATAACCTCCCATGGCTATTTTAAAATTATCTGGATAATTAATCCAGTAGGTATTGTTTTCGAATTCTGTTTTTATTATCCTGTCCTGTCGGATCACGCTGGTCGATGGTGATCGATGATCGCATAACAGGATATGTCATCGTTATTTCGAAGGGTATTTCCATTTTTGGAATAACATGCTCTCAATATTGTGGTAATTAGTAATGTAATGAGTAATGAGCATTTACCCACTTCAATGTGTTATTTATTGTATTACGTAAGTAAGTTTTTGTCGCACCATTGCACCCCAGAAAAGCATCGCCAGCAATATTAAAATCAAATGAAAATCGTTTATTCATATGGGCCCCAAAGAGGCACTCACAAAATTACAGCCATCTCGAGAATAAACTGACAAGAATTCGGTGGCGCAATTTTTCAATATTTTTTAAATAATTTTATAGATAGCTATCTATATTTTTTGTAGCCAGAAAGTGCTTGTGCAGTTTGCCTCCATGCATCCTTGTCATTAATGTAGTAATGAGTATGTTAATGAGTGCAAACATTACAGCCGGCCTACTGTGATCTTTTTAAGCCTGCCAAGTTCCGGGCAGTTAATTTATTGGATCGGTATTTGTCCTGCTAAAATTTGTTATAGATTAGATAAATTACTCTGTAATGCCCGAAGCAGGTCAAAACCATTCAGCAATTGTATGTTCGTGTTAAGTACAAATTTTAGCAAGACTAATATCGATCCAATAAATGAACTGCCCGGAACTTGGCAGGGTTAAAAAGATCACGGTATGCCTGCTGTACATTAGATTGAAGGCCAATATTTCCATTGAAATTATAGGGTACTTCCCAACGGATCATAGTATCGGATTTTTACATTAACCGATCATAACAGTTTGTTCCCATCTGATCATAAGATCAGTTGCAACTAAAATAAATTATATATTATTCTTCCCAACTGATCTTAAGATCCGTTGGGACTCCAGTAAATTATACATTGTTGTTCTCAACCGATCATAGGATCTATTGGAACTTAAATATAGTAGGTACGTATTTTACATTCTCAATGGATCATAGAAATATAATGGTTTGATTCACCTTGTATTTTGTGAACATTACATTATCGGACATACAGAGATTTAAATCTAATATCTCAGGGTGACGAGAGTAATGATGCGCAGGATTTTGAACTACTTATGTAAGATCAAACCTCTGGGTGGCACTGTACTGTAGAACTGTACCTAATAAACAAGCTAGACGCTTAACAACAGGTGAGCGGCATGCTCGTCTCGTATCTCAATTATAAAAATGAAGTAAGTATAGGTAGGATAGGTACGAAATACACAACAAATCCGGTCCCAACGGAAGACCAGCGCTGATCTTTTGGTCAGCATTTATGCTGAGTTTTTTTTTCCTTAGTTTTGGCTTCGCAATCTTGTGCATTTAGCCAGTGTCAAGTGATAATATATTTCAAGTGTATTTCATATTATAGGTCCTAGTCACAAGTCACAGTCAAAGTCAAGTAAAAGAGTCAAGGTCCAGTCGTAGTCAAGTCATGCCCTAGTAAAGTGGTAGAAACTTTACTAGAACTTCTATTGGAGTTTTGGAGCGAAGGTGAAAATCACGTTTTTCAACTTTGTATGATTTGCCTACACTTATGCACGTTCACTAAGTATTAACGGTTAACAATCCACCATTATTACACATTAACACTCGAAGAATCACAGGTTTTGGAAAATTTTACAAAATCAACAACGCCATTTTTTCACCTTCGCGGCAAAACTCCTTTATGCTGAGTTGGAACCGATTTATGGCAATGCCAGCAAACATTTATTTATGTATAACCATTTTCTATTTTATTGTTGTTAGGTATTTAAAGTCTCGAGTAAATATATTTTCTTTCTTAAATACATTCGTAGTTCATCACCACTCTCGAGTAGAGCAATTAATATCCAAAATCAATAAACATTACGTTCCAATAGTGATCCTTGACAGCCATTTGCAGCGTATTTACCATTCTCGACTTCACCACTTTCTATAAGATGAGATAGTGTTCAAACCATAGCCTATCAGGGACAAGTGACTAAATCAAAATCTTGAAAATACCCTGACGGTCTATCTGGAAAACTGCGCCGATTTTCACCATATATATATTCACATGGCTAATACTCATCCTTCATTCACCTCATGTTTAAAAGGTGGCTTAAGCCATTCAAATAAAAAACCTAAATCAAAATCGATGCAGCCATTTGAGAGCTACGATTGTACAGAGAGTAACAATCGAAAGTGAATAGGTATCTATTATTTAGACTAGTGTGCTTCATCAGGTGAGGTAGTGGTCAAATGCTTGCCTATCAGAGATAAAAATTAAGTTCCAGCCAGTTGGAAGCTACGATGCCACATACAGACACAAACTACAAACTCATTACACCCCTTTTTAATGTTAAAACTATCGTGAGTATTACACATTATGTTATGTTATATTCGGCTTAAAACACGAAAATTTGACTTACTGTCACGCGCCGAGGCCCGAGCCGCACGCCTCTGCATATCGCGCGTCTGACTCATCCAGATGAAGGACAACTAATTTGTCCGAAACTAGTTGACTACAAAGTAAGTCAAATTTTCGTGTTTTAAGCCGAATATAACATAACATCATTACACCCCTTTTTAACCGACTTCAAAAAAAGGAGGAGGTTCTCAATTCGACTTTATTTTTTTAATATGTTACCTTATAACGTTATGAGCCGATTTTGATGATTATTTTTTAAATGAAATCTGATGCTTTCCTTATGGTCCCATTTAAACTTGATCAAGATCTGATCACTAGTTATTGAGTTATCGCCAATAATGCGTGTTTAATACATTAAATCTGATGTCATTAAGTCTGATGCGGTGAAGTCGTTTTTTTAAGCAGTTTTTTTGCATGCATTTAATTATTTTTCTTCAGGGGTTAGCAAAAAAGAAGACAATCGATACACGGTGCTAGGAATCGTTCAAATGAGTCAGATGTTAGTTAAACAAACCTGTATTAATCATAATCTAATTTGCAGTGTTATGTAGGCACTTACTACACCTATCATACTATTTATAAACACTCGAGTGCTGGAACCTCATTGAAGTCGAGTACGTGTACGAGAGTATCAGAATTCAGTAGTATTATGACAGTGAGGGTTTTCCTCTGATCACTTTCATTGATAAAAATATGTCCTTATCGATAAATCGATTGACCACTGACGTTAATAAAAATAGGAAAACGTCAATAAGTTCAATCTATTGAAATTGAAGAGTGCGGATCTATGTAAGATAGACATTTGTATACGCCATGTCACACTTACCTACATTATGGGGGCTGAGTCACCCACCTCCGTAGGAGGATACCCCTTAAGTCTGACTCCCTACACGTGGTCCCCGGGTGGTGCTAATCAGGTGACATTTGAGAGGTGGTAGAGCATTTTGTGAGTTGCTCGCCTGGCTTGCTACCAAAGTAGCTTACCACCATCAAGTTGCAAGTCTGCCGCCAAGCCAAATACGGTGTTCCGGCAGTTATCCTTGAGAGCCTGCGTATTCCAGGTCTAGTGTGTTTACCAGCTTCGATCACATCGTCACTTACCATCAGGTGAGATAGTGGTCAAACACTAGACTGTCACAAATAAAAAAATAAAAAAATAAGATTTTATTTACATGTATTCTGGCAAATAGTTTTGATTTACCTACTGTGTTCACGCGTTTGGCGAATGATTATATGAATATATGTTTGCCTTACAATATGACGCAAACAAGGTAACGAAAATGGGTTTACCGTAGGGCTGATGACTACACTAATTGATGATGAACAAAATATGTAATATTTAACAGAACAAACAAGTTAATAGTACCTATTATTTAATATTTATTTGATATATGAACTAGTTATAGGTGCCTATAAAATGTATGAATGTGCGTGGTATTTCCATTGAAAGGTTATTATGTTTGTTTGTATGGAATTTAGTCATCTTGAGTGAAAAACCAGGTCTCCTGCCTATATTGTTTGGTACCTACGTATAGTTAGTAATATCTTAAATTTGCTTCTATTTCTTCTACTTACATTGGATTGAAAGCTATTTAGTTAAGTAAAGGTGGTACCTACTTCCGTTTTTACTTTTAGGTTTTATTTATATTTTTATTATAATACTATACTGCGCCCCGCGGTTTTACCCGCGTAAGTCGCGGACCTGCGGGAAGTCCGCGAGACAATTTTCTTTCATAAGAACCTTCTAACATCATGACAATAAATAACACAACAAAATCAGAATTAGCGAAATTGTTCCATCCGTTAACGCGTGATACGATGACCAAGGGAAATAGAGATTCATTTTTATATATATAGAAGATATAGATAGTGATTTTACCAGATTGTCACAACAAGAGACTTTTGAGACAGGGTTCCCTGTTTGCCAACTTTCACAATTTATCGAATTTTTGAAATGTTTATACTATTCTTACCCATTTTTTTGTCAACACCTTAGTCGAAATGTTAGTTCATCAAATGATAGTTTTGATAAATGTGTGGTCGATATCGTACGCTCTAATATTAAGTAAATAAAAACTGGAAGATGCATCTACCAGGCGTATAAGTCCAATGCAATACAACTTGTGCTTTGTTCTTGAGTTATTAATAGATATAAAAAATAAAGGTAGCAACTCGACCACGTAGTCGAATTTTTCACGGTCGAAATGACTACCAACTCGATTTTGTATATTATTGATACTGCTTTTTTAAAAAATCGTAAGCAAATTACGTGCGTCGCGAACGCTAGTCCGATTGTGTGAGTAGTACCTAATGTATGCTGTCCATATTCTAGTCGCAATTCTTTCATTTTTAATAACATCATTGGGTGTAAGTCCTGTTTTAATAAATCATTTTGATATTACATTATTACAACCTGCTATTATTTGAATAAAGGTTTTCTAACAATAACTCAGTACCATCAGCTTTTATTTTTTGCTACACAATGGGCGCATTGGGTTCGAACGAATCTTTTTTTTTTCTCTATTCATGCCATTTACTAATTGATTTTGTTATAGCATTTGTCATGCTAGGCAGAAATGTAATGCTTTAGTCTATTACTATGTTTTATACAATACTTCTTTATTGAACACCAATAACATAGTTTAGTAACATAATAATAAAATAAAAAATAAAAATAATAATTGTTGTTTAATTGGCGGCCTTATCACATAAATCAATCTCTTACAGGCAACCTTTGGATGGACAGAATAGTAATAATAGACATGTTTTGCGGTCGGTTGTGTTCTCTAATGAATTACGCTACACATGCATTATAAACAATTTAAATATTACTTACATACAAATAAAAACAATACATAAATAGTAGAACATTATATACATAATATATATCAGTAAATACAGTTTTATGTACGTAATGTATGGGCCAATTGCCTGTATTTCCTAAAACTATACCTATACAGCAAAGAAATAAGTTACCTACTAGGCACCCAGCTTATAGTATGGTAGACTTAAGTGCTCAAGCTCACTACCTGTGGGTAGAGTTCCCATAATTTGTTACCTATTTTGGTACTAAATTCTTTCATTTTATTACGTCTGGAGTCCATTTTATTTTGTGTTGGGCTACATGAGTACTACTTCCCTTCCCTCCCAGGGTGAAGGAAGGGGTGTGTGGGGCTCGAACCCACTAAAAACTCCCCCGTGAGCAGTCCCTCGCCGAGGTGGGGCAAGATAGGGTTGCGCTAGCAGTCACGTCCTAATCCTGCCTAACGTGTATATTGAAAAAAATTATAATTTCGACCGTTGTTTCATGCAGTTTCAGCAGTTTATGCACTTCTCCTGTGCGTCTGGCTCAGATCCAAACTGCAGGCTCATAAAATCATTTGCTGATAACTACCAGTATACTACTTATAAAGCTATTGCCGACATCGTCACAGGCTTTCTGGGTCAAGACAGGTTTTTGAACCCTGTACCGGTTTAGGTTTACGTAAGCATGACTGAAGCATAACGTTACGTAAACGAAAACTTACGTGAAGGCTTTCAAGGGTCAATAGAAAATTCGACTGAAACTTGACCGAGAAGTATATCAGTCTTTAACATAATATCAGTTTAGTTAGTAATTAGCTTATGGTTATTTCCAAATAAAATTTCCACTAAGTAAAATTATTATTAGAAATTGTATTATTAGGAATTTTTCCTTTAAAGAAAATATCCTAATGTTATAAGTTATAACTGACATTTTACAAGATAGAATACGGAATTATCAGATTGTCTTTCAAAACTATAACCCTACTAGCTGCGCCCCGCGGTTTTACCCGCGTAAGTTCCGGATCCGCGGGAATTCCGGGATAAAAAGAAGCCTATGTTCTTTCCCAAGCTTTAGACTATCTGTGTATCAAATTTCATTGAAATCGGTTCAGTAGTTTTGGCGTGAAAGCGCGACAGACAGACAGACAGCGTTACTTTCGCATTTATAATATTAGTAAGGATAATGTCTGTTACACTGGACCAGTCTTCAAAAGATAGGCACAGGTAGAGGAGCTAGGTCGTAGATTAGGTATATCTAACTAACTATGGCAGATATAAGTAAACTGGCATAACTTTGCATTGATAAAATATCTAACAAGTAGTTTTATTCACAGGAAATTTTATAACTGAATGTTAGTTGTAATATTTTATAAGTTAGAATATCTAGTTCTACTAAGTTTCAAATAATTTGAACGTGTCCTAAACCGATTTGCATCAACTGTACAGTCATCAAAAGGCTAAGAGATCGTACAGTAGGTACAATTAACTAACTATGGGCTCGTTTGTTTATAAATCATAGAATAATACCTTAAGGTGAAATCGTAGGGAACAGCTACTTTTGATATAGACGTTGTTTGAATAACAGTATCTTGAGACAACTTAATGCTGTATGAAATATTGAACAGATGCAAAACGCCCGCCGTCTCGTCGATGTCTCGCCGAGTCGATTCGTGGTACGAAACCAGCGAAGCAAAAGAGATACGAAGTTAAGATAGTATTTAGCTAACTACAGGGGTGCCGGCCGGTGACAGACACGTGGTGGCATAATGCTAAGAACCCAGGGGATCCTATCCCTTGCGTGAGAGCCGAGAGGTTACCGCTTTATTATATCAGCGGTGGCCCTACGCCACTTGCTGTCTCTGGTCTCCTCCAATGGCGGCTGCGCGTTAAAGACACACCTCCGCGCGATCCACGACTCGGCTGGATTTAAAATTGGATCGGCTGCGCGCGCACTCCGTCCGTATCGAACGGACGTCAGTGTCAGTTGTCAGCCGACAAAGGCGGGCGTGTGTCGTGTCGTGTGTGAAAAATCGCGTAGCTAAAATCATGGCTCTGCTCAGGCGCCTGGCCGTCAACTCGCCCCGAGGCTTGCGATCACTGGCCACGAGCTCACCGCCTTCCAGAGACGAACTGGACCTCACTTTCACCAGCCCCAAAGATGCCTTCAAAAGCAAGAAGACCAGCGAACTCGTGCGGGCCTATATGGTCTACCAGCTGTGCTCCATCAACTGGCTCGTCGAGAACAACGCCATGGTAAGTACCTACCCAGCTGTTCTTACGTAACCGCAACAATGTTTATCCGGCTGTGCAGAAATAGCTTGAAAAATTGCGCTCTGTCCTTCGACTAGTTTTATGTAGGAGGCGAGCCGGCGATTTGTTTCCGTTTTTGCGCTGGGAATGTTGGATAGTGCAATCAATACTGGGGGGTGAGGCTCGATGAGTGGGAATTGTTACCTAATGGGATACGGGTATGAATGGGATGGGGATTCGTTCGAATGCACGGCGCATGCGTAGGGTCTCGTGCTCGGGTGCCGGCATGGCAGACTACGGCAGACATTTGCTAGACGTAACATCTGCGTCTTGAATTTTACATGAGTATTCTGAAATAAAATAGCTTGGCGAGCGATTTAAGTAGCCAGTTTCACATAAAATTGTTTCAATCGATAAATCCGTCGTCCGTTTTAAAATGCTACTACTTTTATGTTTGCTTGTTTAACCGGCGTAATCGATCTCACATGCGCATTGTTTTATGACGAGATATGAAACTATTAGGAAATGCTGAGATTGTTAGCCTTGGTAGGTTCAACACACCTGAGAACTCGGAACTTTTCGACATGGCTTCGTTTTATGACGTGACCGTCTGCCTTTCCCTGATAAGTCTTGTATAAGAATTGCGTAGCTATTCCTAAACACAGCAGCAAAGGCTTTCAAGGAAGCTTCAAATATCTAAATATTCTATGCTCGCAATAAGTAGCACGGAGATGTGACTGTCATCTTTTTATTTAAACTGCCCGTCAGCTTAGTTAGTGCGCGTTCGCCTTCTAAGCAGTGGTATTGGGTTCGATTTGAGTTTGAGTTTTGAGTTAGTTTTTCTCCCCAAGGAAAACTAGTCCTTCTGGTTCTGGTTGTGTATGTGTGTGAGATGTGAATGTTTCCGGCACCCACGACACAAGTCATCGAACTAAGAGAGCGTTTTTTTATTTATTTACTTAGCAACTTAGCATTCTAATTTATCTTCGATCATTTAAACGCAAGCAAAGCTTAAAAAACCGACATCACCGCTCTATCTTCGGAGCCCTTGATCAGATTAAATTAATTGAATACGAATTATAGAGGATAACTCAAAAGGTGGGAAGCACCAGCTTCCACACAAAGAGAATCATCAAAATCGCTTCACCTAGAAAACAGTTCTGAGGCAACACACATAAAAAAGACAGTCAAATTGAGAACTCCTTTTGTTAAGTCGGTTAAAAACATTGTCAACTAAAATCATTGAGGGCTCTGACATCGTAGAAATATATATTTCTACTACATATGGCTCTGACTAACTCCGTAAAGTAACTGCATTGTGTTACGTAGCTTACACTCGCGTTAGGTAATAAAACAAGAGTACATGGCTGCCCATTAATGTTATACTTAGACACAATATCTACGTAGTATTCATCAAACAAACGCATTCACACCCTTGAGTGCAAAGACTTGTATCAGTGTCGGAAATATTTACATATCACACACGCAATCATACCCAGAACCAGAAGCAAATGTCTTGGGTGGAACATTGTGCTCCTGCCGGGAATTGAACCCAAGACCCGAGGCCCATAATGGCCACTGCGCTAACTGACTCGTCGATAATAACTTGCATCAATCAATTTGTCTTTTAAAAAATATTTAGGTAGGTACCCTGATAGAGGATGAAGATTCCCAACCTAGGATAGACTAGATAGGCTATTAGGGGGACTAAGAACATTTATTTATAATAACGTACATAAATCTATCTTATTTATAAATAACAAACAAACGCATTCACAATCACAGCTTCACAGTAAGTTTAAAGACTTGTATCGTGGGTGCCGGAAACATTCATATCACACACACATTGAGAACCAGAAGCACAAATATCCCTTGGGCAGGAATTTGTGCTCCTGCCGGGAATCGAAACCAGGATCCACGAGAGGGCGGACACCTGTCCACTGTGCCAACTGGGTCGTCATAAATAACTAAGTAGTTGTCCCGACAGACGTTGTTCTCTTTTAGCACATTTATCAATAATTGCGCGTAGTAAAAATCTTCGTCAAGTTTTATGAAATTGTTCTGCATATTTCCTGCACACTTTTATTTTTTTGTCTTTTCGTAAAAACCTTCTACATGGTATTAAAAAAATAGATGAATGAAAAAGGTCGAGTCGTTAACAAGTTATAGCGATGGCGTGACTAACGTAAATGAGGATTCGTTTTTTATATTATATATAGATAGTTTTTTAATTATTTTCCTCGCTTCTTTTTTTTATTCACTATAGGCAAAAGTTTCACCATTATCACACCTACTGGTGAGATAGTTATTCTTATAGATTTAAAAATTTAGAGAATCAATTGATGTATGAGATATATCGATATAGTTACATTTAGTTACGGACGATATGTTACTATCGATATGATGCTATCGATATGTTACTATCGATATGATGCTATCGATAACATTTAGATATTTTGTGAGAAAACTGTAAAAGCTTTCAGGCCAATGTTTATATAGATACTGACGATATGAAACTATCGATATGATGCTATCGATATCTAATATATAAAATTCTCGTGTCACAGTTTTCGTTGCCATACTCCTCCGAAACGGCTTGACCGATTTTGATGAAATTTTTTGTGCTTATCCGGTATCTATGAGAATCGGCCAACATCTATTTTTCATCATCATCATCATCACTTTTCATCATTATCAACGCGGGTGAAACCGCGGGGCGCAGCTAGTGTTACTATAGATATGATAATATCGATAACATTTAGATATTTTGTGAGAAAACTGTACTAGCTTTCAGGCCAATGTTTTTCAGAGCCAGAGGAAACGCGTGTGACTTTTTGAGTTTTGCCGAGTGAAAAAATAGCGTTATTGATTTTGTATTCTATTGTATAATTTTCCAAAACCTCTGATTCTTCGAGTGTTCATGTGTAGTAATGCTGGATTATTAATCGTTAATTCTTAGTAAACCTGCATAAGTGTAGGCAAATCCTACAAAGTTGAAAATCGTGATTTTCGTCTTCGCCCCTAAACTCCTATAGAAGTTCTAGTAAAGTTTCTAATACTTTACTAGGACATGACTTGACTATGACTGGACCTTGACTCTTTTACTTGACTTTGTGACTTGTGACTATTAATATGAAATACACTTGAAATTTATAATTACTTGACACAGGTTGCGAAGACAAAAGTAAAAGAGAAAAAAAAACGCGTGGAAATCCTCTCCATTTTCTTTTGACACTCATGACAGTTGGCGTCATCACTACATTGTATTATTTAAATGTGCTATGTGTATACTTATTTTAATAACATTTACGAAGCCAGGATGGCGTCTTTCGAGTTGACATAGCCATTCTATTCGCCTTATAGACCGTGGGCCGGTTGTCGTCAACCCTACCTCATCGAGTACCAAGATGAGACCTATATGGGGGTGTCGTGTGTAAAAAGTTATGCTAAAAAAATCAGGGTTGCCTGTTCCTAACCTGGAGCATTTTGTGCAGGCGACAAAAAACTGATCCATTTTTTTGGTGAAATTTACCTCATCGAGTACCAAGATGAGACTTATATAGGGGTGTTGTGTGTAAAAAGTTAAGCTTAAAAAATCAGGGTTGCCTGATCCTAGCCTGGAGCATTTTGTGCAGGGGACAAAAAACTGATCCATTTTTTTGGTGAAATTTACCTCATCGAGTACCAAGATGTGACATATGCCAATCGATAGCCCCGTTCTTCCTTCTATTAAAAAAATAGGGTTGCCGGCCCTAAACCTGGAGCATTTGTTTTTCGGCCTACTTTAGTGTTCAGGCATCAGAAGTAAGTTTTATAAAAATAACATCGAAATGATATATTTTAGTTATTTAAACAACAAAATATTGTAGAAAATGATGATGCGCATCATACAATTGACTATTTAGTACTGTCAGAAGGAAAGTGACCTCACAGTGAGCCAAAACCGTGGTGGCGGAGAATACAAAACTTTGTTTTACAATTACAACGAGTTTTGATTGAGCAAAAAGATACCATATATGGCGATCGATAGTTCTATTCATGTTTTTACTAAAAAAATTGGGTTGCCTGGTCTGATTTCGAAGCACTCGTTTTTTGGCCTAGTTTAATATGAGGGCGTCAAAAGTAAAGTATTTATCAAAATCACTTCTAAATGACATATTTAAGAAGTGTAAACGACAAAATATTGTAGAAGGCAATAATGAGCAACGTAAATTTGACTTTCAAGTCCAATCAGAAAAGAAGTGAACACGTAGTAAGATAAAACATAAATCACACAGTAAACAAATCATATCATGCAATTACAACGTCTGTTCATTGAAATGAGAGAAATAATGTGTGGCAATTAAAAGCTCTACTCATCCTTTTATTAAAAAAATTGGGTTGCCAGGCCTTACATTAGAGTATCAGTTTTTCTGCCGAGTTTAATTTTCAGGCAAAAAATTACCTCATCGAGTACCAAGATAAAACATATGCCAATAGACAGTGCTGGTCTTTCTTATATTAAAAAAAATTGGTTGCCGGCTCTAGACTTGAGCATTTGTTTTTCTGCCTGCTTTAAAGATCAGGAATCAGAAGTAGGCTATATGAAAATGCCTTGTTTAGTTGTTTCAACGACAAAATACTGTACAAATTAATAACATGAAACATACATTTGACTATTTAGTACAGTCAGAACAAAAGTGAACACGCAGCTAGCAAAAACTGTGATCCACAAAATTGGTATTATGCACATATTACGAGTTTTGATTGTGTACTAAAGCACAATGTATATCAGTCGATAGTTCTATTCACCCTTGTATTTAAAAACTTGGGTTGCCTGGCCTAAATGTAAAGCATTTGTTTTTCGGCCTATTAAAATATTCAGGTATAAGGAGTAGTTTTTATGAACGACATGATATCTTTTGATGATTCAAACGACAAAACACTAACGAAAGCGATAAAAAGCATCATACATTTGACTATTTAGTACTGTCAGAAAAAAAGTGAACACATAGTGAGCAAAACAGTAATCACGCCATATACGAAACTATAGTATGCACGTGTTACGAATTTTGATTGTGTACTAAAACACAATGTACAGCAGTCGATAGTTCTATTCATCCTTGTATTAAAAAACTTGGGTTGCCTGGCCTAAATGTAAAGCATTTGTTTTTCGGCCTATTAAAATATTCAGGTATAAGGAGTAGTTTTTATGAACGACATGATATTTTTGATGATTCAAACCACAAAACACTAACGAAAGCGATAAAAAGCACCATACATTTAACTATTTAGTACAGTCAGAACAAAAGTGAACACGCAGAGAGCAATAACTGTGATCTACAAAATTGGTATTACGCACATATTACGAGTTTTGATTGTGTACTAAAGCACAATGTATATCAGTCGATAGTTCTATTCACCCTTGTATTTAAAAACTTGGGTTGCCTGGCCTAAATGCAAAGCATTTGTTTTTCGGCCTATTAAAATATTCAGGTATAAGGAGTAGTTTTTATAAACAACACGATATCTTTTGATGATTCAAACGACAAAACACTAACGAAAGTGATAAAAAGCACCATA
Source organism: Lomographa bimaculata (assembly GCA_948107665.1). Lineage (NCBI taxonomy): Eukaryota > Metazoa > Arthropoda > Insecta > Lepidoptera > Geometridae > Lomographa > Lomographa bimaculata. The sequence continues at coordinate 2,530,393 of OX403605.1, forward strand.
CATTTAACTATTTAGTACTGTCAGAAAAAAAGTGAACACATAGTGACCAAAACCGTAATCACGCCATATACAAAACTATAGTATGCACATATTACGAGTTTTGATTGTGTACTAAAGCACAATGTATATCAGTCGATAGTTCTATTCATCCTTGTATTTAAAAACTTGGGTTGCCTGGCCTAAATGTAAAGCATTTGTTTTTCGGCCATTTAAAATATTCAGGTATAAGGAGTAGTTTTTATGAACGACATGATATCTTTTGATGATTCAAACGACAAAACACTAACGAAAGCGATAAAAAGCACCATACATTTAACTATTTAGTACTGTCAGAAAAAAAGTGAACGCATAGTGAGCAAAACCGTAATCACGCCATATACAAAACTATAGTATGCACGTGTTACGAATTTTGATTGTGTATTAAAACACAATGTACAGCAGTCGATAGTTCTATTCATCCTTGTATTAAAAAACTTAAGTTGCCTGGCCTAAATGTAAAGCATTTTTTTTTTCGGCCCATTAAAATATTCAGGTATCAGGAGTAGTTTTAATGAACGACATGATATCTTTTGATGATTCCAACCGACTGCTATCCATTGTGTTTTAGAACACAATCAAAACTCGTATTATATGCATAATAACGTATTGTATTTGGCGTGATTACTGCTTTGCTCACTATGTAACACTTTTTTTTCTGACTGTACTTAATAGTAAAATGTATGTTTTGGTCGTTGGAATCATAAAAAGATATCATGTCGTTCATTAAAACTACTCCTGATACCTGAATATTTTAATAGGCCGAAAAAAAAATGCTTTGCATTTAGGCCAGGCAACCCAAGTTTTTAAATACAAGGGTGAATAGAACTATCGACTGATATACATTGTGCTTTAGTACACAATCAAAACTCGTAACACGTGCATACTATAGTTTTGTATATGGCGTGATTACGGTTTTGCTCACTATGCGTTCACTTTTTTTCTGACAGTACTAAATAGTTAAATGTATGGTGCTTTTTATCGCTTTCGTTAGTGTTTTGTCGTTTGAATCATCAAAAGATATCATGTCGTTCATAAAAACTACTCCTTATACCTGAATATTTTAAATGGCCGAAAAACAAATGCTTTACATTTAGGCCAGGCAACCCAAGTTTTTAAATACAAGGATGAATAGAACTATCGACTGATATACATTGTGCTTTAGTACACAATCAAAACTCGTAATATGTGCATACTATAGTTTTGTATATGGCGTGATTACGGTTTTGGTCACTATGTGTTCACTTTTTTTCTGACAGTACTAAATAGTTAAATGTATGGTGCTTTTTATCACTTTCGTTAGTGTTTTGTCGTTTGAATCATCAAAAGATATCGTGTTGTTTATAAAAACTACTCCTTATACCTGAATATTTTAATAGGCCGAAAAACAAATGCTTTGCATTTAGGCCAGGCAACCCAAGTTTTTAAATACAAGGGTGAATAGAACTATCGACTGATATACATTGTGCTTTAGTACACAATCAAAACTCGTAATATGTGCGTAATACCAATTTTGTAGATCACAGTTATTGCTCTCTGCGTGTTCACTTTTGTTCTGACTGTACTAAATAGTTAAATGTATGGTGCTTTTTATCGCTTTCGTTAGTGTTTTGTGGTTTGAATCATCAAAAATATCATGTCGTTCATAAAAACTACTCCTTATACCTGAATATTTTAATAGGCCGAAAAACAAATGCTTTACATTTAGGCCAGGCAACCCAAGTTTTTTAATACAAGGATGAATAGAACTATCGACTGCTGTACATTGTGTTTTAGTACACAATCAAAATTCGTAACACGTGCATACTATAGTTTCGTATATGGCGTGATTACTGTTTTGCTCACTATGTGTTCACTTTTTTTCTGACAGTACTAAATAGTCAAATGTATGATGCTTTTTATCGCTTTCGTTAGTGTTTTGTCGTTTGAATCATCAAAAGATATCATGTCGTTCATAAAAACTACTCCTTATACCTGAATATTTTAATAGGCCGAAAAACAAATGCTTTACATTTAGGCCAGGCAACCCAAGTTTTTAAATACAAGGGTGAATAGAACTATCGACTGATATACATTGTGCTTTAGTACACAATCAAAACTCGTAATATGTGCATAATACCAATTTTGTGGATCACAGTTTTTGCTAGCTGCGTGTTCACTTTTGTTCTGACTGTACTAAATAGTCAAATGTATGTTTCATGTTATTAATTTGTACAGTATTTTGTCGTTGAAACAACTAAACAAGGCATTTTCATATAGCCTACTTCTGATTCCTGATCTTTAAAGCAGGCAGAAAAACAAATGCTCAAGTCTAGAGCCGGCAACCAATTTTTTTTAATATAAGAAAGACCAGCACTGTCTATTGGCATATGTTTTATCTTGGTACTCGATGAGGTAATTTTTTGCCTGAAAATTAAACTTGGCAGAAAAACTGATACTCTAATGTAAGGCCTGGCAACCCAATTTTTTTAATAAAAGGATGAGTAGAGCTTTTAATTGCCACACATTATTTCTCTCATTTCAATGAACAGACGTTGTAATTGCATGATATGATTTGTTTACTGTGTGATTTATGTTTTATCTTACTACGTGTTCACTTCTTTTCTGATTGGACTTGAAAGTCAAATTTACGTTGCTCATTATTGCCTTCTACAATATTTTGTCGTTTACACTTCTTAAATATGTCATTTAGAAGTGATTTTGATAAATACTTTACTTTTGACGCCCTCATATTAAACTAGGCCAAAAAACGAGTGCTTCGAAATCAGACCAGGCAACCCAATTTTTTTAGTAAAAACATGAATAGAACTATCGATCGCCATATATGGTATCTTTTTGCTCAATCAAAACTCGTTGTAATTGTAAAACAAAGTTTTGTATTCTCCGCCACCACGGTTTTGGCTCACTGTGAGGTCACTTTCCTTCTGACAGTACTAAATAGTCAATTGTATGATGCGCATCATCATTTTCTACAATATTTTGTTGTTTAAATAACTAAAATATATCATTTCGATGTTATTTTTATAAAACTTACTTCTGATGCCTGAACACTAAAGTAGGCCGAAAAACAAATGCTCCAGGTTTAGGGCCGGCAACCCTATTTTTTTAATAGAAGGAAGAACGGGGCTATCGATTGGCATATGTCACATCTTGGTACTCGATGAGGTAAATTTCACCAAAAAAATGGATCAGTTTTTTGTCCCCTGCACAAAATGCTCCAGGCTAGGATCAGGCAACCCTGATTTTTTAAGCTTAACTTTTTACACACAACACCCCTATATAAGTCTCATCTTGGTACTCGATGAGGTAAATTTCACCAAAAAAATGGATCAGTTTTTTGTCGCCTGCACAAAATGCTCCAGGTTAGGAACAGGCAACCCTGATTTTTTTAGCATAACTTTTTACACGCGACACCCCCATATAGGTCTCATCTTGGTACTCGATGAGGTAGGGTTGACGACAACCGGCCCACGGTCTATTAGTATTTCAATGGACTGCTGAGAGCAGGCGCCATAGACTAACTGAATAGATATCTGCTAGCGCGTGTTGTAAAGAATATATTTGTACAAGGTCGCCTACTTACATATCACAATCCTTTTTCAAAATTCAAGGTTGACTTTAATACAAATGAGTTAAGATGTTTTTAATTTAGCATTTTTTAGTCATACGTGGTAGTCCTAACTACGGGCCAAATATATTTCCTAAAACTATATACAGCAAAGACCTAACCTTCAAGACATCGAGCTTATAGGTAACTCAAGTGCTCAAGCCCACTACCAGTGGGTAGCGTTCCCATCATGCTGGCGGCTTTGCTCTCTGAATTGTAATACTAAAATTTGATTGCGTGGAGCTAAATAAGTGACAGCATTTTGAGCACGCGTCGCCTCAACCAGGTGCTCTGATAGATTTTTGAAATAAAATGAGCTCCCGGTCCCCACGGGCCCAGTGTCTCAAGACCAAACGGCTCAATTAAGTAGCTATTGCCGAGGTTTCCATATTATATTTAATTTCATATTATATTTTATTTAGATGTTTGTTAAACGAATAAGTTGTTAAGACTATAGTATCTGAGAAGATCAAGACTTCAACAGACGACTTGGCAAGACTGCTTCTAATGATTATTTATTTAGTACGCTCAAACATTATTATTTTCGAGCGTAATAGATCATAAATAGCATATGTAGTATAGTTTATTTTTATGATTTTGGTACAATATAAACAATATGATTAAGTATGTTAATACTTACCTATATACTTTGTTTCCCATTTCACTTGTCCTCCAATAGCGCATAAGATTTTCAATCCGTTTAAGTTATCTACGATATAAAGAGGATGCCAAATGTTAGACTGTACAAACTGTCTGAAATACAAGTAAAAATACCCTTGACTACTTATCAAAACGGCTGGGCGGCTGCACATTCGTGAAAATGGACCAAGCATAGCTAAGAACACACCTTTGATTATATACCTGTCTAGATAGAGAGTTCGAGCGTCTAAACGCCAACAAAAATATCAGCCAACTGTTGGCTCATAACTCATAAGCTCTTCCCGCCCGCTCAGTAGCGACACCGTCATTCTACGGTAAACACGCGTTTTGTGGCGCATAAAAATGACGATTTGCGCAGTAAAAGTGTGCAGGAATTATAAAGGGCGATTGAAAACAACAAAACAAGTTACTTATCATCGGTAAGTGAACTTTAAATTGCTATATAAGTTAAAGAAACAATTAAATTAATAAAGTTTAAAGTTGTCCTATTGTACGACGCCATGTTTACAGGGCTGCCAGTTCATGAATTTAAAATTTCTCGTGTGAATGTTAGCTAATTTTTTAATATATTTAATCATGATTATAAAACTATATTTCGAGATATCGCCGCTGTCATTTCACTGCAGGGTTGCCTGTTTATCCCTAAGAAAGTTGTCTATAGCTAAATAGAATATTTTTTCATTGGCCTCATAAATATTTGTATTACACTAGAATACACTCTATAATCATGATTAAATATATAAAAAAATTTGCTAACATTCACACGAGAAATTTTCTAATTCAAGAACTGGCAGCCCTTTAAACATGGCGTCGTCGCACATTAGGACAACTTTAAACTTTATTAATTTAATTGTTTCTTTAACTAATATAGCAATTTAAAGTTTACTTACCGATGATAAGTAACTTGTTTTGTTGTTTTCAATCGCCCTTTGTAATTCCTGCACACTTTTATTGCGAAAATCGCCATTTTTATATGCCACAAAACGCGTGTTTACCGTAGAATGACGGTGTCGCTACTGAGCGGGCGGGAAGAGCTTATGAGCCAACGGTTGGCTGATAATTTTATAACAGATATGTTTTACCTAGTAATCATATTAATAAATTCATTAAAATTTTTAACAAATTAAAGATATAGTATCATATAAATATTAATAAATTAATTAAAGTTTAAAACAAATTAAAGATATATCAAAACGTATTTTTTCCCTACAATTATGGGAAATATTCAAGAGCTGGCATCACTCAGCACGGCTACACGTGACATAGCGCGCTTGTAGTTACGCATACCTACTTGTGTGCGTAATTCGCACACAAGTGCTTCAAACCTGGCCTGTTGTTTTCGTTGCGATTGCAGCGCAACACTCTATCTAGACAGGTATATAATCAAAGGAACACACTCGATAAAAAAAAAAAACTTTCGCGAACTTCAATCATGTTTTTATGAGAAAACCGGGTCTTTTCATCATGCCATCGGTCTAGGTATACCTGAAGGCCATAAAATGCTGTAAGTAAACACCAGACGAAACCTTGAAGTAAATCCGAATTTAGACATTAAACAAAAACGGCCTCCGCAACTAATCAGTCAGTGCCAAGGCAACGTCTTGTTTGATAGTAAAACCATAGCAACGTTGGGGTAGACTTTCGAAGCAATGCGATTGAACTGCTCTTTAGCTGAGTTGGGTACGCGTTCGCCTAACCAGTTTTATCGGGTTCGATTCTCGGCGCGAACACAAGTTTTATCCCCAAAGAAAAGTGTTTCTGATTCTGGTTGTGATTGTGTGTGTGTGTGAATGTTTCCGGCACCCACGAAACAAGTCATTGAACTTAGTGTGGGGCAGTAAATGTGAAAGCGTTTGTTTATGATTAAAATCTATTAACCATTATTTACCATCTAACATCAAGACAAACTGTCAAACGTCATCCATTTATGGTTGACATACCTCCAGTTCGCTCGAAGCGTTTCGCTTCTACGTTCATCATCCGTACGGCGAAGGAGTGGAACTCAATGTTTGTTCCCCGAGAGGTATAATTTGGGAGTCTTAAAGTCAAGAGTGAATAGTTATCTTCTAGACAAACATGTCACATCTTCGGCCGCATCATCACTTTCCATCAGGTGAGATGGTGGTCGAATGTTTGTCTATAATGCAAATATAAACAAACTTAAATGTCTAATCTCCATTAAAACACAGCATACTTGCTTGCAATAATTTATCAGCGTACGCAGCTTCAACTGCCGATGGTGGGACTACTTTCACATTACAAAGTTTTTAACGAGTCGGGATTGTTGTTTATATTTCATTTTGTCGCCTATCTTGGTCACTTTTCAGCGCTGGCCCAAAATCCATCATAATCCATGTATTGGTAGACCGTTAACACCACGTCACCTACGCGGCGCGGCGGCACGCGGCAGCACGCGGCGTTGCGTCGGTAAAGTTATAAACGCCGCGACAATGGTGCTAATTCTGTTGAGCACCGAACTAACCTAAACTAAACTAAAAATAAACCGAACTAACCTAAACTAAACTAAAAATAAACTAATTTTAAGCACCGAACTAACCTAAACTAAACTAAAAATGAACTAATTTTAGTCAAAGAATACCTAAACGCTATTCTTTTAAGTATAAGATCACATTAAAAATAATCCAGATCCTTTTCATGCAGACTAATTTGAGTAAATTTTTTTTATTTTTAGTCTTAATTTGACGTAAAACATGTACATCAGAATAAGAACATGAACACCACTGACGCTTCTTACTAAAATCTACCTTCAGAGATTTAATATAACACAGCTTGTTTCACGAGTAAACATTGTAAACCTAAATTAAGGGAGATAATCACATTGCAGTGAGTGATATATGTATGTATATGAGTATAATAAGTAGGTAAATAACTATCAATGTTGTACCGATAGTTTTTTCTATCGACTTTACATAAAAGGAGGAGGTACTCAATTCGATTGTATTTGTTTTTATTTTTTTTTATGTTTGTGACCTCATAATTTGTTTCCACGTGAACCGATTTTGAAATATTTTTTTGTTTGAAAACTGTTGCTTACGTCTAAGTTATAACAATATTGTGGTTGTATGATGCATTGTGATTCTTATATCTCAGAAACAACAAGTATTTTCCATTTATTAATACATTTTACAGTTATTGTGGTTGTACAATATTCTCAATATTCTTGGTTATTGACGGTTTTAGAAGACAATGGGGTTATATCTCCACTTGTATAAACATTATTTTATAGGTGTTTATTGTCAATTGCAATGTCCGTAATTCATTTTTTTTATGTTCGATAGTCTTTGACCACGATATCGCCTGATGAGACCGATGATGTAGCATGCTTGCCTAGAAGATACCTGTTCACTTGACTTGAAGTCTCCTAGATTATACCGTTCGGGTAATAGACTAGGGTAGGGATCGGCAACCTTTTGAGTCGGAAGAGTAAAAAATTACAATTTACAAAATTTCAAAGTTTTCAAAGAGCCACAAAAAAAATTGTCACGGCGGAGGGGTGCGGTGTAAAGCGAATACAACACAAGGGGCTGAGAGATATAAATAGTGCCTAATCCTCGTTCATCGATTCAGAACGATTTTTAAATGTTATATATTTTTTAATAAAATAAATAATCTTGTCGTATGGAACTAAAGAGCCGCAGCTTCACATCCAAAGAGCCGCATGTGGCTCGCGAGCCGCAGGTTGCCGACCCCTGGACTAGGGCAATGAATTCCAGTTCGAGCTTATAGGTAACTCAAGTGCTCAAGCCCCTCTAAATAAGTATAAGTATAAGCTCGATGCCTCGTAGGTAACTAAGGTACGTATATGCTGTATAGATGTACATATAAAGTTTTAGTTTAGTGTTAGGAAATATAGGCAATTGGCACGTAGTTATTATTAATACATAGTATAGGTATAGCCTACTTAATATTATACGAATGAAGATAATTTACTCATGGAGTGCAGTGGAATGTACTGGCTTATATTATTTTAATTAAGTCAGAAAAAGTGCTCGTGGAGCGTTGTCCACTATTTCGTGAAGCGTTGTCCACTATTTCGTAGAGCGTTGTCCACTATTTCGTGAAGCGTTGTCCACTATTTTGTGGAGCGCAGTGGCATAACCCGTTTAAATGTAGCTTGAGTGCATGATAGGTGACAGTTTCATTGAATAACGATAAACAAGATACATTGGTAGCAGATTTCTACCCACTAGTTGATGCAATAGATAATGTTGTCACGCACGTCTAGCGCAAGTCTAGACTAGATAAGTGCTAGTGTCAATACACAGCTATGAAGTAATTCAACTAATGTTTACACTTTTTGGCAACGAATCGTAATCTGTGCAAAAAATGTCTATATTAAGTGTTTCGTATGATAACGACTGCGCCACACAGGACGCACCTGGCTCGAACGGATGGCGTACGAAGACGCGGGCCTGGTTGCCTCCCGTGCAGCGGCGCCCGCGACCGCGTCCCCTCACGCTGTCCGCTTGAACCAAATGTGTCTGGTGCGTAGCAGCTATGACAACATTCCATATCGAGAAAAGTAGTCGTGGTAAAATGTATTCTTGTTGGCCGATTCCTTGTGATTGGTCGATGCGACTGCTGCAGTTGCGGAACGACCAATCACAACTGCTGAATTGATGCTTCAAATGGCACGATATAATCGTAAGGGGGGAAGTATTAGCATTTATTTTTCCGTCTTATAGGGACGATACACATCATCTATACTGGTTGTTTTAATTTTAATTTTGGATTAGCAATCTTGTGCATTTAGTCAGCGGCAAGTAGGTAATAATATATTTCAAGTGTATTATTATTATATTTCATATTTAAAGTCCTAGTCACAAGTCACAGTCAAAGTAAAAGGGTCAAGGTACAGTCATAGTCAAGTCATGCCCAAGTAAAGTGGTAGAAACTTTACTACAACTTGAGTTTTGGAGCGAAGGTGAAAATCACGTTTTTCAACTTTGTATGATTTGCCTACACTTATGCACGTGTACTAAGCAATGACGGTTAATAATCCACCATTATTACACATTAGCACTCGAAAAATCGCAGGTTTTGGAAAATTATACAAAATCGACAACGAAATTTTTTCACTTTCGCGGCAAAACTCTTCTACTGAATTACAATAGAAAGAATGAGGCCAGTTGGAGCGACGACCTGCGAAAGGAGGCCGGCAGAAACTGGGTGAGAAGAGCCGAAGACCTGGCGTTCATTAGAAGAGGCCTACATCCAGCAGTGAACAAAAATAGGCTGATGATAAAGGAAATAATAATTTTGTCGGGTGTTCTTATATCCACTCGTATATCGATATCTGCATGAAAGGCGTACGCGCACCCAAACAGACAGTTCGTTTCTAACTTAGTTTCAGCCTATCATAGCCTCATTTTCAGATATATAAAAACTTGAATACCTACTTGAGTAATTTGATTGATTGATTGATTGAAAATTCTTTATTGCACAAACAAAACAAATTGTAGGTACACAGGCGAACTTAATGCTATAAAGCATTATCTTCCAGTTAACCTCGGTGTATCGTGAGAATATTAAGTGGTAGTGCACATGCTATGGAGAAGTAAGTTTATTTATTATTTAAACATATTTAGACATATAATTATAAGTTTAATATATATTACAGTATTTCCTTATCTACATATAAAATATAAATACATACATCATGTAATTTAGATTAGAGTAGGTACATGGATAAGTGCTGCTGGCAAATAAGATAATGCTTTATGAATATACAATGAGTGTTGGAGCAAAAAGTAAATACGAGTATTCAATCCGGTGAATAGCAGGTTTCGATTGTTCAAAAAAGCCGGTGCTGTGTAGTATTGAGGCCCAAAGCCAAAGCTAATTTGTTGTCATCCAATATTTTACAAGCTTTTATTCAACTTGTAATGTATGTACTATGTATTGTTTTTAAATTTTGAAGCAGATATCTTTAAATGATTGAGCTGAAATTTTGTATTCACGTTTAGTTTAGATGACAATGCATAGTTGTCTGTGTGACGTCATTCTAAATCCAACATGGCGGAACACCCAAAATGACGGACAAGTAATTTTTAATGGGTATAATTTAGACGGCCACTAAAAATTCTAAACGGTTACCAAAATGGATAAATGGTCACCAAATTACGTTTCCTAAAATAAAATTTTCTGTGACAGAACCGAATCGGATAACAGTAGGTTAAGGCTTTTTTTTATAATTAATACAAAACTTATATAATATATATATATATCTTATATATATAATTTATAATGTGAAAAATTTATTTATTTCACAATAATTTAGGAAACGTAATTTGGTGACAATTTATCCATTTTGGTAACCGTTTAGAATTATTTTGTTAGTAAAATAGGTACTTTTTGGGCGGTGTTTAAACACAAGCCATTTTTAATGCACTCCTACAATATGGGTGTCAAATGAAAGGGCTTGCTGAGAATAACTCGAAAAATAAAGTGGCGTTACTTTAAATCCAATATGGCGGACTTCTAAAAGCTTGTTTTTAAAAATACACATATTGGGAGAAGCCACCGCAATCTAAAATTCAGTGTAGGGTACCCACTAGTTCAGAAGCCTATGGATCAAATACTATACTTTATTGTTAACATTTATTGTTAGATTGTTTATCCTAACAATATAAACGTAAGCAAAGCTTAAGAGGCCGGGGAGTCTGTGAAACGAGTCTATGGCTGTCTCTGTTCAACTGGCAAACTGTTCCCATGCTTGATGCGATAGCACTACCGACCGAACAAATTATGATAGGTGCCGTAATACCAAAAATTATGAATGAAAATGTAATGTTTAGCCATTGTTTTTTGCATTAATAGTACCTTGAAATGATAATCTATGTTATATATCCTGTTGTAATGCCAAAAGAAATATGTTAGTTTTTAATACAAAACGAATAAGTTAAAGATGCGACATTTACGTCGTAATAATGTGTGAAAATCAAATAGTATATTTTTCGTTTCGTATTTTGAAATAAAAACTATCCAGGAACCTAGATTAATACGTTTTTAATCTGAATAACAGCACAGTATGGTGGTAATATGCTTGAATTATAAATAATTTCGGTATTACGATTGTATGGGCAAATCAACCACCGGAGGCCCCTTAAAAAACCGACTTCACCGATATTTTGGGTTTGGCTTGATTGATCGATTTCGATAATATATGGGACCACCTCTGAAGTATAATCTACCAAACAAAAAAGAATAGTGAGAATCGGTCCACAAGTGGAGGAGAAATTGGTGAACATACATAAAAAAAATACATACAGTCGAACATAGAACCTCCTTCTTTTTTGAAGTCGGTTAAAAATAAAATAATAATACTAATATTCCACGGCTACATGAAACTCCTGAAAGGTTGTGAAGGTTTTCATTTACATACATAGAATGTAAATTAAACGATCACGACTGCACCACACTATGATGAAAACCACATTTCGGATCCGGTTAGAACTAGTTCAATCCTGACTTTTAAGTTTTGTCCTGACTTTACAGGTAAATTTTTAGTAAACCTTCTGTAATAAGCAAGTCGTGAACTAGTTTGTGCATTTTAACATGCTTTCGTCATATAGTATCAAAAAAGCTGCGTAAACAGCAGCATTTAGACATAGACATAGACATAGATTTATTTGTGGCAAAAATTTAAATTTACAAAAGGGTATAAATAGTTTTTTTTTTTTACATTTTTACCACTAACCGTCCTCAACTCAGCATAATGCTGGTTTAAAAAACCAGCGCTGGTCTTCCGTTGAGAACGGCAGGTGACGTCGCACACGAAAAAACAACACTGTTATTAAGGTAAAGTGCAGCGCAGTGAAGTGGGTAGTGCGGCAACATTGTCTTCACACTACCAGTAACAAATTTATTTATTTTCAAATTATTTTATTTCATACATCATCACTTACTATCAGTTTTCTACTACACTTACTATCAAGCATTTCGAACATCATCATTTACTATCAAGTGAGATGGTGGTCAAATGCTTACTTATCCAGCTTAAATAACGATGTGAATTTTTGGATACAAAATTAAAAATTGGAGTGTCAGAACGACGGAATGTTGTTGTGTTATTTTCTTAATTTTTCTTTTGCAACTTGTTTAGATGTTTCGACTGTCTCCGATCACTCTAATTATTACAGTTTAAGGCATAGAACACAGTTTTCTTCACAGTCCTCACACGTGATTATGCAAAATACCGTATTCAAATATACATTTATGTTTACCAATAATTACCAATAATATTATAAATCCAAAAGTTTGTATGTAAGCGTGTAAGTATGTTTGTTCCCTCTTCACGCTTTAACGGCTGAACAGATTTGGGTGAAATTTGGAATTTACATAGGTTATACCTAGGATTAACACATAGGCTACTTTTTAACTTGATAATAACGGGCGAAGCCGCGGGGCACGGCTAGTATTCCTATATTTTCGTCTACACGTGTCTTTTTATTCAACAACCAAAATAAATTTCACTGTGGAGCCAAGTTTTGTCAACAACAGCCGCCATTTATCTTTTTAGACCCATTTTGCGAAACGAAACGCGTCAGTTATCGCTACAGAATTAATATTGAAAAGACGCTGTCAATGACCTTCGCTTTGAAAAAAAAACCAGTTTTGCAGACGTTGAAAGAATTTTTACATTCTACGTCATCCCAAAGGAAATTGACCCTTGGTTATAGGGAATAAATCACGGATTGACGAGACGTCCGGTTTCGCAAGGGGATTTGATGAGAATGAAGGCGAAGGACGACTCTGTTCTTTCACAATAAGTTTGAATTTTGTATCACGTTGTTAAGTAAAAAGGCTACAGAATTGTTGTAATTAGACCTTGTTATTGCAAGTCTAGAGGATATCAGATATTAGGTAATTATGGGATTCTCACATCGAGCTTGGTACTCGGTGGATTCCAATGATAATAGATAATTGTGAATAGTGGACGTTACCCCTCATTACCCACACAGGTCGTGCTATAATTAGCTACTTATATACGAGGCAATTGTGTAAAAAAGTGTCAGTACTAGTGTGCCATTGTCCTGAAATTTTTTCTCGCAAAAACTCGAAAATGGCTCTACAGATTTGAATTTTACTTTGTTGTGCTCGCTTCAATACCACACTGTTTACGTAATAATTGAAAACTTAAAAACCGACTTCATCGCTTATATTTCAGTTTTGGCTTGAAAGATTTCGATAAAATTTATAAGAAACCACCTCTGAAGAATATTCTACCAAACAAAATAAAATCATCAAAATAGATTCATAATTGGCGGAGATATCGCGTAAAATACATACAAAAATAAACATACAGTCGAATTGAAAAGCTCCTTTTTTGAAGTTGGTTGAAAATAAAATTAGGATTAACACTAAGGAGCAGCCGAAAATCGGAATTGCTTATTGCCACTTTGTATTACTTTCAATAGATGGCGTGGTACGAAATTGACCGGATCTAGTAATAATAGTTAACTATTATTTATTTGCTATCATTTCATATAAGTTAATTACAAAACATCTATTCTAAGACTATCCACGTTCTTTTAGGCAGCATGCTTCATCCTACGGCATCGCGAATTCCACAAGGACATAAATAAAATTAATTGGCGGAATGCCAAGCCCTACAAACAAATGACTGGAATGGATTTGAATTAGATTCGGTAGGAAAGTAGTCATAGAACGGTTACTTTTGATTCAATCAAATGACACATGCATACACACTCTCAGCGCCACACTAAGTTCAAAGAATTAAATCGCGGTGCCGGAAACATTAACATCACACATACCCAGAACCAGAAGCACAAATGTTTCTCGGGAAGGCAATTTGTCTCATGCCAGGAATCGAACTCAGGACCCACGCGGCGCAGAGTGCGCTAACTGGGTCGTTTAAATAACATGTTAAGTTGGGTTCGGAAATAATAGTCGCAGATGAGGTGGGATATTGTTCCAGGATTTGTTGCATGATAGTAGATACTTCATTAGAACGCTTTTTTTTATTGTAATTGCTCGGGCGAAGCGAGATCTCTAAGTTGACTTCGTCCGTCCGTCCGTCTGTCAGAGGCATCTAGCGTCTAAACCATATTAGCGAATTCAAATTTTCATAGAATTTGTAAAACTACGGCCCAAAGCCAGAAATTACATTTTTCAAAATTATATAAATGAAATGGGGGCTCCCATACATGTAAGTGGGGAGCAAAATATTTTGTATTTTTTTATCTACCCATGTTGGGTATCGTTGAAAAGGGCTTGACAAGTAGAATACGATTCCGGTTTAAAAAAAACTATATTGGAAAATAACGATTTGGCAGGCCACCAAAGTCACTGTTTTTAGACCTATTTTGCCCCGGGGTCTATCTTAAAAACGGCTTCACACTGAACGCTGAAACTTACGTATAATATCCGTTATATACTGTACTTGAACAACAAATACAGAAATCAAACAATTATTATTTAGAAGAAAAGTAATTAGCAGGTAGCCTCAAAAGTTTTCCTACATGAGGCAAAATGTAAGCGCGAGATCTCAGTTCGGCGTGAACGACTAGTTCTTAAGGTGAAGTAGGCTCCAAATTGGACGATTCATCCTCACGAATATTAAAGATTTGACCTTTAAAAACGGTCGAATAACAGCATTTTTTTATTCAAATCAAATCAAAATATATTTATTTCGGACAACATGATCCATTTGTTAGTAACACAAAACTTAAAAATATGTTAGTACCTATACAATAAAATATAATTAGAAATTTTTAGTGTAATAAATGTTCACAAAATATTTTATCCGGATATGTTCAGCGATACACGGTTGAATAAATTTGGCTCTATAGAAAAAATATTTAAACTTTACTAAAAAACACCAAATTTCCCGATCCCGTCACGTCAGTGGAATGAATCAACTTTATTATGTTTCTATAAAAGATATTTTATACAAAAAATATTAGTTGCAATCCCAACAAAAATTCAAACCTCGTTATGAACTCAAGTTTTTGTAAAAGGGTAAGATTAATTTTAAAAAATATATGAAAGCGCGCACGCTGCCTATGCAGGCAATTCTACAAGGCTACAGTTTGGCTCCAGTCCGCCAACTCGATACCAAGTCGCCTTAACAGTTTTTTTGTAAAGGATATCATTTGAAATATTTTTAACGAGTGCCGCGATTTAGTTCCCAACATGTGTTAACAATATACAAAATTTTTATTATCTGGCCGCAGTGTTTGCTTTTTGTAATGTAAAGTGGTTGTAGATATTTTTTGCAAACAATTTTTTTGGCGTGCTTCTTTTGGCATGCGTCCATGGGGCCGTAAGGTGTCTAGCAATATAGAGCTAATAATACAATCAATATATTTCATATTTACTCATATATGTTTGGTCGAGGGAAGCGAGATCTCTTGAGTTTGAGTTTGCTTGGGCGGTTCAGCACTCTGTCCGTCCGTCTGTCAGAGGCATTTAGAGTTTAAACCACACAAGCCAGTAACTTCAAATTCAAATAGAATATGTAAAGATGTAGCCCAAAGCTAAATAAGATAATATAAATGAAAATATTAAGGGACACCTATACACGTACGGGGCGTTTTTCTGCCCGTGGGTTTTTGAAAAGAACTTTGCAAGCAAAGAACGAAAACGTAAAAAAATCATCTTGAAAGGACTAACAATTTGGCAGTTCATGCCCATGCCCGTTTTACCATCTAACAACAAGACAAACAGTCAAACGTCATCCATATGGTTGACATACCTCCAGTTCGGTCAAAGCTTTTCGCTTCTACGTTTATCATCCGTACTGCGAAGGAGTGGAACTCATTGCCCTCGTCTTTGTTCCCCGAACGGTATAATCTGGGAGTCTTCAAGTCAAGAGTGAACAGGTACCTTCTAGGCAAGCATGTTTCATCTTCGGCCGCATCATCACTTTCCATCAGGTGAGATTGTGGTCAAATGCTTGCCTATCGGGTATAAAAAAAAGTTCTAATTTATTTGATTTTAGAGCTATTTTGTCCCGGGGTCTATCTCAAAAACAGCTACATATTTAAAGCTGAAGCTTGCATATCATTACCTTTACATCCTCTAATTAAACAACAAACACATAAATCTATCAATTCTTATGAAAAAAATAAGTTATAAGCAATTAACCTCAAAAGTTTTTCTCTATTTGGCAAAATGTAGGCGCCAGATCGCAGTTCGGGGCGAACCACTAGTTATAATTTACTACTTACTTTCACTTTCGTTTATATTTCCATCCAAAGGTTATCTGGAAGAGATCGCTCTTAGCGATAAGAACGCCCATTGTACCTTTATTTTATAAGTTTCTCTGTAAGCTGTATTTATCTTTTGGTGTCAATAAAGAGTTATTGTATTGTATTGTATTGTATAATTTGTATTTCTTTGGCTTGATTCTTTTGGCAAATATCACGAGGCTAGGTGTGTCGATGGTTTAATTTTGACATAGTTATGTAAGTATGAGTCATGATGTTAAATACTGTATGACGTCTTTTTGTCGTTGGATCGAGGCATCTAAAACAATGGCATTGGGACAATGGGCTATTATTTGACGTCGATTTATCAACATATCTATGGACATAGAATGTGAACTATGTCCATACGATCAACTTTCTTTGTAAGTATTAATGTAACTAATGCTTATACTAGTCTTTTTTTTATGCATAATAGGCAAGCATTTGACCACTATCTCACCTGATGGAAAGTGACGATGCGGCCGAAGATGTAACATGCTTGCCTAGAAGATACCTATTCACTCTTGACTTGAAGACTCCCAGATTATACCCCTCGGGGAACAATGACGCAGGCAATGAATTCCACTCCTTCGCTGTACGGATGATGAACGTAGTCGTTCGCCCCGAACAGAGATCTCGCGCACACCTTTTGCATAATAGAAAATAACTAATTTCTTATAGCTTTTTTTTACCGACTTCAAAAAAGGAGGAGGTACTATGTTCGACTGTGTGTATTTTTAATTTTTTGTGTATGTTCACCGATTTTACCCCCATTTGTGGACAGATTCTCAAAATTCTTTTTTTTTTGGTAGATTATATATACTTCAGAGGTGGTCCCATATATTTTTTATCGAAACCGAACAAGCCAAAACCAAAATATAAGTGGTGAAGTCGGTTTTTTTTAAGCTTTGCTTAAGTAGTAGCCTATGTGTTAATCCAGGGTGCCAGCACGTACATACCAAATTTCATAAAAAATGGTTCAGCGATTTGAGCGTGAAGAAGTAACAAACATACAAATACACTCACAAACATTCGCCTTTATAATATAAGCGTAATGTATGTAATTATCACGCTTAATTAAGCGTATAAAAAGCTTTATTTACCACTTGTGATAGTCTTAAGATATCATCTCTATCTCTATCTCTATTCTATTTGATTGCAGGTGAGATGATAGAAAACGTTTGCCTATCCTTACTATCCTTACTAATATTATAAATGCGAAAGTAACTCTGTCTGTCTGACTGTTACGCTTTCACGCTAAAACTACTGAACCGATTTAAAAGAAATTTGGTACACAGATAGTCTAGAGCCTGAGAAAGGAAATAGGCTACTTTTTAACCCCGAATTCTGGCTGGTCCGGGACTTACGCGGGCAAAGCCGCGGGGCGCAGCTAGTCTTGAATAATAAAAAAAGGTGTACATTGAATCACTGTCCATTCTTCAACATGTTGGCAAAGGTCATCATAACCTGTTTGTTATTTTCGTAGTATTGTGCATCCGCGACTAGACAAAAATCTAATCTTTATATATGTCATTTGAATAATATGATTCCTTTTTACTGAGATTATTTATGTCTCATAAAAATACTAATTCACTACACTGAAGAAATTACTATTATTAAGTAACATATCATTGTTAGGTGTACCGGTTCGTTTGATACTCAACACAAACACAAAACCGGTTAAGGGGGGAATAAATTATAAACGGCACGTAGATCAAAGTTTGCATGGTAACAGGGTACAAACAATAAATAATAAAACAAAAAACAAACAAACAAACGCATTCACACTCACAGCCCCACAATTAGTTCAAAGACTTGTGTCGTGGGTGCCGGAAACATTCACATCACACACACATTACACCTAGAACCAGAAGCACAATTATCCCATGGGAAGGAAATTGTGCTCCTACCGGGAATCGAACCAACGGCGCAACTGGGTCGTCAATAGCCCCAGAGAAGCTCTAGATCCGCAGCAGCAAGCTTGGTCGCCCCAAGCAGATCTGACTCCCTATTACCTACCTCTGTTGCGAACAGTTCCAATTCGAATATGACAAAACTATTAAGAAATAAGGTTTATTTTTGCTTAATTCAAATAGAAGCTACTCCCAACAAAGATACGTAATAAAGGGTCTGGCGACCAAGCGTGATAGCGGTGGCGACCATCGCTCTGAGCTGGAGTGAGCGGGCCGTCCTATAGGTCGGAATAGAGAAGTGAATGTGCTATCTGCCTTCTTCGACATGGGACCTTAACCTTAAATATCTAAGTATAAGAAAGGGAGACATACGTAACTGGTATATCTATCTATATATATAAAAATCAATGCCACTTTTCGTTGTTATTTTATAACTCAAGAACGGGCTCATCTATCCAAACCAAATGTTTAGGCTTTGTTCGGACTATTTAGTAGATGGTTTATGTGAAGTTTGCACAAAATCGGTCGAGCGGTTCTTCATGTATCACACCCGGGCGAAGCCGGGGCGGATCGCTTGTATATATACCTATATAAGTAAACGATTTGTCCATCCATCCGGGTAGCAACTTCATTAGCAAAGAAGCCATAGATGTTGCGGACGATGCCGAGAGTCCAAAGTCATTGTTAGATAGATAATATTGTTTATGTAAGTCTATTTATATGTATGTATTAATGTATATAGACAGGTATCTAAGTAAGTTGTGTTTATGTCTATTATTTTGTTTTTACACCACCGATATATTAAATTATCCCTCTCTCCATCCAAAGGTTGACTGGAAGAGATCGCTTTTAGTGATAAGTCCGCCATTGTACTTTTTTTTTAAGATTACCTCTGTAACTAACTGTATTTGGTGTACAATAAAGAATTTTCTATTATATTCTAGATAAACTCTTTATTGAACACTTTAATTGTGACAAAACAGAACAGATAATAATGACTTACAAAATAAGTGTAACAATTGGCGGTCTTATCGCTAAAACTTTCTTCCGGAAGGATTCCTAACAGGTCACACTCACTGTGTCAGTGTGACTCATTGGAAAGAATTTTCCCAAGCAGTAACGGTGTGACTGGATAGGAAACAATTTTTTATCCATTTCATAATTTCACTGCTGCTTTCAGATCGTTTGGTTTGATACAAAAATAGAGTATTAGGCGCTGACTCAATATACCATTTGGTTTTTTACTTTATTTTAATCAAACTAGAGATAATCAACAAAATGATATAAAACTTAGCCCACTTTATTTTGCTCCTATTTACTAAAAACTAAAAAAATGGTTTCCTAACCAGTCACACCAAACGAATGACACTGTTACTTACATTAGGATACATTTTGCCCATCGAGTAACACTGTTACTGGTTGCGATATAATTTTAAAGAAGAATTCCCATGGGGTGACACTAGCGTAATAGTGGAACTTGATGGGAAAAAATATTCCCAACGAGTCACAGTGTAACTCGTTTAGTGTGACTGGTTGGGAACCCACCAAGGAGCTCGGGAGTTTACAAATACGTACGAGTATATACGCTATTGTGTCGAACGGTATCAAAACAATTCACTAAAGTTAAGCTAGGTGCAGCTATAACATAAACATCGTTTATTATTTATTGCATACTAGCTGACCCACCCGGCGTCGCCCGATTATAAAAACAAACATAGCTAAACGCTTACACACTTCCATGACTTGTGTCGTGGGTGCCGGAAACATTCAACACACAATCACAACCAGAACTACAAATTTCCCTTGGATAGAAAACTTGCTTCACCGTGACTCGAACCCGATACTCGCTGCTTAAAAGGCGAACTCGCACCCAATCCAGCCAACGGGCAGTTCAATCTAAATCATCGTAAAAACGACTTTCACATTTATTATAAAGTTAGTTATAAAGCGTGGGTAAAGCAAAATATAGCTTTGTATATGTAAGTATACTAGCTAAGCCCCGCGGTTTTACCCGCAAAACTCCCGGACCCGCAGGAATTTCGGGATAAAAATAGCCAATGAGTTAATACAGGGTGTCTGGTACCTCCACACAAAAGGAGATGTTTCAAAATTGAAGGAGCCTGGGCCAGCACCATGTACCATATACATACATATAGCTATACATTAAAGTAACCGTTTTTGAATGTTTATTTTCTTTACTTTTATTTCGTTTTAATGTACATTTAAAATATCTTGGTACATCGATAGCAACACAACACAGTTACAAATGGCTGATTGCGACAATATTGAACTGTCATTTTGACGTGTCATTGATCATTTATTGTAAACAACATATCAATTCTAAAATATTTGGGTTTTGTTATAATTATAATAGGACTATGTTACTAGATTGAAACTCAGAACAGAGTGACATTCAGTATCTTCTTGTCATGTTTGCCCCGAAAATAGGGTTACATATTTGAAAATAATAATTTGAGAGTACAGCTGTAATCTTCTGCAGATTAATTTATTTGTATTTTTAAAAAAATCAATATTTTTTCCCTATTTTTCTATGTATATACTATTTCTATGTACATATATAGTGCTGGCCCAAAATGAAACATTTCCTTTCATCAAAATTGGTCCAGCCGTTTTAGCGTGAAGAAGTAACAAACACACTCACAAACTTTCGCCTACACACTCACAAACTATACTAGCCGTGCCCAACGATTTCGCTCGCGTTGATCAAGTAAAAAAATAGCATAGGTTTTATTCTATGTATATATTCCAAATTTCATCCAAATTCGTTCAGCCATTACAGCATGAAGAGGGAACAAACATGCTTACACACTTACACACAAACTTTCGGATTTATAATATAGATATATGTTAGTGTGATGTGATAATTAAGTTATTTAAACGGAGTATTCACCTTCAGACGCCCCCGCGCATTTCAATGTCAATGCCGAAGTTGCCGAAGTGGGGCGTTGCGGAAAATAAATGCATTATTTATTATACGGAGCGGTATTTGAGGAATCAGTCAAAAGTATAAGAATAAAACCGGCCAAGTGCGAGTCGAACTCGCGCACGAAAGGTTGCGTACCATTATCTATAAAAAAACTAGTTTGTTGTATGGGAGCCCCCCTTAAATATTTATTTTTAGTATTTGTTGTTATAGCGGCAATAGAAATAGAACCCTAAAAAGAGACTTTTGTGTCTATTATGTCTATATAAATCTAGGACTGCAAAGAATATACCCTTTATTGCCCTTATTAACAAATAACAATACCCAAAGGTCCCGTTTTACCATCTAACAACTAGACAGTACGGTCCAGTTCGCTCGAAGCGTTTCGCTTCTACGTTCATCATCCATACTGCAAAGGAGTATAACTCATCGTTCGAACGAGCCTATATGTTTATAATATAAATACATATATATTATAAACATATGAATGCATAAGATTATGTTTGTAATGTGAATGTTTCCGGCACCCATGACTTAAGTCTTAGAACTTAGTGTGGGGCTGTGATTGTGACAGCGTTTGTCAGTGTGATCGTGCGCAAATAGTGTATCATTTTCATCTCTTGATATGTGCAACAGTTAGGTTTTCCTTTGAAAAAAGTAATTGGTTAGATTTCTCCGAGGCTCAGGTGAGTTTGTAACCGGTTTGAGTCCAACAACGGTGATAACTGATCACTCGCCAGCCTCGACACTGTTAACGTCTCGCAAGGCCTAATTGTGTCAAGTTCAAGAGCCATATGTAGCTCAAATGAGAATTTGTTTCGAGAATAATTAAATTACTGCCTCTTTCATGTTTATGTTTGCCTAGTACTCGTATTAAGTCAGACTGATGGAATCCAGTCTGATGGAATCAATTTGTAATTTTTCAATTTTTTTGGGACTTAGCCTTTGCTTGTGTTTGCAGAACAAATAAGAATAAACAAATAAACATTCATTATATTGATAATTTTGAAACAGCCTAGTACATGCTAGTACTTTAAAGGTCAAATAAAGAAGTGTTTGTTATATGAGTGTGAATATGGAATATATACTATATATATTCCATATTCATGCATTTTTGTCACTTTTAAAAAAAAAAGTGTCAAAAATGCATGGTTGATCAACATTAAAAAGCATTTAAATGACGAAATCATGTAAAATAGGTGTCATTCACTATCAACATTTTTAATAATGTACCTACCTATATAGTACCTATAACCTATTTAATACTAGCCCCACGGCTTCGCCGTGAAAAAGTAGCCTATGTGTTAATCCTAGGTATAAGCATATGTACATTTCAAATTTCATCCAAATCCGTTCAGCCGTTAAAGCGTGAAGAGGGTACAAACATACTTACACACAAGCTTTCGGATTTATAATATTAGTAGGATATAATAATATTTTTAGGTAATACCAATGACGGCTTTAAATATTTTATACATACTCGTAATATCTACTTTTGGTCTACTTTTGTATTATAAAAGTTATCTTTTTTGAAACCCATTGTTATCAATTTAGTTCTTCATTAATATTCAGGCCAGAACTCTAGTATTTTTATCCGACTTAAAAAAGGAGGACGTTTTAAATTCGATTGTTTTTTTTTGTGTCACCTCATAACTTCTTTCTGGTGTTCCGATTTTGATGATTATTTTTTATTTGAAAGCTGGTGCTTCCAGTGTGGTTCCATTTAAATTAATATTTAATTAATGAAATCTGGTCAAGGGTTCCGAAGATAAAATCTATATTTTTAAGCTCTGCACAATCTCTGCACAAATAATTTAAACGCAAGCAATTGCGTTTAAATTATTTGTGCAGACATTTAAATACATAGTTATTTACGTCATTTACCTCATGGTAATTGGCAATAATATGGTAATTTGCTGAACAAAAACTCTTGTTTACAGGAAAATTGGGAATTCTATTTTTATTCCAACTGAAATAACTCTTGTGGTTTCTGGCGGTTGTTCTTTTCCTGTCTAGTACTTTTGCTTGTTTAAAACAATCATTGATTTATATTTATGTGAAACCTAACGGCTTCATCCTATTTGGCGACCATCCCATTAGGGATTCTAGTGGTGGTAGGACTCTTTTGCAGAGTCCACCTGGAGCAGTAGCACACCTTTGCCAGTTATTCTACCGCCAAGCAGTAGTGTGCAAGCATTACTGTGTTTCGGTTTGAAGGGCAATGTTACCAGAGAAATTACTGGGCATGAAGAGATTTGACATCTTATATCTCAGGGTGACGAGCGCAGTACAGTGCGGCGCATGATTTTGTTCGCAAGTTCACAATTCTAGCACTGCTACTGTTATGGGCAGGCGTGATGCTTACCACCAGGCGAACGACCCGCTCGTCTCGTCACTCAATTGCATAAAAATAAAAAGAAAAAAAAAGGGAATCCTCTAATCATTATTACCTTTTTTATGCTATATAGGTAAGCATTTGACCACTATCTTACCTGATGCATGGAGGCAAGCACAAGCGCTTTCTAGCGTCTACCTAACATAGTAATACCTAGGTTAATATAATTATGTATTAGTGTTTAAGAATTATTAAAAAAAATAATGAAAAAAAATGCGCTTTTGCCAGGTTCTTCCCGAGATAGCTGTAATTTTGCGAATCTGGCAGTAGAGTCATTAACCTTCATGAGTGCCTCTTTGCGGCCCATGTGAATAAATGATTTTGATTTTTGAATTTGATGGAAAGTGATGTTTCTGCTGAAAATGTGACATGCTTGCCTAGAAGGGTTCTTCATCATTCACTCTTGATTTGAGGACTCCCAGATATGCCTTCGGGGAACAAAGACGCGGGTAATGAGATCCACTTTTTTGCTGTACGGATGATGAACGTATAGAAGCGATATTATACCTACTTATTTGAAAGTTGCAACTAACTGAATGGTAGGTTACAGATGTTCACAATTTCCACGTGTAGAACAGTACTAATAAAAAAACCTCATAGATTAAAAATGCTATCGAAAGATACATTTATCCTGCTTATTTAGGTTTTTGCCTGTAACCAGCTGTTCGCCCGAGCTGAGGCAACGCGCGTCAACTAAGTGATCTTAAAATTGCCATAAACGCATTAGTTTCTATTATATTTTAATTCCGTGTACAATTATTACCATTAATGACACGTGCCCTTGCGGGGTACAAAATTGTCTCCCGGTGACGTGTATTGTATTTGGGTTATTGTATTTCATTTTGATTGCCTCTTACGTATTGTGTAAGAATTTGAAGGTTTTTGCTTGTTTAGTTTAGACGCTATTGTTGACAGACGGACTGACGGACAAGCTGAAGAAAAGACTGAAGCTGTGCTGAAGCACCCTAGTCTTACTCACTTAGAGACCTCGCTTCGCTCGGTCAATCACACTTATATTATACTCTTCACGCCGTAATGACCGAACGGATTTGGATGAAATTTTGAATTTTTATTGTCTAAAATTTCTTTTTAATTAATCCAATAAGTACCCATAAGTACTTAACGAGTTAAAGGTGTTAACATTTTTTATACGTAGGAGTATTTTATTCTGCTCTATCTCTTTCTTTATTAAGTTTTTTTATGCATAGCTCTATCATTTGTTTATTTGATAACTAAGGAGAATTCTGTTTGTTTCAGTTGATGAAGAGGCTGCAACAGGTGGCTGGCAAAAGAATCTTCGAGCTCATCATGAAGGCAACCTTCTACGGCCAGTTCGTGGCCGGCGAGGATCAAAATACTATTAGACCCACCATTGAAAGGTGAGCCACCATTATGTACCTTGAAGGGGCCACATTGGCCGAGCGAGCGCGAAGCGTCTATGTTTCAGCTTGAGCAATCTATGTCCGGATTTCCAGTTGTTCTCCTCCACAGGTCGTATTTCTTAACCGATTATCTTGAAATTTTGTGGGAAATTCGATGTGTTCATTCATTATAAAAGGGAAAATGCATAATTTTGTTTATACTTTTAATCGAATGTTTAATTAAGTTAATATATTTCCGGTACAAAATAACATTAATAAAAACATTACATTTCAGATTAAAATAAATATTTGTAAATTATATCAGGTTGGGGCAATTGCAAACGCTGCCATTTTGACGTTATTTTTGTGCCGTCGTAAATATACTTTGCGTCGGGGGTTAATTTGTATAATACACATAAAAATAATAATCACGACAGCTTTATATTCAATATAAACGTTCACATTGGTTTCAGATTGCGTTCTTTCGGAGTGAAGTCAATCTTGGACTACTCCGTCGAAGAAGACTTGTCTCAGGAGGAGGCAGAAAAGCGTGAAGTCAGGTAAATGTCATCTTATATTATACTGAGCACTATTATTTTGTTTAAAATCTTCTTGGAAAGGACTGTCAGTGGATTATCGGTGTCTACAAGTTCAAGCCCGGAAAGTTGAATTTGTCGATATGTCGTCGTATTCCTATAATATTAAATTTCTTACAAATGAAGTCCCAAAATGTTGAATTCCTCAGAAGTTGAATCCCAAAATGTTGAATTCCTAAAAAGTTCAGTCCGAAAATGTTGAATTCTTAAATAGTTGAGTCTCAAAATGTTGAATTCCTAAATAGTTGAGTCTCAAAATGTTGAATTCCTAAATAGTTGAGTCTAAAAATGTTGAATTCCTAAAAAGTTGAGTCCCAATAAAGTTGAATTCCTAAATGTTGAATTATCTTAAAGGTACTAGATGACTTCCAACCTAACACAAAGTTATCAAATTTGTTGAATTTGGAGAAAGTTTGCGAGGTTTTAATACTTTTTTTTTTATTTTTTTTTTATTTGTGACAGGCTAGTGTTTGACCACTATCTCACCTGATGGTAAGTGACGATGTGATCGAAGCTGGTAAACACACTAGACCTGGAATACGCAGGCTCTCAAGGATAACTGCCGGAACACCGTATTTGGCTTGGCGGCAGACTTTCAACTTGATGGTGGTAAGCTACTTTGGTAGCAAGCCAGGCGAGCAACTCACAAAATGCTCTACCACCTCTCAAAAACTACTCAACTGGCAGATATGATACGAAATAGCGACCCAATCGGGGCAGTAGGCAGGTCTCTGCCCTTGAGCCGTGGGTCCTGGGTTCGATTCCCGGCAGGAGAACAATTTTCCTTCCTAGTGTGATGTAAATGTTTCCTACGAAATAAGCCTTTGGACTTAGTGTTGTGAAATATCTTTATTGTACGTACTGCAGATAATAATAAAAAATACTTAGATATAATTAAATGGGATATATTAAATTAAATGTATGATAATATAAGTAACGTTCATATGATAACATATTTGAGACTTCCAATATGTTAATCAGTAGAATAGCTTATAATTGCATTAAAGTATATAAACTTTTATTTTTTTTTGACAAAGTTAGTTTAAATTTACTTATATATTTAATATATATATGTATTTTATTTTTATCCAATTTATCCATAGTTTTATCTACTAATTTCCCCAATTGGCTTTAACTATAAATATAAAATTTTCCTTTTCTTTTTTACAGCTCATTATTACCGAATGATGGGTAAAAAAGTGTGAGCGGATTTGTGTTTCGTGTTGTTTTTAGTGTGCAAAGCTTATTTTGATGCTATTTATTTAAAAAAAATGCGACAGATTTTCAAATAGTTATGTATTAAGGTTAATGATGGTAAAAACCTCTAAAATGTCTCGAAAGTCTCAAGGGCTGAAAATGCTTACAGAATTCACTAATTAGTAACAGTTAATATAGTTAATTATGCTTAAATTTGCGGTATGAATAACTAAATCAATTCACAAAATGTACTTACGTTGAAATAAATGTTTTGTTTTAATTTTAGGCAATTTATTTCGACGACAGGTAACTTAGTACTATGTTTAAATTCTTCAGAGTTTTTATGATGTTTAATTTATGTCAGCATTATTTCATAATGATTTGCGAATATTTTGAAATTGCTTTGAAAATAACTTGTTTTCGAGTGAAGTCTTTCTAATAACCGCTTATTACGTATTCAACTCTTTATTATACTGCAATATAAGTATTACATGCATGGCTGTTGTACGAAATGTTATAATTACAAATATAAACAATTACTAACACTGAAACAATTATAACAACTACCAAAAGCTCAGCCTATTCCAGTATATAAGGCTTGGTTCCCGACGGATTAGTTGGTTTTAGTCACATGACTATTATGATTGCCGAGTTTCTTGCCATGTTCTTCTCGAGATGGCTGTAATTTTGCGAATCTGGCAGTAGAATCATTAACATTAATGAGTGGCTCTTTGGGCCCATGTGAATAAACGATTTTGATTGCTTGATTGTGTCATGTCGGTTAGACTCGTTTTTCCTCCCATCAAGTCACACTTATTTGTTGCAACCTTTTTCAGGAGGTTTTTGTTGCAACCTCTTTCAGTTGTTGAAATAAAACAGGGTGCATCATAAAGACGCGCGATAGATGTGAAACTTTTGTATTACAGGGAAACATTTAAATTATTCATCACAGTGTTTCCCCCCACCACTTATCGTCACACAAAAAGGTTGCGGGTCGGAATTTCAAAGCCCTCACATAAGAAGCATAGTAGAAATATATTAAGAAGTTTCCAAAAAACATGGTATAAATCTAGTTTGTTTACCGTAGGAATTAAATGTATTAAAATGAAAGCAAATTTTAATTTTAATATTCATTTATTTTTATAATTAGCGATTTCCTTTCATTTTTAATAATAGATTATTTTCGAGTATTGATTTCTATTTACAACAAAATCCGTTGGTGTAATACAGGGTGTCTTATTTTGAAAAAAGGTAATCAGTACGAGAGATAAACAAAAAGTTTTTTAAGCTCGATTGTCAAGCATTTGACCACTATCTCACTAGATGGAAAGTGATGATGCGGCTGAAGATGTACGAACCTGCCAACTTTTATGTAGGTATCTAGAGTTGTTATGACACGGGATAACTTAGAGATACTTATTATTTGAACTACCCGTTGGTTGAGTTTCTAAGCAGAGGTATCGGGTTCGATTTCCGGCAGGAACACAAGTTTTCTCCCCAAGGAAAGTTTGTTTCTAGTAACATTCACATCGCACACACAACCACAACCAGTTGTGGTTGTGTGTGCGATGTGAATGTTTCCAGCATGCACGACACAAGTCATCGAACTGAGTGTGGGGCTGTTAGTGGGAAAGCGTCTATGTTTTAAGCGTTTATACGTAACAGTTAGGTTAGCAACAATGTTAATACAATAACAATGATTTTACAATTGCACAGTAACCAAGCTAAATTGTTTCGCATAATTTACTAGAGAAACCAAGTATTTATCATTAGCACGAACTATTTATCATGACAATCCTCGCGACCTTCTGTTTACTACCGTGACTTGAACGGCTTCGAGAAAAAACTGAAGCGTTAACTATTTGTTTTGAATGTTGTAGGAAATGGAGGATATATGATAGGAATATAGATTTAATAGTTTAAACGCAAGCTTAAAAAAAATCCGACTTTACCGCTTTATCTTCAGAACCCTTGATCAGATTAAATGTATTAAACACGCATATATGATGATAATTCAAAAACTACTGGTCAGATCTTGGTCAAATTTAAATGGGACTTATGGGAAACCACTAGCTTTCAAATGAATAACATCAAAATCGGTACCACTACAAAGAAGTAATGAGGTAACTCAAATAAAAAGAAAAGAAATATAGTCGAATTGAGAACCTCCTCCTTTTTTCCAGGAAGGTTAAAAATGAATTAAAGGCGCTCTTGAATAACTGTTCATAATATTAAATTAAAATTAAAACAGGAATTAGCGTGACTTGAGCGTTTTCGATCAAGATGGACAATTGCTTTCATTTTCTACCGACTTCACAAAAAAGGAATGGGTACTCAATTTTATTTTCTTTTTTTGTTTCTTTTTATGTGTACCTCATAACTTCTTTTCACGTGAACAATTTTGAAAATGTTTTTGCTCAATTGTCGTTGCTTTCCCATTCGTTTTTGAGTAAGTAGTTTTTGAGTTATCGTCAATAACGCGTGTTTAATACATTTAATCTGATTAAAGTTCCGAATATAAGGCGGTGAAGTAGGTTTTTTTAGGTTTGCTTGCGGTTAATTATAATTTAAGATTTACGAGACTTATGACTTATTTTATAATGTATAAGTTTAGGTATAACTCAAGTAGGCAGATAGTAGGCAACAAAAATATCTTTATTTGACTCGAGTTGAGCAAAAAATAACAGGATACCAAGACCGGTGTTGCAAGTTCTAAAAGTCACGATTCGCGTCTTTCAATCATGTAACTAATTAGTTTTAGTTAAATTGAATGTTCTGAAGAAAAATCTGTACCTACAATATACATATATATGTATATATAAGCGCGGGAGTGTTTTGGATTAGTTAGAGACGACCGAGTCGGTATTCTATCGTTTAAATTTTGGAGAGTATTCGCAGGAATTACATTAGTTAATTGCACCATGCCCCTTATGCCCCCCCCCCCGCCCCCCCTTAAATATTTATTTTATTTTTAGTATTTGTTGTTATAGCGGCAATACATCATCTGTGGAAATTTCAACTGTCTAGCTATCACCGTTCTTGAGATACAGCCTGATGACAGACGGACGGACGGACGGACAGCGAAGTCTCAGTAATAGGGTCCCGTTTTTACCCTTTGGGTACGGAACCCTAAAAACAGTCAAATCAGTCGAACCGGTATCAAGTGATTGTTTTTCAAATATGTGGCAATAGATTTTTTATTTATACAGATAACTAACCGTGCTCTGCGGCTTCGCCCGCTAATATCAGTAAAAAAATAGTCTACGTTAACTATGTGTTAACGTAGACTATGTACATTCAAAATTTCATCCATATCCGTTCAGCCGTTAAAGCGTGAAGAGAGAATAAACATACACACAAACATTCGAATTTATAACATTAATAAGTAGGATAGTGCTGCCCGTAGTGATTAGTAGATTAGTGATTAGTTTTCTAATCAAGTAGACTAGATATAACTTTGTTTTATTTCTTTATTTCAGAGGTAGTCTGACAAGTGCAAAACTTGCGGAATTTTTGAATCGTGGCGCAAGAAAGAACTTACAAGAGATAGTTTTAATTCAGGGGTTTAAGTTTTGTTTTCTTTTTTATTTATTGTAGTATGGTTATTAGTTAAACATTGATCTATCATACTGGTTCCATGTAGTTAGATTAGTTCGTGATTTTATTTTAGATTTTCTTTTAGAACAGCATCGATCGGTAACAGATTTTTGGTCGTAAGATTCTCTAGACTCTTGGAAAATAGTATATGACTATTTCGACTGTCTAGCCTATCCTAGTATTATATATATAAATCCGAAAGTTTGTGTGTAAGTGTGTAAGTATGTTTGTTCCCTCTTCACGCTTTAACGGCTTAACGGATTTGGATGAAATTTGGACTGTAGATAGATTATACCTAGGATTAACACATAGGCTACTTTTTAACTTGATATTATTATTTAATTCTTTATTGCACAAAAAGTACAAAAGGTGGACTTAATGCTAGGGGCATTCTCTACCAGTCAACCACACATGGTAGACGAGAAGAGGGGTGTAGGCGTGCATCAAAATGGTATAGAGAGGGCGAGAGACGAAAGTAAGTTAGATGATTAGTTAAAATAATAAATAAACATAAATGATTATATACATATATATATATATATAAATAAATATATCGGTACTTATAATTTAAAAAAAATATATAATGCATACCAAATAATTATATATAATAAAAATAAATATACAAATAAAATAAAATATAAGCGACGAAATAATGAACAGAGAAGAAAAAAAAAAAGATAATTTAGATACAGATAAATGTTGTCTGGATAAGTATAGGACAATCAGTCAGCGCGTGACGAAACCTTTAAGTAGTGAGCCTTTACTAGCTTTTTAAAAACTTCTTTGGAAGGAGAATTTTTGATGTTAGGTGGAAGTTCATTCCAAAGCCGGACAGCCATAACTCCAAAAGATTTATCCAAAAACGAAGAAAAAAAAAAAAAACTAATAAACTAATAACTTGATAATAGCGGGCGAAGCCGCGGGGCACGGCTAGTAAACGATAAAATTCCAGGATAGGAGGGATATTAAATACCTAGCCCGGAGGCCTCTTACAAGTAGTAGTGGGGTGTTTTCTGATGGTCTTCTAGTTAGTTATTATATTGTATCTACCAGTATAGCCGTAGTTTACCATCCTCAAGTATAAAAATCGACAACGGACCTCTCATATACATATAAAGGATACGATCAAAAAATCATCTCATATATATCCTACTAATATTATAAATCCGAAAGTTTGTGTGTAAGTATGTAAGTATGTTTGTTCCCTCTTCACGCTTTAACGGCTGAACGGATTTGGATGAAATTTGGAATGTACATAGCTTATACTTAGGATTAACACATAGGCTACTTTTTAACTTGATAATAGCGGGCGGAGCCGCGGGGCACGGCTAGTATATATATATAGGACACAAGATCCTTGAGAGCCTGTCATTCTATGCATATCTTATTGTGAAATTGGAGGCACTTTCTTTTTAAACTTTTCATAATCAGAAAGATATCATCATTCTTTACTTATTTGCATTACTTATCTTGTTCAGAATTTTGATTTTTTTAGTACTACCCTCCATCCATGTTACTACTAACTCCTTTGTGAAAAACCGTTTGCCATTTCCGGGTTGTATAGTACTCGATATACTAGAAATTTAAAAAATTCAATTTTCTGCGTTTATTATCTGCGTTAAACTTCTATGCCAACATCCTCCTATAAGCATCTTCATCACAAAAGATTATTTCTATTTGGTCTCCTCTTTGTCTTGATTGTCTTGACAACTATTCCTCCATCTTTCGCCATCTTGACGTATCGTAATACGTAATCTCTGATTGACGTATATTACGTTCCAATAAACGCAGCGTCGTCTAGTGTGCTAACAATATATAATTATTACCTACGCTAATTAATTTATTGCGATCTTCAACTATTGTCAAAAGTCGGGTTTTGTTAGCCGCCAAATGTTAAACAAGTGAGATGTTGATCTCTTTTTGCTGTCTTTGCAAGTCATAACAGTAATGTAACTATTAAAGAAAGTAGGTAAATGGTATAAAGTATTTCAGTGCTTTACTCTTAGTACATATCTTATAGAATAAATTAGATCTTATAGCTTTTTTTGGTGATATGTAGATTGAATGAATATTAGTAATTAATTAATACCTAAAAACAAGTAATACTTAAAAGTTTTTTAGAATCAACTTTTTACCAGTTGTAAATAAAAAAGTACTAAAAAAAACATAAACATAAACGCTTTCACACTCACAGCCCCACACTAAGTTCAATGACTTGTGTCGTGGGTGCCGGAAACATAAACATCACACACACAATCACAACCAGAACCAGAAACACAAATTTTTCCTTGGGGAGAAAACTTGTGTTCCCGCCGGGAATCGAACCCGATACCTTTGCTTGGAAGGCGAACGCTTACCCAACTTAGCCAACGGGCAGTTCAGTGACTTGTCAAGGCGAATCACACGGTACCAAACTCGATTGGATTATAATCTTGTATAGTTGAGAAGTTCCTATATGGCCATCTTT
Organism: Lomographa bimaculata; assembly: GCA_948107665.1. Taxonomy (NCBI): domain Eukaryota; kingdom Metazoa; phylum Arthropoda; class Insecta; order Lepidoptera; family Geometridae; genus Lomographa; species Lomographa bimaculata. The sequence goes on from OX403605.1 coordinate 2,563,399, forward strand.
TGTCTTCATCATCAGACCAGCACCAGGGTACCATATCATTGTATTATCACCGAAGATACATAGGTACAACAAATTTGAGTCCAATCGGACATCGGGAAGTGGGTCTAATTTAGCTTGCAAGATTTGATTAACGACCGACTGATAGATAACGGCACAGGTGAAAAAAACTAAATAAAAGCTGGTGAAAACGGTTTAGATTTATCACATGATAGTATAATAATAATGACAGTTTATTTATTTAATAGTTTAGCACAAAACAGTGTACAAGGAATAGCTTAATGCTATGAAGCATTATCTACCAGCTCTCCTGGGCGTGTAAGAAAAGTGTTTGGGCGTGCAGCTAAAAGATATAAGTACATAAAATAAATAAAAAAATGAGATTTTAGTACAAATAAACTAGATCAAATAATTTGAAAAATGAATAATTAATAAAACATATATATATATTTAAACAAATACAATATACTACTTACATATGTATGTATAACTAACACATAATCATTATTCGTAGTTGTTAACTGACTTTTTGATAATTTGTGCGTGCGGCGATAAGGTAATATCATATAAGTACGCAATTAATTAGGTACTTATTTATTAGGTATATAGATGTAACAAACAATACATGATTTCTTCGGACTGCTCATTGAATAGAGACAACACACATGAAAATTTCAATTTGACATGGAAAAAATAAAATAAATTAAAATAAATTTTATATACAAATGAAGATTAATATTAGTTAACTGTCTCAAATCTGAAATTCTTAAACTCATTTAATTTCTCGCAACATTATGCATTGATTAATGAAACTGTTTGTTTGTTATCAAATTTTTCATATAATGTTTTAACGACCTAGATAAGAAGTATTAAATAAAATGTTCACCTTAGGAAGGAACTAATTACCAAGATACGGGTGTTACTCTCACCCAGCTTGGTTACTAGGGCCGCAATTTGTAAAATGAACAGTAATTAATAAAAAATAAAAACAATTGCGATTTTGAACGGATTTTATCGCGTATATTTTACATAATTTCTATTCCAACACCATAAAAATTAAATTATCTGTACTAATATTATAAAGAGTTAAAGTTTGTGAGGTTGTAGGGGGTAATGTACTGAAACGATTTTGAAAATTCTTTTACCAATAGAAAGCCACGTTTATTTTTACACGGGTGACGCCGGGCATGTAATCTAGTATTATAAAAAAATCGTAAAAAATTATTATTACGGTTAGATTTGTAATTTTCTTTTATTTTTTTGATTGGGAACGCTATTCACTGATATTTGGCTTGATCATTTATAGTCCGCTTATAGGTAAGTTAGGTCTTTTGCTGTATAGATGTATATAGTTTCAGGAAATACTTATAGGCAATTGACTTAAAACTAGACTTAAAGTCAGTGAAAAAATGTGTTAATTGATACGAGTTCAACTTTCTATGAGTTATTACTAAATAACTCATAGAAACTCGAACTTAGTGTAGGCCTGCAAAAGTGTAAAAAAAAAGATAGATATAGAAATTATACAAATGAAATGAATGCCTTACCGAAATCTATATAAAGCGTTTATGTGTATATAGTTAGCTAGCATAGTATAGTTTAGCTTAGCTTAAAAACAATCGGTTTGAAACGTTGTTTTTAAGCTAAGCTAAACGTTTTTTACGAAGAACCCGATGTAGGCACCTTATTAGTGAATGACGAGAAATGGCGATCAAGATCTTCAGTCATGAAGGATCGATCTAGTACAGAATCATCATACACCGAATGTACAGCTAGCTATCTCGTAGCTGTACATTCATTAAAAACAGTAAAGAAAAATGCGCACTTGGTCTTGATCCAACTAGGTCAGTCTCAATAACGGAAAAAACTTCGTCTTTTTGTTTTAATATAATTTCTTTTTCATTGAAAAGTCAATGAAATACCTATGTAAGGTGGATCTTTATCCACCTTACATAGGTATGTATATGATAGAATCATAGGTAGATGTTTCTTTTTTATATTTGGCTTTTTATTGTTTTTTTTATGCGCGATAGGCAAGCATTTGACCACAATCTCACCTGATGGAAAGTGATGATGCGGCCGAAGATGTAGCATGCTTGCCTAGAATGTGCCTATTCATTGGCATTTAGCCATACCAGAATATCAAGATACAGTATTGGCAAAAGTTATTCCTTAGATTTTTCTTAACGTGTCGATAGCAACACTTACAACCGGCGACTCAAACAGCGTTCGGCCTAGCTTTGAACTGGTCTTCTAGTGCACAAGAACTATGGCTTGCTGAGCATAATAGTAAATGAGCCATAGTTTGATGTAAAGCTCCGCAATACATCCGTGTCCTTAACATTGTGAAGATATAATTTTACAATTAACATGTAGGATTTAAATTGTACGCCCCTCCAAGTCTCCACTAAATTTATCATCAATCGAGCGTTAAATATATGATTTGTTGTATGAAAACATACCCATAAACGCTTTCACATTCACAACCCCACACTAAGTTCAATGACTTGTATCGTGGGCTGTAAACATCCAAGATTCACACAACATTGACAACATACTCAAAACCAGAAACACGAATTCCCGTGGAAAAACACATGTGTTCCCACCGGGAATCAAACCCGGTGCTTTAAAGGCAAACGCCCACCTAAGTAAGTCTCTACTAAATTTATCATCAATCGAGCGTTAAATATATGATTTGTTAGTGGGGGGTAACGTTTAACAGCAAAATAATAGAACGCTTTGCCGTCATCTGTATTTCCCGAAGGGAACAATTTGGGTATGGTCAAAAGAAAAGTGAATAGGTTTATTAAGCAAGCGTGCTCCATCTTAGACTACATCGTCACTTTCTATTAGGTGTGATTGTAATCAAACGTTTGCTTAGTAAGCTATAAAAAAAAGTACTCGTACATAGACGTAGGTATTTGATAAGTTATTTAATTTTGAGTTTGTTTGCGACTTTCTTGAATATATTTTAAAAAATACCCACTATCTATAATTCTGCAATTTCATGAAGATCATTTTTACTGTTAATTTTGTTCCATTTTGTCTATTTCGTGCAATGCTATTTTAAAAACTTAAAAAGAGAGCCCACTAGTTGTATGTTTAAAAAATAGCCAGCTGAGGTACCTGTGATGCTGTAGAATGGACATAATTATAAGGTGATATAGTGCCCAAACACTAGCCTATCAAATAAATAAAAATAATTAAAAAGCACAATGTGCTTTCCAAAATTAGATCTATACTCATAATACTCAATCTGAAACAAGATTACATTGTAGTGAAAGTATACAACAGAAATAGCTTTCAGCTTCCCATCTAGGTGGCCTAGATCTGTCACTCCTTCGAACAGTGACACGTGCGCTGTCAAATAACAAAGAAATATGCTCTATGACTCAAATTATAGGGTTTATATTAAGACGAAGTGAAGATTATTTATGAGATTTTTGCTTGTGCCAAGTCGACTTGGTTAGCTATTTTGATAGTGAAAGTGCCTTGATGTTTCGATAGGTAACGTTGTTGTGATTCATTGGATGAGTCGAGTGCCAGGTTATTGACCAGGCTGTGTGGTTTATTGATTATTATCCAAGATTAGGTTATTGATAACGTAATGATGGGTATGCGCTTAGTCTAGAAGAACAGTAGGCAATAATGCTTTCGTAAGTCCGGTTCCTCTACAGGTCGCATTCTCAACCGAATCTCTTGAAATTTTGTAAGCAAGGTCTATAATGGCTGTCTTGTCGATTCGAATTTTGGAATTCTTTTAAAATTGCTTACTTAAGGGGATTGAAAACGTAAAAAAACATAATTACATAGAAAATACGCGAGTTTACCTTTTTTTGTGGGAGGTCGTCTCTTTTGTATCTAACAAGGGGGAGTAAACATTCTGTCTACACCTGATGTGACGGAAAAAAATATTATAAACGCTGTTTAAAATTTTTTAAACCTTTGTTTTTTATTTTTACCTTTTGTATTTATTTTTTGTTGAAAATAATTGTAATGCAAAATATCCTTAATTATAAATGAGAAAAAACAACATTAAATAGAAAAGTCAAGAATGTCTCCTTGAGTGCTTAATCTGAAACTTAAGGTAGAAATAAGGTTTACAATCAGATAATAATTCATAATTTTATATAAGAATAAATATTGGAAAAGAGTAACATTTTTGATGGGGTAGGGTGATATTTAATGTAAATTGATCTTTTTAAGATAAAGACAATCAATCTAAATTAGTACTATGCCATCCACAGTGCTTCGATCTCAGCCTGCGGCGACAAGAAGGAAGAAGGTTCCCTGAAGCAGTACCACGTCGAACAGCGGTTCGCTGACCGTCGGTACAAGGTGAACAGTGCCAGGACTTACTTCTACCTGAACGAGGCCACCTGTGAGAAGAACATGGAGGCCTTCATCAAGAGTATTGATGCTGTTGCTGGTAAGGACTTCTCTCTCTTGCAATGTTATCATGACAGTTTCCCAATAAATAAATATTCTATTCTATTCTATTCTATTCCTGACTATGTATCCCAAATGGTGGTGGGGTCAGCCTTCTTACAATTTTTTTTTCTCATGTCCTTCTGCTCCCCTTCTTTCCATCTTGTCTTTGGTCTGCCTCTGGATCTCCGACTGGGGACAAAAAGCACATTACAAGACACATTTATTTGGTTGACATACCGTTGGAAGCGTTTCGCCTCTACGTTCATGATCCGTACAGTGAAGGAGTGGCATTCATTGCCCGCGTTTGTTCCCCGAACGATATAATCTGAGAGTCTTCAAGTCTAGAGTGAATAGGTATCTGCTATGCATGCTACATCTTCGACCGCTTCATCGCTGAACATCAGGTGAGATTGTGGTCAAATTTGCTTATCGAGCATCAAAAAAATATTTCCAACTGGTCGCGGTCATGGATTCTGATCTAATGACGGACTTGAGCTTCCGGTGAAGGTAACTTCGTAATAAAAATCCATGATAGTACGGTATTTCTTTGATGCCCCCGATGGCGCAGTGGATAAGTCTCTGTCCTCTGCGCCGTGGGACCCGGATTCGATTCCCGGCAGACAAATCTCCTTCTCAAGCGACATTTGTACTCCTGCATCATGGGGCATGTAGAAAACATTTACATAACACACACCCACGATACAAGTCTTTCAACTTAGTGTACAGCTGTGAGTGTGAATGCGTTTGTTTGTTTTTATCGTTTGTAATTTGTCATGCTCGTCTAGCGTGCTACCCTGCACTGAAATACAGTCATAGTTGTATAGAAATCGATGGCGAAATGAATAGGTCTCTCGGTATTTTATCGGATACATTTCGAAGAGTGTGCTATGGAATTACACGATCTAATTCCTCCATCCCCACTCCATCATAGAACCACCAGACAGACTGCATTGCGACACCGATATTTGTTTGAGATTCCTCAAATGCGCACGAAGCGTTTTGCTTCCACATTCATTATGCGCACTGCCAAGGAGTGGAACTCCTTGCCAGAGTCTGTGTTCCCACATAAGTACAATTTTTTGAGTCGTCAAGTCGAGAATGAATAGGTATTTTCTTTTTTGTGCTCCATCGTCGACCGCATCATCACTTAACATCAGGTGAGAAAATGGTCAAAAGTTTGTCTGATGACAGATTAAAAAAAAATACAATAAAGAGATAGAAAAGTTGGGCCGAGCTTGTTATTCTTGACTTCATTATCACATACCAATACGTGAGTGGTGTGAACACGGTGTGACGCTCACAGATAAAAAAAAACTTTATCTATCACAGCGTTTACATAGTTGATTCCCTTCATTACCATACCACTCCTTGTTATATAGTGGCGTGATTAAAAAGCTAAGCTGTCAAACAATTACAAGCTATTAGGGTATAATTTCAGCTTGTAAAGTTTCAAGTTCGTTATGGCCTCACCCAGTCGTAATGAGATCATTGTGTGGCGAACGAAACCACAACAAAATCAAAAGGACATACTTATATACTCGAATTCCAAACGCTCTAGCCACTATCTTCAATAATAATAACACTATCACACAAATATTATAAATCTGAAAGTTTGTGTGTAAATTTGTTAGTTCGTCTGTTTTCTCTTCACGCTGCAACAGTCATCTATTTATGGTTGACATACCTCCAGTTTGCTCGAAGCGGTTTGCTTCTACATTCATCATCCGTATAGCGAAGGAGTGGAACTCGTTGCCTGCGTCATTGTTCCCCCGAGGGGTATAATCTGAGAGTCTCCAAATCAAGAGTGAATAGGTATCTTCTAGGCAAGCACATCTTCGGCCGCATCATAACTTTTCATCAGGTAAGATAGTGGTCAAATGCTTGCCTATTTAGCATTTAAAAAAAACAGCTGAACGGATTTGGATGAATTATGAAATGAACATAGCTTATATTTAGGATTAAAATATAGGCAATATTTTTACTTCATAAACGCGGGGGAAGTCTCGGGGCACAGTTAGTAAATAATGATTAAAAACTTTTTTATGCACAAAAACTACAATATGTTGACATAATTTTAGACTCCTAGGTATTAGGACGACCTGTGTCGTGGGACTGTGTCTCTTCCCTATATTAAACATTCATTACATATATGTATGTTGAGTAGAAATGATATATACCTACTACCTAGTTTAATTTTGATTCTATGCCTATTCCTCGATAGCTCGCAGTGGTGATGATAAGAAATCTGGATAAGTATATTGGCTACAATGCATATTTTTTTTTATATTTTCAAATAATTGTTTACGTTCATTCATCATAACATTACATTACATATCATAATTTAAAAAAAAAAAATTTTTTTTTTGAGTAAAATATAACATCTTAAACCAGAAATACTTGAAAATTTCAATTTTATTAATAATAAATAATATAATTTGTTTATTTTTCTGTTTTTCAGGCATCACTAAGAGCACAGGCCTGATGGCTGTAAAGATGACTGCTCTCGGCAGGCCGCAATTGCTTGTGAGTATTAAAACCTTCGTGAGTTGGTAAACGCAGTTTATTTCCCTCTTTCTCTCTCTCTCTCTCTCTCTCCCTCCCTCCCTCACATACACACAGTTTCTATTCTTCTAGTCGTGACATCGACAAGAAACTTGCAATTTTTATATTTTGAATTGAAAGCAACCCGAGTCTTTTTCGCCTATATTTAATTTAAAAATCCTTATTCATATTTGGTTGGGTAAAAACATCGCCCATTTGACAAGCTTTTATTTAACTTCCAATGTATATGTAACTACGTGTGTTTGGGTGGAATCTTGGAACTAAATTTTGAAGCAGATATCTTCAACCGATTGAGCTAAAATTTTGTATTCACGTTTAGTTTGGATGACGTCGACGTTGATCGTCGATGACGATGGGACGTCATTCTAAATCCGACATGGCGGAACACCCAAAATGGCGGACAAGTTATTTTTAATGCATTCCTACAATATGGATATCAAATGAAAGGGCTTGCTGATAATAACTCGACAAATAAAGTGACGTCACTCAAAATCCAACATAGCGGACTTCTAGAAGCCTAGTTTAGGTAATATCTCGGGACTTAATCGCGCTAAAAAACTATTTTTATTTACCTCGACGTTTCGGCCAAGTTGCATTGGCCATGGTCTCGAGGTCTTACCTAAACTATGTTGTCGAATCGCGAAAGTTTAAAAATTACAATTTCTAGAAGCCTGTTTTAAAAGTTTTTAATATGTAGCTTATTTCCTTTCCAGCTGCAACTGTCGGAAGTGATTATGCGCGCGCGCAACTATATGCAGCAAATTGCTGGCGGCACCGGCAACGTGCTCACGCACCACAAGACCATCGAGGACTTCCAGCGGTACTTCGGAGACCACGGGACCAAGCCAGAGGTGCAGCAGTTCATGAAGAAAATCACATCGGATAAGGAGGGGTGAGCATTGTAGAGTCTGAATGAAAATATGAATGAATGAATGATAATATATTTGGCACTTTAAACAAAATAAAGCAATATAATATAGACAACAAAAACAGCTATACATAACAAAAAAGAGCCAAAAGGGTCGTGACTCAGCATTTTTGCTAAGTGTAACACTAGGCGTTAATTTTTAGTCATAACCCAGAGGTGGCGGAACTAAAACAGTAAAAGTTAAAATATGTATATATATATATATATTGAAACTAGCTGCGCCCCGCGGTTTCACCCGCGTTGATAATGATGAAAAGTGATGATGATGATGATGATGAAAAATAGATGTTGGCCGATTCTCATAGATACCGGATAAGCACAAAAAAATTCATCAAAATCGGTCAAGCCGTTTCGGAGGAGTATGGCAACGAAAACTGTGACACGAGAATTTTATATATTAGATTAATAAACTGATGTGCACGTCCCAAACATCCGAGGTCTGCATTCAAATCTCAACGCAGTCCACTACCACCTGAACACTGAAAGGTTTATCACAGGTATCTTCTAGGCAAGCGTGCCCAATCTTTTACCATTCTACCACATTGTCACTTCACCATCAGTTGAGATAGTGTTTAGGTAAATATTTAGTTAAATATTTACCTAAACACTATCTCAACTGATGAGAGTTAGCAGTCACAGTTTAAATAGTTTTGTTAGTTAACGAGCATAAAAAAACTATATAACCTGTGCCTGCTAACTCTTGGGATTCACTTATTTTGGGGGCTGAGTCACCCACGTCCGTAGGAGGATACCCCTTAAGTCTGACTCCCTACACGTGGTCCCCGGGTGGTGCTAATCAGGTGACATTTGAGAGGTGGTAGAGCATTTTGTGAGTTGCTCGCCTGGCTTGCTACCAAAGTAGCTTACCACCATCAAGTTGAAAGTCTGCCGCCAAGCCAAATACGGTGTTCCGGCAGTTATCCTTGAGAGCCTGCGTATTCCAGGTCTAGTGTGTTAACCAGCTTCGATCACATCGTCACTTACCATCAGGTGAGATAGTGGTCAAACACTAGCCTGTAACAAATAAAAAAAAAAAAAAAAAAATTTATATATACCATCAATAATTAAGTAATATATAAGTTGACCGATTTTTTATTGCCATAAATATAGTTGGTCTTCTAAAAAAAAATAGTACTTAATAAATTTTATTAACGCCTGACAAAAAAGAGGATTTTTTGTCTGTGGCATCGTAGATCCCAGACGGCTGGACCGTTTTTAATTTAGTTTATTGTTTACAAGGCTACTCAATCGATAGTGTTTTTACCTATGTTTGGTGAAAATTGGTGCAGCCAAAAGTTAAGTCTCACTATGGTTCATGCTAGAAAGGAAAAACAATGAGTAATAACTGGGGTCGCCGTCATCGAAATCGACGAGGACTATATATACATACCTATACACAAGTTGCTGACAATACTGTCACGTCAATAATGCCAAGGTACGATATTTCCAGTGTACCATCACCGTGGGACCGGTCAGTGGCGTCACCTATATAAAGTTGTAAGACTCGACATGTAAACGTCGCTAGATAAAGCTAGCGGGACTCTTAGGAGTCCCGCTATATCAACGATCATGTTATAAGAATAATCTAAAATCACAATCATATGTTTGGGTTGTATTTCCTACTCACCATTAAGGCTCTCATTTTGTATGTCAACCAGTTTTAAACAGAGCCATTAGCGCCTATTTTATCCATCTTACACAAATCGTCGATCCATCGTACTATCAAAAGGTCCTACACTTACAGGGTTCAGTATTGATTATTTGAGAAAACTGATTGCGGAGAACGGTTCCTTTCATACATTTACTCACAGCTATGTATGAAAGAAACTTTTTTTTTTTATGATCGATCGAATGATGCTGCCGAAGATGTAGTATGCTTGCCTAGAAGATACTTATGCACTCTTGATTTGAAGACACCCAGGTTATACCGTTCGGGGAACAAGGGCGAGGGCAATGAGTTCCACTCCTCCCAGTACGGATGATAAATTTAAACGCAAAACGCTTTGGGCGAACTCGAGGTATGTCAACCATATATGGATGACGTTTGACTGTTTGTCTTGTTGTTAAATGATAAAACGGACATGGCGGAATTAACTCGTGTTATTCCTGCGCACACTCTCCCAAATGTAAACGGTAGAATACCGATAGGCTTGCGACTTTACGTGGGTGACCGAACTAAATGTAATTATGTATGCAAACAATCATAACTCATTAATAGACCACAGCATTATCAGCTAATCGAACCGCTCACTTTTCTATATTTAATAGGCTAGCAGTCGCAAGGCAGTAGGCTGTTGATAAATTATGGTGTGGTCGAGGACGGCAAGGATGCTAGGCTTAGAATGGGATTGGCACCTAACTATAGTACTATTTGTTGCGAAAGTACCAATTTTTCTACTTGCGGATGGTAAACTAAGGGTCTAACTACCAATACAAACGAGCATCAAAACATGCCTTTCGTGAGGAAGAGACTGAATTCCACTACACAGGTTTTCCTAGTGTGGGAGACAGTGGTCATCCTTTATAAACAGCATGGCATTGCCAAACGCATACATTACATGTTTTGCAATGTATCTGTTTAATTAACCTTATGTTTTTTGAAGAATAAATAAATTATTTTTATCATATGTTTTGTCTCCAGAATCGTCCACTTGTTCCCGTGGACGCACATTCTGGATGAGGATATGAATCTTTCGGACACCTTCCGCGTGCCCGATCCTAAGACCGGCCAGATGCGCAGGCTGATCTCGCAGATCTCGCCTAAAGGTAGGTTCACTGAGGCCCTCTTATTTCCCTATTAACGAAAAAGTGCATCAGCTCTTTACATTATTACCATTTAATTGTCTGCTTATTAGTAATCTCGGAAAGGAAAAATAACGCTTCAGGCGGTGAATTATCGATTTAGTCGATATTAATAAGGAAATAATAATTTCGTCGTTTAAGACAGAGCTTGAGTAGCTCAGCGTTTAGAACATTAGTGCATGAGACTATGGCTGTGGGCTCAATCTCCACTTTAAAGATTAAAGATTATTTATTCATCACAATTAATAACATTGACAAATATGCTAATATCACTTATAATTTACTAACATCAAAATGTAAATATTGCATGTGACATATTATTATGATTATGAATTTATTAGCGTTTGATGGTTTTATTAAAATTGGTTCTAAACACTAGACTGTGGCCCCGCACTAGGCTCAAGGCCAGTGTCTTGGAAACCTACTGTTACGATATATTAAATATATTTTTTTTTATTTTTACATGTGAGGTATCCAAATATCCTTAATCCTGAAGTACAAAGAATCTAAATAATAATTCAAGGGAATATATTGTGTGTAAGGGAGTGTGTTTGTTTGAGTGTGCGATGTTAATTGTGTTCATGTTTGTGTACAAGTGTGGTATGTTTAATGGTATATCATAGTTTCCGTTTCGCTATACGATAGAACTTCTATCGATATTCTTCCTTTCTTTTACTACTTTAGTTCTATCTAGCATGGCTAATAATAAAATAAAAAAAACTGCTAATTGTATTTAGATTGAAAGCCACTTTCAGAACTATTGTGAGATTATATCAAGTCTAACAAATCTCACATAAGATTGTGAACGCGTTGCTATATCAACCATTGGTTTTACTTGTGTCTTTGTAGGTCTACCAAATGCTTCTAGCAAAAAAACGAAAAGTATATCTCCATATAAATCAAAATCTTTTATTCACATGGGCCAGAAAGAAGCACTCATTGACTCTATTGCCAGATTCGCAAAAATACAGCTATCTCGAGAAAAATCCTGGGTTGTACCTGGCAAGAAACTCGGTGGCCCATTTTTTCATATTTTTTTTAAACATTCTTAAATTACTAATACATGAATTATATCCCTTTACACCCGAGATTACGCAAACGTGAGTTTTGACTTTGAAAAATTCTACACGGTATCCGAAACTATTTTTGCGAACGCAACCGACGTCTCTCGTGCGTGAGTTTATCTGAGAGTGTGCCAAAATATAATTTATTGGCATAGAAATAAGTTAGGACTTGTTAGTCGATGAAAGGTCGCGGTAAGGATGGCTGCATTTTTTGACAACAGCGCCCGCTCAAGTAAGTACCTCGTATTATAATAAATTACAAGTATTTTTAAACACTTTTTCCGGTATATTGCTAGAATATTAATTGGCGATGAAATTGACGTGTGTTTACACATACATTAAGTTAGTAGTTTGTCGGGAATGTTCTTTGAAATTTAAACTCGCACGATCGTAGCATATCGATTGTAGTATGTGAACTTAATATTAACTACTATTGTACGTGTTTTTTGTAATTTTGATGTTTTGAGGCTTTGAATTTATTTATTTTATAACTTTTGGGACGTACGCTCACGGAAGAAAGCATATGTGACTTTTAGGAAATAGAAATATCTCCGAGATCCAAGATTTGAACTACGATGACGTAAAATTCGATCCGGATGTTCCATTTCAGCTAACTGCTGGCTAAAATGTAACTGAAGAGGAGCAGGATGACAAAATTATCGATGAAAGACCATCTACGTCATCTACCTCAGCTTTATTATCTTTACCATCGATACAGCCGCCTTCGCTGCTGATTGAATCACCTCTACTGTCATCACCAAGCTACCCGAGATACAAGAAGTTCATGTCAAAAGCCTTCGCGTTCATCTTCTATCACTAATGATAGATTGATATCCCCTGCAACTAATCGTGGAAGAGGGTCTATTAGTGGATGAAGACCAAAATCAGTACCATTCAGGGTTGCAAGGAATCAGACTGCTTTTACAGGAAAGACCCATAAATATCCTGCCTTGTCAAAAAAACTTGTAAAATGTCCATTTAACTACTCTAATGACTATCTTGACTACGGGCCGTGAACATTGTGGGCTGCATTCTTTACCTTCGAATACCAATGTAGCTGTTGTGTGTCAGCCACAAGAAGTCCACTGCTGGATATAGGCCTCCCCCAAAGATTTCCAAAAAGAACGGATGTTAGCGGCCGGCATCCAGCGTCTTCCTGCGACCTTCATTATGTCGTCCGTCCACCTTGTTGGAAGACCGCCCTTCGGACACTGCGCTTGTCAGTCCGTGGACTCCATACGACAACTTTTCGGGCCCATCGGCCATCAGTTCTGCGTACTATGTGCCCTGCCCATTGCCACTTCAACTTGCTAATCCGACGGGCTATGTCGGTGCTTTCGTTCGTCTACGGATCTCCTCATTTCTGATTCGATCTCTTAGGGAAATTCCGAGCATAGCCCTTTTCATAGCTCGTTGTGCGACTCTGAGCTTATTTATATGGCCCACAGTAAAGGGCCACGTTGTGTGTGTGAGCTGGTACTAAATTAGGACTGATTTGTGGCCTGATGACAAGAAAGAGGTTTCTAACACTTCGCAATGCGTTTTATGTTGTCAATTCTAACTCTCCAGCAGCAGACGAAACGGATAACTCGATATGGAAAGTGCAACCCATGACTGAGAAGGTAAAAAAAACCTGTAATAAGCTAGGAAGAGTTCCAGGCTTCTATTTTATTGACGAACAGATGATACGTTTCACAGGACGCTGTAAGCTGCTTCGCTAATAAATTGCCCAGAAAATGCTCAATACCCCAATACCCAATCCTTGACTTTTGCATGAATGTTGCTGACACTTTATCATCTATACCCGATCGGGCTAATAGGGAAGACTGCGATCGAGATGATTTATCTGCTCAAGTACCTAGACTACCAAGTAACTAAGTTAAAATGGCAATTTTATCAGAAAAAAGATACTTTTTTAAGTTCTTATTATAAAAATTAAAAATACGATTTAAATCATAGTTTTATTTTCATTATTCAGTATAATATAACCCGATGATGATACACACTCATGATCGTGCCACTTGCAATTATTTCCTGACCCTCACGATCATGAGGGTCTGATTGCTGGAGACCAGCACCAGCAGGATTTTTTTTAGTATTTTTCTCACATGTTCTGGATACTAAGAAAACCGCGTAACCACATTTTACCAGTATTTTAAGCAACTTCATCTCTCGGGTGTAAAGGGATATTAACCTACGTATGTATATGTATATTAAAAGGAAAGCGCTTGTGCAGTTTGCCTCCATGCATCCTTGTCATTAATTGTAATTCCTGTTGTTTTTTATTCTTTCGGACCCCGTTGCGACAAAGTTTAAAACCAGTTTCCAGCCAGTTGTAGTAAAATAATACGATGATCCAATCATTAGTGGGTTTAACACTTTTAACATGAGAACAGTTTATCATCTTTATGTTACTAAAACTATAAATATACAAAGCAAATAATATGTCATTTCCAGAGGAGGAGATGTTCCGCAACATGTTGCGCCGCCTGAACCATATCATCAAATACGCCAATGAGTACGACGTGAGGATCATGATCGACGCCGAGCAGACGTACTTCCAGCCTGCGATCTCTCGGATCTGTCTCGAGATGATGAGGCGGTTCAACAAGGTAACGTTAAATAAAAATAATCCTTAAGAGTGTTTAGTCTTCTCTCTCTCACTCGGACATTTCGATATTTTTAATAAATACAATTAGCTACGTGTGTTTTTGAAAATGTATTCAACCAACTATATGGACATTAAAATTATGAATGTTTTACTCTACCTTTCGGTTTTCATATCTTTAAGTTAAACGAAGAAAGCGTGAAAATCACATTAAAATTTGGGAACTGCGTTATTTCTCATCTTATTGAAGGTTATGATAGCGAAAAGAAGTTTGAAACATGCTTGTATTAATGTCCATATAGTTAGTTGAAAACATTTTTAAAAACACACGTACATAATTGTATTTATTAAAAATATCGAATTGTGCGAGCGAGAGAGAAGACAAAAGGAATAAACCCTCTTAATTTAGACATTTGCATCACATGTACGTAATAATCACATAAAATACATTTTATAAATAAAAATTGAACAACGGGCCCAAACTAGGCAGCACCTGTATCTTGGAAACCGCTCTAGCTTCTAGCTATAACGTAGTTTTCTGTGTTGTTGTCGCTGTCTAACGATATAATTTACGTTATGGTATGACTGACGGCGGATATTTGCCCAGATTCATCCAATTCTAGAAGCAACAATCAAATATCAACGCATAGAAGCAATATCAAGTTGGGAAGTTGATCAGAATTGCATGATGTTCTATAGATCCGGATACTATAACTGACAGAACTACTTATAAGATAGTAATAACTTTGTAACAATCTACTCGATAGATAAGAAAGACACTAGCATTAGTGATTGAACCTTCACACATACTAAATCTTATGTTAGGTCTGTTTTGTAAATGAAACTATTTGTGCTATTTATATTCAGTTTCATATCTTTGTTTGAAAGACTAACATCGAGTATAGTTCGAAGTCCCGACATCCCAGGCTGAAAACATTTATACAATACTGAAACGTCATTTATGCTAGAATTGTATCAAAACAATGTTAACTGTCTTATGGAATACCGTAGGAGCGCTTTGCAATCCAAACGGCATTCGTTTAAACTCGTATTGGCCATCTGACACTTACCTAATTTTTTTATATTTACAGGAGAAATTCCTCGTGTTTAACACATACCAGACGTACACTAAAGCGGCTTACCAGGAGATTCTCACCGATCTGGAGCAAGCCACGCGTCAGAACTTCAAATGGGGCGCCAAGCTGGTTCGCGGCGCTTACATTGAACAGGTCAGTAGTCTGCAGGGTCGTATATCGCGTAGGTACCTCAACCACTCGCTACATTGATAATCGTTATTACTGCGCGAATTTAATCCTTTTTTTTTAATTTGGTGCCGAGATTCTTGCCAAGTTCTTCTCGAAATGGCTGTAAATTTGCGAATCTGCCATTAGAGTCTCGAGGAAAACCGTACCACCTCGTACATCTCGACCTTGCAGCAAAGGTTTTCTAAATGTTCTGTTTGTAAATAATTTCTAGGTAGATCGCTTACCATTTTATTAAGTATACTAGTTATACCCGGCATGCGTTGCAATGCCACGTAGAGATAAAAACCATTTTACCTGTTTCATGTTTATGTTTGCCTAGTACTTTACCAAATCCGAATGACGTATTCCTGTTCATGAGAAAATGAATTTTTAATAATTTTATTTTATAAATAAATTTTTCGTTGAATTGTTTCAAAAAATGTTTTATTGCTAACTACCAATTCAGTTTATAAACTGCTTTCTGGTAAATTCACATTCACCAAACGAAGTAAGCGAAGCGGGAAAAAATCGTTCGTTTATTTTTCTTACTTTTTCTCTACGTGAGAACCTTCTACAAAGTATTAGAAAACTAGTCGTTTTCAAGTTTTAGCGTGACCAAGGCAAATATGGATTTAGATTTTTAAATAAATAGATTATGTATCTTACAGGAACGCGCCCGAGCGGCTGCCATGGGTTACGAGGACCCGATGTGCGAGACTTTCGAGGCCACCACGGAGTCCTTCCACAAATGTCTAAAGGAGGTGCTCAGCCGAGTCAATGTAAGTATTTTTGGCCAATAAGAACTCGATACCCCTGATTGGAAGGACGCACACCTAACTAAGCCAGATTTACAGATTTACACACAAACTTTCACATTTATACTATTAGTGTGAATTAGTGTAATTGTACTAATTTGAAAAGTCGAAATAGTCGGCGCATTGTCACGTACCCCGTACGCGGGATGAGATTGGGTGAACCATTTTTTTTTTTTAAATGCTCACTGGCTCACCATAAGTTCAAAGACTTCTATAGTGGGCGCCGGAAACATTTACATCACACACACAACCAGAAGCACAAATATCCATCGGAAAGGAAAGAAGGCACATAGTCGCTTACCATTAGGTGAGATAGTGTTCAAAACTTTGGCCACTTCGCCAACTGAGTAGTAATTATAACGCAAAGTAAACAGTGAAACTGCCTACGCAGTACCCTCAGGTTTTATTGTTGTGATGTATAGTTGATAATCTCTAATACCGTTATTCCAGGAAGATGAAATCAGAGTGATCGAATTTAAAGACAAAACCTTGGTTTGTAATTATTTTTTGTGCCCATTATAAGGTTTAAAGCTAAAAATGACCCTCTATTACCTGACTCTCTCAAATTCTGTATTTTGAAAAATGATCCTAATTTCTAATCAACTTTGGCAAATCTCCCCCCATGACAGAGCCCTCTGATGGATAAACTTAAGCTATTCTTTTCAAATCTTCCCCCATGACACAGAGCCCTCTGATGGATAAACTTAAGCTTTTCTTCTCAAATCTTCCCCCATGGTACAGAGCCCTCTGATGGATAAACTTAAGCTTTTCTTCTCAAATCTTCCCCATGACATTGAGCCCTCTGATGGATAAACTTAAGCTTTTCTTCTCAAATCTTCCCCCATGACATAGATCCCTCTGATGGATAAACTTAAGCTTTTCTTCTCAAATCTTCCCCATGACACAGAGCCCTCTGATGGATAAACTTAAGCTTTTCTTCTCAAATCTTCCCCATGACACAGAGCCCTCTGATGGATAAACTTAAGCTTTTCTTCTCAAATCTTCCCCATGACATTGAGCCCTCTGATGGATAAACTTAAGCTATTCTTCTCAAATCTTCCCCCATGGTACAGAGCCCTCTGATGGATAAACTTAAGCTATTCTTCTCAAATCTTCCTCATGACATAGATCCCTCTGATGGATAAACTTACGCTATTCTTTTCAAATCTTCACCATGACATAGATCCCTCTGATGGATAAACTTAAGCTTTTCTTCTCAAATCTTCCCCATGACATTGAGCCCTCTGATGGATAAACTTAAGCTATTCTTTTCAAATCTTCCCCATGACACAGAGCCCTCTGATGGATAAACTTAAGCTTTTCTTCTCAAATCTTCCCCATGACATTGAGCCCTCTGATAGATAAACTTAAGCTATTCTTTTCAAATCTTCCCCCATGACACAGAGCCTTCTGATGGATAAACTTAAGCTATTCTTCTCAAATCTTCCCCCATGGTACAGAGCCCTCTGATGGATAAACTTAAGCTATTCTTTTCAAATCTTCACCATGCCATAGATCCCTCTGATGGATAAACTTAAGCTATTCTTCTCAAATCTTCCCCCATGGTACAGAGCCCTCTGATGGATAAACTTAAGCTATTCTTCTCAAATCTTCCTCATGACATAGATCCCTCTGATGGATAAACTTACGCTATTCTTTTCAAATCTTCACCATGACATAGATCCCTCTGATGGATAAACTTAAGCTTTTCTTCTCAAATCTTCCCCATGACATTGAGCCCTCTGATGGATAAACTTAAGCTATTCTTTTCAAATCTTCCCCATGACACAGAGCCCTCTGATGGATAAACTTAAGCTTTTCTTCTCAAATCTTCCCCATGACATTGAGCCCTCTGATAGATAAACTTAAGCTATTCTTTTCAAATCTTCCCCCATGACACAGAGCCTTCTGATGGATAAACTTAAGCTATTCTTCTCAAATCTTCCCCCATGGTACAGAGCCCTCTGATGGATAAACTTAAGCTATTCTTTTAAAATCTTCACCATGCCATAGATCCCTCTGATGGATAAACTTAAGCTTTTCTTCTCAAATCTTCCCCATGACATTGAGCCCTCTGATGGATAAACTTAAGCTATTCTTCTCAAATCTTCCTCATGACATAGATCCCTCTGATGGATAAACTTACGCTATTCTTTTCAAATCTTCACCATGACATAGATCCCTCTGATGGATAAACTTAAGCTTTTCTTCTCAAATCTTCCCCATGACATTGAGCCCTCTGATGGATAAACTTAAGCTTTTCTTCTCAAATCTTCCCCATGACACAGAGCTCTCTGATTGATAAAGTTAGGCTAATCTTCTCAAGAATTCCCCCAAGCGACAGAGCACTGGATAGTCTATGGCTAATCCCCGATTACGACCGAGTTAGTAATAGGAGGTTAAGTTTTTAAAAAGGACTTGTGTTTAATATAGTATTTAACTCTGATATGTTTTTTATGAAACGTTTTATTTTCCATTATTTAGTTTTTTGACGAATATTAACCTAGTTAACGAATATATAAGTCTAGTAATTCTGAACTATTAATTATATTTATAAGATTAGATCAAACCACTAGAATGTTTTATAATTTAATGACAGTAAAATATAGTGAGCACTCTATATGATACTATCCCATCCCACATTCCGTACCATCTCGCTTCCCACTAAAATATGAATGCAAAAGTTCCCACATACTTCATTTCGGGATCCCCCGAAAACCACTAAACTGATTTGGCCATGTGACAAAGGTAGACCTAGAGTTACAAAAAATAAAACCGGCCAAGTGCGAGTCGGACTCGCGCACGAAGGTTTCCGTACCATTATCTATAAAAAATAAAATTTGTTGTAGCCCCCCTTAAATATTTATTTTATATGATTTTTAGTATTTGTTGTTATAGCGGCAACAGAAATACATCATCTGTGAAAATTTCAACTGTCTAGCTATCGCCGTTCTTGAGATACAGCCTGTTGACAGACGGACAGACGGACAGCGAAGTCTCAGTAATAGGGTCCCGTTTTTACCCTTTGGGTACGGAATCCTAAAAACACACATAAATACACACGATAAAAGTGAAACTTTTGTATTGCATTGCTTACCCCCACATGCACAGTGTTTACACCAATCACTTTTTGCAACAAAAAAAGTTTGCGGAAATTAAAAGCCCTCTAATAAGCAGTTTTACTTCAAAAACACCATCAACATAATTTTATCATCGTCAACCGACTACGGCAGCAATCAGTTAATAAGTACGTCATTTCAGGCCTCCGACCCTCGTTTTGGCATCATGGTGGCTTCGCACAATGAAGATACCGTCCGATATGCCATCAAGCTCATGAAGGAGCACAACATCAAGCCGGATAACAAGGTCGTCTGCTTCGGACAACTGCTCGGCATGTGTGACCATGTCACTTTCCCGCTAGGTATGTTTTTTAAGCAGATAAGCAAGAGGTTCGTCTGATGGTAAACAGATGCAGTTTTTATAAATGCGCTTTTATAAATTTCTAGTGGAGTCATCAGGAATTTAGAATAGCAAAGTTCTAATTAGGACTTCAATGTAATCCATTGAGACTTAACATATCTCATATGCCCATTAATTCTCAACTCTAATAAATAATTAATTCTTCAACCGAAACTAGTCTTGCTTCAGCTGTTCGGGTGTCTGGCGAAGGGATTCCACCCCTAGCGGATTCACAAATGGCCCTTTTATCTCGTTTGTGGAGTTTCATCTCTTCGGGCTTATGGTCCGCGAGAGGTGTACTTGACTTTGCAGTATGACCCCACAAGCCCTTGCCGTAGGTAAGCCAGCAGAACGATTGGACTGGCCAAACGTGTTTTACTAGTTTGTCTCAAAGCACTACAAAGTCAACAAATTAGTATGCCGCAACTGTCCGATGTTAATTTCCTATCGATAAGACGGTCTGAGTAATCCCAAGCCCATTCCATCCCATCAGTACAACAGATTTTGTTTACTACTCGTTCATTTTCGACATTTTTGTTTGGAGCATCCGCCAAAAAGTTTTGGATGGTCTGCAAAATTAGCGTACATATATATCGGAAGCCGCCAATAGACCAGTGTTGTTAAGGTACTATTTTTCTTGCAGGCCAGGCCGGCTACTCCGCCTACAAATACGTCCCGTACGGACCCGTAGTGGAGGTGCTACCCTACCTATCTCGCCGTGCCAATGAAAACCGCGGCTTCCTCAGCAAGATCAAGAAGGAAAAGGGCCTGCTCCTCCGCGAGATCATTCGCCGATTCGCTACCGGCAATATGTTCTACAAACCAGTGGGCAATTATACGCCAGTGTAATTTAGACGTTAGACCTAGGTGCCATAGTCTAATTTCGTTTGCGGATCGCTGACGCTCGCTTGAGAAATGCCGTGGAAACGACAACTGATAGACATTTAATATTTTACGCCTTTGGCGGGAAACTGCTCTGTCTGACAGCTGTCGTGTAAAGACCGCCATCTTTATTATGATACTGCATTTGGATTCGTGGAAGTTTTATTCAAACATGTGATTATCAAAATATAAGCTTTCTTGACACCCATATAAAGCTGCTACAAATCATAATATCGATGGAAAATCTAAGCATTTTTAAAAGAGCGGAGGAAAGTCTGTGTGGAATTGTGCAAGTCAATTTAAGCGTGATGCGGTTTATGTCGTGAAATATGTTAACAAATAACGATAATACTGCGCTGTGATAAATAACGTGTTATTTACGTTGCGTTTATAAAACACTGTCTAGAAATACGTTATAAAAACTTTGTAATGGCTATGCAACTTCGTTATTTGTTATCATAGTGCTAACATACGAAAATGTGAATTGAAATATGATATCGGTTGTAACGTGCTTTTTACAGTATTTTATTTATTGATTAACAATTGATTATAATTTAACGACGCTTAAAACTAGTGTTTAAACTTTAGATCGTTGTTATTTGTATTTATATGTAGATGTTAAAAATTATGAAATAATCGTGTATTGCGTTCGTACGTCCTTTAAGATAAAATCAGGGTTAAAATTCGCAAAATAAAACCATGCTTAGTAGGTATCAACTTTGGTTGCATTTAATAACTTTTTAATAACAGGGGTCAATCCATTGTCTTGAGAGAATTTAATACTAAGTTTTAAATCTCTAAAACTAGTGATTAAAACTTGAATGCTGTAAAGACTAAATTGCATTAACACATTAAATATACCTCGGGTGTCTATCTAACTCATAGTAACGTCAAAGTCTAACTATCTACATAAAATATAACAGGCCTTGAGCAAAAGTATGTCCAAAAGGATTGTCTTTTGCTAAATATCAAAATCCATAAATTTAAAATTTTAAGCCCATGAGATATAAGTCTATGTACTACCTATTTTGTAAAATGAAATTACATGATACCTACTATCATATAACGACGTAACACTGACTGCGTCGTTGACTTTTCAAAGCTTTGGAGATATTTTATTATCTCTTTAACACCACAGTGCCCGTGGCTGTAATTTTGCCAATTTGGCAATAGCGTCAAACTTTCATGAGTGCCTCTTTGGGGCCCATGTGAATAAACTATTTTGATTTTTGTTTTTACACCAGTGTTATACATTACTGTCTCTAACATAAGGGCCTAGTGCTATATGGTGTTGAAACCTACTACATCTACTATTGAAAATAATGCATTTCTTTGTGTTCCTGGAATTTTTTACTCTCCTAAGGCTTACGTTTTATGTTACGTCTATTTTATAATGATTTTGTAGATATTCTGTCAGATTAAGTAATTGTTTGAGGAATCTGTTTGCTCAATGTCATGAACGTCGCTTATTTCTACCGACGGCGTTTTCATCATTTTGAAATATCACAATTTGATTAAACTTCACACAATGTATTTGTTATTGTGTATGTCTCAAACAAGCATACTTCCGTAGTTAATTAGCTGGGCTTAGTTCCTACTTCAATAATTTATTTTAAGTATCTGTTGCCGGGGGAAAAAAATGAAATTAATTTTCTGCAATTATTTTTCAAGTACCGTAAATATATTACTCATTTGAATGTGTACTGGTAAACTTATACAAAAATATAAGTCACAGTAAAATTTCCACGTTTTCTTTCATCACTAAAGATCGAGTGTGTAAGATGCCACAAAGTTTCGTTTTATCTACTTTTATACTGGAGTTTCCTTCTCGATTTGAACATATTTAGAATTTTTAAGTGATTCATGTTGATTTCTTTGTTTTTATTTATCATCTAAACTAGTAATATTGTATTGATAGGACTAAAATATCATATTGTTATCAGCTCCAATATTAACATTAAAGAGCAGTATTAAATTTAGAGTAAACTTACCTGCCCAATCCATTGTCAAAATAGTTTCCGTGAGGTTCAGTTTGTTTTATGTTTGTAAATTTTATTTTATTACACCTTTTATATATATTTTTATTTATGTGCGCTATTTTTATTGTGATGCTATTTTTAGATTATTTTACGAATAGACTATCAATAAAGACAAAATTTGTTGAAACATGTTATTTTATTTTTTGTTACCAACATTTTTATTACAATATGTTAAATTCGTTCTCGTTTTTTTAATCGTTTATAATTGTTTTTTTCTTCTAAATGTTTAAATAACTCCTTGACATTGTATGAAAGTACTTAAAAATACTAAATACCAAAAAAATCTTAATAGAACTGTTTGCAAAAAAAAATGTAATTTTAACTGTGTCACTTAAATAAAGCAACTGAGTTGCTAAACACCTAATGGTTGCAGACAATAAGTAAATGTTTGTATGTTATTGTAAAATTAACCCTTATACAATTTTAACTAATTGTAATCTAAATGTTTGCCCTGTTTCGTAGTCGTCGTAAACAGCATACATTTAAATAGCTAACGTTATTTAAAAATAACAGTTATTAAGAGCTATTTAAAGCCGGTGCCGCAACGTTTCGTTATGAGATACGATACTACTCTGCACGCTTTGTGATCGAAACCTCTTCCTACCCACTATATCCAAAGACGACGATGTAATAGGGTTTTAGTTATAGTATCTAGTGGTAAACAATAAAAGTGTTAATGTTATACATTTGTCTTAATCGAACCTTTAAAGTAAGGCTGCCAAATTGCTGATATTTAATTCGTTTTTGTTAGGATGTAACTTTTATGTCATTTTGACTCGCAACCATTTTGAATTTTCTTCAAACCTATCTTAAAATTGTATGCATGGGTAGAGGACACATACGAGTTTACAAGCAAAAAATGAAGAGTAATATATATATCGCCATATGGCTTAATATCGCCATATGGGAACAATTTCCTATATGGCGATATTAAGCCATATGGCGATATTCGTCATTTTTGTGTACCTATTTAGTGCATTTTTGATTATTGTAATTGTACAATAATCAAATATGGGTCAAATCAACTGGTTAAGAATACAGTCAATTTCCAAATCTTCACACACTTCGATGAAAAAAAAAAAATTATTAATGTGCTCACCGTAATAACTTCTCGCTTGCTCAAATTCTATTTTATTATTATTTCTTGTTTAAATGACTAAATTGCACCACAACTACTTCAAAAGGAAATGCCAGCTTCCATAGAAAAATGTTCGAACCCCTTTACCGTGATGTAGGGAGTAATTAATTTAAATAAATCGTCTGAGTCTTCGTGTGCTCTTGATAGCTCGCCACATGGTAAAGAACTCTAACGTAATACGAATCCTTCCCCGAAGTTCCCCAGATCCTCCACAAAAAAAAGGCCGGAAAAATCTAACACTCGATAATGTCATGTAGTGAACCCGTTAAAAGTGACCCGGTCAAGGAACATAATTATAAATCGTAAACCATTTTTTTTCCAATATACAAGTTTTTTTCGTGTTACAAAGAGTATTTTATAACCTCTGTATTCCTTATATATTAATTTTTTATATGATGACGTTTTATTAAATCTAGCCTATCTCGGGCCGGCGGTAGGCCCAGATACAAACCGCTACTGCGCCCATGGAGGGGTGACCTTCCAACGACGCTCCCTTAGATGTAGTGGGGCAGAGTGAAATCCGATGGAGAGGTTCCCCGACTCCATTAGTGACCCTGTCGTGTTATTATTTGGTAATTTCCAAAACTTAATGGTTCAACGGGCCAATTGCCTATATTTCCTAAAACTAAACTAATCTATATACAGCAAAGACCTGCAAAACATCGAGTTTATAGGTAAATCAAGTGCTCAAGCCCACTACCAGTGGGTAACGTTCCCACCATGCTGGCGACATTGCCTCTCTGAATTGCAATGCTAATACGTTGAGCCAAATAAGTGCCAGCATTTTGATCACACGTCACATTTTTGAAAATAAAATGAGCTACCGGTCCCCACTGGCCCAGTGTCTCAACACCAAACGGCTCAAATATGTAACCGCTGCCGAGGTTTCCATATTTTCGCCGTATGCGCTGCTTCAAGTGTTAATGTGTATGTAATAATGGTATATTTTAACGGTTAATACTTTGTGAACGTGCATAAGTATAGGGAAATTACACAAAATTAAAATAGTATTTTTCGTTTTCGCTCGAAAACTCCCAACAGAAGAAAATTAATTGAATTAGGCGTTACTTTTTGGAAATCCATAACGACAAAGTTAATTTAGTGTTAATCCCGATAATGACGCCCGCACGCGGCGTGCGGGCGGGCGGGTGGTGCATCCTGCTTAAAGCCTAACAACATTATCGGGATTAACACTAAATATAATAAATTAACTTTGTCCCAACAGAAGTTCTAGTAAAGTTTTACTACTTTACTAGGGCATGACTTGACTATGAATCAATCATGATTGATTAATAACTTGACTTTAACTGTGACTGGTGACTATATAAGACTGGTTTTATGAAATATCTAGTATAATTTGAGCTAAGCCAAAACTAAAAAAAAATATGGTCATTTGGCTGCCCCAAGGCAAATCTTTGCAAAGAAGTTGTTGGAGCACACTCTTTAGCATCTTTAGAGAATCGAAGCCGACAACAAACCTGGAAGAAATTAGCCCACTATGTCTGCAGACGTCTAAATGGATTTTTTGATCTTGCACACTATTTAAGCATCATAAATGCTTTTAGGGTACTGATGGGACTGCCACGATTCTGTAGCTCATCGGGAATGTTCGCAGCAGCTCGCGTAGATGATTTTTACGCCATCATGCGAAAGCGTATTGCCTCCCTAATGCGGCTAGTGCGTGGCAGTGGCGACAGCCTTCTTCGCGTTGTTGCCGAAAGGATTGATGGACCGAAAATGAAACATTGGACTAAAACCGTTGTGTTTCAGACGCAGCGACAAGGTAAATAGTTAATTTGTGACATTATTTTTAAATGTATTTTATTTTTTATTTCATTGGTTTCCTTTAAGACATTGTTTTATTATGATTGTACCTACTAATATAGTTGTATTTATGTTTCTAACACAAATGGATTACTTATCTGAATAAATGAAATTAGATTATAAATCAGTTATGATCCTTTAAATAACTTTTAGCTGATTTTGGAGGAAATAACAGAGGTTCAGATCAACAATTAGTGATTTATTTCTCATTCATGGATACAACATTTCTAATACATTCATTGACAACATGTCGAACTGTTTTAAACATTGTAACAACATTCATTTTATAAATTAGAAACTTACCGATAACGTAGACAAATACAAGAAAATAGGCTTGAATCTCGGTTCTCATGATGTGTTCGATTGTATGTGACATGATGAATTTGAAATAATTAACATTATTTTTAGGTATCGGTTGTACTCACGTCCTGGTTTGATAAAAAATCTCGAACCGATGTTTGGGCGACTTTAAAGTGAAACTTCTTATGGGAGGCCATAAAATTATGAGCCGCAACCTTTTTGTGTGAAGAAAAGCGGTGTTAACCAACACTGTGATGAATAATTAAAATGTTTACTTGTATTACAAAAGTTTCAATTCTATCATGTGTCTTTACGACACGCCCTGTTCCTTCCGCATCCTCGGGAATATGCGTGGTAGTTGCAGCGAGAGCCTGGCGCGTGCTGTTTTCTCGTCGCGATGCATTCTCGTCAGGCTAAGATTATTTACCTGTAGTTGAGTTGTACTCCAATCCATATTGACTAGTTTCAAGGTAATTACCGTGATCTCTACCAGTCTTGCACTTCTGAGTCCGGCAATACTTAACGGCTAATCATGCGTTATGAACAAAAAAATTTAATAAAATGCTTTGCTGTGTACGTATTTTATTACACCGTACATAAATACTGTATTTATATTGAATAAAAAAAAAATTTGTTTAAACTTAGGCGACTGTTGTAACTATGAAGTGAATGTGCAAGATGGATGGATCGTCTTGTGTGAGAGATTAAAGAGATCGCAGGGAAATGCATATAAATATGAGTAGGTATGTTTTTGAAGCTGTGTTGCTTAGCTACAACTAGGTACTCTATTTATTCCAACTCACTGTCGCGGCGGCTCTATCTTCCGCACCTGCAAGACGTGAGTACAATACATACTTAATCATTATGAATTCGATGCACGTTAATTTTGATAACACCATTGTTATTCAATATATACCACTCTGATTCAGGCTTTTAAAAGCCTAAACCAGAGTGTTAAACAAATACCATTACACGCGTATCCGGATACGTATGTCCAATTGATACTAAGCCGAATTTTTTTTTTATATGACATATAACTTTAGATTTATACAAGTTTTAGTGTCAGCTTTAAGACAGCTTTTTCTTTTCTTTTCTTCTCCCTTAATATAAAAATATTATATTATGTTATTCGTTAGATAAAGCTTAGTAAACGATTTCATTGTGCCTGAATGAATTAATATTGATAACAGAAAAAGAATTATTGCAAATAAATATTTTTTATATGTATTACCAATACATATTGGATAATTGTATTTACCTACAAGTGAAAAAGGAAACAGTAGAGGAATAAAATATCTAAAACAAACCTTCATTGTTGTGTTCATAAAGTACTTTTCAAGTGATTTAATTTTTTTGGTATTAAGTCGTAGCCACACATTGTTGTTGATAAATCTGTGGTCGTGGTCTGCATTGGTCATATTGTGAAGGTGTTGATCAACATGGTACCTTTGTAGATTTTGCCATCCACGTTCAGAGTGTCCATAAAATATACATTTTAATTTTCGCTCACTACAGAGTCAAAATGTAATATTCATTTGAATATAAATCAGGTGCGATGATGAGCAATGTGAGAAAGACAGAGGCATTACGTTGATCGGACAGAAGTACATCTCGATGTACATCGATGTATACAATATACAGTGCAGTAATTAGGTACTTATAAATGAAATGGTCATACATTTGATGATGTGGTAAATTCTATGATCGGGCTGACATCTATAACGGATGAAAAAAAAACATGAAAAAGGACTATGTTTACAATTATTAGACAACATAACATCACTATGCGGTTCTAAAAACTTATTGAATTATTTAGTGGCAATAATATAATAAGTTTTAAATGAAGTCAGTACTTAAATTATTTATTTAATATCGCTAATTTAAAACCATTATCATATTTCCGCCAAACTCTGACGAACACATTTGATTCCTTACCATATAATTTTGAAAATGTACAGTAAGTTTATCTAAATAGTGATATTAAATTTCACGTTAAGTATTGTGTTAAAAATATATATCTTATAAAGTTAACGTTTAATTTGAACCCTGATTAGAGTTTTTAATTGTGTCATTTAAATCATAATCGTGCCGTGCTGGATTGTTGACGCAATGAAATCGAAAGAGTCACTTTTTCTCGCTTTCCATACAGAAGAATTCTCTGTATCAGAAAATTATTAGTTTCTACAATCGATTCAAACAATATTTAGCTGCGATTTCGCAATTCGTTCAAATGGCCTATTTATCTTACTATCAGTTTAAAGGATGTGGCAGAATTATGCCAATCCCTTATTTTACATAAACGATTGGTAAACTCTGTAATATTACTGAAATTTACACAGTCATAAATAAATGGAATAATCACACATAAATAAAGAGTGGAATTCGGATGATAAAACTTGAGTTAAGACCAGAATAACAATTGGCAGAGAGACTTTGAGCCTGACGGTTTCATTGCGTCGAAAGCCTTATATTCGTAACTTAGCACCTATTGTCGTGTTTCCCCTTAAATTTAAGAGAAACACTTAATTATAAATTCAACAGTTCAATCACTTAAAAACTAACACGTACTTTTGCAATTAGTGTTCATCACTTCAACTTTTCTTTTGGGCTTCTGTGTGCGTTCACGATATCTCAATCTTATCATTTTACTCGAGTGGCAAATCACTTGAATAATTTAATATTGTCCATGCACCTTTTTTTAAGTTGAGAATTGTGCGATTCACTTCAACATCTATCCTATAATTAGAGAAAAATGCGATCCACTCACACATTTCGTTAATGATCAGAAAACGGCTCGATCCACTTCAATGTTTGACAAATAAATAGAAAATGACGCGATCCACGTCCATGTTTGTCAAATAATTAGAGGATGGCGCGATCCAATTTCATATTCGTCAAATAATTAGAGGATGGCGCGATCCAATTCCATATTTGTCAGATAATTAGAGAACGGCGCGATCCACTTCCACATTTGTCAAATAATTAGAGAATTGCGCGATCCACTTCCACATTGGCAAATAATTAGAGAACGGCGCTATCCACTTCCACATTTGTCAAATAATTAGAGAATGGCGCGATCCACTTCCATATTTGTCAGATAATTAGAGAACGGCGCGATCCACTTCCATATTGTCAGATAATTAGAGAATTGCGCGATCCACTTCCATATTTGTCAGATAATTAGAGAAAGACGCGATCCACTTTTATATTTGACATATAATGGAAGGTTACGCCCATTTTTAAAGTAAAATAATTAATTTGTAAATGGTAAGATATACTTCCAAATTACAAATTATAAAATGATCGCGTGATGTCACTAAGGTGGAAGTCCACAGAAATAATAACAGAATCGCGCTATCCATTTCTAAATTCATATTTGAGTGGGAAGAACGCAGTTTCAAACTAGTAGGAGGTACAAAGGAAGCCCCTTTGAAATAAGGAAGTCCGCCGCAGACAGGTGCAGTACAGTCTCGTTTACAAACGACGAAACAAGATATTTGCAACTGTGCAGATATTTGCACGAACTTCCGAAAGGTGGCAGTAGAGTAATTAACTTTCATGAATGCCTCTTTGGGGCCCATGTGAATAAACGATTTTGATTTTGCTTTTGATTGTGAGTACTTTAAATACATGAGTAACTTCGTATTCGTCGGTGCTTGTCTAAGCAAGCACATGGCAAGCAACATCGCCTCCCTCAGGGATGTCGTCTGAATTGAGGGAAGCTAGCTGCGTTGCCGTGGGTCTTCGCTAGGATCTGTGGCGGGCTGCATCTCCTGTAAAAGGAAACAAAATATAATCAGCTCTAAAGGCTCAACCTGCCATTTTGCAAAACAGCAATCATCAATCAGCAATCCAAACAGGGACACTTTTTTTTCACTTCCGCCGCAAAATTTTATTTATCTAACTATACATACATACGAGTATAATACCTACGAATATCGTTTGTATGACATAACATAAATCTAAATGCTTTCACTCTCACAGCCCCACAGTTAAGTTCAAAGACTTGTATTGTGTGTGCCGTAAACGTTCACACCATTCACACAATCATACCCGTAAACAGAAATACCAAAAATTTCCACCGGGAATCGGACCCGATAACCGCAAATTAGAAGACACGCGCTACGAACAACGCCAGCGAGCAGTTCACAGTAGATACATGTAAGCTATTCGAAGAGTAATAGGTAATTATTACATTCGCAAGCCTTAAATTAAATACCGACTGCGCGATGCAAAGGTAATGTAATCAGCCTGTGTATGTATGTACTTTATGGCATTCCAGAGACCAAACGCGTGTGCCGATTTTGATGATCCTCACGTCAATCGATTTGTTTTCATTGTGCGAGTGAACTCTAAAGACATGACAGTAATCAAAATACAAAATGCCATTTTGAGAAAAAAAAAAGACGACGTGTGTCAAGTGGGATATCATTGAATAGGTATTTTGCTTAGGTTTCTTTTATTACCATTTTTTTTTAAATGACAATTAAGGATCTATAACGACTAAAGTTCGTTAAAAACCATTTTCACTTAAATTTTCAATTCATATAATAAAGCTTAAATTATGTACAATCGTATAAAAATAACTACTATATATTTCAAAAAAGGAGGTTTTCAATTCGAATGCATGATTTTTTTGTATGTATATAGGTTACGCGATATCTCCGCCAATTATGAATCGATTTAAATGATTTTTTTGTTTGGTCAATTATACTTCAGAGATGTTTCCATTTAAATTTTATCGAAATCGATCAAGCCAAAACCAAATATAAGCGGTGAAGTCGGTTTTTTAAGCTTTGCTTGCGTTTAATTATTACGTTGTAGGGTTTCATGATTGCTTAGTAGTGTATGGTGATACAGACCTCGTCGCAGGCGCAGCTCGAGCAGAGCGTGCGCGGCGAGCGCGGCGACGAGCGAGACGGCAAGTGCGGCGAGCTGCGCGCGCACGCAGAGCGCGTGGCGCGCCGCGCACGCCAGCGCCAGCCCCGCGTGCCGCGCCGTCACCACCGCCGCCCACGGCCCGCGCCACCCCGCGCCGCCGATGCACGCGCCCGCCTGCCACCACCCACCCCCAGCGTCAACTCAACACCCACATATATTGAGCCCAGATATTCCCGCCTGCGCCACCACCCCCAGCGTCAACTCAACACCCACATATATTGAGCCCAGATATTCCCGCCTGCGCCCCCACCCCCAGCATCAACTCAACACCCACATATATTGAGCCCAGATAGTCCCGCCTACGCCCCCACCCCTAGCATCAACTCAACACCCACATATATTGAGCCCAGATATTCCCGCCTGCGCCCCCACCCCCAGCATCAACTCAACACCCACATATATTGAGCCCAGATAGTCCCGCCTACGCCCCCACCCCTAGCATCAACTCAACACCCACATATATTGAGCCCAGATATTCCCGCCTGCGCCCCCACCCCCAGCATCAACTCAACACCCACATATATTGAGCCCAGATTAACTTTAATCACCGACGATGAAATTTATGTCATTAACTTAAACTTATTGATAATTACGAATAATTAAAATATATAGGCATGCATGCTCATATTTTTACTAACCGGTTGGTACTCGCGGCGGTTTTGTCGGATTTTTCGAATAGTTTCACAGGTTTTAGTTGACAGGTGCGCGCGGAGAGGCCACGCGAACTTTGCGATCGGCCACATCCCAGATGATGGGCATCGTACCTGCCCGAAACTAGTCGGAAATCCGACAAAAACCGTCGCGAGTAATAATGAATAACACTCGCGATAGTTTTCTGACTCAAAACGCATGCTCATTTTTATTTATAATTGAAAAAGTATTTTACTTTGCTTTTAGAGAAACACAAATGCTGAACATTAAATGCCCAATGTGGTTAGACTAACGTTACTATGTATTGCACTAACAACTAGCATAAAATAATGTGTACTCAGTCTCTCAATAAATATTTCATGAATCTTGACGAGCGAAAAGACTCATTAGTGATAATAGACTAGTCGAAAAAGTTTATTAATTATATTTTTAGTCATAATCCCGATGAGGTTGTTAGGTTTAAAGCAGGATGCAGCATGCTATAGTGTTAGTGCTTTATATTCTTTATTATTATGTTAATAGACAAGCAAGGATGTTGAAGCTAAAGTAACGTAGGCTTGTTTCTTATCTCTCATCTGCTTGTCTATTTAGCATAAAAAATATAGTCTTCATCGATTTCGATGACGGCGACCCCAGAAATAACTTACTTCTTCTAGACCAAACTTGATGGTAAATTTATGAGCTTTACTTGCTGACTGTACTAAATTATGTTCTTGTGGAGCGAAGTGGAATAAATGTACTGGCTTAGTGTAATGTGTTAGTAATGTATAGTCAGAAAAAGTGTTCGCGATGTCCAATATTTCGTAGAGCGCAGTGGTACAACCCCCTAAGACACGTGCTACAGTAGAGTTGACCAGCTTTATTGAATGTATAAGTGTAGAAGAGCTTGATCTCTCTTTGCATACGTGGCGTTTTACGTCTAGTATCTGAAAGGGTCAGATATATATCAATCAAACTACCCTTTTTAACATAATCATCTCCTTACACTTTGCATATTGCACAACTTTATTATAGCGGTTACGCAAGGTCGAGCGTAGCAACCCTCGAATTTTCTACCGACTTCACAAAAAAAGGAGGGGGTACTCAAGTCAAATGTATTTTTTTTTATGTTTGTTACCTCATAATCGTTCCACGTAAACAGATTTTGATTTTTTTTTTTGTTTGAAAGACGTTGCTTTCTAATTGGTCCCATTTAAATTTGATCAAGATCTGATTAGTAGTTCTTGAAATATCGTCAATAATGCGTATCTAGTACATATAATTTGATCAAAGTTCCAAAGATAAAGCGGTTAAGTTTGTTTTTTAAGCTTTGCTTGCGTTTAATTAATTTATTTGATTATACGGGCATATAAATACTTTTAGAAAAGACTTTCTATACTATGAAGGAATACTATGAATGTACAACGACCAAATGACGACCCAGTTGGCGCAGTGGACAGGTGTCCGCCCTCTGCGCCGTGGGTCCTGGGTTCGATTCCCGGCAGGAGCACAAATTCCTTCCCAAGGGATATTTGTGCTTCTGGTTCTGGGTGTAACGTGTGTGTGATATACTGTTCCTAGCATTTATTTGTTACATTTATTATTTGGCATTATAATGGGAAAAGTTTAATCCACAATTATCGTAGCCCACCTAAGCTATCGAAAATATATGTATCCACATTAAATAGATAATGTAATGTTCACAAAATACAAGGTGAACCAAACCATAATATTTCTATGATCCATTGAGAATGTAAAATACGTACTTATTTAAGTTCCAACAGATCCTATGATCGGTTGAGAACAACAAAATATAATTTACTGAAGTCCCAACGTATCTTATGATCAGTTGGGAAGAATAATATATAATTTATTTTAGTTGCAACTGATCTTATGATCAGATGGGAACAACTGTTATGATCGGTTAATGTGAAAATCCGATACTATGATCCGTTGGGAAGTACCCGATGTGAATATTTCCGGCACCCGCGATACAAGTCTTTGAACTTAGTGTGGGGCTGTGAGTGTGAATGCGTTTGTTTGTACAAATATTATTGCACCCACATCCCATAGATGAGTTTCCGATGCACACTCAAATATATTACAATAATAAAAAATGTAAATAGCTAATAGACATTTATAAGTAAGTAACCATAAGTCTACGTTAATGTTGCATGTCCGCAAGGACAAACTGTTGAGACTGTATTTATAAATAAGATCTTTTTATTTTGTACACAGTTTAAGCAATAAAAATAATTCTATTCTATTCTATTCTAAAAAAAAATCTATTGTAGTTCCTATGAAATATCAATTTTCTAGTTTCAAGGAATAAAAATAATTAATACTCCGAAAATTTTAAGTTATTTTCTCCTATATGCTTGCTATGGTTTAGAGTCTAAAGGCAAAGAAAGATGCATTTAGCGTCTAAACTTTAGACGCTAAATGCCTCTGATAAACGGACGAACGGGAAAGTGCTTATCTACCCAAGTCAACTTAGAGATCTCGCTTCACTCGAACAATAACAAAGATAAATAATACCTGTAGTACGTCCCATAGTGCAGCGCAGGCGCCCCAAGCAGCCGCCGCTAATGCTGGTAACGCTAGATCCGTCCTGGCTGCTCGCCACCTCAGCAAAGCCAGGACCAGTGACGCGTGAGCCACCCCTCCCCCCGCGGCAAGGAAGCCTCTCCTCCCCCTCGCAGCCGCCATGCTGAGGGTGCCGGCGGCTAGAGCTTGGAGGACTCCAGCGCCACAGAGGGCTCGCCATGCGCACCACCATCCATCCACGCAAACGCCGTACCACTGAAAAGTAGAGGATGAGCTT
This sequence comes from Lomographa bimaculata, assembly GCA_948107665.1. Lineage (NCBI taxonomy): Eukaryota > Metazoa > Arthropoda > Insecta > Lepidoptera > Geometridae > Lomographa > Lomographa bimaculata. The sequence continues at coordinate 2,597,887 of OX403605.1, forward strand.
TTTTAAGGAAACTGGTTGAAATTGAGTTTTTGTTAGTTAGGCAAGCATTTTAGCATGCTTGCTTAGAAGACTTATTTACTCTAGACATCAAGAATATACCGTTCGGGGAACAAAGACGCGGGCAGTGAATATCTCTTCTTCGCCTAACGGAGTGCAATGGATTTGATCTATAAACTTGTGAAGTTGTTTTGTTGTACCTATACTTATACGAGTCTTTGTTTCAGGAGTTTAGAAGTAAGTTATGGTGAAAGAGGACATATTTTTGTAATAGTGTAGATTATAAATTCTAAATTTTGAAAAAGCTTAAAATAAGTTTTTTTTGTATTTGCTAATTAGATATTTTGCTTTGTAACTGTTTAACTACTAAAACATTTTGCTTTATTACCATTTAAAACTACTAAGACATTTTGCTTTATTACCATTTAAAACTACTAAGACATTTTGCTTTATTACCATTTAACTACTAAGACATTTTGCTTTATTACCATTTAACTACTAAGATATTTTGCTTTATTACCATTTAACTACTAAGACATTTTGCTTTATTACCATTTAACTACTAAGACATTTTGCTTTATTACCATTTAACTACTAAGACATTTTGCTTTATTACCATTTAACTACTAAGACATTTTGCTTTATTACCATTTAACTACTAAGACATTTTGCTTTATTACCATTTAACTACTAAGACATTTTGCTTTATTACCATTTAACTACTAAGACATTTTGTTTTATTACCATTTAACTACTAAGACATTTTGCTTTATTAGCATTTAACTACTAAGACATTTTGCTTTATTACCATTTAACTACTAAGACATTTTGCTTTATTACCATTTAACTACTAAGACATTTTGCTTTATTACCATTTAACCACTATGACATTTTGATTTCTAATCATTAAACCTTCTATATTTATAGGCATATTGTTTCTTTGGTATCCACGTTATTGGCAAAGAGTTTCCTAATCAATCTCTTGTATAGGTATAATGTTTTTATTGGCAATTAGCTTTTAAGGTTACTAGATCATGAAGGAAATATACCTACCTACACATGAGCCTTAAGAAATTACACTTTTTGGGGTAGTTGTGTACGATGCTAAAATATACATATTACCAAGTTTTTGAAGACATAGACAAATAAACTGGGGAATAACACTATATTAAAGGGTATCAGGAAAAATGAGGATCCAAACAAAATGCTAGATAAGTCGTGTGCAAATTATTTTTAAAACCTTTATGTACGTATGTACGGCGACGTAAGCTGGCTTTTCATTTAGACCAACATTTCCTGACACACCTGTCTATGTTGAGTTAATTAAATACCTTAATATAAGATGTATATATAAATCCCTGTTGTAGTCCTATAAACAGTCCCATGGGAGCCCCTAACAATGCCCTGGGATCCCTCAACACAGAGCGAGCATCCGGCGGTGGGGCGGGTGTAGAGGTGGCTCCGTAAACAGCTAGAACCGCAGCCACCAGCGCCAGGGCCGCCCACCCAGCGACCAGCACTCGCCTGCCTTCGGAGCTCAGTGCTATACCCAGCACTGACTGAGTGTCCGGGCACCCTGCTGCACCACATGTTCGCTCCTGTACGAATCATAAAGTTATAAATGTTATTATAATTAAAACCTACACAAAACATTTAAACCACAATATACAAGGCGTTTATATAGCAGTGAACCATAGAAAACATAATGAAAGCCTTACCTCGTAATCATCTTCTATGAAGAATTCTTCATTAGGCGGCCATCTTGGTATTGTAACGTTAGTCGGAGTGGGCGTTAACTGTGGTGGTGTGCGGTCTTCTGGCCAGATGAGTAACGCACCACCTAGCAACAGTGAACCAGCGACCAGCCCAATGTCTTGAGCCGCTCGTAGCGCTCGTAACGCTCTTCTCAGTGCCACCTTTCTTCGAGACTCTTCTCCCGCCGCTTGTGCTAAAGAAGTCGCCGCTGCTGATAAAGCTACTGACATTGGCGATAAAGTCACCCCACACAGCCCGTACAGAGGCAGCAGAATAGACAGTGGAGTCGCGACTGTATGAGCCGTTAGCAAAACGCAGACTAAGACATGAGCTAAAGCTATCACCGCTCGTGCGCCAGTCTTTTGGATTATGAGGGGGGAGAAGGGAGCCACTATCGCTGCAACGGTGTGCATGATAGCGAGAGGGAGTGCACCGGCTTCGGCGCCGGCGTATGCGGTGAAAGGCACAAGGGCGGTGGCACACATGCCGGTAGAAATACAGAGGAGCGTGAAGCGGTGGACTAGTGGCCGCGGGAGCTTTGGAGGCTGACGCGCAAGGAGTCTGCGAACAGACGCTGCGCCCACTGAAGATGCTGCGGAGTCCTTCCGGCGTGCCACGTTCGCAATTGCCGCTCGGGTAGTCGTTTTGCTCTTCCTCCATGGCCAGTCTTTCTTGTATATTGTGCTCACTGGAATCTGAAACAAATTTTAAATAGTACAATCGCTCGTTGGCTTAGTTGGCTGGCGTTCGCCTTCTAAGCAGGGATATCGGGTTCGATTCTCGGCGGGAACACAAGTTTTCTCCCCAAGGAAAATTTGTGTTTCTGGTTATGGTTGTGATTGTGTGTGTGATGTGAATGTTCCCGGCACCCACGACACAAGTCATCGAACTTAGCGTGGGGCTGTGAGTGTGAGAGTTTATTTTTTATTATGTTTAATTAATTTTACCGATATCTAATAGTCTACTGTTTTCTCTAAGAAATGTACTTTCTTTGTCTCTTAGTTAATTCGGTGTTCAGCACTTAGTCTGTCCGTCCGTCTGTCAGAAGCTAATAACTTCACTAGAGCCTGTGTCAAGTAATACAATATTAAAATTAAATTATTTCAACTTCAATTGTATGGTTTTTTTGAGTTTTTTTTTTTACTATTATAGGTCACGATATCGTCTTCTCTATTTTTGTTACAATATAGCCAAGATTAGGCTTATAAGTAACTTAAATTTAACTTATTCTGCTAGATTTATAATATCCAATAATGTGTCCATTAACACTTTTCTTATTGTCTCTATTAAGGCGAAGACACTTGATTAATGTTGTGTACGGCTTGAAACACGTCAAAATTTCGACTTACTTTGTAGTCGACTAGTTTCGGACAAATTTGTTGTCCTTCATCAGGATGAGTCAGACGCGCGATACGCAGAGGCGAGCGGCTCGAGCCTCGGCGCGTGACTGGACTCGAGCCGCTCGCCTCTGCGTGTCGCGCGTCTGACTCATCCTGATGAAGGACAACTAATTTGTCCGAAACTAGTCGACTACAAAGTAAGTCGAAATTTTGACGTGTTTCAAGCCGTACACAACATTAATTATGTGTAATACTCACGATAGTTTTAATTTTCATATTACGAAGACACTTGCTTTTTTGGAGTGATATCGAAAATATCTTTTCAACGTTGCATGATCTATCTACACTCATGGTTCACTATTTATTTATGGTCAATAATCCACCTTTAGTAAACGTAAAACTCGAAGAATCATTAGTTTTGGAAAATAACACATACTCCTTTTAATTGACTACCCAGTTGGCGCAGTGGACAGGTGCCCGCCCTCTGTACCGTGGGTCCTGGGTTCAATTCCCGGCAGGAGCACAAATTCCTTCCCAAGGGATATTTGTGCTTCTGGTTCTGGGCGTAATGTGTGTGTGATGTGAATGTTTCCGGCACCCACGATACAAGTCTTTGAACTTAGTGTGGGGCTGTGAGTGTGAAAGTGTTTATGTTTATGTTTACTAAATTTAGTTACCTGAGTGATGATGGCCCGGTGGCGATGGGGATCGGACGTGGTCCGCGCGGCGATGCGGGGCGCCGGCCGCGACCGCTCCGTGAGGTCTGGGAGACTGCCCATGCATCCGTGGCTACCCGCCAGGGCATCTGCTCCTCATGCGGTGTCGAAGACTTAGCTGCTTGAAATTAATTAAATTTCAAGGTGAAAGTTATTTTACAGCGTGGAGTGTGTAGGATGAAATTATTTTTATTTTCTTTAAACTATTTAAAATATATTATCATTATTGTATACTTATAGATAACTTATAGATAACTATATCTATTACTAAATTAGACAAACTATTAAAGTATTGACTAAATGATTAATTTTTATATTCAAATAAAAAACAGTGCAAGGCCTTTTAAAAGTGAACTCTTCTTGAATATAAAAATTATTCTTTGGTTTATATAATTCTTGATCGAACAAACTAGCCTATGGATAGAAAAATGTAAGCCACCTGTCGATCTCATCTTGCCAGCGGAAACACTTCCGATTGGTCACGAACAATCTTGGTTAGTGTAGAGAGCCCTAAACAGACTCCGAGCTCAAGTTGGGCGTTGCAAAAATAGCTTGTTTAAGTGGGCATGATTGACCAGACTGAAACACGATGCGACTTCGGCGCCCCAACAAAAACAATGTTGCACTTGCTGGAAAGCCCATCCTGTAAACTAGATGAGCTGTTTCAGTGCACTGCTGCAGCAATCGGTTTGATGTACCAATCGTCGAAACGAAGAAGAAGATTTTTCGAGCGAAGAGAGGTGAATGGTTTTTGCCTGCACTTTGTCCATCCGTCAGTCTGTCAGATGCGTCTAATACCCTACAAGCGAATAATTTAATATTCTCAATGAATATAGGAACCAAAAATGGCAAATAAAGTGATTTACTTACATGAAAATATTAAAGGGGTACCCGTACACGCAATCGGGACGCAACACAGATTTTAATTTTTTTTGATGGGCGTAAAAAATTAGGAAAATTAAAAAAAAATACGTTTTAAGTATTTATTTACCTATATAGAAAGAAAGAAAGAAAATACATTTATTCGGGACAACACGCGACGTTACATTATTTACATAAGAAAAAACAAGACAAAGCACAAAACAAAATACAAGAAATAAACAATATAACGCCGCGTGATGTCACGAATGAGATCCCGACTATATATATATCTGTTTCATTAATTTATTTATTCACTTTTATAAATAATATTTATTCACTCTTCTGCACAATTTACCTAACTATACGCGGCGGACTTAATGCTAACATTTTCTGCCAGTCATCCGAGTAATTTTGTATATTCCCCTTTTTGTTTCCAGACGCCATATGAAAAAAAAAAATAACCACACTTATGATAAGTTGAAATTATCAAGCCGTTTAAGCCTATAGCTTAAGCTAAATAAATAGACATACATACGCTCGAAAACATAACTAGTCCTCATTCTTCATAGCCGGGTAATGATTGTCAGAAAAATAAAGAAGATCGGTAGCAAAGATCAAGGTCGGAATATCATTAATTTCCTTTAAAAAAATCTAAATGGATAAATGCTGACTTATTATTATCATAGTAGATTATTTCTACTATGTTATTATTGACGGCCAATTTAATATAGAGATAAAATTAGTAAAAAAAAATTTTTAATAGCCATACGTCGCGTTGTTTTACTTATATGTCGAATACCAGATAAATAACTTTATTTGTCCATTCGACGGCCAAATAAACCGATATAAAACTAACGCTAGGGTTCCGTACATTCCATTAAAAAAAGAAACCCTTATAGGATCTCGTGTCTATCTATCCGTCTGTCGGGCCTTAAATTATTGTTCCTTTGGTTGAATATTGACTAGGAGTTATTTTTTTATTGTAAAAGCGGACCAAATAATAATACTACGATATCAGATGAATCATGAAATTGATGTGAAATAAAAAAAAATACTATATGTATTTTTATAATTTGAGAACGCTTAGCATGAAAGATAATTTAAACACTCGCCAAATTATTTTTTCAAATACTCTTGACCTATCTAGAAAACTACTGCACCGATTATCATCTTTCAAACAAAAACAATCGAAATCAAAATCGGTTCAGTCGTTTGGCTACGATGTCACTGACAGACACGCAGGTACATACGTTAAACTTAGAACATCCTTCAGGGTCAGTTGCTTCGGGAGTTTAAAATACGAAAAAAAAAGAAAACAAAAAAAAATAAAAAACAATTAAACGGTTGCTGCCGTGCTAAGACATAAAATAGCCGGAAATTTTCATAAATTCCTTAAAAATAAATATTTTTTCTTTAAAGGAAATAATACAATACAAACTTTGTCTCGTTCTTGACTATCTTTTGTATTTTTATGCAACCCCGTGAATTGCGTATAGTGCAATAATAATAATAAACCTTTATTTGCACAAAAACTAAAAATGTTCTACAAAAAGTATAATAGGACAACAACAGGAAAAACCATGGTAAGTATACGAAGATGTCTAAAAGTCTTTGCAGAGTTAACGCTTACTTATTTAGTTATTATTAGAACACATTGAAACTTGATTATACGTAGCTCATACATATGTTTAGTGAATAAATACCTACCAAGATTTTGTCCTTATAGCATTAGCCATGCTAGGGTTCAATCCCCGCTTCAAGCTATATTTTCTATTCTAAATTGATTACGAATCAAGATGTCTGTCATTGATTATATTGCGTTGTAAGTTTGTAACTCTACAATATTAGACCTTTGTTTTTTATTGACTTGAAAATATTTTTACAAAAACACACTGTTCATCAAAGAGAGAACATGACAGACAAGCAAAAACCTCTAGATACCTTTGAACTCTGTTTTTGTATCCACAAAAGATTTTCCAATGTCATGGATTGCACTTCACACTGCACCTCGAAAACATCATAATAATAGTATATCACCCATATAAACACTTTCACAATCACTAGATATGGTTGAACAGCTTCACGTAGGTTTTTGAATAAACTTTTGATATGTCATTGTATTTTACTAAGTTAATTGTGATTTTTTCACAAAAATATTTGTTCAACGCGATTTTGCTTGCGTTGGTCTCTACTCGTGGACCCTGTAGATGTATAGATGAGGGTGTGTGGGTAGGGAGACTATGTTTTTGGAAGGTGCGGGATATGTCAAACTGTTGATCGCGGTAATGGTATCCCAAGGCATAGGTCAGCATGTTTTTCATCAAGTGTCAATAGACGAATGACATTCACTTATTACTCGTATTCTTTCAAAATCATGCCGATTCATGGAGATTTATTAGTGGCGATTGTTTTTCATCTACTTGTAGTATATGATTTGGTATTTTGGTGTGTGTAATAAAGTACTTTTTCCAAGGATAGTGAAGAAAAATATCGCACAGAGAAATCATTAGTAAAGGGGGGTTGCGAAGAAATTCTCGAAAATGTGTATACTAGGCAAATGAACCGACCTTTAACTGTCAGCTTACACCAAACCTGATAACCATTTGCTGTAAGTACATAAGTTTCGATATAATAGGTACTCATCTTATTTGGTTTGGTCTGAGTTATCAACTTAGGTCCATTTGTGCCGTTTGTTTTCACCCCGATTATAGCGGACAAAGCCGGAGCACCATTCAACTTTATATATCCAATTATCAAACAACTGCTTTTTTTTTACTGGATACGTACGTATATGTGGAAATAATAATAAATCGGCACCTAGTGTATGTACACGATCAAATTGAAATTTAAATCATATTTATTTGTCCAAGTAAGGTCAAGATGGTGCATAACATAATGTACCGTTTCCGGAGTACAGATATTCGTGCAACAATGAGGTCATAAAAATATTTTATAATGAGTTGTAAATAGAAGGCAATAATTAAAAAAACTGTAAGTACCTATACAATACAACTAACCTTTTATAAGCGAGTACAAAAAATAGTCTATAAAAAAGTAATTTCAATGTTAGAATTTTGGAGATCTATTAAAAGAAAAACAATCCGTCATTCGTTATTTATTAGCTTTATAAAATGAACATCTATTCTGAATAACCCTATTCATTTTTAGAGCGTCGTTGTCTCTTAGACGACAATCATTTCGTTTATTAGACGACCAAAATCTAAATTAAAATATACAGTTTATTAAAAAAATATATATAGAAAAATATACTTTATTTTATTATACTCTATCTTTTTGTTGGCTCAATAATTATTCATCCTTCACGTCAAAATCTTGTGACCTGTTGCTAATCTGTCCAGACAGTCTAGTTAACGCCTCAACCATAGTCACCCTAACAGATGAGGAGGTCAGATCCGCGCACGCGCGCTGAAGGCTCGTCTGGGAGGCTGGGAGGCTGGCTGAGCTAAACATAGCTATTGACGATGTGGCAATGAAAACAGATCACTAGCTCGCCTTATTAGAAGCGACAGGTGACGTCTGTGCTAACATAAACGTAGGTACCTATCTTTTTACTCACCTAAATACTCCATTAAGGCAAAGCATATAGTAGAGTATTTTAGCTTATTTATTACATAAATAAAAACAGCTTTAATACTCACAGCTTCACACTAAGTTCGAAGATTTGTATCGTGTGTGCCGGAAACATACACATTACACACAGAATCAGATAAACATAAAAGCTTTCACACAGCCTGGCGACTTCATAATATAAATATGACTAATACTAATATTAGTCATTTAGACAGTTTAAAAAAAATTTGAAAAAATGCGCCGCCGCGTTTCTTGCCAGGTTCTTCACGAGATGGCTGTAATTTTTCGAATCTGGCAGTAGAGTCATTAACTTTCATGAGTGCCCCTTCGGGGACCATGTGAATAAACGATTTTGAATAATAAGCCACACACTAAGTTCGACGACTTGAACCGTGGGTGCCGGAAACATTCACATCACACACATATTCTTACCCAGATACAAAAAAAAAGTCAATGAGTAGAAATGTTGTGTTCCCACCGAGAATCGAACCTAAAATCTGCTTCTTACAAGAAATCGCGCAACCGACTACGCCAGCGGGCAGTTTGTAACTAAATAAATAAATCGATTGCAACAAATACCGTATCTTTGAATTTTTCTAAATTATTCGGGTGTCATAGGCATTTTTTTTCCGATAGGCAAGCGTTTGAGCACTACCTCTGCTGATGTTTAGTGATGATGCGGTCGATAATGGTTCGAGTTCGTACTAACAATCTGTAAATCCATAGCTTTAGAGTTGCTAAAATACCTTTAGAGTTTGTGGCAACAACCAGTAAGTCGGTAGCAAAAGATATTGTGATGAAATCCATGGTAGTAGAGCACTTTTTCGTGCTCGCCTGGCTCGCTACCCAGTACCGAAATATAGTCGTTGTTGTACTATGTATCTTCTGCTAATCCTCTTTTCATTTGATACCCGACACGGCATCATTAAACTTGTTTTAAGGCGAGCCTTTCCAAGAACTGTAGGCATATTGCGTTGCGAGCTCGCGGCGATCACTTTCGGGAGGAGTGAAAACATTTGATTTCGGAATTAGAGGGAGAGATTATGAAAAATTCGTATTATGACGGTCGCTTTCAATCACATTTTCTACAATGTTTTTGCTGGTACAAGTTTTATTGTACAAAACCTAACATACGTTAAGTAAAATGCATTTTTATCACAATTTAGACACATCTTTGCCATTTTTTTCTATGCAGCGAAATTTAACAAATAGTGTATCGGATGGCCGAAAAGTAATGATCGTATCCTGTATATTTTTTTCAAGATAATCCGTGCTATTTAAGAATAAAACAGAGTTCAAAACGCCGGTTTTTTCAGGGTAACCCCGCCTTAATAGTATAATGATGCCGTGTCTTGATCGTCCGCTGGTTATTGGCTACGTGACGTCATAAAGATGCCCTCTAGAAGGCGCCATGTTCAATTTAATATGCCGTCATGTAGCCAATATACAGCGCACGATCAAGACCTTTCCACCTATATCATTTGTCAAATTAAAATTAGTAGTTTAGAAGTTACGAACAGATGAACATTATGTTCACACACATACCGGTTAAAATCAGAACCCTCTTTTCTGCTTCCCCGTAGTCGGGTATCCGATAAAAAACGGAGAGACTAGCTACCGTGCGGCGAAGACCCAAGCTCTACTAAAATTTTCCTAGAAGCAGCCTGAATTAATTAATTTTATACTCGCGAGCGCATTCGCAGTAATCTTTAATGTAGGTCAATCGCTATTGGCTGGCAGTTCAATAACTTTCGACCGATAGTGTTGTTGATTCGTACGATCGTCGAGAAGAAAAGGAAGTAAGTATAGGTACATGAGCACTTAAATGTATGATTTAGTTACGGAAAAACTTACAATAAAGGTAAAAATTTATAAAGGAGATGGAAGATATTCCCTCTCCCTAGCGAGGTCATAGCTGAGGGGTGGTCCTTGAAATGGTTCGCGTATTTTCAAACCTACCTATATAAACTTACTAGTAGAGCTCCGCGGCTTCGCCCGCTGATGATGATTAAAGAAGGGAGGCGACGCGAACGTTGCGATCCGCCACCTCCCAGATGATGGGCATCGTACATGCCCGAAACTAGTCGGAAAATCCGACAAAACCGCCGCGAGTACCAGCCGGTTAGTAAATATTAATAATGATTAAAGAAACCCATGTCCAGAGATCCAAATTTCATTAAAATCAGTTAAGTAGTTACGGAGATACATGGTACCAAACATTCACACACACACACACAAACTTTCGCATTTATAATATTAAGTAGGATTAGTAGGATAGGATAGATCTAACTAGCCATACCCGGCATGCGTTGCAATGTCACGTAAAAAAAAGCGTTTTATCTTTCACGTTTATGGTTGCCTAGTACTTTAATACTATACTAAAAACGTATAATGTGTATGTTTGTCTAGTTCTTTACCAAATCCGAGTGACGCATTCCTTTCTATGAAAAAATGTTTATTTTTTGCATATTATTTTTCGTAAATTAATATTTGTTCTCCTTGAAGCTGAAAATTAAACATAAGTTAGGCCATATATGGCGGTCTTCTTGAAGCGATCTCTTCCAGACAACCTTTGGATGGAGAGGAGATAGAAAAGGTATTTTGAAATATAATAATATTGCATTGATTTTGTCACTTGTTTCCTTTTGGACGACCCAGTTGGCGCAGTGGACAGGTCTCCGCCCTCTGCGCCGTGGGTTCTGGGTTCGATTCCCGGCAGGAGCACAATTTCCTTCCCATGGGATATTTGTGCTTCTGGGTGTAATGTGTGTGATGTGAATGTCTCCGGCACCCACGACACAAGTCTTTGAACTTATTGTGGGGCTGTGAGTGTGAATGCGTTTGTTTGTTGTTTGTTTGTTTTGAGCCGCGGAACCCAAAAATGACCCAAATAAACCCACTTATACGTTTGTTGTTGATATTGTTACTCTTTATATATTTTAAAAAAAAAACCGGAGTAGCGTACATAAATCTCATACCTAGCTTACTATAATTTAAATAATTGATTGTGACTATAATTAAACGCAAGAAAAGCTTTAAAAAATGCCGACTTCACCGCTTTATATTCGGAACTTCGATCAGACTAGATTTACTAAACACGCATTATTGAAGATATTTCACGAACTACTGATCAGACCTTGATCAAATTTAAATGGGACCAATAGGAAAGCAAAGTATTAAAAAAAAAATCTAAATCGGTTCACGTGGAACGAAGTAATGAGGTAACATACATAAAAAAATTAGAAAACACCGACTTCACCGCTTTATTTACTGAACCCTTGATCAAATTTAATGAATTAAATACATTATTGAGGGTAACTCAAAAACTACTAGTGTGATCTTGATGATAATTTTTATGGGACCACATGGGAAGTACCAGCTATCAAACAAAAAAAAAATCAAAATCGTGTTACCCAGAAAGAAGTTATGAAGTAACATACATATAAAAAAAACATACAGTCGAATTGAGAACATCCTCCTTTTTTGAAGTCGGTTAAACAGTATTCACCGTTTATGTTTTGTTTTTTTTGTTGATTTTCTCAAAAAGCGTTAAGACAATTTCGATAAAATTTATATAGGACCTCTGAAGTATGATCTACCAAGCAAAAAAGAATAATCAAAATCAATTCATAATTGGCGGAATGCGTAACATACATACAAACATTAAAAAAAAACAGTCGACTTGAGTACCTCCTCCTTTTTGGGAAGTCGGTAAAAATTACATACAGTCGGTTAAAAAGTCGTTGACGTTTATATGTCTAATCATGTGCTCTATATGAACTGTGACCTTTACAAATAGATAAGTTGAGACTTATGCTTGTGGAATCAAATAAATAATGATAGCATATCATTATTTATTTGATTCCACAAGCATAAGTCTCAACTTCAAACAAGCTCATAACACAATCAAAGTGAGTAATTATAAAGGGGTGTCAATAAGTAATAAGATTCTGGAAACTTTGTTATTTTCTACCGACTGCACGAAAAAGGAGAAGGTACTCAAGTCGACTGTATTTTTTTTGTGTGTTACCTCATAACTTCGCTCCATGGACCGATTTTGAAATTTTTTTTTGGTTTGAAAGATGTTTCTTTCCAAGTGGTCCCATTTAAATTTGATCAGTAGTTCTTGAAATATCTTATTTGCGTGTTTAGTGCATCTAATCTGATCAAAGTTCCGAAGATAAAGCGGTGATGTCGGTTTTTTTAAGCTTTGCTTGCGTTTAATTATCTCCAAAATGGTGGCACCGATTTTAACCAAACAACTAAACCCACAGTGTTAAAAAACTGCTATGAAAAACGAATTAAAAACGGTCCATCTGTGTGCGAGCTACGAAACGAGAGAGACACATACAGACATAGTCGTAAAACATATAAAATCTCTATTAAGGTCCGACTATGAAGTAACCGTGATAATGGTTTAAATTGAAAAAAAGGCTCCAACTGTGAAGAAATGATAGAAACGCCATGGATGGAAGGAGGGACAAGGATTAGTTATATTATCAGACGTCAATATTTTATGTATGATTTTATCAACCGAAAACCGACATCATTGACTTTCATTATTCTTGAGATGGAGAACATTGTCAACCCTGGAGACAGCGGATGCGACTCCAGATAGGGCTGAAAAATAAAAATTGCTGAGCCTTTCATAAACACTTACAATAGTATAACAATATCTATTAATGATATATGACTGATGAATGAATATACTTTGTGCTTTTTTTTATTTTTAAATAAATGCCTTATTCATCGGTAATATTTCCAAAACTCAACTAATTATGATTAGCTATTTATTTTACTAATGAGACATTCTTTGAAACAACAATCCATATCTCACAACGTAAGCTGCAGATATGTTGACCAAATGAAAATGCTTCATCGCTTTCCATCAGGATAGTGGTCAAATGATTACTTATCAATCATAAAAAAAAATAGAAAAAGTCACAGGAAACCAAAATATGCAATTTCGTTGCAATCTTGATGCAATTCCGACGAACCAATTTGATATACTTTCAAACAAAAGAATAATTTTCCTAATCGATTTATAAATGACGGAATTCTGATGTAGCAAAAAATAAAATACTATGTCATTGTTATCCTTTTATTGAATACAGTATAAAAATAATGATTTTGACAACGGACTTTGCAAAAGATTAAACTAGCAGTGCCCCGCGGCTTCGCCCGCTATTATCAAGTTAAAAAGTAGCCTATCTGTTAATCCTAGGTGTAAGCTCTAGGTATGTACATTCCAAATTTCATCCAAATCCGTTCAGACGTTAAAGCGTGAAGAGGGAACAAACATACCTACAAACACACTTACACACAAACTTTCGGATTTTTAATATTTGTAGGATAATAGCTGGCCATAATGGGTAATAATAACAGCCTTAGTACTAAATTATCCTGTAATTGTTGTTGTGTACGGCTTGAAACACGTCTAAATTTCGACTTACTTTGTAGTCGACTAGTTTCGGACAAAAGTATCGCGCGTCTGACGGATGAAGGACAACAAATTTGTCCGAAACTAGTCGACTACAAAGTAAGTCGAAATTTAGACGTGTTTCAAGCCGTACACAACATCAATTATGTGTAATACTCACGATAGTTTTAATTTTCATAAATTATCCTGATTTCTGATTTACCCATCTCAGTCACCAGTATGTTGTGTACTTAATAATATTTCTTATTATACTGTCGAGAGGCTTTGGCGCAGTTCGCAAGGTACTGATACCTCCAATCGTTACCACTAATCGTTCAATCTTCTTGGGATAATTATTATCTCACTTTTTTCACTTATTCAAGTTCTATTCGTCTTGTTCATGATCCAAATTTTTCTACAAGATTGAAAGCTGAACGTTATGGGCATCGGCAGTGCGATAATATATTGTTTTATGCTAGATAGGCAAGCATTTGACCACTATGTTCCCTAATGGAAAGTAAAGATGCGGCCAAAGATGTAACATCCTTGCATATATCCTATGTAGGAATATTTCTCGCTTTAGCGATTGACGTTACCGAGGATAGAAATACTAAAAAAAAACGCTGTTCTGTAATGACAGGTAGGAAGCAGCCCTCAAATGCCAAAGTCATCCTAAGATTATATGCAACCAAAATAAAATATGAATTTTACCAAAAAAAAATTAACATGGACCTAACCTTAACATTGTCGACCCTGGGAACAGGGGATATGATTTCAAGTAGGGCTAAAAAACAGCATTTGCTGAGTCGCTAACCATTTTATAAGCACGAACAATTGTATTACAATACATCAAAATCTATGCATGAACATACTATGTGCTTTTTGAATAAATGCCTTATTTATTGTTATTAACATGCAATGTCCTATAATTTCGTGCAAAATGATGGTCAATTCTGGAAATTATGTTTAGAACAGAGCAATTTACTTAGGCACTGTATATAAACACGAGCAGCGGGTACATCTGCTGCAGTCGTTGATTTACTGGTAAATAGACATGACTTACATACTCATACCTACATTAATTTTGGCGCTGATTTTCCTTGTGCTGTACCAGCTCTTAAAACGGAGGCTTAAATTCTGGGAAAAGAAAGGAGTACCATTTATCACTCCTCTTCCCATACTGGGCAACTATGGAGAATTTATTTTGCTCAAGAAATTCGCCGGGCATGTTCTTCAAAGCCTCTGCAACAATTTTCCGGATGCTCCTTACTTCGGAGCCTTCTACGGCACGGAGCCAGTCCTCGTCGTCAAAGACCCAGATATTATCAAGCTAGTGTTGACCAAGGACTTCTACTATTTCAGCGGAAGAGAAATATCCAAGTACACTCACAATGAAGTTTTTACAACCAACATTTTCTTCTCTGGCGGAGACCGGTGGAGGGTGATGCGCCAAAACCTAACACCTATATTCTCTTCTTCGAAAATGAAACAAATGTTTTACCTCATCGAGAAGTGTTCAGATGTTTTTGAAAAGATGCTTGATGAGGAGTTCGGAGTATCATCGGAGGTGGAAGTAAGGGGTTTGATGGGGAGATACACCATGGCCTGTATCGGGTCCTGCGCTTTTGGCGTTGATACACACACATTGGATAGGGACCTCAGAAACAACACTTTCTACAACCTTGGATTCAGTATTTTTGAATGTACGAACTACAGAGGCTTTAAAACGATCGCTCGTGCAATCTGGCCTTCTATATTCTATAAATTGGGTTTCAAATCTTTTCCGCAAACGATCGATAACTTCTTCGGGGAACTATTAACAACCGTCTTTAAAAGTCGAGATTATAAACCGTCCCCAAGAAACGACTTCGTGGACTTCATTCTAGGTTTCAAAGAGAACAGCTACATCACTGGAGATAGCTTGAGAAACATGAAGGATGGTGGTACGGAGAAGGTGAAAGTGCAAGTGGACAACGAGTTGCTCGTCGCCCAGTGCATTACATTTTTCGCGGCCGGATTCGAGACTTCTGCTACGACATCGGCGTTTGTTTTCTATGAGCTGGCGAAGAATCAGGAAGCTCAGAAGCGAGTGCATGAGGAAATAGACGATTTTTTGAAGCATCACAAACGGATTTCGTATGATTGCGTAACCGAAATGCCTTATTTGGAAGCTTGCCTGTATGAAACTCTGAGACTTTATCCCGTATTGGGTCACGTCACGCGGGAGGTGATAGAAGACTATTCGCTGCCTTCGGGACTTGCCTTGGAGAAGGGTATGAGGGTGCATATTCCGGTGTTCTACCTGCACCACAACCCGGACTACTTTCCGGAGCCAGAGCAATACCGACCAGAAAGATTCATGCCAGAGAATAAGGCCAACATCAAGCCATATAGTTTCTTGCCATTCGGTGAGGGCCCCAGGATTTGTATAGGTAAGTTGAGTTTCTTTGCTAACTTTTTTTTTTTACGTACGATAGGCAAGCGTTTGACCACAATCTCACTTGATGGAAAGCGATGATGCGTCCGAAGATGTAGCACGCTTGCCTAGAAGGTACTTATTCACTCTTGACTTGAAGGCTCCCAAACTATACCGTTCCGGGAACAAAGACGAGGGCAATGAGTTCCACTCCTTCACTGTACGGATGATAAACGTAGAAGCGAAGCTTCGAGCGAACTCGAGGTATTTCAACCATATATGGATGACGTTTGACAGTTTGTCTTGTTGCTTGCTTATCGTATGGACTAGTGGGCAGTCCTGGTGTCAAGCAATTCCAGTCTGCCTGAAGACACCACCTTTCTAGGATTGCTTTTCGGGAGTCCATAGCGATACTTACCATGATTAGGGCCATTTTTTAATTAGGTAGCTATATGCAAAACACATAGATTATGATATTTAATCATGGATCATGAACTTACAAGTGACTTGTAAAGGCAGGCATTTGATTATTATGTTAGCATAGGCGTTTAACCATTAGCAGAAAATTAATGCCTACCCACTAACGTACGAAATAAACACTGCACCACCCGCAATACCGCACATCAGTGGTTAGCTTGGAATTTTAAATTGGTTGTGACATACACAAAGGTTACAAAGGAAATTTTCAAATTGATCTAACTACTATTGGGAGAAAAATATTTATTTATTTACCAATAGATTTTTCTGTAACATACTCTCCGTTACTCACATATCATGTTCTAATTCAAGTAATTTATGATTATTATAGTTTTCAATTTGTTATAGAAGCTTTAAATAGTCATTACTTTAAGTGATTTACCATTTTTTTTAATATTTAACTTCGCCCGCTATTATCAAGTTAAAAAGTAGCCTATGTGTTAATCCTAGGTATAATCTATGTAGATACATTCCAAATTTCATCCAAATCCGGTCAGCCCTTAAAGCGTGAAGCGGGAACAAACATACTTACACACAAACTTATATAATATTAGTAGGATAGGATTTTTTATTAAACTACATGTAAATCTCATAGTGTTTCATTTTATAACCATTTTGTTTCGTCATTTTATACCAGCACTGAATATTATTTTATATACGTATATTTACAAGAGGCTAATTTTTGGAAGCCCAATTTCATGTAATTTGAATAAATCCAAGAAAAATCAAAGATTGTCACGTGTCACCTTGCCGACCTTGCGTAACAGCATCATTAATAATAAAAAATATGCATCTTTACATGCTAAAGTGTCAGCGGTATAATGACCCGAATTCAAAAAGATTCTGGCATCATCTGGCTCAAGTTAAATTTACAATGTTCAGTTATTAAAATGCTCGATTTTCGTTCAGATTACAATACAATACAATACAATACAAAAACTCTTTATTGACACCAAAAGATAAATACAACTTACAGAGAAACTTATAAAGATAGGTACAATGGGCGGTCTTATCGCTAAGAGCGATCTCTTCCAGATTAGTAATTACATACAAAAAAAACCTTGTCATGGGTGCCGGAAACATTCACATCACACACATAATCACAACCAGAATCACAACTTTTCCTTGGGAAAAAACTTCGTTCAAAAAAGCGGGTTCATGATCTTTACAGGAAAAAACAGAGTACCCGCTCATATTTAATGGTGTTTTTAATGGCTTTGAATGATGACTAATTTAAGAAAGCTACTTTTAAACGTCCTGTATTTAATTATTGAATAGACGCTGCATGCGCGCGGGCTGGTTGCAGAACCGGTTCCGTGCGAGCTCCGAGCCCGTGAACAGTGCATCGTCTATCTATACAAATAGGTGCTTGCCGATCTTGTATTAATGATTATATCTAGCTAAATTTTACTGTGCAACGTTGTTAAGATAGCGCGCGTTGCGAATTATTGTATCGAGACAAACCCAGTGGTTTTTCGATACAATTGTATTCTAAATTATTGTTTAATTGTAAGAAATAAATAAAAAAAAAAAAAAAAAAAAAAACTTTGATATTGAAAGGGAGAGGCGATCACTATTGGTTCGTCGCAACACGTTGGCTCGTAGGTTCACCCGTTGTACAGCAGAAGTAAAAGTAACTTAGTTAAAATCTTTTGACGTGATAACGTCTCATAATTCGATGAACACCGGATGCACGCACGAAAAAGTGTCACGTTCCACCTGAGCCTGAGCGTGCAAGCGAGAGCGCGGAACAAGCGATAGAGAGGCACGATCGGCCCAAGCGTCGGCTTGTACACATTTATCTCACTTTTCGCGTGACGTCAGAGCTAGCAATTCGAATAGTTCTGCTACTTGAACGTTTTCTAATTACCAAGATAGTGATAATTTAGTGATAATAATTCAATTCAATTCATAAAAGTATGCAATTTTTCATCAATGTTTCTTTTTGACGTTATCACGTAAAACTATCGTCCGTAAACCGATTTTACAGACAACCAATTTTTTTGTCAAAGCTTCTACACGAGTGGACCCCATACTCCACTTTTACTCAGAAAGCATACAGTACTCTAAGAGTACAGTATAATAATACCTTTAGGGTTTTGTTAAGGCTTCCCCGTTTCTGTAGTGCATCTGTTATGTTTCCAGACGCGCATACAGATGATTTCTATGCAATAATACGCAAAAGGACTGCATCAGTTATTCATCACATGCGGGGAAGCAGTAACGAGATCCTCAAAAAGATAGCTGAGAGAATGGACTCTTTTGTATTGCAGCGGTTCATTGATTTACATATTACCCATGGGAATCGGTGAACTGTTGCAGTATATATATATATATAAACAACTTTAATTAACGCATGCAAAGCTTAAGGTTTTTTAAGCTGCGCTTGTGTTTAATTATATTAATTCATCTTTTTTTATCAATAAACCCATTCATATATTTATTCTTTCCTTTGCAGGTTTGAGGTTCGCTAAGATGCAGACACTTGCAGGCCTCGCAACCGTTTTGAAGAATTACCAGGTGTTCCTAGCTGATGATATGCCTGATACAGTGGTTTTGGATTCCCGATCTTTGGTAACGCAAGCACAGGGGGGCATCCGGTTGAAAATGGTGGCGCGAAGGCAGTGAAACAACGATAACTGAAATGATGTTATTAAAAATGGGAAATATGTGACGCCAACAGTGGTGTAGCGTAGAGGACGGCTCTGGGCCACTGTGAAACAAGGCTCAAAAATCCATTAAATCCATATATATGTATAACAGAAAGTCGTGTTACTATATACACTATTTATAACTCAAGAACAGCTGAACCGATTTTGCTGAAAATTGGTGGGGTAGCTTACAACCAGGAGACGGACATAGGATACTTTTTAGGAACGTACAATTTATTTTATATCTCATACGTCACTCGGATTTGGTAAAGTACTAGGAAAACATAAACATGAAGGAGGTAATAATGTATTTGTAACATTGTAACGCATGCCGGGTATGCCTTTGAAACATGCACATTCATTGACTGTTAGGTGGAACGAAGGTCGCCTTTCTATAATCGGACCACAAGACAAACAAACCAACGTCGTCCGTATAAGGTTGACATACCTCATATCCGGTCGAAGCGTTTTGCTTCGACATTTGTTATCCGTACGGCGAAAGTGTGGAACTCACTGCCCGCATTTGCACTGCCTGCCTTGTTCCCCGAACAGTTTATTCTCGGAGTCTTCAAGTCTAGATTGAATAGGTATCTTCTAGGTAGGTATGCTTCATCTTCAGCCGCATCGTCACTTTCCATCAGGTGATATAGCGGCCAAATGCTTACCTATCTGTCATAAAAAAAAGCGCGAGTGAAGCGTCTCCGTTTCAGCTTGGGCAGTAATGCTTTCGTACGTTCGGATGTCTAGCTCATAAATCTCAGGAGAGTGGGTTGATAAATGCGACCTGTGAAGAGAACATCCGGACATCCGCTGGACATACGAAAGTATTTTGCCTAAAGCTGAAAAGGAGACGCTTCACTCGCGCTAATTTTTTTCTTTAGATAGAAAAACTCACATCTCAAAATAGACAAGTTACCTTACCTGAGTCTGTGTTCCCTGTAATATGGGAGTCTAAGTCGCGAGTGAATGGGCATCTTCTGGGCAAACGTGCTCCATCGTCGACCGCATCGTCACTTACGATCAGGTGAGATGGCGGAACGTTTGCCTATCTTGAATGAAAAAAAAAGACGTGTGGCACTCTTGGACTGCCGCGGCAAAGCTATTGCATAGCATTTTTTATCAACTTATGCAATTATAATTCTTTATTTGTTTTATTTATGCAGATTTTTTTTTCCTGCCACCTAGAGGCGAGTTGCTGAACTAAAGAGACAAGCGTGATATTTCAAAAAAAGTCATTAAAAGTTCTGCTATTCATCGATAGATGGCAAAAGTAAAAAGTATCACCGCTGTGCCGGTCGGAGTGGGGGGTGATAGGTTATTTTCGTTACGGAATTTCTGGGTTCGGTCTCCACGCTCAAGGCCCGCGATAGAAGCTATGCAATACCTTAAAAGTTGCCAATAAAAAATGAATTGTAACTGCTGAAATTCGAGAAATATTCCAGAAGCTCCGGAGTTTGGCTGAAAAATATTAATATATTGGGCGGCAAATTTATGTTTGGCTCCTGGAGGAGATACACGCTACACCACTGGACCCCTCCGTCCCCTTGGATCCACAGCTCGGCTCCACATGTGGATTCGCGAATACCTTTATATCCTCTTAATTCTAACATTGGGTGATTTCAATAATATACATAATTATATATGCCACTTCGATCCACAACCGAAGGGATCCATAAATAATAATATTTTTCTATGCTACTTGAATCCACAATCCGCTATCTATCAAGGCCATTCCAAGACCTTTCTTCTTTTTCTATGAAATAGCCCCAAAGTTGCGACACACAATTTGCCTCACCATCCGATGACGTTGCAAAGGCATGAGATAAGACCAGAGAAGATACCACAAGTAGACCGCCAGAAAAAAAAACAATTAGCTTCGGTCACAATCGGACTTAAAATCATACCGCGCGTAAAATACGTGTGTTTTTTTACCGACTTCACAAAGAAAGAGGTACTCAAGTCCACTGTATTTTTTTTATGTGTTCCACGTGAATCAATACTGAATTTTTTTTTGTTTGAAAGATGTTGCTTTCCAATTGGTCCCATTTAAATGTGATCAAGATCTAATCAGTACTTCTTGAATATTTCAATAATGCCTATTTAGTACCTACATCTAATCGGATCAAACTTACGAAGATAAAGCGGTGAAGTCGGTTTTTTTAAGCTTTGCTTGCGTTTAATATTTTTTTCAAAATTATGCATTAAGAATGCCGTCTTCTGCTTTTACGAAATTTACAAACAGCTCAAGAACAAAACACAAGTTTGGTATGTAGGTAATGTCATTGCCGATTAGATTTATTTAATTACTAGCTGTCCCGGCGACCTTCGTTCCGCCTAACAGTCAATGAATGTGCATATTTAGGAAGCCATACCCGGCATGCGTTACAATGTCACGTGACTATATTATTACAACCTTCATGTTTATGTTTGCCTAGTACTTTACCAAATCCGAGTGACGTATGAGAAAATGGAAAGCAATGTAAAAAAAAAATTTAAGAAATGTACGTTCTTAAAAAGTATCCTATGTCCTTCTCCTGGCTCTAAACTACCTCCCTGCCGATTTTCAGCTAAATCGGTTCAGCCATTCTTGAGTTATAAGTGGAGTAACTAACACGACTTTCTTTTATATATATAGATTTGAGGGAGTACCGTATCGTCCCACTTTTAAAATCATCATTAAAAAACGAATAATAATAATACAATATTCAAAATCAATCAAAATCGTTTATTCACATGGGCCCCAAAAAGTCACTCATGAAAGTTAATAACTCTACTGCCAGATTCGCAAAATTACAGCTATCTCGAGAAGAACCTGGCAAGAAACTCGGCGCATTTTTTTTCATTCTTTTTTTTTAATCATTCTTAATATCTAATACATAATTATATTAACCTAGATGTATGTATATTATATAGTCTTGTTATTTTTTTTATTTAGTATTGATTGTAAAATAATAGTTTAGACACCTATACAGCAAAGACATAAGTTACCTACAACGCATCGATTTTATATGCCCGTGGGGACTGAGAAATCATTCTATTTTCAAAAATCTATTAGAGCGCTTGGTTGAGGCGACGCGTGATCAAAATGATAGTACTTTTTTAGCTCAATGTATTTGCATTTCAATTCAAAGAGCAATGCCAGCATGATGGGAACACTACGCACTGGTAGTGGGCTTGAGCACTTGAGTTAACTATAAGCTCGATGCCTTGTAGGTAACTTAGGTCTTTGCTGTATAGATGTATTAGGTATAATTTTAGTTTAGTTATAGTTTAGACTATACATATATAATACATACTCGTATTTATATTAGGAAAACTAGATTAACTGTTGATCATGAAACTAATTCATAATTTGTATGATAAGTTGTACTAATTAGTTTCATACACTAAAATGTATTAAACGATATAACTCATAACATTTGCCTACATGCGATTTATTTTTCAAATATTTATCCACATTATCCTTAGAAAAACGGATCCTGTAACCTACTTACTAGTAACCTACTTGGCTGAAATATGTTTTTTATACGTTTTCAACCCCTGGTGAAGCGTCTTTGCCTTTTATAATATAAAAAATAAATGTAAATTATACATCTGTGAATAAATACTTCACGTTATATACCTAATATTCATATGGGCAAGAATCTTTGGATATTTGAATGCATTTGCAGTGTATTGGGCTCTCTGCTGACCACTGTTAGAGATCGTTCAAGGACTATCCTAGAGATGGCGCTAGTTGTATCGAGTGACATTTTTTGCACTCGCGACTAACTTCACAGACTTAAAAAAAAAGAAGAACTTCAGTCGTGTGTGTCACCTGATCCGTGTGGTTGACAAACCCTCCGCTATTGAATTTTGTGACGTAGAAAACTAATTAAATAATTATCATCTAATTAACCAGGACTTAAAATAAAAACTTCATCGTGTCTATTGTGATCGACCGCGTGAACTGTGATCAGGATTAGTGATCAGTGCCTCGTACAATTTCGGATTTCTTCGGATTCAAACTCGCCGGCCGGCGCGACGTGGAGTTGTGTGTGTGCGCTTAGGCATACATACAGTTTGCTGTAGTTCCTTTCTTGGGGAGCTCC
This sequence comes from Lomographa bimaculata, assembly GCA_948107665.1. Taxonomy (NCBI): domain Eukaryota; kingdom Metazoa; phylum Arthropoda; class Insecta; order Lepidoptera; family Geometridae; genus Lomographa; species Lomographa bimaculata. The sequence goes on from OX403605.1 coordinate 2,621,201, forward strand.
GGAGGCGGTTTCGAAGCGGTCTAAGGTACGTGGGCTTAAATAAACACTGTAAATTGATTCGTGTATCCCTACTGATTTTTGCCAATATTTTAATCCAAAATAATTTACCGCTATCATTAAAAATATTAATACGTAAATGGTGGGCTATTTACACGCCAGCGATTTTACTCGCGCCACCATAATTTTGGTCCTTTTCGAGCCGGATAGTCCAGTTTTAATTACCTTTTGCTTTGAGTTATTAACCATAAACATTTCATACATAAGTTCGCCCGCCCGTTGCTATGTGCAATTCACTCCGCTTATAACTATCCTCCGCTTATAACCTATAGTGTAACTGCCGCCCGCTAACTTACCTACTTGTTCCCGCCCGCATTTGTTGTTTGTAAACAAACATTTAGTAGTTTATTCGTGCATAAATTATTAGCATAACGATAACCGAACATGTCGAAACCAAGTTCAGATACGATGTTGATCATTTTAGGAGAAAAGAAAGAGTTGTTATTTAAACGTATGAATCATTTGTTTAATATGTCTAAAAACATCACTTCTTTCGAGAGTTCAAGGTCGAATGAAAACTTTATGTCTGAAACAGAAACTATGGATGACCTTCATAATAATTTTGAATCTATTGTAGATAAAATTAATGAGATTACCTTAATGTCAAACCCTTCCGCGAGTCCCGATTTTGGTTGTTTGGAGTCGTTTGACGAATTGTTTACAAGAGTGAAACGCGTTAGAAATAAAATGAATAATCACGCTGTGTCACCGCTGCGAAGTGACAGTGCTTCTGTGTTTAAATTGGAGCCGCTTCATATTAAGGAATTCGATGGTAAAATACAGAATTGGCCAGCGTTTTATGAATCCTTTAAAGCAAATATTCACGATAATACGCGTCTAAGTAATTCGCAACGCATTCAATACTTAGTTAGTAAATTGAGTCATTCCGCAAATTCCGTTATTTCGGGGATAGTACCAACGGGGGAAACTTACAGCATAATTTGGGATAGCTTAGTCAAGAAATACCAGGATAAGCGACTTCTAGGAACACATTATCTCAACAATGTGTTAGATTTAAAAGGGTGTACTCACACTGCCGCTAGTCTCGATTCATTTATCGATCATTTTTCGGCATCGATTTCTGCTCTCAAACAGCTGCATGTTTCGGATTTGACGGATTTTATTCTCGTGCACTGCGCACTTAGAAAATTAGACACTCAAACCGCACAATGTTTTGAACTTTCTGTTAGAGATGTTGAAATACCTACAACAAAACAGCTGATCAGTTTCGTTCAAGATCAGGCTAAGATCTTAGGACGTTTGAACCCGACCATGTACATGAACTCAAACCCGCGTAATTCAAATAACACATATAAACCGCCCGCTTCTACGTCACGGAACACACGCTCAAACACATATAAATCCTTTGTTGCGAGCGAGGTACCAATGGTTGCTACCGGAACCTCTGCTTCGCACTCATACCCGCCCGCCATATCTCATTGCGCATTTTGTAATGAAACCGCTCACACACATTTATATACTTGTGCTAAATTCAAAAATACACACGATCCTAAATCTCGTTATGATTTTATTAAATCCAAACGTGGATGTGTAAACTGTCTCAGTATGACGCATAATTTATCGACCTGTAACTCATCATCTGTCTGCGAGTTATGTAGAAAACGACACCCTACGCTTTTACATTTTGTGAAACAAAATAATAATACGCATGTACAAACGCATTCACACTCACAACCCCACACTAAGTTCAAAGACTTGTATCGTGGGTGCCGGAAACATTCACATCACACACACAATGTACACACTGCTTATGCGAATTTTCCCGTGCTGTCGCCGACAACGCCGCCGCCGCCGGTGCCGCCGCCGGTGCCGCCGCCGCCGACTGATTGCGCGCCTTCACCCGCTTTAAATCTACCGCTTACGTCACATAATGCCGCTGTGCTTCTATCCGCCGAAACAAAACCGAAGTCGACTGTTCTATTATCAACCGCTCAGGTGTACGCGCGTTCTAAAGGTAGTACAGGTCCGAAAACTATCATCAGATGTTTAATTGATAATGGTAGCATGAACAATTTAGTAACGACTGAATGTTGCCGCGCTTTAAACTTGCCGATAATACCTTTGAGTAATTCTTTTGTCAAAGGTGTTGGCTCAACTTCGCGTCCAATTGTTGGATACGTGTATTTGGATATTGAATCCCGCATATACCCGCAACAGAAATACACCATACACGCTCTTGTCGTGGAGTGTATTACAGATCAATTGCCGTCGCAATTTATTGAATGGAATCGTAACATAGATTACCACGACCTCCCGCTCGCAGATTTGAATTGGAATATTCCAGGAGACATTCAGGCAATTATAGGTGCCCAACTCTTTCCGTACATATTTGGGGAAGCGGGTTGACTTTGGTCTGCGACTTCCACCTGCACTTCTAACCACTTTTGGTTACGTTCTGATGGGAGATTATCCGCGTAATGACACCATACCTACCGCTTCTTTCACCGCGCTCGCGCTGAACGATCTAGTACAGAAGTTTTGGGAACTCGAAGAAGTACCTACGATGCGTTTGTTGTCACCCGAAGAGACGGAGTGCGAAAATATTTTCACGTCATCAGTGACGCGTGATGATGTCGGTCGCTACACGGTATCGCTGCCATTCAGCAAGGATCCATCTGAACTCGGCAATTCACATGCTGTTGCTCTTCGCCGATTTATGGCACTAGAGAGAAAATTTCGCCAGTCACCCGATTTGAGGGAAAATTACAACCAGGTCATTCGAGAATATATCGATAATGGTTATCTTAGCTCTGTCGATGAAACCGAAATTTCTGGTGGAGGCTACTACATACCTCACCATGCGGTCGTGCGACCTGATAAGCCGATGCCGCGCATAGTGTTAGATGCAAGTTCGAAAACTCACACAGGTTTGTCTTTAAATGACGTGATGCATATAGGACCTAATTTGCAAGCTGATCTGTTTTTATTGCTTTTGCAATTCCGCTTGTTTCCTGTCGCGATGAACGCTGACATAAAACAAATGTACTTACGCATAGGTGTACCCGTGGACCAGCGTAAATACTTACGCATCTTGTTTCGTTTCAACGAGAACGAACAAGTGCGTACTTTCGCCTTCAAACGCTTACCGTTTGGACTCAAGTCGAGCCCTTATATAGCTATGCGCACTGTGCGACAGCTGGCTTCCGACATGAGTCCACACTATCCTGACGCTGCAAAAATTGCAAAATCCAGTCTCTATATGGATGATCTGGTATATTCTGCACATAATGAACAAACCGCTATGCAGCTGTCACAAGACCTAATAAACATGTTCAGATCGGGTGATTTTGATCTGGTGAAATGGTCTAGCAACTCACCAGCTCTCTTAAGTAGTCTTCCTGATTCGCACCGCAAATCCCTCGATTTTGACGAAGGCAATATTTCCGCGAAGATCTTAGGTCTTTCCTGGGAATCTTCTGAAGATAACTTTTTCTTCACTTCCGCTGTAATAACCGATAAATGCACTAAGAGGAATATACTCTCCGTAGTTGCACGATTATTCGATGTTCTGGGTTTGGTCGCTCCAGTCATTCTCTATGCCAAATTGCTCATTAAAGAGTTGTGGTTGAGTAACAGTGGCTGGGACGATCCCGCTCCGGAAAATATTGTAGTCCGCTTTTCCGCCCTTGTGCAAGAATTTCCCTTGCTTGATACCTTACGGATTCCGCGCCATGTAGGTGTAAATATTGACTGCATTGTGAATCTCGTTAGCTTTTGTGATGCTAGTTTAAATGGCATGGGTTGTGTGATCTTTTTACACTGTACCTACCCAGCTGGCATCATAGTTCGCTTACTTTGCGCAAAGTCAAAGGTCTCACCGACTAAAGTCACGACTCTTGCACGTCTTGAGTTATGTGCTGCTGTGCTTATGTCTAAGTTAGTGAAGGTTGTCTATGACTCTTACGCTGCACGCGTTCCTATTGCAGGAGTGTATGCATTCTCCGATTCAACTATTGCATTATCGTGGATACATTCTTCCCCACATCGTTGGTCGATTTTCGTGAGTAACCGCGTCGCTCAGTGTCAAGAGAACTCAGCCGCGAAACACTTCTACCACGTAGCTGGTGTAGAAAATCCTAGTGATTGTCTGTCTCGAGGTATGCTGCCGTCGCAGATAGTCTCGCATGACCTCTGGTGGAATGGCCCTTCCTGGATGCATTCCGCTCCTGGAGAATGGCCAATCAAGCCATTTTTGCCGACTGACTGCAGTAACCTTCCTGAGCACAAGACAAATGTGTTGACAGTGACTTCTCAATCGGAACAACCGCTTTTATGTGAGTTGGCGCAACGCATTTCGTCTTGGGACAAATTGCTGCGTGTCATCTCATACATCCTGAGATTCGCACGACCGAAAAATAACATCGTGCCACGGTCTGTTCAGGCATTGACAGCCGCGGAACGTGCTATGGTCCGCGCCGTGCAATCAGTTCATTTTGCAGATGACATAAAGTGCATTAAAAATAAAAAAATGCCATCCATGAAGCTGCAACGCTTGGCTGTCTTCTTAGATGAAGAGGATATTTTGCGGGTTGGCGGAAGACTTTCTAAGTCAAATCTTCCATTTGATGCCAAGTACCCAGTCCTACTTCCTAAACGCGATCATATCGTTGATCTTATCATACGACATTACCATGTCGTGAACTGTCATACTGGCCCTGGACTTCTCATGTCGATTTTACGACAGCGTTTCTGGATATTAGATGCCAGAACTGTCGTCAGGTCTCAATGTCGTAAATGTAATACGTGTTTTAAGGTGAATCCGTCGCATCCCACTCCCATGATGGCAGATCTTCCTGCGTATCGTGTTTCAGAAGCGAAAGCCTTTGCTCACACAGGAGTAGATTATGCGGGTCCTATACGCATAACGCTTACCCGCCGTAGAGGTCAACACGCGCAGAAGGCGTATGTCTGTCTGTTTGTATGCCTGGTTACCCACGCTGTGCATGTTGAGTTGGTAACTTCATTAAATTCTTCGGCTTTTGTAGACGCCTTTAAACGCTTTATTTCCCGCCGCGGACCAGTATCCTGTCTTTACTCTGATAATTCCACCACTTTCGTTGGTGCTAAAGCTCAATTGGATGAGCTATATACTTTTTTATTGAACTCTAGTTTCAATTCGTCACTCTCAGAGGAGTTGATGACCCGACGCATTGACTGGAAAATGATTCCTCCTAGAGCTCCTCATTTTGGAGCAATGTGGGAATCGAACATTAAGAGTTTGAAAACTCATATGTACAGGGTGATAGGTAGTCAGCTTCTAACATATGAGGAATTACAAACCGTATTGACGCAAATAGAGTGTATTCTTAATTCGCGCCCTCTGAATGTCGTATCTTCTGATCCACATCCAGAGGTGATAACTCCCGCCCATTTTTTAATGTCGTCTCCCCTGCAATACTTACCCACTGCCGATCTTTCTGATCAGCGCATCAGTCTTGTACAACGCAAAGAACTTTTGGACAGCATGGTCCAATCCTTTTGGAAAAAATGGCGCTTAGAGTATTTGCATACGTTGCAAGCAAGGCAAAAGTGGGCTACTCCGGATAAACCGGTTGAAATCGGGACTGTAGTACTCGTTGGGCAGGATAATTTAGCTCCTCTAAACTGGCCTTTAGGGGTTATTACCGAAGTTTATAAAGGCACCGACGGTATTGTTCGTGTTGCCACGGTCAAGACCAGTTCAGGTAGTTTTAAACGCCCTATCGTCAAACTATATCCCATTCCGACACAATAAATGTATATTCGTAAAATATTTATTGTTGTTTATTATTTATATATCTACGCGCGCTTATAAGTATTCCGCATTATTAGGATTAAGTTACAATTTCTTAATAAGTAACATTCACGCCTGATCAGACATAAAGTTCATTGATCTTTTAGATTATTTCATAATATAAACGAGTAGAATCTAATAACTCTTACTGTTTCTTTTGAAAGATCTTGCGCTCTTCCAAGGCGGGGTGCATGGTGAAGCGTCTTTGCCTTTTATAATATAAAAAATAAATGTAAATTATACATCTGTGAATAAATACTTCACGTTATATACCTAATATTCATATTGGCAAGAATCTTTGGATATTTGAATGCATTTGCAGTGTATTGGGCTCTCTGCTGACCACTGTTAGAGATCGTTCAAGGACTATCCTAGAGATGGCGCTAGTTGTATCGAGTGACATTTTTTGCACTCGCGACTAACTTCACAGACTTAAAAAAAGAGAAGAACTTCAGTCGTGTGTGTCACCTGATCCGTGTGGTTGACAAACCCTCCGCTATTGAATTTTGTGACGTAGAAAACTAATTAAATAATTATCATCTAATTAACCAGGACTTAAAATAAAAACTTCATCGTGTCTATTGTGATCGACCGCGTGAACTGTGATCAGGATTAGTGATCAGTGCCTCGTACAATTTCGGATTTCTTCGGATTCAAACTCGCCGGCCGGCGCGACGTGGAGTTGTGTGTGTGCGCTTAGGCATACATACAGTTTGCTGTAGTTCCTTTCTTGGGGAGCTCCGGAGGCGGTTTCGAAGCGGTCTAAGGTACGTGGGCTTAAATAAACACTGTAAATTGATTCGTGTATCCCTACTGATTTTTGCCAATATTTTAATCCAAAATAATTTACCGCTATCATTAAAAATATTAATACGTAAATGGTGGGCTATTTACACGCCAGCGATTTTACTCGCGCCACCAACCCCTATATCGAAGCATAATGTTATCAAGAATAATAATAATTATAAAAATAAAAATAAAGTAAACAAAAAAAGAGGAAAAAGAAACAGCAAAAATAAAAAAAAATAGAAGAAAAAAAAGATTTTGACATAACACTACATTACAAAAAACAACTACACACAATCACACAATACTATAAACAAAGACGTGTGGCACTCGGGGACTGCCGCGGTAAAGCTATTGCATAGCATTTTTATTTTTCAGTTTCATTTTTCTTCACAAAAAGTTTTTGGTCACGTTGAGATGCGAACTCCGTACCGATGCATACGATTCAGTATCCAGTACCAATCGGTTACTGAGTCTTCTAACTATAATTTCGAAATAAGCATATAGATCTTGACGTTTACTTTAAAAACGTAAACGTCAAAACCTATACGCTTATTTCGATGTTATAGTTAGAAGACTCAGTAGCCGATTGGTATTTTCTTTTTTTTTTTTTTTTTTAATATCCTGTACTAACTACGGGCCAATTGCCTATATTGCCTAAAACTAAACTAAAACTATGTACAGCAAAGAACTAAAGTTACCTACAAGACATCGAGCTTATAGGTAACTCAAGTGCTCAAGCCCACTACCAGTGGGTAGCGTTCCCATCATGCTGGCGGCATTGCCTCTCTGAATTGCAATGCTAATACGTTGAGCCAAATAAGTGCCAGCATTTTGATCACGCGTCGCTTCAACCAGGCGCTCTGATAGAATTTTGAAAATAGAATGAGCTCCCGGTCCCCACGGACCCAGTGTCTCAACACCAAACGGCTCAAATATGTAACCACTGCCAAGGTTTCCATACTTGCGCCGTTTACGCTGCTCTGCCGAAGTTGCCGCGACGCCAACCCCATTCTGTGTTTCAGGAAGATGTGACGGAGCTAAAGTATCGACACAAGTTGCATCCCATACTAAAGGCCGTCCCATCTTCCATGGAATTAAAGTCATGCCGTCGGGTCTTTTACCATCGTCACGCATCAGACCATTCGGTTCGAGAATGGCTGGAACGTTGGCACTGGTAAAAGCCCGGCGGATGATATTGTTGAGGCTGGCGTGGCGGGAAATTCGGCCAGCACTTTTCTGGCACGAGAGGCCGTGGTGACCAAGCTGGTCAACAGCAGTACCACACTGACAGCTATGGGCAACATAGCACCTTGCACCCAAACGTAAGCATATAGCGAGACGGAAAGCAGATGGATCTATAAGTGTACCAGTATTAAAAGAGGGAATGGCCTGCAACCAAAGCCCTGACTCCCATACAGAAACTGCTAGAAGTCGAGCACGCTCTGTGACGCTAGGACACGTATCTAAAAGATGTTTCCGTGCTAGTTCACAGAGCGGCCGATCCCACAGTCTCTGTGAGGATAACCTCACCTCGCCCGGTATTTGGGCATGCCATCTCCCAGGCGCTTCTGGCCTCAGTCAGGTTTGCTATTTCTAAAGAACCCAAACTATGTGAAAGTATTTTTTTATGACTAATTTAGAATTACCATGAACTGAGGACAAAAAAGCCGGTAACGCAACACTAGAAATTTTACGTATACCTAAGCCTCCTAGTCTTACAGGTAAAGAAGCTTGCGACCAAGCCCTGTCATCTATGTCAATATTCAAAACCGATATAAGAGTATTCTTTACGATATTGTCCATGCTCTCGAGGAGCGCGCCATGTTTCCATAGCGGACAACATCTTAAAGAATACGTAAATTTTGGGACAAAAAGACAGAATCTAATAATTGTAAAAGCCATATGAGTGTTAATTTTGAGCAATCTGTCAGAAGAATTTTTAAAATTTTGAATTTTTTCTTCTACAAAAGGTGAAATTGATTCATCTAATATCGGCGAACCCAAAAGGCGAAGTGAACACTTGTCTACTAGTTTTATATTGTAAGCCAATGAGTAAAATTTTTGTAAAACCGATAATTTGTCTGAACAGTTATCGCAAACAAAAAGTTCGCATTTCGAAAAATTTAGTTCAAGCCCAATCTTTTTAAATTCGTCAATTATTAATTTTAAATCACTTAAGACAGTATTCACATCACCTCCCAGAGTTCCGTCATCCAAATACCAAACATTTAGTTTGGATTGGAGACGTTGAATTATTAGATTGACAGCTAAAGAAAAAATTGCTGGGCCGCACGGGTCACCCTGCTGACAGCCAACGGAAGACAAAACATCGTTTTTGTAAATTAATTTTGATGGTTTGCCATAGCATTGCCAAATACAATTATATAACTCTGGAATTTTATCTTTCACCTGGGTCAGAAGGGTGCCTCTATCAACAGAATTAAAAGCATTCTTAACATCCACCTTTAGCAACACCTCTCCACAATTTTGATTTAAAAATGTTCTAAGGGAATGGACAGCAGCCTCACATCCGCCCCGCGAACCAAAACCAAGCTGTATAGGCTGAAAAAGATTGCTTAAAGAAACAAACATTTTCTTACAACCGATTTTAGCCGCGAGGCGGCGATATGTGGTGCCTACCGCTATAGGCCTGATGCCACCATCTTTTTTGTTAAGTGCGCATAAATTTGCGCCATACAAAATATCTGTGACGTCATTATTGACTTGACCTGACAACATCAGGTTAACTAAAGCCGTTAGATCTTTTAAAAGTATCTCACCAATCTCGCCAGAACTAGCATATAAAAGATCTTTTAGAATTTGCGGTGTTAAGCCAACTAGACCACCGGCAGATCCACCTTTAAAAGACATAACAGCCGAAGCAACATCCTGAGCGGTCGCCTCAACAGTGACGTCACTCTGTTGAGGTGGATCAGGTAAATGGAGATTTGTTGCCGCAGGCGGATGCTTGTCACGAAGTGACTGTATCGTATCCGAATTATAAGGGGCTAAAGTGTCGCTAGAGAACAAGACTCGTGCTGCCCCTGTAATGTCACCATCACTAATTTTGTTCTCTACAATCTTATAATTCGCCAAATTATCATTTTTTTTAGAATTTGTATTATCCCGCCTTATTGGCGGGACAATCATGCAAGTATCGAAAGAAATGTCTTCCAATGCCATGAACTTTACGCAGTTTTCCTTTACTCTATTAGTAAGGGACGTTTTGTTATTAAGGTCAAAAGGTACGTAAAGTACGTGGTAAGGAAAAGTCAGGAGATGTTCCCAGGCACTCTTTGAATTTTGAAAAACCACTTTCTTAATTGCCCCTGAAAGGGACTTAGCAACCGAAATGCGTGCGCCTCGCGGAATGCGCTTTAAAAGAGTGACCGAATTTTTGTACAAGCTCAGTACCTCCCAAAACGGTTTGAGAGGAGTAGCAGCGCTTGTTAGACTGCTACTATTTATATTTGTATCAATAATTGGCAACGATAAGGGGATTCGATTCAGTATCCAATTGGTATTGGATACTGAATCGAATGTATCTGTACGGAGTTCGCAACTCAACGTAACCGAAAACTTTTTGTGAAGTCGTGGGGGGCGTTAGGTTTTTTCGTTACGGAATTTCTGGATTAGGTCTCCACGCTCAAGGCCCGCGATAGAAGCTATGCAATAGCTTAAAAGCATTAACATTCTAATTTACTAGAAATGCATGGCGCTCAGTGAGGCCCATTGCATCTTAATATCAGATCGAAACCCGCTTCAAAAAGGTCTCCAACTTGTGTAGGAGGAAAACAAAAGGCAACAGTGGCAGTGAAAACAAAAAATCTCAGAACTCCGACATTTTGAAAATTTTCCCAAAATTTAATCGATAAACAAATTCTATATAATTATCAAACCTGTAGGTCTATTCTGGTCGTCAAAATACGATTGTTCGAATTGATGCGACGTCGAAATGACAGTCGATAGGTTGAAATTTCAGTTGATTCGATGTTCATAACAAAAGAAAATCGTTCGATTTCGACGTCGATGTGACGTCTGGAATAGACCCGCAGCTCACAAAATCTCACGAGAATTAGTTGAGAAATGTGACCTGTAGAGAAGAAAATTCCGTATTTCCGGACATCCGGAAGTACGAAAGCAATTTTGCCCAAGTTGAAACAAAGACACTTCGCTCGTAAAATATACCGTTATATACAAACTTCCTCTAAGTAACCCAGTAGTTAATACCAATTATCGTCACAACACTTCAATAACGTATGTACTTACACATAATAATACGTAAGACTTGTTTTGCACAAGCGTGAGCTAGGCGAGGCGGCTACTTAGTAGAGATTTCTTTGATAATTAGATGCAATTGTTGAAATAATGTACATTATTCTGATTATTGTCTTTGTTTAGATGTATGCTTACTAAATTTTTGAAAGTTTTCATTTTGTCTTTGTGTAACATTGTGTCTTGTGAATCACGAACGACAAGAACGTGTGAAAAAGGTCGTGGTCAAAGGCCGGTCAAGCTTCATAGACTGTGGCGAAACCCGGGATAACTCGCAACAAAGTGATGCTGTGTGTGTGGTGGGATTGGAAGGGCATTATTCATTATGAGCTGTTACCACCAGGCAGGACCATCGATTCTGAACTCTACTGCGAACAACTGATGAGATTAAAGCAAGAAGTTGAGAGAAAGCGGCCGGAATTATTCAACAAAAGGAGTGTGGTTTTTCATCATGCTAACGCTAGACCTCACACATCTTTAGCCACTCAGCAAAAATTAAGAGAGTTTGGCTGGGAGGTGTTAATGCATTCGCCCTATATTCCTGACCTTGCACCTTCAGATTTCCACCTGTTTCGGTCTCTTCAGAATTCTTTAGGCAGTGTCAGGTTAACATCACGAGAGGACTGTCAAAACCACTTGTCGCGGTATTTTGATCAGAAGCCTCAACATTTCTATAGCAATGGAATAATATCCCTACCTACAAGATGGCACAAAGTTATCGAACAAAATGGTACCTACTTTAGTTAGTTAGTTTAGTTAAATGTAAATAAACTATATTAAAAAATGTTATGAATTTTCTTAAAAATTAAGAAACTTTTTCCCCAACCTATTAGTAAAATATATTGTGTCTAGCCGTGAGGACCAGTAGGGTAAACTTGCCTTATTCGTACCCCCTAAGAAGAAAGGCTTTTAAAAGTAAGATAAATAAATAAACACAGATTTTATTAATTATACTTTAATATTTGGTTATTTAGCTATAACAATCTTAACAAAAATAAATGAGAAACTTCTTCATCTTTGAGAAAATGGCATTTAAAAAAAAAAAAAAATAAGTACGATTTAAGATCAATGCTTCTAAATCGTACTGCTCTATTCCTTAATCGTACTTTGAGATCCTATCATTGTTTCAATGCAGTCTTATTAATCACAATCCTTAAAACTAATATGCTTTTAATCTATAATTATTCTTCGCAAAATATTTTTATTGTATTGCCCAAATCAGTGCAATCATCGCAGTAGAAATTTTGGGTATTTTTGTCTGTGCCAGCACATAATTCGTGTATCCAGGTCTCGCATTGAGAACATTTAATCATGTCTTCTTTTAAGTTTTCATTGCAAAGTTTGCAGAACCAGTCTTCGTTTTCTTGTTTTTCTGTTTTGATTTTCTTGGTAGTTCTCTTATTTGGCCTGATATTCATCATTTGCATATCTTTCTTTGCACTTAAATTTTTTGTTACGTTTTTCTTCTTTGAGTCTTCTACTTTTCTTTCTAATTCTCTCTTATAAGGGCTTTCTGTCAGAACTTGAATACTTGCAGTTCTTCTCGTCCTTCCTTGTTTAGATTGTCCAGGAATAGCTCGTATCGGAGATATTATGTTTTGCAGATCTGCACGAATAGTCTCTCTGTCCAGAACATTTTGGTTGATATAGACATTTCTTTCAGTAGTCTGCTGTTTTAAAGACTTAGTTTCCTTCTCTTTCAAAGTCGATTTAGAGCATCCCGCGAGGTTTGCTTCTACATGAGGCTTCTTCTGTATGACAGGCAAAACTGAATCCTCAATATCTGTTATATTTGGCTTAGTAGTAGTCTTGGAAGTATTGGCAGGTCTCAGAACAGTCTCCGGTTGATTTTGTTCTTGTTGCTTTTTCACTGTCAATGCCTGGTCAGGTCCTGTTTCATCATTTTCGTCGAGTACAACATATTCTTCATCTCTAATCTTAAAGCGGTTACATGGCCATAATCCACATGATTCGAAACCATGCAAAGCAGTTTCCATACAAACAGCCCTGGGGTAAGCTGTTCCCAAGATTTCTGCAATGTTCGATTGTTTAATGACAGAACCTGGATGATTACGCATCCAGGCACCACTTGCTACATTGAAGTTGTGCTTCAAAGACTTAAAAAATGACTTATCCAATGGCTGGAGTTTATGCGTGGTGTGTGCTGGTAAAGACATCATTACGATCCCGTAGTCTCTAGCTAGATTGATTGCATCCAAGTTCTTAGTATGTGATGTATGGCCATCCAAAATGAGGAGAATTTGATTCGGTTGGTTTTTCTCCAACTTCAAGCACCTTATAAAATGTTCCAACCATTCTACAAATAACTCGCAGGTTATCCACCCTTTATCCGAGCACTTGTATGAGGCATTTGGTGGACCTCCTCGCTTCAATTCGTCTGTCATTCTTTTTCTTTTAAATATTAGCATCGGAGGTATAAACTCGCCAGCAGCATTCATACAACAAATGCATGTCGTGTTCACCCCTCGTTCTCCACTAGTAACAGCGCCAACTTGGTGTTTTCCTTTTTTAGCCAACACTTTTGAAGGTTTATGGACTGTGCATAGTCCAGTCTCATCAACATTATAAATTTTATCAGCTGTAAAGTGTCCTTCCTCCAAAAGATTTTCATATTTGTCAAAAAACTTCATGACAATTTCCTTATTAAACCCTTTGCAACGAGCCATAGAAGTTGCCTCCGGAGTCCGCAGAGATATTTCTGGGTGTTTTTGCATGAAACTATAGTACCATTTAAACCCAGCCAATCGCTTTACTTTGTTAAACCTGTGATTTATTTGATATCTTTCGGCTAATTTATAAGCTGCTTCGCGTAAATCTTTTGGGGACATACCACAAAAGTTTTCCTCCATGTTCAAAACATGCCTAGCTAGTTCATTTTCCATTTCTTCTGTTAAATCTCTTGGATGTCTAATTCTGCTGTGTTTATTTAATCCTTTCAAATGCCGTCTAAATGTTGGTTTTGGTATCTTGTACAAACGACAAGCTTCATTAAATTTAAGTTCTTCGTTATTGTACCTTTCAAGAGCTTCTTCCATATCTTTATAACACCAGGAATAGTATTTTCTTTTCGACATTTTGACCTGAAACAAAGAAAGATAATATAACAAAAATAATTGTCCTAATTCGTACCGGTACGATTTAAGAACTTACGTTGAGTACGTTTTAGGCGCAACGGTTCATTTAAGGTCAAATTAACCTTGCAAAAAAACGAAAACATGTTTGGACGTGTCGTTATCAGAATTTAAGTTCAAAATAAACGTCTTATATGCTATGTATATCTTAATCATTTCACTGCAATGTTAAGTGAGACAAATGACTACGAATCATGCCAAAAAGTTACTGAAAATGTGGTAAAAAACTTACTTTTCGATTATTTTTTCACGCAGCTGCGATAGACACTGTCACTTTGAGATCCAAAGATGGCCGACTGATGTTCACATTTTGTGCCACCAGAGGCGCTGCTACCTATTACAGAATTCGAGATATACGTGTGGTACGATTTAAGCACAGGTACGAATAAGGCAAGTTTACCTAATTGGCTTCGACTGTTAGTCTTCTTTGTAAATAATAAAATTTAAAAATCATAAAGCAACTCTTTTTCTACGTAATCCCCACAGCTAACGAATACTCTCATTCACACATACACACACACATACATGCACACCCACAAACTACCACACTATCACAAACATAATATTTAGTAAATTGTACATATAATGAAATCGTAATTCCATGTTACTATCCTACTAATATTATAAATCCGAAAGTTTTCTTGTAAGTGTGTAAGTATGTTTGTTCCCTCTTCACGCTTTAACGGCTTAACGGATTTGGATGAAATTTGGAATGTACATAGATTATACCTAGGATTAACACATAGGCTACTTTTTAACTTGATAAAAGCGGGCGAAGCCGCGGGGCACGGCTAGTTGTACATATAATGAAATCGTAATTCCATGTTACTATATTATATAAAATGTCATGTCGTAATTTCAACAAACTATACTAAAATCATATGTTAATGTCATCAAAAAGCTTTGTCCGTATTCGTGGAATGTCATTTAAATAGCGGTGTCGCTTTTCAGTTTGTCTGCTTGTCCTATGATAGAACGGGGATGCGGGAACTAAATCCTGTAGTTCCTTGGCACACTCTCCGAAATGTATCTAATAATAAACCGAGAGGCTGTTATTGAGTGCTTATTTAGAAATAACAATATTTACGCCATATAAATTACTAATTTATTTTTATTATTATGTAAAAACCCCTTTTTATGTGTCAAACAGAATGCAGCGAAACTAAACGTATATGTACGTGTATGTTCAAACAAAATGCAGCGTAATTCAACGAACATGTATGTGTACGTTCAAACAAAATGCAGCGTAATTCAACGTATATGTATGTGTATGTTCGGTATGTTCAGAGGTACCACAAAATCAATTTTTTAATCAAATAAACCTGTTTGAATGCCAGGCTTTTATTAAAGAAATATATTACCAAGTTTATAATTATTTTCAATGAATATTATACAATTCTTACGACAAGACAAACTGTCAAACGTCATCCATATATGGTTGACATACCTCCGGTTCGCTCGAAGCATTTCGCTTTTACGTTTATCATCCGTACTCCGAAGGAGTGGAACTCATTACCCGCGGCTTAGATCCACGAACGGTATAATCTGGGAGTCTATAAGTCAAGAGTGAACAGGTATCTTCCAGGCAAGCATGCTACATCTAAGGCCGCATCATCAATTTCCATCAGGTGAGATGGTGGTCAAATGCTTGCTTATCAAGCATAAAAAATATTCAAACAATTATGAACACATTCTTTACATTGGAAATAAGCTGTTTAGGCGCAGAATGCCCAATATTTTTTCCAGAATGAGAACCGAGGCTTTATAATTAAACGTAAGCAAAGCTTAAAAAAACCGACTTCACCGCTCTATCTTTGGAACGATGATCAGATTAGATGTACTAATCATGCATTATTGAAGATATCTCAAGAACTACTGGTCAGATCTTGATCTAATTTAAATGGGATTAAATTAAGTTATTTTTATTTCGAACATAATTTTTTTTTTATCAAAATCCGTTTACGTGGAACGAAATTATGGGGTAACACACATAAAAAAAAGAAAAATACAGTCGACTTGAGTACCTCCTCCTTTTTTGTGAAGTCGGTAGAAAAGACCAATTATCAAAATGTAAATTGTACAAAGAACTAATATCTCTAATTTAAATGTTTGAATATCTTTATCTAGATGTTTTGTTTATATTTAGGCTTGACTTTTATGACTGCTAGAATGAACACCAAAAAGGTAATGTGTGTTGCTTTTTACAAGCTTTTATTTAGTTGCACCTGTCCCGATGTTTGTCACCAAATCTTGCAAATTAAATTTGATACACTTCCCGGTTACCGATTGAGCTGAAATTTTGCATACATGTGTAAATCGCGTGACAATGCAATATTATGATGACATGGTGCTGATCTGATGATGGAGCTGAAAGGTCACAACCTCATCGAATTTAAGCTCATTTGAATCGTCTTGACGAGTAGTTTGTCTTTCAACCAGGGTATGATGGTGGAGCTGGAAGGTAGTCATAGGAAATCTGTAATGAAACGACGCAACCTCATCGAAGTTCGGCTCGTTTGATTCGTCTTGACAAGTTCTCCGGTTCTATAACTTTTATTCCTCTTTATTTACAACTTGTAAAAGCTTAATTTTAAAATACTTTTTATAGTATGACTTGTTACAATTAATAACCGTATTTCGTATGTGAGTTTTTTTTTTGTGACAAGCTAGTGTTTGACCACTATCTCACCTGATGGTAAGTGACCATGTGATCGAAGCTGGTAAACACACTAGACCTGGAATACGCAGGCTCTCAAGGATAACTGCCGGAAAACCGTATTTGGCTTGGCGGCAGACTTTCAACTTGATGGTGGTAAGCTACTTTGGTAGCAAGCCAGGCGAGCAACTCACAAAACGCTCTACCACCTCTCAAATGTCACCTGATTAGCACCACCCGGGGACCACGTGTAGGGAGTCAGACTTAAGGGGTATCCTCCTACGGACGTGGGTGACTCAGCCCCCAAAAATGAGAGGATTCGCGTCAATGTTAGAAATTATAATAATTATGTGATAAATTTAGAAAGGAAAAATTATCGCTTGAGGCGGGATTTGAACCCGCGGCCATAGGGTGTCATGCCCTATTGCTCTAACCCCTGAGCTACTCAAGTCCCGCCTGAAGCGAAAAAATAACGTCTTTCGGGGACGCATTATCACTATAGTTCTGCCTAGCATAGCTAATGCTATATAAATAAAATCAAATAATAATTATGATTCATCAAACACCTATTTATCTCGAAGGCCACCTTCCACTTAACAGTAGGTAATGTTAACTTGGGTTACAAGAACGTATTTAGCTTAATACATCGTCCATCGTGCCACATTTATCTAAGCTAAAAACACAAACAATGATAATGCACTATGACACTAATAGTTACTAATGCCATGTTAAATATCTAATAGTCATCAACATTAAATAAATTATAGGTAGATAATAATATATGAGCAAGTACTATTAACTTATGTTTACTATTCAATTGAGTATTCTTCAAACAGCTATAAAAAGTTTATAAGCGCTCATTACGGAATATAATTGACCTTGATAATAATTGTATTATGAGACCCCACGTGTTAGATAGATATATAGATAACGCTTTATTGTCACACCCTACTTAAATCACTTAAAATAATGTTTAACAAACTTAAATTAAAGTGTACAATCGGCGGTCTTATCGCTAAAAGCGATCTCTTCCAGACAACCTTTAGATAGAGAAGATTTTAAATAATTCGGTAAAACGGGGGTGTAAGTACGAAAGAGAAAAATAAAATTGTTGTTATTACAAGCTTTTATTTAGCTTGCACTGTATGTATGTATGTTTGTTCGGGTGGAATCTTGCAACTCAATTTTGAAGCAGATATCTTCAACCGATTGAGCTGAAATTTTGTATTCACGTTTAATTTGGATGACAATGCATGGTTAGCTGTGTGACGTCATTCTAAGTCCAACATGGTGGAACACACAAAATGGCGGACAAATATTTTTTAATGCACTCTTACAATATGAATATCAAATTAAAGGTCCTGCTGAGAATTACTCGAAAAATAAAGTGACGTCACTTTAAATCCAATATGGCGGACTTCTAAAAGCTTGTATTTAAAAAAGTTTTTAACAAGTAACTTATTTTATCAAGTACTATTTATTTTATATAATTTACACATGTAATTTACAGACTGATCCAACTCGTTAACGCCTGCATTTTAATTGCGAGCACCGCCTGATACTACTTCTCTAAAATTAAGTTTTGTAACTATTTTTTGCATAAACATCATTCACTTTTGTAATAAGTAATAGTTTAAAAAACTAAAAAACACGCTTTATATAAAATTCAACTAAAAAATAGAAAATTAATTTTAATAAATTTAAATTGAAAATAGTGTAAAAAAATATATATTTAATTGTAAAAAAAGCGTGAGAGATATAAGTAGAAGAATTATTATTTTAATAATATCTTAAAAAGGACCCCACGCTTTTTTTAATAAAGCGTGTAAAAACTACGACGCAAGAGAAAACGTCTCTCATCTAATAAAATTAGAATTAATTGTATAATTGCTACATAAACATCAAACAGAAGCACAGGAGTTTTAATTTTGGGCAGTCTGAGCCCAATCACCTAGCTCAGAATACATATATATAAACTTATAAAAAGAAGTATATGAAAGAGGATAGCACTAATTTTGAATTAATAATTAGATATATTATTATATCACTTTAAGTGTTTATATAAGCTTTTTTGAATTTAATCCACAGATCCCTTATTTAATAACCATTATCCCCCTTACACATTTACACATAATGTGGAAAAATGCTTGTATTAAATGTACCGAGAACCACATTATTACAAAAAAACTGCTACCCAATGTGTATAACAGTTTATAATAAAATACCACATGCAATAAAAGACCTACCTATAGGAATGTTTAGAAAATAACTGAAGTCGTGGCAGTGGCGGATTTACACAATTGCCGCCAGTAGGGTATATAATTTTGCCGCTCTTACCAACCTCTACAATTCAATTACTTAGTTCACAATCATATTAATTGCAATGTTTTCGTCAATGAAATATTATGATTCCCAAAACATAATGTAGCAATTTCAATAAAAGGTTAGTGTAAAAGGATGATAGTGTATATTACATCATCTTTTGCCCGTAATTAGTATGAATGCAAACTAGTCAAAAAAAATTGGTACCAAATTTGCCGCCCCTATAATCTGCCGCCCTAGGCTCCAGCCCACTCAGCCTGCTGGTAAATCCATCACTGAGTCGTGGTTACTAGACAAGACTTTTTACCGTCTGAAGGATTTTCTGAATGCTTAAATCGATTGACATCATAAAATAACTGTATTCCTACTTAATTCGTTATTATTATTTTTGTCATTGTATTTTTAATTCTTTTATTGACATTTAACTGTATACTTAATAATTATTTTATATATTAATTTTACATGCAATTTCTTATGCCATCACATGGCAAAATAGAAGGACTATTCAACTATGAAAACCAATATGTATGCCTACTCTATTTCAAAATCAAATCAAACGCATTCACACTCACAGCCCCACACTAAGTTCAATGACTTGTATCGTGGGTGCCGGAAACATTCACACACACATTACACCCAGAACCAGAAGCACAAATATCCCTTGGGAAGGAATTTGTGCTCCTGCCGGGAATCGGACCCACGGCGCAGAGGGCGGACACCTGTCCACTGCGCCAACTGGGTCGTCATTCATGGGTCGTCATTTTGTGTGAAATATTCTCGTTTCATTTCATTTCACATACATATGTACATTTGCATAAATTTTATCACACTGATATTACTAGTCGTTCGCGTCGAACTGAGACCTCGCACATACATTTTTACCGACTTCAAAAAATGAGCAGGTACTATGTTCGACTGTATGTATTTTTTTTTGTATGTTCATCGATTTCTCCCCCATTTGTGAAACGAATCTCAAAATTTTTATTTTTTTTTGTTTGGTGAACTTCAGTGGTGGTTTCATATAAATTTTATCGAAATCGATCAAGCCAAAATCAAAATATAAGCGGAGAAGTAGGTTTTTTACCGACTTCACAAAAAAGGAGGAGGTACCTACTCAAGTCGACTGTATTTTTTTTTAGGTTTTTTTTTTTATGTACCTCATTACTTCGTTCCACGTGAACCGATTTTGAATTTTTTTTGTTTAAATGATGTTGCTTTCCAGTTGGTCCCATTTAAATTTGATCAAGATCTGATCAGTAGTTCTTCAAATATCTTTAATAATGCGTGTCTAGTACATCTAATCTCATCAGAGTTACGAAGACAAAACGGTGAAGTTGGTTTTTTAAGCTTTGCTTGTGTTTAATTATTTAAGCTATGCTTACGTTTAAATTATACCTAATAGAGAAAATCTTCTGAGGTTAATTGCTTATATTTTTTTTTCTTTGTAATAAGTGTTGGACATCTGCATTTGTTGTTCAAGCACAGTATGTAATGGATATTATACGTAAGTTTCAGTTTAAAATGTGTAGCCGTTTATGAGATAGACCCCGGGACAAAATAGGCCTAGAAACAGTGACTTTGGTGGCCTACAAAATTGTTATTTGCCGACATAGTTTTTTTTTAAACCGGTTTCGTACTCTACTTGCTGTAACGTAAGTCCACAAGGTTAATATAAGTTATTTTCATTTACATTTAATTTTAAATGTCACTTCTGGCTTTGGGCCATATGTTACATATATTAAGAGAATTTGAAGTCATTCACTTAAATGGCTTAGACGCTATATGCCTCTAACGACGGACAGACGAACAAAGTACTGATTCGCCCAAGTCAACTTAGAGATCTCGCTTTACTTGATCAATAAATCCGAAAGTTTGTGTTTTTTGTATTCAAGACAAGCGACGATGTGGCCGACGATGGTGCAAGCTGACCAAGAAGATACCTATTCACTAGACTTGAAGACTTCCATATTATAGTAGGTATATAATAGTGTGTAGTTCTTTGTGAGTATGATTGTGTGTGTTGATATATAAATATATTTAGATTTAAAGACTAAACTACTGAGTCGATTTTAATGAAATTATGGGGCCAATCTAAAAATGTAAAATAGTGATTACGGGATAGTTTTTTAATTTAATGTCTGCTGTGAATCTTCAAAATGGATGACACTGAATCTCTCCGAGAGGTTTTTAAACAAAATTATTTTATAACCCTTGCATAGGTATATACTCAAGAATTATACATTTTTAAAAACTATCGAAGTAGTCCTATTTCAATCAACAGTCTAGTAAGTATAATATGTATATACCACAGGTAAATAACACAACATATCATAAAAGCTCCTTTATAAGTGCTATAAAAATGTTCAATCTATCCTGTTGAGCTACAAATCTCAAAGGTTAACATATTCAAAAATAGTTTAAAAACTGGTCGTTGTCTATAGCTATTTATAATTTTAAACAGCTATAAAGTATATTTCTATTTCGACAGACACAAAATCTTCTTCTTCGATTCAAAATAAAAGAAGGTCAATTGCCTTACATCCTATTTGTTTTTTTTTTTTTTTATGCCAGATAGGTAGGCATTAAATAAAGACAATAAAATGTGACACAAAATGTATAGGTTATCAATTCGGCGTACCTAAATATAATTTCTCTTATCTCACTAGGAGATATTTCACTGTAGTGATAAAGTGGCGTCCAAAGAAGACTAGTGACGTCACTCTAACATTATTTGTATGTATAGGTACTAATAAACAAAGATAATACTAGTACCTCTGTAAGTTGATGATCTGGCGTATTTTTCTAAATGGCTGAAATGTTAACTTTTTTGATCCCTATTTCTCCGCCATTTTTAAAATGTTCTTAAGCCTGAATCGACAAAAAATCGAAGTATTATCGAAATCACGAGAATCGGTTGAGAAATGCGATCTGTAGAGGAGAACAACCAGAAATCCGGACATACGAAAGCTATTTTGCCCAAGCTGAAACGGAGGCGCTTCGCGCTCCGCTTGGCCAATAACGTTTTTAAAATAAAAACCGACTACATCGGAATCTGTCTATAACATAAGCTTTTGGAAAAAGTCAATATAATTAGCTTTTCATGGGACCAATGAGATACACTTTCAAACAACAAATCCGGAACAGAAAGTCACAGGAAAGCAAATACGCAATTTCGTTTGCTTGAACGACATATATTTTCATATTTTTGATTTGCAAAGTAAACTGCTGAATCAATTTTGATTTAACTATATATAATACTAGCCGTGCCCCGCGGCTTCGCCCGCTATTATCAAGCTAAAAAGTAGCCTATGTGTTAATCCTAGGTATAATCTATGTACGTTCCAAATTTCATCCAAATCCGTTCAGCCGTTAAGGCGTGAAGAGGGAACAAACATACTTACACACTTACACACAAACTTTCGGATTTATAATATTAGTAGGATTTTTTGTTGGAAATCGCTTTGAAACGAGAGCGAGCTAAGACAAGTAAGCACAGCGTAAAACCTTGAACTTAAATACTTGCGTAATAAAACGAAGCTATTGACAATAATTGTCAATAACAATAATTAAACAATAAAACTTATTATACTAATTAACTGACTAAAGACGGAATCTCGTAAATCGTACCTACTTGAATGACTGTAGGTAGTTTATAAGAGTAGAAGGTACGAAAAGAATTTTAGGTCCGCCCGGGCAAAGCAGGGCCTGGTCACCTAGTATTTATAGGTATGTACATTATACTTTTTAAATTATAATTATCATATAAACTATTCATATATGCCATCGATTCGATACAGTTGTGTACTTATTTGTTTTTAAATACTAATAATTACTACACCTAGGTATAAGCTATATACATTTAAAATTTCATCCGTTGTAGCGTGTAGAGAAAACAACCATACTAACTAACACACTTACGCATAAACTTCCGGATTTATAATGTTAGTGTAATAACTTGTTAATATTTAGTACTTTACCGTAAATAAAATCTGTTCTTGAATAAATATTTATGTACATTGAAGATAAGGATTTTTAATAACAAAATTACTAATAAGAAAAACTATAAAGAAATTCTTGAGAGATGTCCGAAGGAAACATGCGGACATTTTAATATTGGTTTTACTTTTTTATAAATTAGATTTTTATAATTATAGCAATTAGAGAAATTGACTTTAATAAGTACTTACCTATTCGGGCTCCGTGAGAATAAACATTAAAAAGTTTTGATTTTAATTATGTTTTTGCTGTTGCGTATGTTCGTATGTCCGAATTGTTGTGCATAGCTACATATATACCTTGCCTTTAGCCACGCTATATGAATCTCATTTTTTTTTTGAGACGCAATCATATCTATCTTTATAATAAGTACCTATTTATTTATACATCGTATTCTTGAAGAAAGAAATATTATTATGTATACAAAAAGATTTGAATTTATTTGGTTGATAACATATGATAATTTATGTATTACATGATAATTTATTAATATAATAATGTATCATGTTATCAAACAAATACATTTTGAAAATGTTTTTTTTTTCTTTCTTTCACTAATAAAATGTCCTAAAGTTATTCAAATGATGGTTAGCCTGCAAAACACCGAAGATAACAACTCCAACATATAACCAGTCACGCCAGTACGCATCAAACCTGCAATGGCTACGATAGTTAAAATCGCTTCCGTGATTCTGACGGTGGTCGGACTCCTGTACTATTATTTAAAAAAAAAGTTCAACTACTGGAAGAAAAAGAAAGTGCCATACGCGAAACCGATCCTGTTTTTCGGTAATTATGCAGACTACATCCTCCAGAGAAAATTCACATCGGAAGTATCGCAGGAACTATGCAAACAATTCCCCAAGGAACCTTACTTTGGAACTTTCTTCGGTACAGAACCAGCTCTCATGGTACAGGATCCAGAGCTGATCAAACTGGTGCTGACGAAGGATTTTTACTTCTTTAACAGCAGAGAGCTCATGGATTACAG
The DNA here is from genome assembly GCA_948107665.1 of Lomographa bimaculata. Classification (NCBI taxonomy): domain Eukaryota; kingdom Metazoa; phylum Arthropoda; class Insecta; order Lepidoptera; family Geometridae; genus Lomographa; species Lomographa bimaculata. The sequence continues at coordinate 2,645,233 of OX403605.1, forward strand.
TAATCGAGAGGTGATCACGCAGAACATGTTTTTCGCTCATGGCGACAATTGGAAGATCGTTCGTCAAGGAGTGACGCCTCTTTTCTCTTCAGCGAAGATGAAGGCAATGTTCTATTTGATAAAGAACTGTGCGCAGACATTTGAGGAATTGCTCGATTACGAAACGGAAACACCACGAGCCTTCGATGCGAAGGTTCTAATGACCAGGTACACAATGGACTGTATCTGCAGCTGCGTGTTCGGAATCGGTGTAAGGACCATGGACAAGAACCCAAAGGATAATCCATTTCTCAAAATGGGGCAGCTCATCTTCAGCAATTCCATTCTAAGAGGATGTCTTGTCGTCATGCGAGCAATGTGGCCTCGAACATTTTACAACCTCGGGTTCAAAGTATTCCCAAAACAGATCAGCCAGTTTTTCCACGAAATACTAATGGGCGTCTTCAAGAGTCGAGAAGGCCAACCTCCACAGAGACATGACTTCGTGGATCTAGTTCTCGGCTTGAAGAAAGATAAGCTTCTGGTTGGTGATAGCATCAGTAACTTGAAGACGGGAGGAACGAAGAAAGTAGAGTTAGAAGTGACAGATGATTTGCTGGTAGCTCAATGCGTGGCGTTCTTTGGAGCGGGGTATGAAACCTCGGCGGGGACATTGAGTTTGACTATTTATGAGTTGGCGAAAAATCAGGATGTGCAAAGACGAGCTCAGCGGGAGGTGGATGAGTTTCTCAAGAGACACGATAACGAGGTGGTGTATGACTGTATTACGGAACTGCCATTTCTGAACGCCTGCGTTTATGAAACAATACGTTTGTATCCAGTATTGCCACTGCTTACGCGGGAAGTAAGTCATTTAATATTTTTTTGCTTAAGTATATCTTATATGTATATATTATTAATTATTATTTTTCATAGCACATACAACAATTTGAGGAACCCGCGAGTGGTTACGCATCTCTTGTCATCTTCTAAGCAGCATGTCACGGGTTCGATTCCCAGTGGAAACACAATTTTAAATTGTGGACAATACACTGTTCTGATGCACGCTTTACTTTTGTTCCTACCACTGCTAGATGACTGGTAGAAAATGCTCTTAGCATTAAGTCCTCTAATTGTACATTGTTTTTGTTGTGCAACAAAGTATAAATAAAATAAATAAATATATTTTTCTCCCCAAAGAACATAGTAGCGCTAGCGGTGAAAATATGGAAACTTCGGCAGTGGTTACACATTTGAGCCGTTTGCTATTGATATTGGGCCCGTGGTAGGGCTTGCAATCCGGATATTCAAATTATCCGGATATCCGTTACATTTACTAACCGAATAATTCAATCTCCAGTATTCGGATTTTTCGAATATAACGAAAATTTTTTTACAAATAATCTACTTATTGATGGAAATAAAATGTCTTATTTTATAATAAAAGAATAATACCAATTTTATCTGTTGTCACTGATATCATACTAATAATATTTCCATAGTTATCCCTCCCCGTCACGCCAAGTGGATTTGCTTATTAGCTAATAACATAACGAATATAACGACAGTACGATGTTCCCCGCACTACCTCACCTCTATAAATTTTAAATTAATATGTCTACTACTTTGTGATCTCATTTGCTTGTTTTAGTTTTAGTTCAAAACAGAGATTGATTTATTCTGTATAACTTTATGTTTTTCATTTATAAAAAAAACTATTTTATACTATATTCGAAAAATCCGAAATATCCGGATATTCGAATATTTTGGATAATTACTATCCATTTTATCCGAATACTTAATATGAACGGATAATGCAAACCTTAGCCCGTGGGGACTGGGAGCTCATTCTATTTCCAAAAATCTATCAGAACGCTTGATTAGGCGTGATATATTGCTGGTACTTATTTGGCTCAATGTATTAACACTGTAATTTAGAGAGCATTGCCGCTTTGATTGAGCACTTGAGTTACCTATAAGCTCGATGCCTTGTTTGTAGATAACCAAAGTCTTTGTTGTATATATAGTTTTAGAAAATATATAGGCGATGGACTGGTTTCGTCACCACCTTTTGAACCATTGATGGTACAAATGTTATACTAACGACCCGCCCCGGCTGTGCGTGGGTGCTATTTCCGGCGAATTTTCAAAAAAATAACCAAAAGAATGTCACGCTACATATATAGGTAAGCATTTGACCACAATCTCACCTGGTGACAGATAAACAATGCATTATAACAATATTATCAACGTAATATGCACGTTACCTAATTATGGCAGGTATTTTAATCGCGCAAGATTTTGCTGTAGAACATTAATACAGATAACATCCATTATCTTTCTAAAGCAAAAATCGAAATAGCTGTAATATTTTTTTTTACGTTTTTAACTATGTGGTTGTAATGTGTATATATTGATAAATTTAGAAAGGAAAAAAATATCGCTTGAGGCGGGGTTTGAACCCGCGGCAATAGGGTGTCAAACCCCGAGCTATAATTTTCTCAAGCTATAATTTTTCCTTTCAAAATGTATGGCTAATGCTATATAAACAAAAACAAATAATATATGTAATCGCCATTTTGAAAAATTTCTAAAAACTGGATCGACAACAATCTATAAAATTATTAATATCGAATCTGGTCACTTAATTTCACAAGAATCGGTTGAGAATTGCGACCTGTAGAGAACAACCGGAAATCCGCCGGACATCCGAAAACAATTTTGACCAAGCTGAAACGGAGACGTTTCGCTCGGAGCGCGAGCGATCTCGGTCAATAAATTTCATAAAAAATCCGCTAAATTTCATCATAAGTTCGCAATCCTACTATAATATTATAAATCCGAAAGTTTGTGTGTAAGTGTGTAAGTATGTTTGTTCCCTCTTCACACTTTAACGGCTGAACGGATTTGAATGAAATTTGGAACGTACATAGATTATACCTAGGATTAACACATAGGCTACTTTTTAGCTTGATAATAGCGGGCGAAGCCGCGGGGCACGGCTAGTTATTATATATAATAATATACAGCGAACAAAATTATAAATATAATGTTGCAAAATGTCCTTCAATCCTACTAATATTATAAACGCGGAAGTTTGTAAGAATGTATGTATGTATGGATGTTTGGATGTATGGATGTATGGATGTATGTTTGTTACTCTTTCACGCAAAAACTACTGAATAGATTTTGATGAAACTTTCCCATAATATAGCTTACACATCAGAATAACACATAGGCTATAATTTATAAAGTTATAATGTTATTTATCCAAAATATAACGATAAGTGTCAAGTAAGTAGGAGAAAAATCTGCCATCTGCGAGCTATTCTGGCGTGCGCTGCAGAAACCGTTGAAGTTATACGTATATAATGTATAATGAAAATGTTCATCTTAAATATTCCTACAAAAAAGCCCGCGACAGCATATATCTATCTTTTATGTGTAAGCCACTATCGCCAAAATAGTGAAACAGAATACAATAAAAAATTATATTTTATTTCTAAGGCACATTTGGTAGTAACAAATAGATCCTTATATAAAAATAAATACTTTTATCGCATTTGGGATTTTAAGTAAATAAAATTTGTCTTATACACTACATCATTTAGACAAATATCTGAATAGTTATGACGATAAACAACTGAGTGCGCGATATTATGGTATGGTCCGGTGGCAGGCGAATGGGACGGGCGCGCGGGCGGGCGGTCGGACGACTGCGGCCGGGTAGGGGAAGAGTCAGATGTCGCTCAGTGCCGAGCGCGACCCGAATACGGATAGACGTCGTTGACGGTTGTGTCTGTATCGTGAATTTTCAAGGCACTAGCGATTTGTTAAAAACTTACTGTACCTATATAATGTAATAGATAGGTATTGGCAGGTTTATTTTTGTGGTTAGGAGACACGTATAAGAAGATACTTCACTTTTATTTTTAGTGTTATATCGGTAGGTTACTTAACTTAACAGTTACTTACAATAATTCTGATGGAAAGTGATGATGCGGCCGAAGATGTGACATGTTTGTCTAGAAGATTCCTATTCACTCTTGACTTGAAGACTCCCAAACTTTTGCATTACCATCAATCATCATATACATCCGTAGAATATCTTTCATTCTTTATGTGCACGCCCCTCCTCCAAAGGAGATATTTCATTTTGGGCCAGCACTATGTACCATACATAGAAAAATAGGGAAAAAATATTGCATTTTCTTAAAAATACAAATAAATTAATCTGCGGAATATTACAGCTGTACCCTCAAATTATTATTTTTAAATAACCCAATGCAACCCTATTTTTGGGGCAGTCATGGCAAGAAGATACTGAATGTCACTCTGTTCCGAGTTTCAATCGAGTAACATATTCTATATAATAATCCTATTATAATTATAACAAAACCCAAATATTTCAGAATTGATATGTTGCTTACAATAAATGATCAATGACACGTCAAAATGACAGTTCAATATTGTCGCAATCCGCCATTTGTAATTGTGTTGTGTTGCTATCAATGTACCAAGATATTTTAAATGTACATTAAAACGAAATATAAGTAAAGAAAATAAACATTAAAAAACGGTTACCTACTATATAGTATAGCTATATGGTGCTGGCCCAGGCTCCTTCAATTTTGAAACATCTCCTTTGTCAAACGATCGAGTGTCCAATGTATAAAAATGTTTATGGAGGGGCGTGCATATTTAGAATGTAAGATCTTATCTATCTATCCTTACAAACTATAGCGTTTATAATACCTATAAGTGAGATTATCATAAAAAATACTTAGTTCCAATTTACATACATTACATAATGTAATTGTTTTCATGATTTTTAATTTGTTGGATTTGTCTCCGTCCTGAATAGCAGAATAATATAAAAACATTGAAAAATTGACGACATAATAAAATACTTTCTATCATCATTATCATAATTTTCCATTACCACGCGGGTGAAACCGCGGGGCGCAGCTAGTCATAATAATAAATCTCATATTATAGTCACAACTTATCACTATACCTAAAAAATCTTTAAGAGAATAATACGATTTTTCTATGAGGAATGTGTATAACGTGATTTTATATGAGTGAAGTTCTTCAGTATTAATAATATATTGAAGTATTTTAATGTTATAAATTCTAGGAGCCATTCCAAACATTATCTTTGAATATAATGCAGTCTATCTACGGGCCAATTGCCTATATTTCTTAAAACTAAACTAAAACTATATACAGCAAAGAACTTAGTTTCCTACAAGACATCGATCTTTTAGGTAATATTTTGTTTTCAAGCCTTATAGATCGTAGCTGTCCAAACATAGCTTTATTGATCCTTACGAATAGCGATAACACATCAATGTAAACAGACGGACATCGTTATTATTCGAAGTTTCTTATAAACTGGTTAGAGCTGCAATGCGCACGTCACCAATAGCACAAATACACTTTGTACTCACTTGATAATAAGCCACTTGCCTTAGAAACCGGTTGTGTTAAATAAGGAATATGTACTTACCTAAAATCTAAACCGTATTCTTAATAATGTGCGACACTTACGAAACTTTTAATTAAATGAATAATTGTCCAATTACATATCACACAATCTCAACGTAAAGCAAGGTATTACAGATTTCCCCTTTTATCCTTATATATAGATATATATAAGGGTAAAAGGGGGTAAGCAGCGAAAGACCGGTTATATAACAAACCCAATAGATACAATTATTTGAATTTAAAACGTTCAAATTCGTATGAAAACTCTAAGCACATATAGTGGTATTGTAAAGAGAGTATATTTAAAAATCAAACTGGCCACCACAGGAAGAAGAAAAAAAAGTAATGAAGGCGCTACTGTAAAGAACGCGAAACGGAGATTTGGCGCGAAAGTGAAAAAAAATTGTCTGTTTTACATTATTTCCCAAAAAAGTAGAGTATTCATCTCGAGTATAAAGCCTGTCTTTGTCTAATTGAACTAAGGGGCTCAGGACTCTATATATCTCGTAAAGTCCGTTGTTACGCTCAGTGTCCATGTCCCACACTATGGCAACCGTGACGTAACTGTTTTTTTTCTTCATAATCTTCTACGTATTTCAGGTGGTGGAAGACTACACATTCCCCACTGGACTACACCTGGAGCGAGGCACGAGAGTCCACCTCCCAATCTATTCCCTGCATCGCAACCCGGATCACTTCCCAGACCCAGAACAGTACAAGCCAGAGAGGTTCCTTCCGGAAGCTGTGGATACTATGAAGCCGTATACATTTTTCCCTTATGGAGAGGGACCTAGAACTTGCATCGGTAAGTTGATCTGAACCATTTTAAAAATATTAGCGCTTTTACACTCAAAGTCCCACACTAATTTCAAATACTTAAATCGAAAAAATTCACATCACGCACAATCACTCCCAGAATCAGTAACACTAATTTCTCTTGGGTATAAACATAGTAGAAAATATATTTCTACTAAGGTATAAATTTGTCTACCCACCGGAAATCGTTCCCGATACCCACTGTTTACACCAGATGCTGTTTGCCGCAGGCAGACGCGCAACCATCTATGCCTAAGGGCAGTTCCATTGATGTTTTCCAAAATGACTCTAAACCGGTAGAGTATATTCTTTTCTATGCTCTAAACCACCTTACAACTTTATTCTCTAAGATTTAAATAAAAAAAAACAGAACAAACATTTTAAAAGTGGAACATATGCACAATAGATTATTGACTTAAGATATGCCCACAGATAAGAATATCACCTTTTCCCGTTCATATGGATACCTATACAGTGTTTAGGTATCCATATGTATTTATGAACGGCTCTTCCAGGTAAGCGCTTCTCGAAGATGCAAGTGATACCAGGCTTGATCACTTTCCTGAAGAAGTTCCACGTGACCTTGGCCGAGGGTACTCCGGAGACTTTCAGGCACCAGACCACGACGTTCGTGCTGCAGCCTGCAATCAATCTGCCCGTCAAAGTTTCCGTGCGGGAAGGATGGGAACAACGGGTGTATAAACGATAAATTACATTTAAGACTATTTGTGGTTTAGGTTATCATAGATAACCCACATTACTTTGTTTTTTGTGGCCATTTTCGATTCAAAACACAAATCATCATGTCGGGATCAGGTGAAGATAATATATTAATTAGTCTTTGAGTTCGGGGACGATGTGATAATAGGCTAGATGAGAAAAAATCTATTAAGTCCGACATTTACATTATCAAAAAATATTGGATACGTATTTTTTCTTTTGTCCCAAACTTTGACGCTCTTTATCTTTGTAAATTTGTTAAATGAATAACACATGTACAATATTTTTTGATAATCAGACTGAACAATTAGATTTTTTTACCCAGGCTTTATCGTGATTGGCTGACGCGACTGATGCGGGCCGAAGCCAGTTCCAGCTATACCTAGAGATGACGTAGAGTCATAAAATACCGACGTGATGCACACTTCCGGTAGCAAATATATTTACACCTCCATCAGATGCAGCCTATATTAAGAGATTGCTTTATGCCATAAGACCGCCTGTTGTTGAGCCTGACCGCCTGTTGTTGAAGAGTTGTATTGGTTTTTAATAAAGAGTATTGTATTGTGTACTTACAATAAAATATATTGATCCAGCTTCTATATCCATATTGCTGTGCCCTTACTGAGTACATAATATTGCAGATATAATATAAATATATTGAGACAATCCAAGGCAGAGCAGCGCAAACGACGAGACACCGGGCCTGTGGGGACCATTAAATTTTCAAAAAAATATTAGAGCGCCTGGTGGACACGACGACGCGACGCGTGATCAAAATGCTGGTACTTATTCGGCTCAACATTGGCATTGCTATTGAGAGAGGCAATGCCGCCAGCATGATGTTTCCTCGTCGGTAGCTTAGGCCTTTGCTGTTAGATGTATATAATTTCATAGTTGATATTATTATTAATACTTAATATAAAAATCACCTATATGTAAATTAGCAAAAATGAACCTCAATTCTCGGTAGATTTTCGTTTTCGAATTGATACTGTTCCCAACAGAGATAGGTAATAGAGGGTCAGGGTGCACTGGTTTAAGCCTAATGTTCAATGGCTTTATTGTTGATCATGAGAATCATAGTACTTAATGGCTCTAAGAATGTGATTGATATTCGAAAACTCTCAGGCGTTTTATTGCAAGTGTCTACACACCTTGTATTTATCCATAACAAACTTTTCATTTTTCGCATATTCTCTTTTTTATCTCTGATAAGCTATCATTTTGCTGTTGGGATCGAGAGTATGAGTAAAACTACACTAAAATTGTACTTAGAGCATGGAGTCAAACTGTACAAGCGCTTTCTGGATATACTATATACCTAGGTATACCTAGATATACCTAGGTTTACATAATTTCCGTATTAGTCTTTAAGAGTGTTTATTCCTATTGGCTTCTCTCTCGCTCGCAAAATTCGATATTTTAGTAAGTATAAATATCTACGTGAGTTTTTGAAAATGTTTTCAACTAACTAAATGGACATTAATACGATGAATGTTTTAATCTACCTTTGGTTTTTCATATCTTTAAGTTAGACAAAGAATTGAAAATCACATAAAAATTTGGGAAATGTGTTTTTTCTCATCTTATGATATAGATATGAAAGATATGGATATGAAAGCGAAAAGAAGTTTGAAACATACTTATATTAAGGTTCATATAGTTAGTTGTAAAAATTTTCAAAGATACATTTAGATAATTTGTTTTTATTAAAAAATATCGAATCGTGCGAGCAAGGGAGAAGCCAAAGCATGCTGCATGAAAAGCATGCTGCATCTTCATCGCATTATTACTTGACATCAGTGAAACAGTGGTCAAATAATTGTGTATCAATCATAAAAAAACTACCCAAGAAGTAAGTTTCATAGCGGTACGATTTAGCCTACGTTAGCCATGTTAATTTATTTTTTGGTAGAAGGATGTAGTTTGTTTGTACAAAAAAAAAATTTTAGATTTTATTATTTGTTCTACAAATCTTCCATGAAAAATTATCTATCTGATGATGAAAACCGCATCACAATCCGTTTCGTGTTTTAGGAGGAGTTAGGGGATACAGACAGACGCGGAAAGCGACTTCAGTTATAAAGATGATATTTTTCGACAAGTATCAAATAGCAAATCTTATATCTTCAACCTTGCCATCGTATAACTTCTAGGTATAATACTATACCCGAAACGAAATAATAACATAGAAATAGATTTTTTAATGCTTTTTACACTCACAGCCCCACACTTAGTTTAATGACTTGTATCGTGGTTCAATCGCCATAACCAAAATTTCCCTTGAGGAGAAAACTTTTGTGTCCGTCGGGAATCGAACTCATTCTGAAAAACATAGTTCTACGATTCCAAGACAAGTAATGTAGAGTACTTACCTACTTTTTTGACCGAATTCTTCCAGTGAAGGATAAAAACTAGATTTTTCCTATATTTGGATTTCAGGGTAAGTATTTTGACCATCAATGAGGTAAAAACGCCTATAGCTATACTATCGTTAACCCATTACTTAATTATAAATTAAACCTGTTAAAACCAGCATTCCCTAATTTTAAAAAAGGAGGAGGTTCTCAATTGGAAAGTATATTTTCTTATGTATGTTATACATAAGAAAATATACTTTCCTCATATTTTTTTCTATGCGAACCGATTTTGATGATTCTTTTGTATTTGAAAGCTGGGGCTTCCCATGTGTACCCATTTATACATTTGATCAAGATCTGACCTGTAAATTTCTATCTTCAATAATGCGTATTTCATTCATTTATCAGATCAAGGGTTCCGAAGATAAAGCGGTGACGTCGGTTTATTTAAACTTTGCTAGCGTTTAAATAGTTGTTAGATGGCAAAAAGGACAAAGCGCCTGAGAAAATAAACTTAAATTACATACATGAGTTCTGCTGCAATGTTTTAATGAGGAAAGAAAAAATGAAAAGAAATGTCTATTATTGCCTGTAAGAGATTGCTTTATGTGATAAGGCCGCCCATTGTAGAACAATTATTATTTTTAGATTTTATGTTACTTAACTTTCTTATTGGTGTTCAATAAAGACGTATTGTATTGTATTGTATTGTAAAGAGTCATGTCAGGGTAGTGGTCGGATTAGAGACCGTTTAACACTCTCCCTGCCATGGGATCAGCCGGCGTACCCCAAACTATGATACTAGCCGTGCCCCGCGGCTTCGCCCGCTATTATCGAGTTACAAAGTAGCCTATGTTAACACATAGGCATCCTAGGTATAAGCTATGTACATTACAAATAGCATCCAAATCCGTTCAGCCGTTAAAGCGTGAAGAACAAACATACTTACACACAAACTTTCGCATTTATAATATTAGTAGGATAGCACGCTTTGACGGGCTCTGGCAGCCTCCGGCACACCCCAACTGTGTTGTTTATGTCACGCCACTTCATAGTAGTATGACTTTTTGACACTGGAGTCGCCGGCTGCCGTCGTGGCCTGCCGCAATCGAAATTTTCGCGCGCTTTTGCTTTTATAATATCTCGTGTCCACTTTTTGCCTTAAGAAAAACAAAAAAAAACCTGTTGTTATATTTAGCACGCCTTGCGATTTGGGTAACTAGGTAACTAATAGGTAGTACAAGCAGATGCGATTTGACAAAAATCATTAAACGACCTTAAAATTAACATAGGTTGGTACAATGGGCGTTCCTATAGCTTAGATGGATCTGTTCCAGACCAACTTTCGCCTTATAGTACTACAGGGGCCAACGACATAGTCCTGAAATAATAAAAATACCTAACTATAAAGGTACATACATATCGGTCGACGTCAGTAGCTCGAGAGGAATTGCCCGCCCAACCGAGCTGTTCCACACGGCTGGGCGGGCGGCTGGGCAATGAATTCTCATTTAGTCTACTTACTTATTCACTCACAACGGCGTCTTTTACTAGCTTTTATTTAACTTGCAATGCTTTAATGCTCCATTTATGGTTGACATACCTCCGGTTCGCTCGAAGCGTTTTGCTTCCACATTTGTCATCCGCACTGCGAAGGAGTGGAATTCATTGCCCGCGTCTTTGTTCCCCGAACGGTATAATCTGGAAGTCTTCAAGTCAAGAGTGAATAGGTATCTTCTAGGCAAGCATGCTACATCTTCGGCCGCATCATCACTTTCCATCAGGTGAAATAGTGGTCAAATGCTTGCCTAACGAGTATAAAAAAATAATAAAAAAAACTGAATTTTAATGCAGTTTACCTCAACCGATTGTGATATAATTTTGCATACACAGTTTGAATGACAATGCATGGTTAGCTAAGTTACTTTATTCTAAACCCAAAATGGCGGACGGCCCAAGATGGCGGACTAATTATTTTTTGTATACGCCCATCGTAAGGCTATCAAATAAAAGAAATTTGCTGAAAATAAAACAAATATAATACACTCTAAATCCAATATGGTGGATAGGTAGTTATTTTTAAGCACTCCCATAATGAGGGTATCAAATGAAAGTGTTTGCAGCGAGAAATACGATAAAGCTTATTTTTTATTACATATTTTTATTTACTGTTATATTTTTTTCTCAGCATAATGCTGGCTGTATACCAGCGCTGATCTTCCGCGAGTGCATCTAAATTTCGAATGAATAATATTTTACTATTCGTTTTCTGAAACTGCGTTTTTAGTTATAGTATAGACTTTTGGGCTTAGAATCTATTTTACCACCCACTGTTAAGGATACCTAGTGGTATATTTTGAATTGATAATTAATGTTCGAAATGACTTGATTAGTTTTAAAATAACAATTTACTTCCTCAAACAAGTGAAATTCACATTAAAAATATTAAAATTGGGTCTCAAAACCACTTTGACTCATGTAAGTTAATTACTCTAATTGATTCACAAATTACAGCTGTCGCAAGAAGTACCTAGCAAGAAATCGGTGGCGCACTTTTTTAATTCTATTACATCACTAAGTATAAAAAAGCGCTTTCACACACCTAGCCCACTCTAAGATGGACTTGTGTCGTGGTTGCCAGAAACATTTACACCAGACAAACAATCACAACCAGAACCAGAAACACAAATTTTCCTTGAAGAAAACTTGTGTTGCCGCCGGGAATCGAACCCGGTACTCCTGCTTAGAAGGCGAACGCGCACTCAACTCAGATAACGGGCAGTTCATAATCCTATCCTACTAATATTATAAATGTTAAAGTTTGTGTGTGTGTGTGATTGTTGTTACCACGTATCTCCGTAACAAATAAACCGATTTTGATTAAATTTAGAATGTAAATAGTTTAGGTTCCGGAGTAACACATAGACTACTTTTTTACCTTATTTAAAGCGGGCGAAGCCGCGGTGCACGGCTAGTTAAGAATAATTTAAATAAATAAAAATAATTTTACCTAGGTAATATATTCTACTCCTATATTATACATCCGCCATAAAGCGGTAATGCAGTTTGCCTCCATGCAAATTGTTAGCTAGTTCTAGGATAACTATTTTAACGAGTACAAATCTAGCCCAAACTAACTAGGTTTGCAACGTCCTTGACAAATCGGATATGTTTATTTAAACATTTACTCATAAACTAGTTCTGTAGGTACCTAGTAGGTATAATAGGTAATTCTAATACTATTTCATATACTATGGTTAACGGGCACTTCCGTTTACGAGACAGAAGTGACCCTCAAAAAGACAATGGTGGCCAAATTAAGTGTTTTATAACATAAGATAAGTTACCGCTTAAAAATAATCTTGTTTGTTGGTATGTGATCGAGGATAGGTACTCTAGTATGTCTAGAATGGAACTGGCTCTCACACTAATGAAAAATGAAAAATATTTGTTTGCTGCATCAAAACAACTTAGAACTATTTCACTATGTTAGCAACTAACATGTGTAGACCCAAGTTACCTACAAGTCATCGAACTTATAGGTAACTCAAGTGCTCAAGCCCACGACCAGTGGGTAGCGATCCCACCATGCTGGCGGCATTGCCTCTCTGAATTTCAATGCTAATACGCTACTAAATAAGTACCAGCATTTTGATCACGCGTCGCTTCAACCAGGCGCTATGATATTTTTTTGAAAATGACTTCCCGGTCCCCATGGGCCTAGTGTCTCAACACCAAACGACTCAAATATGTAACCACTGCCGAAGTTTCCATATTTTCGCTATATATTTTTAGTTTAGTTTTAGAAAATATAGGCAATTAGCCCGCAGATATATGTTCAAAGTTTTTACATGCGTAAAAACAGAAGGTTTTACGCAGAGATGAATCAATAAGTTAATACAAGATGTACCTGCTGGCCCTTACACTAGGCAACGCCTGTATCGTGATGATCTATTTAATATTTACACAAAGTGATATTTACATCTCGGTTTACAGCTTATTATTATTTCTACCATTAAACAAAGGACATTTTAAACTTGTTTGTGATACTATAGCTTACAATATTATAAAGGCGAAAGTTTGTGAGTGTGTTTGTATGTTTGTTACTTCTAATATGCTGGACCAATTTTTATAATATTTGGTATGGAGGATATATTTAAATTTAAAAAATAGCAATGCGGCATCTACGGTTACCATTTGGACGAAGCGTTTCGCTTCCATCTTCATTTTAAGTGGAGTTCAGTTAAACTGCATAAAAATTTAACGCCCTGCCTTCTAACATGATGCCTGAAAAGTATAATTTGGAGTTGTTCAAGAAGAAAGTGAATATGTATTTTCTGAGGCGTGCTTTATCTTAAACCGTATCATTGCTTTCGATCAGGTGAGATTGTCATACGCTAGCTTAGTTAAGAAAAAAAAATTGTGAATTATCAGATTAGTTTGAATAGTTCCAGAAGTTACTTTTTACAAACAAACTTTACCTCTTTATATTAATTATAGAGTAAATCAGAACTTTAACAATTATTAGCTACCTGTCATATATAGGTACTTATATACACATATATGTATACTGAATTACTAACAGACAATGGTTAATTCAGGATTGTAAGACAGTGGTCGACCCAGCTGAGGGAAGATTTTACTGCCGCTGCATCAATAATTATCACGAGACAAGATTTGTTACGGATAAACTCAGGTGATGTTTGAGGGGGCTGAGCCACCCACGTCCGTAGGAGGATACACCTCAAGTCTGACTCCCCGGGTGGTGCTCGCCTGGCTTGCTACCAAAGTAGCTTACCACCATCAAGTTGAAAGTCTGCCGCCAAGCCAAATACGGTGTTCCGGCAGTTATCCTTGAGAGCCTGCGTATTCCAGGTCTAGTGTTTACCAGCTTCGATCACATCGTCACTTACCATCAGGTGAGATAGTAGTCAAACACTAGCCTGTCACAAATAAAAAATAAAAAGCCCCTTAGCCCCCCCCCCCCCCCCCCCCTCCCCCTCTGAATCCGTCACAGATATTAATATCTATCACATTTACATTACAAGATCCATATACATAAACTGTCAGCTACTTCCTTCGATGGATCATTACCTCAACATGACTCTACATACCACTTTAGCTTTTATTAATTATTTACGTCCGCTAAATGTAATAAAAACTATTTATTTAGATCTTGAACTGTATTATTACCTCCTGTGACATTGGATTTAATTATTTATTGCATTTTTATTCGTGTAATTCTTTGGTTAATGTGTCATAGCATTGAGCATTCAAGTAATAGGTATAATGATGACAGATATGTATTAAAATAAAACTTTTAAGAATCATTTTGTAGCGCAATTTATATACCAGAAGGTATACCACATTGAAAATATATACATTTATTTAATACAGTTTAATATATAGTAAAAACGTTTTTATGGAAAAAGCTTTTCTGTAGGTTTTGCTAACCAATAAGGAGTTCCCTAGTCAGGACCCAACCCTTACCGTGAAACTACACATTTTCTGGAATACCAATAATGAGGTGATTCCAAGAGACTATGTATATATATATATATATATATATGTATATATTATACTATGTATTATATTATATATTACTAGACTATGAATTCATTAAAATTTTCCAGAGGAACTTAGAAAAAAAAATCTACCTGTTCAAATCTAAATTAAAAATACTAACCACATGATATCGTTAATAGTGGATGAAAATACTTCAATTTTAGTCAATGCAATACGAATCCACCAAAATGATCAATGGATATTAAAGACATAAGAAACAATACATCTAGAAAAAAACTGCCTGGTTATGGAATAATGCAATTTCCCATACAATGCGTCGCTAATTTGCCTGGGCTATGAGTGCTGCAACCATGCCTTGGTAAAATTTCAAACCGGCTAAAGATAGGTACTATACGGGGCTAAATCATAACCCTCCTTTTACTTTTTAGCCGGGTAAAATACACGTTACACATGACTGAAAGGTGCTTCAAGTTATCCACACTAGAAAAGAGAACACCAAGAAACATAAAAAAAAAAACAATATAAAGCATACGTAGACTCGTAGACTCCAAGCGGCTGGACCGATTTTGATTTAGTTTCTTTGTTTAATCGGCAGTATCGTATATTACATATTATAGGGTCCATGATACGCATAAGCCTATAAAAAAGTTAGTACCTTTTTTTTTTTTTGGGGGGGGGAAAATGCCTGGCATTTCCCCATGTATGTTGGGCTTGAACCCACTAAAAACCCCCCCGTGAGCAGTCCCTCGCCGAAGTGGGGCAAGATAGGGTCGCGTTAGCAGTCACTATCTATAGGGTATGATGTAACACACATAAAATACCGTCGACTTGAGTATACCTAACTCTTCCTTTTTCGTGAAGTCGGTAAAAAACAAGAATATACAAAAACGCTTAAAACGCTTTCACACTCACAGCCCCACACTAAGTTCGATGACTTGTGTCGTGGGTGCCGGAAACATTCACTTCACATAGGTACACACAATCACAACCAGAACCAGAAACACAAATATTCCTTGGGGAGAAAACTTGTGTTCGCCGGGAATCGAACCCGATACCCCTGCTTAGAAGGTGAGTGCTCACCCAACTGAGCCAACATACGAAAGCATTTTTGCCTTAGCTGAAAAGGAGACGCTTTGCTGTCGCTTCGGTCTTCTCGGTCAATTACTTTATAAGTAAGCTAAGAGTACAACGTGCTGCATTACACCCGACCCGTTCAGGATATTGTCAGATCCGTTTTATTAACATAATTCCTCATTTGTAGTCTCCCCGCGTGGTGACCGACCTTCGCTTTTTGCATCATGTCGCGAAACACCAACACTTATACGTAACTATTAAGTAATGAACTGCCCATTGGCTTGGTTGGTTGAGCGCTCGCCGTCTAAGCTGGGGTATCGGGTTCGATTCCCGGCGGGAACACGAATTTTCTCCCCAAGGAACATTTGTGTTTCTGGTTCTGGTTGTGAGTGTGATGTGAATGTTTCCAGCACCCATGACACAAGTCATCGAACTTAGTGTAGGGCTGTGAGTGTGAAAGGTTTAGCGTTTAAAGCGTTTTAATTTGTGCATATATTTCTAACTACATAACGTAGGTATGTGCACATATACATATTTTATGACATCGGTTAAATTAAAGTACAAATCAATTAGTAGGTAAAAATAGTATGGAGGCAGTTCGCCCGCCTCCTCTCTCCTCCTCTGTAGTGGGGTCACCGGTGGAGAGTCAGGGAGCTCTCCACTGGCTTGCACGGCCCCACAAGTCTGAGTGACCTCACTCCTCACCTTGGTGAGCAAGGTCACCCCTACATGGGCGCAGTGGCCCAGTTGTACTCGGGCCTACCGCCGGGGCAAGATAGTGACTGCTAGCGCGACCCTATCTTGCCCCACCTCGGCGAGGGACTGCTCACGGGGGGGTTTTTAGTGGGTTCGAGCCCCACATACCCCCTTCCTTCACCCCTGGGAAGGAAGGGAAGTGCAAGGCATTTTCCCCCACACAAAAAAAAAAAAAAAAAGTGTCAGTAGTGCCATTGATGGTACTAGAGATACAAAGTAGTGTCACTAGTACCATCAATGGCACTATCCAATGGTACTAGTGATATAGAGGTTTAAAATAGTGTCAGTTGTACCATTAATGGTACTAGAGATACAAACTAGTATCACAAGTACCATTAATGGTACTATCCAATGGTACTAGAGATATAAATGTTTAAAGTAGAGTCACTAGTACCATTGATGGTACTAGTGACAATTCTTATGCTTATATAAATGCTACAAATCAAGTTTATTCTAAAGATAGTTAATCATTAGGATTTAACCAATCGAATCCAATGAGGCAAGACGAAAACAAACAGCCGAAGGCCGTTCGCAAATCGCTGCAAATTACACTTTCACTTCGGCACTTCCTTCTCTCACACTACTTGGTATCAGGTGGTATCAGCCATTACTAGATTGTTACCTATATCGATAACACTCGCCTTTTTTATGCCCGGTTTATTTATATTTTGTGTTTAGGCAAGCATTTGACCACAATCTCACCTGATGGAAAATGACGATGCGGCTGAAGATGTAGCACGCTTGCCTAGAAGGTACCTGTTCGCTCTTGACTTGAAGACACCCAGATTATACAGTTCGGGGAACAAAGACGAGGGCAATGAGTTCCACTCCTTCTTTTCCTCCTTCCTTTCCACTTCTATCTACCACCATATTAAAGAAATTTTAGGACTTGTACAAAAGAAATAACAAAAATATAAACGCTTTCACAATCACAGCCCCACTCTAAGTTCGATGACTTGTGTCGTGGGTGCCGGAAACACTCACATCACACACACAATCACAACTAGAACCAGGAACACACATTTTCCTTGGGGAGAAAACTTGCGCTTCAGTCGGGAATCGATCCAATGGTACTACTGACACTACTTTAAACCTCTATATCACTAGTACCATTGGATAGTACCATTAATGGTACTAGTGACACTACTTTGTTTCTCTAGTACCATCAATGGCACTACTGACACTACTTTAAACCTTTGTATCACTAGTACCATTGGATAGTGCCATTGATGGTACTAGTGACACTACTTTGTTTCTCTAGTACCATCAATGGCACTACTGACACTACTTTAAACCTTTGTATCACTAGTACCATTGGATAGTACCATTGATGGTACTAGTGACACTACTTTACATCGCCAGTACCATCAATGATACTACTGTATCACTAGTACTCAAATACTCAAATACTCATTTATTCATAAACATTTGTTTACACGTCATATTATAAGGTCTAAAATGAGATTTTATTAAAAATACAATTATAAAATGAAAAATGTCACATTGAAAAATTACGAAATAAAAATTAAAAGATAATAATAATAATAATTTTCATAAAGAACATGTCAATATATTTTATGTCAATGTATAAAATTATTTAATTTTTCATAAAGTCATCTGTGCTATAGAATGTTTGCTCGATAAGCCATCGTTTCAATTTATTTTTAAAGCAGTTTATGGAAGTTGCCTCTATTATGGTGTTAGGAAGCCTATTGTACACAGCCTATTGTACTAACAGTACTTATAATTTGGGAGTCTAGAGTGGATATAAGAAAAGATAAGTATGCTACATCTTCGGCCGCATCTACACTTCCCATCTGGTGAGATAACAGCCAAAGGTTTAAATATCTTGTCGGTGTTCTATCGCTTGCATTTCGGAGAGTGTGCACTCGAATTACACCAGTTGATTTACCCGTGCCCTTTCCTATAATCGGACCACAAGACGAACAAACCAACCTCATCCATATATGGTTGACATACCTCATATCCGCTCGAAACGTTTTGCTTCAATATTTATTATCCGTACAGCAAAGGAGTGGAACTCACTGACCGCATCCTTGTTCTCCGAACAGTATAATCTAGGAGTCTTCAAGTCTAGAGTGAATATGTATCTAGGTAATCATGCTTCATCTTCGGCCGCATCGTGACTTACTATCAGGTGAGATAGCGGCCAAATGCTTACCTATCTGTCATAAAAAAACTGGCATACAAAAAAAACAACGGGTTGAAAGAGAGGGGGCTATTACTTCCTCTCCTTCGTCTTACGAATTTTCGTTCAGATCACGTGTCCTGACGCGAGTTAAATATTTTTTTACCCACCCCAAAAAAGTGCAAGTCGCCGCTGAAGAAGTTTTCACTTCAAAAAATAAAATGGTGTGGCGTGCCCATCATGCCGGCGACATTGTCTTTGAGGGTCAATGCTAATACCACAATTTTACATATTATGGATTGTAAAACTGTTCTAATCGTTGAGCCAAATAAGCAGGTACAATCATTTTGATCACACGTCATTTCAACCTTTCGCAATTAATTCATTGCACGTTGCTCTATTTCTGATAATTAATTCAAAGCAAATTTTTGCTATTGATCTAGCCCACAGAAGAATAAATAATTATTTTGCCCACACGCCTTCCGGACTCAGCTCGTGACCAACAGTGACCTACGTCCGAGACCAGTCGTCATATATTGTATCTGTCGCATAGTACACGACTTGTCAAAGTCATGGTCAAAAGTAGATCATAAATATCGAATTAATTACAATACAAATTAAGCTTTTACCAGTTGTTATTTTAAAAAGGACTAAATTTTATAAAACCAGAGAACTTGTCAAGTCGAATCAAATGAGCCCTAACTCGATGCGTTTATTTTGTTAAGCTCAGAAGTTCCTTTGGCTATCATCCTTCTCCATTGATTTTTATTTATATAGCATTAGCCATGCTCGGCAGAATTATAGTGATAAATTTAGAAAGAAAAAATTATCGATTGAGGCGTGATTTGAACCCGCGGCCATAGGGTGTCATGCCCTATTGCTCTAAGCGCTGAGCTACTCAAGTCCCGCCTGAAGCTACGAAATTAACCGTTCCTTATTATTAACGTCTTACGGGGACGTGTGACGTCATCTACCGAAATAGTTTATAGAAACTACTACGGCCAACGAGTCTAACATTGCAGTTAGCTACACGTTGTGTTGATAACGTCTACTCAAATCAATTGATTTTTATTTATATAGCATTAGCTATGCTCGGCAGAACTATAGTGATAAATTTAGAAAGGAAAAATTATCGCTTGAGGAGGGATTTGAACCCGCGGCCATAGGGTGTCATGCCCTATTGCTCTAACCGCTGAGCTACTCAAGTCCCGCCTGAAGCTACCAAATTACCTTTCCTTATTATTAACGTCTTACGGGGACATGTCAGGTCATCTACCGAAATAGTTTATAGAAACTACTACGGCCAACGAGTCTAACATTGCAGTTAGCTACACGTTGTGTTGATAACGTCTACCCAAATCAATTGTTTTTTATTTATATAGCATTAGCCATGCTCGGCAGAACAATAGTGATAAATTTAGAAAGGATCCTCATCAGACCAGCTCCATAGTTCCATATCATAGTATTGTCATCGAAGATACATAAGTACACCAAATTTAAGTCCAATTAGAAATCGGAATGTGGATCTAATTTAGCTTACAAGATTTGATTACACACCGACAGATAAGGGGCACAGTGCAGGTAGGCAGGTTGTTTGTTACCTATTGGTATAGGTAGCTTCTTTTTATCTTGAAATACCTAGTTATAATAATTTAGTTATTTACATTGAATACCCACATTACAAAATAAATTGTTATATGTTAATGTAGATAACAAATGTAACCCTTCTTTTTAGAACATAGTTTGTACCTAGTAATCTCTTGCACAATAGAATAACGTAAGTTTATAAGAAATGCATCCGGGGAGTGGAGGCCTGGGGACCAGTAATACAGGTTTTTGAAAAACCTACATCGGCATCAGGCTCTCACTACAAGGGTATAATCATTGTACTTATACCTACTAACTATAATGTACCTTTGTATTAGTTTAGTTAATCCTGTTGTGAGAGAAAATATACCTACTATATATGTGTATTATAAGAAAAAAAACGCATTCACACTCACAGCCCCACACTAAGTTTAAAGACTTGTATCGTAAATGCCGGAAACATTCACATCACACACAAATACACCCAGAACCAGAAGCACAAATATCCCTTGAGAAGGAATTTGTGATCCTGCCGGGAATCGAACCCAGAATCCGCGGCGCAGTGGGTAGAGACCTGTTCACTGCGCCAACTGGGTCATCATTATAATATTTATAGATGTATATTATTTACATATTTTGTATTTATCTTTTATTTATTTATATATGTATGTAACTATATGTGTATGATTTGTTTAATTACAGTAATAATTATATGTATGTTCAAAAGATTGCATGTATAATGATCATTGCCGCACCACCGATCACTTTTTGTTAACCTTTTTTATCCTCTCCATCCTAAGGTTGCCTGGAAGAGATCGCTGCTTAGCGATAAGGCCGCCGATTGTACTGCTATATTGAGTTTTTTCTATTGTTAATTGTTATTTTTCTTGGTGTGCAATAAAGAGTATTTGTATTGTATTGTATTGTATATACGATTTATTTATAATAAAAGCTTGCAATAAATCCGTTTACACTCACACTAAGTTTGAAGACTTTTCTTGTGAGTGCTGGAAACATACATAACAATTGTTATCTCACACGCACAATTACCGATAACCAGAAGCACAAATTTCCCTAGGGCAGAAAATTTGTGCCCGGGAAAAAGAACGGGAATCGAAACCGTTACCCGCTAATAAGAAAACAGAAGCGCTACCAACAAACGCCAGCAGGCAGTTCGGATTGTAGTATATATCTTTCGTGTTTATGTAGTTCACCGAAATACGAGGCTTTGCGCCGCGCAGTCGGGTAAAACAATGCATTAGTAGGCCCCAGGCACATGTAGATTATAAATGTGCACGTTCTAGGAACAATTTCAGACGTTTATTTTTGGTCCGTCGTATTTATCTCGCAGTTTCTCAAACCGATCTCATCAAAGATGAAACCGGTTCTTTGTCTGTGAATCTCATGCAAGTAGCCCGTTATGTCAAAGAATAATATAGTAAGTTCAGTGTAGTAAATATTGATAGTCCTGCTCTGTGGACCGAGGTCACCAAATTTAGCATCATTTTCCCACTATCACACCTTACCTGATGGTAAGTGATGATGTGAAAACCACCCCTCTGTTACATCAGCAGCCAAAAATTGCATCAATATTGATTTAACAAATTAAATATTTAAAAACATATTGCCTAAGATAAACCCATCGACTAAACTTTATATTTATATAAATAACAATTATTCCAATCAGTCTAAGGAGTGTTTCAAATATTATAACTATCTGTATACAAACTTAAATAACTACTCACTTAACTGCTCGTTGGGTGGCGTTCGCCTTCTAAGCAAGGGTATCGGGTTTGATTTCCGACGGGAACATAAGTTTTCTCCGGATGGAAATTTGTGTTTCTGGTACTGGTTGTGATTTTGTGTGTGATGTGAATGTTTGCGGCAACCACGACACAAGTCATCGAACTATGTGTGGGGTGTGAGTGTGAAAGCGTTGATGTTTGATTGATGTTGATGTACTGACTTACCTTATGCCTAAAGTCAATGGTCGGCGGTGTGCCCAAAATACTGGCTGGCGTTACCTCGTTGTACAGCGAGACTTAATTGCTGAGTAAATTACAAAATGGCATTTTGTTCACGTTTCAGCATTTTTAGTCTTCTAGCCAAATCTTTATACATTTCGAGTGCATCCCATCGACCCAGCGTTTCTACTCCAAACAACACTTAAATATGTAACCTCTATGGTTGAATATTTACGGAGCAAATATTCAACCAAAGAGGTCACCTATTTTGAGGATTCAGTCAAAGATATTGTAACCACTCTGCGATTTCAGCGCCACTAAAATATAGGTTAAATTAAGAAAAATATATCAAATTCTATTAGTTAGTACAACAAATTAAAACAAATTACCCCGGAAGAGATTCAAAATATTTTTAAAACTATTTATACAGTGGAACCTACACGGTTTATTATATTTTTATGCAAATGAGAACAGGCCTTGGGTATGAGATACTTTTTTTAATATTTTGAATTTTATATTTTGATCTGTGACGCGCATTAACCTTTAGATTAAGGAAAATGCAAATGAATAATTTAAATAGGTACAGTGGCTATGTAAAGTATCTAGGTATATATACGATGTTTAGCATGAATTGCACATTGGCAAGTAAGTCAGATGAGCGTTCGCCATCTAAGCAGGGGTATCGGGTTCGATTCCCGGCGGAAAACAAGTTTTCTCCCCAAGGAAAGTTTGTGTTTCTGGTTCTGGTAGTGATTGTGTGTAATGTGAAAGCTACCGGCACCCACGACACAAGTCATCAAACTTAGTGTGGGGCTGGGAAAGCGTTTAAGCGCATTAATGTTAGGTTTCTCTATAATGTAAACCTTTTGTTTCTAAGAAATCATTAAACAAGATCTTGTCCTTATTTTATTACATAACGGGTTCGTCGTCGTGTGTAGCTCGAACACACTAAAACCCCGTGAGCGGTCCCTCACCGAGGCGGTGCAAGATAGGTTCGCGCTAGCAGTCACTAAAGTCACTACCTTGCTCCGGGCGGCAGGCCCGGGTCCAAACCTTACTCAACATAAGGCCACTCCCCAGACTTGTTGGGCCGTATATGCATTCCCATGACTCTCCACCAGTGATAGTGAGTGAGAGTCCTATGACTCTCCACCAGTCTTCTTCTTAGCGTGTCGATGGCAATACTTACACCTTTTTTGCCGAATACTCGGCGACGCAAACAGCATTCGGCCTAGCTTCGTACAGGTCTTCTAGTGTGCAAGAACTATGGCTTTCTGAGCATGATAATCATCAAATTACATATCCACCAGTGACTCACTATAGAGGAGAAGAGGGAAGGCGGGCGAACCGCCTTCCCTCTTCTCCTCTACTTTTCCTCATACTTAGTGTGGTGTTGTGAGTTTGAAAAATATTCTGTAAGCTATCGTTTAGAGCCCGAACTATCCTAGGCCTATGTTCTAGGCCTAGCGTGCTTACCTCTCCCATATTTACTCACGTTGCCTACCAAACACGTGATATACGTAGTCGTCGCTAGCCTATCAAATATAAAAAAAAAACTATAAACGGAAACTATTTTTATATAAAACGGAAGTACTATAAGACCAAGTGTACACGAGCAATTAATGTTTCCTGCATGTAACTATTGTCGTTATTGAAGAATCTGTCCACGCCTTATGTATCATTGTAATGCACACTACGCTTATTGACAATTAATAACAATATCGTGAAATAAATACGTATAAGGAAGAACGGAGCACAGGGAAATGTATTGAGAATATTCTTTTTTTTAGTATATTTTTTATGATCGTATTTAAAAAAAATAACTATAGTCGTGCACTGCGAATATTCAGGCGTTAATTATGTTAAAAAGTGTAGTTACATGCCAAATTTCATCTAAATCACATTTACACAATTAAACATCTACACTTTTACACATAAACTCGCATTTATAATATTACTGTGATTAAAAATTCTTCATAACATCAAATTATGTTATACTGAAAACGTATTATTTAAAGTACAGTGAATGGAAAACATCACTATGGGCGACCTTTTCTTTACAATCTTTAAATGAAAAAAGAGAAAAATAAATTGGTATAATAATAGATTTTAGTAATTTAGTTCAAATGCTTCCTATCATAATTAACTGGCTGTATCATTTGGATAAATTTCATCTGTTGGTATGTGATGATGTAGCCGAGATTTTTATGACATACATACATATGAAACGAGATAAGGAAGATCTGAGCCTGATGGTAAACGTCATGCCTGCCTATAAGATCTGAAAATGAAATAAAAAATGACTAATTCATTTCATCTGAGAGCCTGCGTATTCCAGATCTAGTGTGTTTACCAGCTTCGATCACATCGTCACTTACCATCAGGTGAGATAGTGGTCAAACACTAGACTGTCACAAATAAAAAAAAAAAAAATCTTGTATCACATTTAGTATAAATATTATTTAACAATACTATTTGACTACATACAAACCATGTCTCTTTTAGCAAATCAGAGATATACTTCAGTAGCAGTTACTTTTATACGACTGTAAAGTAAATTATGCTATTATTATTCAACTGAATGGCTGAGTAAATGGGCACTATAACGTAATGAAAAGGTAACAGTTAAGGCTGAATAAATAACGTCTCCTCATCACTATGCGAATCACTTTTGCTAGTTGAGTAGGCACCTATATTCTAGTCAATTATTTATTTTACTTTTGACATAACCACGCCTGAGATATTCCATGACTATTGACAGGCACCGCAGAAAAAATAGCAATGCTTCATTAACGCTGGTTTTCCTTTAGTTTTTATGCTTAATACGGCATATTTATCAAGTATATTTTATTTTGATTCAGAGCTCAATATTACCTGTTTTTTACCGACTTCCCAAAAAGGAAACGGCACAGGCTCTTTCTAGCGACTACCATGATAACACCTAGGTTAAGAAAATTATGTATTAGAAATTAAGAATGTTTTTAAAAAAAAAAATGAATGAAAAAAAATGCGCCGCCGAGTTTCTTGCCAGGTTCTTCTCGAGATGGCTTTAATTTTCCGAATCTGGCAATAGATTCATTAACTTTCATGAGTGCATCTTTGGGGTCCATGTGAATAAAAGATTTTGATTTGATTGATTTGATTAGGAGGAGGTACTCAAGTCGACTGTATTTTTTTAATGTGTGTTAACCTCATAACTTCTTTCCACGTGAACCGATTTAGATCTTTTTTTTTAGTTCAATTGGTCTAAATTTGATCAAGATCTGATCAGTAGTTCTTGAAATATCGCCAATAATGCGTATTCTGTGGACTACATTGACGATGTTCTCGTTTTTAACCGATTTCAAAAGTTACCTCATAACTTCTTTCGTTGTGAGCCGATTTTGATGATAATTTTTTTATTTTAAAGCTGGTGCTTTTCACGAGTCCCATTGAAATTTGATTAAAATTTGATCAGTAGTTCTTGAATCGTCAATAATGCGTGTTTAGTACATCTAATCTGATCAAAGTTCCGAAGATAAAGCGGTGAAGTCGGATTTTTTTAGCTTTGCTTGCGTTTAATTATTTTTTAACAATAATAAAGCGACAGGCTCTTTAACTCCGTTACTTATCGATATCGATAAAATATGGTTGGAATATTTACACATGGAACTACTCCACTCACGCCTCTGTTCAACTAGGTGGGGCATGCAGCATTAAGCTAGCCTGGTGCTCTGAGAATGTCCACTTCTGTCAATTATAATGTAGTTGACACTGGGTAGCCTGTATTAGGATAACTAAATGATTTGAACTTAAATGATTAATAGCGAATAAAAATGATTAAGTAATGTATGTGCAATTATGATCATATTAGAGAAAATGTTTTTAATGCATTTTAATGAAGGAGATAAATAGTGTGACGGATTATTGTACTAGTTACCACTGTACTCAATATTTACTAAGAATAAAGATATTTCATTAACAACCATTTATATAATATTATCTACCGACTTCACAAAAAAGGAGGAGGTACTCAAGTCGAATGTATTTTTTTGTGTTTCTACGTGAATCGATTTTGTTTTTTTAGGTTGAAATTTGTTCCCCCATTGGTCCCATTTAAATTTGATCAAGAACTGATCAGTAGTTCTTGAAATGTCGTCAATAATGCGTGTTTAGTACATCTAATCTGATCAAAGTTCCGAACTACTTTTAAAAAAAAGATGAGCACTAATATTACATCTAAGCTATTATAAGATCTAATTAGGCACATATTATAGTTATTTATTGTATATATATCAATATTTTATACGTATATATTGTAGTATTATTACACATTATATAATATTAATATTAATAGTATATGTATGAGCCACATAATATTATATGTAATAATATACTATAAACTAGCCGTACCCCGCGGCTTCGCCCGCCATTATCAAGCCTATATGTTAATCCTAGGCATAATCTATGTACATTCCAAATTTCATCCAAATCCGTTCAGCCGCTAAAGCGTTAAGAGGGAACAAACATACTTACATACACACAAACTTTTGGATTTATAATATTAGAAGGATTATAATTAGTACCTACCAGGATGACCGAGCTTTGCTCGGCTGAAAACACGGATAAAACGACGTTTTCTGAAATTGAAACCTAGCTAGATCGATTTACCCGAAACCCCCTGCATACAAAATTTCATGAAAATCGTTGGAGCCGTTTCCGAGAACCTGATTACACATATATATATATATATATATATATATATATATACAAGAATTGCTCGTTTAAAGATATTAGATATAATTATGTAGGTATATACAAGAATTACTCGTTTAAAGGTATCAGATAGTTTGAATTATGGACAACTAGCCGTGCCCCGCGGCTTCGCCCGCTATTATCAAGTACAAAAGTAGCCTATGTGTTAATCCTAGGTATAATCTATGTACATTCCAAATTTAATCCAAATCCGTTCAGCCGTTAAAGCGTGAAGAGGGAACAAACATACACATTTACACACACACTTACACACAAACTTTCGGATTTATAATATTATAGTAGGATAGTAGGATTAGTAGGATAGGTACACTGTTCTGAGGCACGCTTTACTTTAGTTTTTACCATTGCTGGTAAAAAATGCTCTTAGAATTAAGTCTTCCAATTGTACATTGCTTTTGTTGTGTCCTACTATCCTACTAATATTATAAATCCGAAAGTTTGTGTGTAAGTATGTTTGTTCCCTCTTCACGCTTTAACGGCTGAACGGATTAGGATGAAATTTGGAATGTACATAGATTATACCTAGGATTAACACATAGGCTACTTTTTACCTTGATAATAGCGGGCGAAGCCGCGGGGCATGGCTAGTAAAGTATAAATAAATAAAAAAAACCTTCATATATTGCCCGTAGCCTTAATGACATACCATGATTAAACCCGTATATTACTGTAGTCCATCCTATATAGTTCCGACTCGAAATCATTTGGGTCCAACCAAAGATTATAAAAGTGGTTGATAGCGGTTGGGGTTTTTCCTTCTAACATAATTCACCAACGGGGGAAGAGGCTGAGGTAAAATTAGCCGATGCGTGTTTGTGATTGTTTTTTGTGATGGTTCAATGTCAACAGTTTTTGCCTCCAGTGGCGGATTTATCAGCAGTCTGAGTAGGCTGGAGCCTAGAGCGGCAGATTTTAATGGCGGCAAATTTGGGACCATCTTTTTTTTACATAGTACA
Source organism: Lomographa bimaculata (assembly GCA_948107665.1). Taxonomy (NCBI): domain Eukaryota; kingdom Metazoa; phylum Arthropoda; class Insecta; order Lepidoptera; family Geometridae; genus Lomographa; species Lomographa bimaculata. Next base: position 2,673,368 of record OX403605.1, read on the forward strand.
CATTCATGCTAATTGGGGCAAAGATGGTGTAATATAGAGCCCACACTATCGTCCTAATTACACCAACTTTCTTAATTAAATTGTAACTTTATGACTTGGGAGTCGTTATATTTAATTGACAAACATATTGTAATTTATATGATTTTGAACTAGGATTGTGCAGGTCGGAAAGGGCGGTAAAATTTGAGTAGCCTACTTGCGGCAAATGTGTAAATCCGCCACTGTTTGCCTCCACATTCATTATGCGAACTGCAAAAGAATGGAATTCCTTACCTGAGTCTGTGTTCCCTGATAAATACAATATGGGAGTCTCTAAGTCAGGAGTGAATAGGCATCTTCTGGACAAACGTGCTCCATCGTCGACCGCATCGTCACTTACCATCAGGTGAGATGGCGGTCAAACGTTTGCATATTAAGAAAAAAAAAGTTATCATCTGCAGTTACAGTACAACTAATCATAACCAGTAAACTGGTGATTACGTGAGAGTAACGTCTCCAGCAGTCAACTAGTTTTTTTTTCTGTAGGTCCACTTCAGTCAGAATGACGGAAGAATGGTAACAGAATGCTGGTGCAATTGTATTTTTTTTTTTTTAACCGACTTCATAAAGGATGTTCTCAATTCGATTGTATGTTTTTTTTTCTAAAAAAAATCAAAAATCAAAAATAATTTATTTGCTAGAATGTAGGTATACATTGATGGTGGATATTAAATTAATTTGTTCCTTATACATTCTACCATACAAGTTGGTGCGCAAATGTGTGATATTATTATATTTATTCTATACATATACAAATTACATTTAGTTATAAAATCAAATAAACTCTTTCAGGCACAATCATAGTAAAATTATTATAGTATTATATTAATCTACCTTAACAAATGTCAATAAATATTAGTAAAATAAGTATTAAATGTCATGTGTAGAAATAATGTCAACGTAATAAATAAACAATAATAATCAATTCAATTCATTTTTTTAAGATTATACAATATTAGTCACGGCCTTAAAATTCATAAACTCTTTGAGGGTATAAAAACAATTTTCAAGTAACCACTTTGTAAGCTGCCTTTTAAACATAGGCAGAGGCAAGTCTTTAAAGTAATTAGGTAGTTTGTTGTATACTATAATGGCATTTACAAATGCATTTCTTTTGTGTAGTTCAAGTCGGCATTGTGGTATGTAAAGTTTAAACAAGTTTCTTCGACTTGCCTGTCTAGTTACTACATCACAGTGTTTTTTGAAGTAATGGCCATGTTGCGTTACAAAAATACACAACTCTCTGATATATATACATGCCAATGGAAGAATTTGAAATCGTTTAAATAATGGTTTGCAACTGTCCATGAACCAGGCTCCACAGATAGCACGAACACTTTTTTTTTGAATAAGGAAAGCTTTCTCAAACAAAACAGAATTTCCCCACAACAAAATACCATAAGAGAGCACCGCTGAGACATAACCATGGTATGCGCTGAGAGCAGCCTCTGTAGATACAGTGATTCTCAATCGCCTAATCGCATAAACGAATCTGTCAAGCTTGTTACAAATGTAGTCAATATGAGCCTTCCAGTCGCAGTGTTGATCTAACATAATACCAAGAAACTTAGTAGTTGTTACGTCTTTAATAACATCATTTTGATACTTTACGTTTAAATTTAATGGTTCTCTTTTGTTCGTACGAAATTGAATCATCTTCGTCTTATCCACATTAATCTGAAGGTTGTTGTTGTGCAGCCATTTAATAACATTACCTATTGCATTATTTATTTCATTTTCATATGTGTGTTTATCTTTGCATTTTATAAGAAGTGTTGTATCATCGGCAAATAAAATCGTCTCTTGTCGAGTAGTGTTTGGTAAGTCATTTATATATATTAAAAATAAAAAAGGACCCAACACACTACCTTGAGGTACTCCAAAATTGTTTTGCAGAAAAATACTTCTGTGGCAAATCTTTTTGTTTTCGTGTATTTTGGATATTTCTACACATTGTTCTCGTTGATTAAGATAGTTTTTTAACCAGTCATTTGCTTTACCTCTAATACCATACCGTTCTAATTTATATAAGAGAAGATTATGGTCTACAAAATCGAATGCCTTGCTCATATCAAGGAAAACTGCAACAATGTGCATTTTATCATTAATAGCTTCCGTAATGAGCTTCATTAGGTTAAAACATGCTAGTGAAGTTGTGCTATTTTTCCGAAATCCAAATTGTTCGTTTCTAAGTACACCCTGATGAGTGCTGAATTCCTGAAGCCTTTTGAGCATTATTTTTTCAAAGATTTTAGATATTATTGGAATTAGAGTTACTGGTCTGTAATTGTTCATATCAGACATTTCTCCTTTTTTAAATAAAGGTTTAACTATTGATTTTTTCAATGCGCTTGGAAAATCACCTTGCGTGAAAGACATATTAATAAGATAACAAAGTGGTTCACAAATGAATGGTGCACACAATTTAATAGTTTTTGTGGATATCTCATCAATACCTACAGAATTGGTATTTTTTAAAATTTTAATTACGTTATGTACTTCCGTTGGATCTGTAGGTGTCAGAAATATTGTTAGTCCGGTTCGATTATTCATAGTTTTATTTATTTCGTTAATATTATACTTGAAATTATTACTGTTAGTCAATTGAATATAATGTTTGTTAAAAATTTCACTTATTTCATCAGGTTTTATATATGTCTGGTTATTTATTATTATTTTGTTAAGTTCGCCGTTTTTATGTTCGTCGCCTATGTTTTCATTAATTAGTTTCCATGTAGCCCTACATTTATTTTTGTTTTCATCAATATATCTTTTGTTCTGAAGATGCCTTGATTTGTAAATACATTTTTTAAGTATATGGCTGTATGTTTTGTATTCCTTGTCTTGTTTCTTCTTATTAGTTTTAAGATGTCGTTTTCTTAAATAAAGATATCTTTTCCGCACACACGATCTCTTTATGCCCTTTGTGAGCCATTTCGTCTGTCCTTTGCCATTAGACCTTTTAATAATATTAAGCGGAAAGCATAAATAAAAAAACAATTTGAATAGCGAGTGAAATTCACTAAAGGCTTCTTGCAACTCAGATTTTTCATAAACACTTGAGAAAGTTAGGGACGACATGCATTGGTAAAATTTGTTCATATTTTCTTGGTTAAAATCTCTTGTTTTTTCAGACCAACTCTGTATTTCACATGATTTATTTACACGTATAGATAATGTCTGACCTGTTTCATGGTCAGATAGTGCTAGGTGATGGACCTCAGCGTGAACATATTTAATATTGCTTGCAAATTGGTCGAGACATGCTAACTTTCTTGTTGGTGAGTTAATGTGGTATTCGATATTAAAATCTTTAAATATGCCTTTTAGATTTTGACAAATTTTGTTACATTTTATAAAATCTATGTTCCAGTCTCCGCAGAGCACGATCTTTTTTTGTTTAATGGTAAGTCTCATTAGTAGTTGTTCAAGTTTTTGCATAAATATTTGAGGATCACTATTTGGCGTTCTATATATACATATAATAACTATTTTTGATGTTTCCACTCCACAGCATTCAAAGTGAATTTTATATCTTAGATCGTTAGTGCAGCTCAACGTTTTGTATTTTAAATTGCTTTTTAATAAAATGCAGGATCCTCCACGTTTTGTGTCTCGTGAGTAAGATGCAACTAGCTTGTATCTAGGTATTTTAAATATCATTTCAGAACCCTGTTTGATGAAAGTTTCAGTTAAACATATGACATCGAATTTTTTCCTGGGTGAGTTTTAAGTAAACTGTCCGAATTTATTGAGCATTTTGTGTTGGGTGTATGTTGCTCAAATGTGAAATCTAATTTATTTTCATTCAGACTCATTCTGTTTTGTATTTGGGTTATTTTCCTCGGTGTGGATTTACAAATTTCTTTCAGCTGAGTAATTTGAGTCCCTTTCGTTGTTATTTGTTTCTTCAGACTATAGTTCTCTGATAATAGGTTGTCGATTTCATTTTCAGCTATAAGTAATTTTTCCTTCAATTCTATTATTTCTTTTTCTAATTTTTGTGATCGATCAAAATTGTCGGTATTGATATTCGGGCAGCTACGGTTAAGATTTGGACTCTTGGAAACAAAAAATATATCTCCCACCTCTTCATCTACTGATAAGGCCTCAAACGAGTTTTCCGTAGGAATATTGGCTTTATATTTTTGACGAGTAGTTACGTTTTCGATTAGGGACGTCTGAGTTGGTGAATCGAATTTGTCACATACGGGCATTGTTTCACTTTCTTGAGCCAAAACGGTTTCGTCAAAACTATTTTTAATCTGAAGATCACATTGCGTGGAATTAAGGATTTGCGGCGTCGATGAATCGTTTATTTCGCTCTTACGCATCATGATACTTTCTTGAGTTAAGACCAATGAACGATCTTGTCCCCGGAGTTTAGATTTAGTCACATTTTTATTTTTCAAGCATCGTGTACATGTCCATGAAGCTTTCTTTGCTGCATCCATTAAGTTGTAAAGCTTCTCAGGTCTATCCGAACAATTGACATGGTATCCTTTTTTGCAATTAGAGCAGCATAAATGTCGTCTTTCCGTTATTTGCTTCTTACATTTAAAACAGTTGAGATTCATTTTTATAAGTTTAGTATATAAAAATGTATTATTTAAGTAAAAAGTCAAAAGGTACAAAAATAAAAAAAATAAATACAATCCGAATGCAGTGATTCGAACCACAGCCCTCTGCTTAGAAACCGCATTTTTGTATGTATGTACGCGATATTTCCGCCAATTGTAATGAGAGGCAATGCCGCCAGCATGATGGGAACGCTACCCACTGGTAGTGGGCTTGGGCACTTGAGTTACCTATAAGCTCGATGTCTTTTAGGTAACTTAGTTCTTTGCTGTACATAGTTTTAGGAAATATAGGCAATTGGCCCGTAGATAGCATTGTAAATCGATTTCGATGATTTTTTTTGTTTGGTAGATTATACTTCAGAGACCAAAACCAAAATAAAAGCAATGAAGTCGGGTTTTTTAAACTATGCTTACGTTTAATTATTTTTATTTTAGGGTATCTTACAGCTAGGTTATCACATGAAATTATTTATGTAGGTATATACGACCAATTAAAAGAATCCACTGTTAGAATAAATAAATTAGTTAAACGTAGACAATCATACTAATATTATAAATCCAAAAGTTTGTGTGTAAGTAGGTTTGTTCCCTCCGGATTTGGATGAAATTTGGAATGTACATAGATCATACCTAGGATTAACACATAGGCTAATTTTTAACTTTATAGCGGGTGAAGCCGCGGGGCACGGCTAGTAAAATATAAGAAACAAACTAAAAGTAAAATAGATTAACTTTTAGAATATGCATTAGATAACATACGCTTATATTTAATAACAGGCTTTGTCATACAAATCAATGTCGTATGTTAGTTGCTCATTATAATAAAGGAATGAAACGCGTTAATTGATCTCAGGTGTTTTATTGCACAATGTTTCGTTAGTAAAACAACTTTGTTGTTGAATATCAATGCGCTATTATTACATCGTAATATTAATATTCATAGAAAAGTTGCATTTGACAATATTTGACTGCCTAGTTTATATATTATGCAACATCTTTAACTCGAACTCCGGCCCTAACGTCAAAGCTTGAGCTCAATTAGGCCGCTAAGAAACGGGGTATCCTCAGTAATGACAGCCTCAATATTTTTTTATCTGTGATAGGCAAACATTTGACTACAATCTCACGGATGTTAGGGCCTAGAATAATTAAACGCAAGCAAAGCTTAAAAAACCGACTTCACCACTTTATCTTCGGAAACTTGATCAGATTTAATGTATTGCACACGTATTATTGACGATAACTCAAAAACTAGAGATCAGACCTTGATTTTATTTCAATGGGACCACATGAAAAGCTTTCAAATAAAAATATAATCATCAAAATCGGTTCACAACAAAAGAAGTTATGAGGTAATTTTTGAAGTCGGTCAAAAACGAGAACATCGTCAATGTAGTCCATAAAATACGCATTAATGACGATATTTCAAAAAATACTGATCAGATCTTGATCAAATTTAAATGGGACCAATTGGAAAGCAACATCATTCAAACTAAAAAAAATACGAAATCGGGTCACGTGGAAAGAAGTTATAATATACAAACAAAATAAAAAAAATGCAACCGACTTGAGTACCTCCTCCTTTTTTGGGAAGACGGTAAAAATAACCTATTCACTCTCGAAATGAAGACTCCAAGATTGTACTTATCTAGGAACACACAAGGAGTTCCATTCATTATTCATAACACTCACAACATCACACTTCTTTTTCTTTTACTTGTTCTATATTCCTTTGTTTAAATATACTTATATTTTTGTGTTTTTATTTATTTTGCTGTTTGTTTTTTAGTGTAATATTGTGTGTATCATAAATAAATGTATTTTCTTTCTTACATTCTTTCATTCCTTTGCACATAATGAACGTGGAAACAAAACGCTTCGAGCGCATTTGAGGAATGTCTTTCATATATCGGTGTCGCAATGCAGTCTGTCAGGTTGTTCTATGATAGAATGGGGATGAAGGAATTAGATCGTGTAATTCCATAGAACACTCTCCGAAATTAAAAATACTGTGAGTGAATATGAATCTTATATCATAAATTAGAGTAAAGTAAAGGTTCCTCAGGTATCTCTGAGTTGGATCCGCCGGACGAGGTATGAAAGTAATACCAAAAAATTATCGATATTTTATTTATTATACACTCGAAATTATATTTTTAATTGTATTCATCTAATTTATTGAAATTTCAATATTTAATGACTTGTTCTTTTATATTACAATAAGAATATTACAAAAAAAATATTATTTATATTCTATGACAACAATTTGTAACGCGTTGGTTTATACTGTTATGTTACAAATGATGAATAAATGAATTGAATTGAAAAAGTACCATGCGGCTCTTGAATCCATTGACCGTAGAGCCAAAAGGTCATCGGCGATTGTAGCTATAGTCCAGTTCAAACGAAGTTTCGGTCATCTCAGTAATATGGCTTATTCCGACGACCTTTAGGCTTTGACGACCCAGTTTGCGCGGTGAGCAAGTGTCTGCCCTCTGTGCCGTGGGTCCTGAGTTCGATCCCCGGCAGGAGCACACTTTTCCTCCCAAGGGAGATTTGTGCTTCTGGTTCTGGGTGTGATTGTGTGTGTTATATGTAAATGTTTCCGGCGCCCTCGATCTTTGACCTTAGTGTAGTGTAAATGCGTTTGTTGTTGTTGTTGTTATTGTTGTAATTTTCTTGCCCATTACATCCACGCAGGAGTTTAAGTATGGACGGCAAGAAAAGCTTCTGAGAGTACCTATTATTACTGGTGCTAGTAATTAATTAGTTGTGCTATCAAAATCAAAATCAAAATCGTTTATTCACATGGGCCCCAAAGCGGCACTCATGAAAGTTAATGAATCTATTGCCAGATTCGCAAAATTACAGCCATCTCGAGAAGAACCTGGCAAGAAACTCGGCGGCGCATGTTTTTTCATTCATTTTTTTTTTTAAACATTCTTAATTTCTAATACATAATTTTCTTAACCTAGGTGTTATTATGGTAGTCGCTAGAAAGAGCCTGTGCAGTTTGCCTCCATGCATCCTTGTCATTAATATAGTCTGTTGTCTTATAATAGGCTTTCTTAATTAATGCCCGTTTTATTACAGATACTATCGTTAGGTAGTATCGTTAGGCTAGGTATCGTTTAAATTTCGGAGTGCAGGAATCACAGGTTACAAAAAGTTAAACAATAGAAATCTCGAATTAATTCTTCTATGAATTACCTTTTTTTTCCAACCTTGCTCCACTGATTGAGATTAACTAATTAAGATGAACGGGCAAATGCGTGTCGAACAGCGCTTAGTGTGGGTTCCGTTTATTATTTTTTGAACATATAAATTGTTTCTTAAAAAATATGACATTATTTGATAGTTGCCTTATTCCAGAATCTAAGCTAATTAATCATAACCCTAATGTACTTGATTTTCGTACTTTTGTGACTAACGAACCAAGGTACTGCAGCACAATCACAATTTCGGTACCAATCTTTGTAGCGCGGTTACCAACCTCGACCTTCATTTACCAAAAGGAGAGATGAAATTCTAACACTTGCCAATTTAAAAAAAATGCATACTATCGTAACTTGTACTTGCAAATAGAACAATACGACAAATTTCAACTTCCACTGAGCAGCAGCTGTTAAAAAAACAAAATAGAAGAGTACCTCTGTCCCTGTCCCTGACACTGCCTCTGTCTCTGTCGCTGTCCCTATCCCTGTCCCTGTCTCCGTCTCCGTCTCCGTCTCCGTTTCCGTCTCGTCATTTTTGTTTTTGAAAAGTAATCATTTGACCACTATCTCACCTGTTCGAAAGCGACGATAAATACGTCTCTGTCTCAGTCTCTGCCTCTGCCTCTGCCTCTTCCTCTGCCTCTGCCTCTGCCTCTGCCTCTGCCTCTGCCTCTGCCTCTGCCTCTGCCTCTGCCTCTGCTTCTGCCTCTGCCTCTGCCTCTGCCTCTGCCTCTGCCTCTGCCTCTGCCTCTGCCTCTGCCTCTGCCTCTGCCTCTGCCTCTGCCTCTGCCTCTGCCTCTGCCTCTGCCTCTGCCTCTGCCTCTGCCTCTGCCTCTGCCTCTGCCTCTGCCTCTGCCTCTGCCTCTGCCTCTGCCTCTGCCTCTGCCTCTGCCTCTGCCTCTGCCTCTGCCTCTGCCTCTGCCTCTGCCTCTGCCTCTGCCTCTGCCTCTGCCTCTGTCTATGTCTATGTCTCTGTCTCTGATTTTTATGAAATTTTGTGTGCATATCGGGTAGGTCTGAGAATCGGTCAACATCTATTTTTCATACCCTTAAGGGTGTGGTCCAAACCAAAATTATTTTTGTTTATTTTTTGTACAACATTTTTGTTTTTTTTTTCATGATTCAGCATGAAATAATGTATGACAAAACAACGATTGCTGGGTCAGCTAGTAATACTATATAAATTATAATACTGGTGATGATTTCGATCTAAGTTTATGGAACTCTAAGACGATAACTAACCTAAATTCTAGATAATTAAGAAATACCTGATATAATAATACCTAGGCATTATTCAAATTTCACTTCTTCCTTTAATTTATGACCGATAGCTAAGTGGTGGGGCTTGGCAGATGACAGTACCTATCAAACCCCATACTAGTATAGTACATAAGTATTTTTCTATTCTTTGACAAACTCACTTCTTGCTCAAAAGTGATGAAGTGGTTGATGGTGGTAAGCATGCAAGGGAAACTGGTTCTCAAAGAGAGCAACCGAAATACATTTAAAAGTTTTTTTTTTTAACGTGCTCTACGATGGACGAAGTTTGCCTATACCTTGTACGTATTCTTAACGCACTGCTTAATACACCATATACATACACTATATATATGCCTACACCATAAATATCAAATAATTTATTAAATTTATTTATTTCAGATTATTAATCCATATTTTAAAAATTCAACTACAAATATATACCGTCCGGGGTAAGTAGTGCACAATACTGCAGGGGGTGGTTTGGAATCGATAAAGGAGCAAATTAAAAAAAAAAAAAAACATTTATTTTTTTTATTCGACTTGCCTGCGGGCAGTTCAGTAGTAATTGTCAAGTAAAGTATGGCCCTCCGTAGATAGCCGCTACAACAATAGCTTCCAGAGTAGGTGAGTGCTACGAGTGCTACGGGGTCATTGAACTAACATGTGACGAGAGGTCACACTGAAAGGCGGTTCAGGAATTACGAGAACCAATGTTTCACGTGAAGCAAACCACACCTATCTAATTCTAAATACTTGTCTTCAGTAAGTAATTAGGTAGGTACCTACTACCTGGTAGGTATTGAATTCCCAGAATTCGTTGATTTGATAACTTAAGTATTATACTTTGAACTTTGAACATTGAACTAACATGTGACCTCTCGTCACATGTTAGTTCAATGACCCCGTAGCACTCGTAGCACTCACCTACTTTGGAAGCTATTATTGTAGCGGCTGTCTAAGGAGGGCCATACTTTACTTGACAATTACTACAGAACTGCCAGAAGGCCAGTCGAATAAAAAAAAAAAAATTTTTTTTTTTTAAATTTGCTCCTTTATCGATTCCAAACCACCCCCTGCAGTATTGTGCACTACTAACCCCGGACGGTATATAATAATAACAATTTATAGTAACACATTAATTAAATGTCTAATAAAAAATAAAATAATAATAATAATTGATTGAATATTAAAAAACATGCGAAATATAAATGTCAAATAAAATAAAATTTAATGTATGAAGGACAGCTGGCGATAAAAAAAAAACTGAAATTATTATTAATTTAATATATACATTGTCTTGACTATACAAATAAAATGCATAAAACAACTTACGGAACGAATACATATTCTCTTCCTTTTTTTTGTTTTGAATAAACACTTATTACCTATGTTATATGACGAACCCACAAAATCTATTTGCATGCGACAGAACTTTCGCTTCCTAGCAAATTTAATAAACTATTAGCTAAGCTGTGTGTGGACCATGAAAGAATCTCTACAATGTCAGGCTTGAACGGTGTTCCTAGTTGAAACAAGAAATGATCTAATTTAATCACAAAGCTCGGCTTTCAGTAGCTTACAAGGTTGACAATAGAGCCAGCTCTAGCTAGTAGCAGCCGCGGACCGAAACGCGGCGCACGCGCATTCGCTACAACCTATTTTGCACAACATAGAGGTTGTATAGGATAAAAAAGAATAAAGAAAATAAAAATTCAATTGTTTTTCGCAATAGTTGAAATTGATTTCGATTTTCGAACTCGATAGTCGAAATTGTGCCTGAGTTTTTGATTTGCTAATTTAAAAATCGCGCGTAAGTTTTGGCGGTTAGCAGTGTTGCAGTTGAAATAATTTGGTTGTTTCATCGAGTGCTAATTGGTGAGTTTTAATTTATGAAAGCTGTTATAAATTATTATTTTAGAACCTTCTTAACTCGGTATTCTGCACAGTTCGTTTATATAGGATCCAGTCCAGTAAATACGATCAATACTAACGAGTATCAGATGCATGTTTTTATTCTGTAGTAGGTAGTAATAATTGTATAGTTATTTGTTGAAGAATTGAACGATGCCGGTTTTAATCGAGAATGCAGGTTAATACAGAATAGATGAATCTATATTAATTGTTAAATAGAATCCAATATTATGCGTATTAAATGTGTCAACTGTTTCTATCGAGTTTCATAAATATTAAACCATCTAATTAGATAAGTATAAGGTATATAGAATCTGCCCTAGATTTCCTACAAATATTTTTACGAGATAGATAAGTCCCAAAATCAAAAACCTATACTCATGTTAGGTTCCTAGGTTTTTAATAAGGTTTATTTTTAGCCAGTGTCAAGTGATAAAATATTTTAAGTGTGATCAAACGTGGCTTCCTAGTCACCAGTCAAAGTCAAGTAAAATAGTAAAAGTTTTGATCAAAAGGAATTTTACAAGAACTACTAATGGAGTTTTGGATTGAAAATGAAAATACCTTTTTTTAACTTTGTTTGTTTTGTCTATGCTCATGCACGTTCACGAACTATTAATAGTTAATAAACTTAATAGTTCTAGTTTTGGGAAATATTGGCTTGAGCACTTGAATTACCTGTAAGCTCGGTGACTTGCAGGTCACATAGTTCTGTTACTTCTATCGTTTGATATATTTTATATCAAATATTGAGGTCTATGATCTCATGCATCTGTAAAAAATCAAGTTTCTACGTCTACGCAATAGGAAAATTATGTCATTTCATTATTGACAATCAAAAACGAACCAAAATGTACATGTTTTAAGCATAGAATCGTGAAAAAAAAATTGACGAGAAGCAGATTTTTCCTGTGATTTCTCACAGCACAAGGAAAAATCTGCTATAGCACAATTAATGGGCAAATCTAAAAATTGGTTATAAACAACAAAAAAATTGTTAACAGGTAAAGTGCACACATTTTGGTATTTTTAAGTACCATTTCGCCTGCTAACTTCTCTCTTCCTCGACCTCATCATCACCTACTAACATGTAAGGTAGGGTTAAACAGAAGCCTTTATAACATACCAAACATCATAAACGGCTTAAGTTATAAAGTGGCTTCTTACTTAAACGTACGCGAACACCGAAAACCTTTTAAATATGTAATTATAACTTTAAAGGCTACTCTAACCTTACTTGTTCTTCACTCTAAGTATGTTATAATGTCATTTAAGTAATTTTACTAACGTGGAAACTAGGTCTAAATTCCTAAAAGATCCCACGAGATAGGTTTGAATTGACCTAGTGGGATTCTCCTGCATAATGTATAATGTTTTACCCAATTTAGTTGTTTTTAAATAAAATACACCCAATTCACCGCGAATATATCTGAAACCCTTCATCAGCTTCCGTTTATATCACAAACAAAACGTTGTACACAAACAAATAAAGAATCATTAAAATCAGTACCTATATGTATTTTCCTTCAATTTTGAGAAAAAATAACAATAGAAAGACGGAATCACGATATATGATAGACAATTTGTGATGTACTTGTCATTTTACAGTCAAATTACACGGCAATTAAACTCGAGCTTCATGGCTTTTCCTTGTCGTCGAATCTTAAAGCCAGAGCTCAGCCGGCCGCTAAGAAACTGGGTATCCTCGCAAAGGTGCAGCTTCTTATATCAGGCTCAAGTCCAATCGTGTATAGAGTATTGATGGATCCGTTAAATACCAGCTTGAAGATCTTGAATCCATCCACCGACGAGCTAAAAGACTTATTGGCGATGATAAGCTATTCGAGTCCAAATTTTATTGCAGTTTCTGTCACCGATGTAAGGTCGCGAGCCTATCGGTATTCTACCGTTTAAATTTTTGGAGAGGATGCGCAGGTTAAGTTAATCAACACAAGTTAATCCCATGCCCGTTTTACCATCTCAACAAGACAAACTGTCAAACATCATTAATATATGGTTGACATACCTCCAGTTCGCTCGAAACGTTTTGCTGCTACGTTTATCATCCGTCTATTTCCCGATACAATACCTATTTTTGTTGCCTATTTACTCGCGAAGAGTTCCGAGTCGCGAGTAAAAAGGCAACAAACGTGTTCCTTTGTCGACCGCATCAACGCTTACCACCATGGTCAAACATTTGCCTATCTTAAAACAAAATTTAAAAGAAGACGCGTCGACGTCACCATCTCTATAAGTCGTAACAAGAATATCCATTATTTGCAACTGAGAGGGAAATTTCTAAATTGTTACCTCTTCGGCGAATGATGTAACGTATTACTGCACCTAGATTTGGATGTCTGACAACAGTCGTTAATGGCAGTCACGTGCAGTTATGCAAATGGATGGCCTGTGGTTCTCCTACTCCTTGCACTATTGCTTATTCTGTGGCACTATTTACTACCCAAAACTTGTTCGAGACAGTAAGGAGTAGCTGACTAGCTGCGCGTACCTATATGTGAGTGAGGAAGCGTTTATCACAAACGAACAAACAAACAAACGCATTCACACTCACAGCCCCACACTAAGTTCAAAGACTTGTATCGTGGGTGCCGGAAACATTCACATCACACACACATTACACCCAGAACCAGAAGCACAAATATACCTTGGGAAGGAATTCATGCTCCTACCGGGAATCGAACCCAGGACTCACGGCGCAGAGGGCGGTGACCTGTCCACTGCGCCAACTGGGTCGTCAACTGGTCGTCGTTTATGTTATGTTTATGTTTATATCTAAGTTACCTTTAGTTTTAGGAAATATAGGCAATTGGCCTGTAGTTTTCTCATGTTTATATCTATGACAGATAATGTTATTTTAATGTATATTTCTTTTTACTAGTGGCTCTATGAAATCTCGCGTATTTTTTTTAATGGCTGAAATATGGTTTCTTACATTTTCAATCACCATATCTTCGCCATTTTGAGAAATTTTCAAAATCTGAATCGACAAAATTTTTACATATAATCAAACCTGCTCACAAAATTTCATGAGAATCGGTTTAGAAATGCGACCTGTAGAAAAGAACAACCGGAAATCCGGACATCCGGACATACGAAAGCAATTTTGCCCAAGCTGAAAAGGAGACGCTTCGCGCTTGCTCAGTCAAAAATTCTACTTATAATATACTTATTGGTAGTTTTGCCGCGAAAGTAAAAAAATAGCGTTGTCGATTTTGTATTATTTTCCAATACTTATGATTATTCGAGTGGTAATGTTAAATAATGATACATTATTAACAGTTAATAGTCAGTGGGTTGACTTCTTTAAAAAATATATATTTCGTATCTATATTGTCACCTGTCGATGTTAAAAATAAATGGTTCGAATGTATACAGGGTTATTTGGTCTCAGAACCTGATTCTCGTTTTTTAGATTTACGACTTTCTTCTTTGCTACTTAACTATTACAACTAACAGAGTGATATTAGCTCTCTCAGTTGCAGTTTTTAGATGATATCGAGAGTTACATATGTTTTTTTCCTTTTCAATGATAATGAAGTCTTCGGATACGACTAGTCGAGCATGGTTTTCTCACGCAAGCTTCGGGTCAACATCCGCAAAACTGCATTAACGTTTAAAGGATGACGTTATGCAAACAAATGATAATATTTTATTATTTAGCAAACTGATGCAGATTTTTTGCATTATATTATAATAGTAAGTTTTTTTATACTTGATAGCCAAGCATGTGACCACTATCTCACCTAATAGTACATTATAAATAGTAAATTATAAAATGGTAATATTTTTAGCACTTCTTACTCAAACCTAAATTAAAAACTGATTTATGATTGAATTAAGCAAAAGACTTTTTTTTTCTTTAGACTAATTGTTATTTCATATTTCTGTTCTTATCGAAATATAAACGTAAACATTTCACACTCACAGCCCCACACTAAGTTCGATGATTTGTGTCGTGGGTGCCGGAAACATTCACATCACACATATAATCACAAAGAAAACCAGTAACACAAATTTTCTAGAAAACTTTTAGATAAAACCTGTGTTTCCGCCAGGAATTGAACCCGACACAGGAGTATCTTTTGGGTCCGCGTTTGCCTACTAAGCAGGAGCTTAGAAAGCGGACGCGCACCCAGCTAAGCAATGGGCAATTCAAATATTAACTAAAATATCAAATAAGTAAATTATTCGGGAATTTCGTACCACGCCATCTATTGAAGTAATCTGAAGTGGCAATTACGACAGAAAATTACCAATTTTGATTTTTTGGCTGTTTCTTCAGGTATTTTTTTTTATTTTCTTTTTGCCTAATCAACCCCTGTATTGAGGCAAACAAAACAAAAAAGTAATATTCAAAATAAATAAGTTCTTCGTTGAATTAATGTTTTGACCCTGACTGAATAAACATAATATATAATTTACTAATAATTTTACCATACTTTTATGAATATTACATGTTAATGCTTAAAATTGTGTAATTAATTAGTAGAGATTAACCGGTTTTCATCTCATTATCAACCTTATTTTGTTGATTATGAGGTTGATAATGAAGTGAAATAATTTAACTTTTTTGTATGTTTATAAATTTTAATTAGTTCCTTCCTGATTTTAATACCCGAATTAAAGATCGATTTGAATGAGGTTTTTTTATTTGAAAGTTGTGGTTATCTATTTTTATTGAAAATCGGTGCAGCCGCCTTCCAGATAGTGCGTCGAGGGTATTTTCAAAATTTTGATTTTGCCACTTGTAAATAAATGTTTTAATTATAATAGTGCGTGATCACTTATGGTATGAAACCGTCCTGAACCCTTTCACTTGAGTCGTTCAAGCTTGAAGTTCAGGGTTGCGTTGGACGTACATTGGTCACCGTTTTTATAGTTTATTTTAATTGAATTTATTTGTAAGATTATTATATTTCTTTTGAGTATTATCCTTAAAGAGAAGCTATAAATGCTACATTTTCCCCTTTGGTTTCAAATAACTACAGTATTTATAGCTTCGGTAATGGTTAAATAAAATATTAGAATAGTTTGGTTAAGACACTGTGTCCATGGGAAAAGGGAGCTCATTTTTTTTTTTTAATTTACCAGACCGTCGCGAGTCGTAGGCGACGCCTGATCGAAATTCTGGTACTTATTTGGCACATTGCAAATCAGAGAGGCAATGCCGCCGGCATGATAGGTACGCTACCCAATGGTAATGGTATTGAGCACTTGAGTTATCGATAAGCTCGATGCCTCGTAGGTAGCTTGTTATTTGCAGTATAGATGTATATAGTTTTAGGGAATTGCCCCGTACTTTTAAAGACTTTAAAACGTACAAACCTTTTTGGAAAATAATAAAACATCGATAACACCGTTTCACTTTCGTGGCGAAACTGAACCAACGGATTTTATTGGTTGAAAATGGTTGGCAATTATAATTTTAAATAATTAATCGCAAGCAAAGCTTAAAAAAACCGACTTCACCGCTTTATCTTCGGAAACTTGATCAGATTTAATGTATTGCACACGCATTATTGACGATAACTCAAAAACTAGAGATCAGATCTTGATTAAGTTTCAACGGAACCACGTGAAAAGCAAATAAAAAAATAATCATCAAAATCGGTTCACAACGAAAGAAGTTATGATTAACTTTTAAAGTCTGTTAAAAACGAGAACATCGTCAATATAGTCCACAGAATACGCATTATTGACGATATCTCAAGAACAGCTGATCAGATCTTGATCAAATTTATATGGGACCAATTGGAAAGCAACATCTTCCAAAGTAAAAGTTTTTTTTTTAGTCGATTCACGTGGAAAGATGCTATGAGGTAATAAACAGAGAAAAAATACAGTCGACTTGAGTACTTCCTCCTTTTTTTGGGAAGTCGGTAAAAAACTAGGCCATGCATAATTATAATGATTATTATGAGGAACCTTTAAAAACATCAATATTCAAGGTATTAGCACCTCTTTCATTAATAAAACTGGTCAAATACCATTCACCTTACCAACAGGTTTTGGTCACATGAGAATTACTCGTAAGTCAGACATAGATAGTAGTAACACATCTTTTACTCATGATACCGTTCATTCATTGATTTCCATACAAAACCTGTTCGGTTACACATTTTGACGACCCTGTTGACGCAGTGGACAGGTCTCCGCCCTCTGCGCCGTGGGTCCTGGGTTCGATTCCCGGCAGGAGCACAAATTCCTTCCTAAAGGATATTTGTGCTTCTGGTTCTGGGTGTCATGTGTGTGTGATGTGAATGTTTCCGGCGCCCACGATACAAGTCTTTGAACTTAGTGTGGGGCTGTAAGTGTGAATGCGGGTTTTTTTTTGCGTCTAATTTTATTGAGTTTAAAATGTTTCCGCTAAATTTTCCACGATGTTTATACCTACTGTCGGTTTTTTGGGTATCTACATCATCTTGTTATCATAAGTTTTTTACATTAATCAAACATAATATAAGTAATTAAACGCGTGAGATAATTAAAAAAAGATGAGTTCAAAGTTCTGTGTGTACTATTTCAATATTTACACTTTCTGTACTTATACAACGAAGAAAAATTGATAATTAAAATCTCATTAAACTTTTTCTTATAAAAAGTGAGAAATATATTTTGAAACAGTGCGCGTTAGCAGTATAGTCAAGTAAATCTGTAATATCTTCGAAAATATTATAAAGGGCTATATTGATCTATATTAAATGCACAATGTATTTAAGTTACTTAATTGGATAATTATTAATGCTGTATTGCTTAAAATCGTAATTATTCCTCGTAAAAAGTAAAGGATAAAAAATGGTTATTTTTGGTTATCCCTAAGAGATAGACATATACCATCGCGGACTTTTTTGTAGACCTTTTTAAGGTGTATAATACTGTAGTACATTGTTTTGATCTATCTCATAGGGTTCAGCCAGCTTTGCAATGTAAGCGCAAAAAATGTGTTTATTTACGACATCACATTAGAAACCTCTAAAATTATCAGTATTTATCTGCTATATTATGAGTGTATTATACATATAAACCATTATCTTGAATCACTCTATCTATTAAAAAAACCGCATCAAAATCCATTGCGTAGTTTAAAAGATCTAAGCATACATACGGACAGACAGACAGCGGGAAGCGACTTTGTTTTATACTTTGTAGTGATAAGTAGTAGTACGGCTTCTCCCACGTATTAAATACTTGTATTTAAGAACGTAGGTCTTGTATTTTGAACTGCCCGGTGGCTTAGTTGAATGAGCGTTCGCCTTCTAAGCAGGGGGTATCGGGTTCGTTTCCCTTCGAGAACACAAGTTTTCTACTCAAGAATAGTTTGTGTTTGTGGTTGTGATTGTGTGTGTGATGTGAATGTTTCCGCCATATTTTTTGCCTGATGCCCTACATATACTTACATAATATAAATAGATATAAGTTGTTGAAGCACCTGTGGGTGGTGAGCTTTGATGCCTAAACCGGAATGTTAATCTTCTCATTCCGATGCGAAGACAGGGCCCAGTACCTGGGACCAGGCCCAATCGTAGTCCTTCACCGGCCTAATAACTATACAACTTTTGAAACAAAATTATAAACGTAGCTATCAAACGTTGAAGTGTTTGCTTTGGTTGTTTGTTAAAGTGATTGCTTGCAATTAGGGCGTGGGATGTGACAAATATAATAAACTAGCAGTGCCCCGCGGCTTCGCCCGCTATTATCAAGTTAAAAAGTAACCTAGTTAATCCTAGGTATAATCTATGTACATTCCAAATTTCATCCAAATCCGTTCAGCCGCTAAAGCGTAAAGATCCCAACAAACGTACTTACACACAACTTTTCGGTTTTATAATATTATAGTAGGACTAGCCGTACCACGCGGCTTCGCCCGCTATTATCAAGTTAAAAAGTAGCCTAGTTAATCCTAGGATAGATCCTAAATTTGGAATGTGCATAGATTATATCTATGCACATTCCAAATTTCATCCAAATCCGTTCAGCCGTTACAGCGTGAAGAAGGAACAAACATACTTAAACACTTTCGGATTTATAATATTAGTGTAAATAGTATGATTCTGGGTGAATCAAGGATTTTGCAGCTAAAGTAATGTAAGTAGGTTTGTCTCCTATTTCGATGGGGTGAATAAAATGGGACAGATGACAGGAACTGCATGTCAGTCTTAAATGTAAGGGGAAAATGAAACAAGTCGATTATTATTCAAAGCGGTTAAGTATATAATTCAATAAATACAATACAAAACAAAACACTTTATTGTATACCAACAAATATTATCAATGACAAATAGAATATTACAATCAGCGTGGTAGTACAATGGGCGGTCTTATCGCTTAAAGCGATCTCTTCCAGACAACCTTTGGATGGACAGTAACAGAAGAATCAATAGACGGTGGTGTAAGTACAATAAAAAAAATATATAATAGTACATAATTATTAACACCTACTATATATATATATATATAACATAACATAAAATAAACGCTTTTACACTCACTGCGTGGGACTAAGTTCAATAACTTGTATCGTGGGTGCCGAAACATTCACATCACACACACACACACACAATCAATCACACCCAGAACTAGAAATAAAAATATTCTTAGGGAGAAAACTTGTGTTTCCACCGGGAATCAAACTCTGCTGCATATACTCCTTCCTCACTTGATACAATACAATACAATACAAAACTCTTTATTGTATAACCAGTTTACAAAGTGTACAACTAAACAATTCTTAGAAATTATAGATTTTTTAGTGGTAATACAATCTTGATACTTAGGTAATATCACTAATATCAGACGCATGTCATAAAGCCAGGGGCGTAAATAAAAATGCATTCACACTCACACTCCCACAGACTTGTATCGTGGTCTCAGAGAGATTTACATCACCCAGAGAACCGATAGCATAACAAGATGTCCTTGCCTTTTTGTATCAAAAAATATTTTATTTTCCGCACAATATAATGAATAAAGAAGAACAATATATCTTTTAGTAAATTATAATCAAAACGATACATAGATATAATTAACTATTACTTGAACTAAGGTATATTTAACATGCTATCTTAGATTATAATAATTATGACAACCACTAACTTTGCTAACAATACTCAAATTTTCATGGAGCGACGTCGACTTAAAATACTACTTTAAGTTTTGTTTGGTGGAAATAGATAAAAAAATTATTTATTTGCACATAAAAAAAAACACTCACAAAGAAATCTTAAATATAACATACCTAGGAGCACAAAGGCGGTCTTATCGCTAAAAGCGATTTCTTCCAGACAACCAAAGGGAGATGATAAAAGTATTACAAGCAGGGACGGTGGACACCATTTAAATTAGTAAATGGAGCCCAGTTAGTTCAAAGTATGGATATTCAATATATTAAGAACAATAGCCGTGGAGCAGAGTGTAACCCCATAAAGCAGTTCCCGGTCCCCACATGCAGCACCCGATTGTATACTCTTGATAAATGTTGCTTTAAGATATATGCCTATAAAAAACCAACACCGATTCGTTTTTCGACGAATTCTAAAAGTTTTATGACTCTAAAAACCTTCACACCTTGCGGGTAACATTAACATACCGTTAATAAGGTCAACTCCACACGCACAATCTATTGCATTGTCAAATAAGGAAGTCGGCATTGAATACATGCAAAATACTTGATAATACCATTGCTTATTTACGCTTAAATAAAAACAACAAACCAGTTACCTGTATAACTTGTAATTAAACACTATTTATTTCTTAATTATTTAAATTTATGCAACATGATGACTTCAGTATCGGGGCAGACACCAGATTTTCTACAATGTTATTGCACTTTTGTTTTAGTTTGGTTCCGCAATTTTTAAGCATTTAGCCAATGCCAAGTTATAAAATATTTCAAATGTGTTATATTTTAAGCTATTGCATAGCTTCTATCGCGGGCCTTGACCGTTGAGACCGAATCCAGAAATTCCGTAACGAAAATAACCTAACACCCCCCACTCCGACCGGCACAGCGGTGATACTTTTTAGTTTTGCCATCTATCGATGAATAGCAGAACTTTTAATGACTTTTTTGAAATATCACGCTTGTCTCTTTAGTTCAGCAACTCGCCTCTAGGTGGCAGGAAAAAAAATATTGCATAAATAAAATAAATAAATAATTATAATTGCATAAGTTGATAAAAAATGCTATGCAATAGCTTTACCGCGGCAGTCCCCGAGTGCCACACGTCTTTTTTTTCATGAAAGTAGTCCTAGTCATAGTCAAAGAAAGAAGACAAAGGAAACTCTTTATTATGCTATATTTTCCGTAATAAATAAGATGATACAGTCTGTAATAAAAAGTTCTTTTAACTAATCCGGTAAGTACACCGGCAACACCGCGCCGCATCTTTTATATAACATGCACGCCAACGCCAGTTTACTCTCGACACCATAGACTTAAAAGAGAAAATAAATAATATATTTTAAAGGATTTCATTAAATTAATGTATATAATCCTTAAGGCACGTTAAGACCATGTAATAGTTTCGAAATAAGTAAGGACCTTCTGTGGAGTATAGTGTTTTATCAAACAGTGGATCTAGTGACTTAACGATACCGACATGAGTTTTCGTGACATGATCAATCTAACATTGAAGCTCATTTAATTGCATAAAAATGAGTCATAGTTACAATGGAATATGGTTGTAGTACTACACTCTTAGATATATAGAGTCCAGTCATGATATGCCGGTGGATGGGACTCAGGACCCGTGGCGTAGAGAGTAAATACTTTCCCACTGCGCCACCTAGGTCGTCAGTTATATAATACACATAGATACCTGCCTGTGTCATTTTGCTTCGACGCTGTTAATAAAATATAAAAAAATGAATGCTTTTATATTCACAGCCTTGGACTAAGTTCGATGACTTGTGTCGTGGGTGCCGTAAACCAAAAGAGACACATATTTTCCTTGTAGAAAAGTGTTAGTGTCCTCTACCTAGAACCAATACGCGGTCTAGGGTCTATTCTGGGCATGGGATATCGAACGGTTTTCTTTTCTTATGAACCATCAAATCGACTGAACTTTCAACTGATCCACTGTCGTAATGACGTTGCATCAATTCGAACAATCCTTATTTGGCGATCAAAATAGACCTACTGCTTAGAAGGCGGAAAATAATAGTTCCCTAGTACAAAAACAAAAGCTAGCGCCGCGCCGCTTTATTTACTTTTTGTCACATGAAAATTTGGTTGGTTAGATTTGTCGCATTGTGTGTGTTTATAGTTTCAGATAATTATATTATTGTAATTAGTTACTTCGTTGTAGAGCCGGAAATGAGCGAATTGGGTAGGAGCGTAGCGCGTAGCCACGCTACACGATCACTTGCTACACCTTCGAGACTTATTATAGTTTCCATGATGCACGCGGACTTCGTAGCACTCTTTAATAAAATTAATCATAATTACACTTTCTTCTATGGTATTCGGCGTAGATCGACTGCTCACGTAGGCTCAGAATAGTAATTAATGAACGTACGCGAAGCGGGTTTTAGCGAGTGGCTGGTTTATAATACCAATATAAACACTGCAGGAGCGCCGAAGCATTGAATTTCTGGATCCAGGTGTGATTTGAATGTTCTCGGCGCCCGCGACTTAAATATTTAAACTTAGTTCGGGACTAAAATGTATTTAAGTTTTCTTCGGTTGAATCCAGTGAATTAAAAGTATGGCCATTCAATTGTTTGAGAACATCCTACATCTTCCAAGCATTAAATTATAATTCTTTGCGCGGGGTCTATAGTGCTGGAAATCGTTTTATGTTATGTTCGTGAAATGTTGGACATGGTTTAGAAATAAATATTTATTTATTTGCTAGAGTCCCGCGGCTTAGCCCATGTTAAAGTATAAGCTATGTTTGTTCCAAATTTAATTTAAATTTGTTTAGCCGTTGGAGCATGAAGAGAATAAACATAAACATTTACACAAAAACCTTCGCATTTACAATAGTAATGTGATTTGTTTTACGGTACTTTTCCTACA
Source organism: Lomographa bimaculata (assembly GCA_948107665.1). Taxonomy (NCBI): domain Eukaryota; kingdom Metazoa; phylum Arthropoda; class Insecta; order Lepidoptera; family Geometridae; genus Lomographa; species Lomographa bimaculata. The sequence goes on from OX403605.1 coordinate 2,696,413, forward strand.
CCTTTGAGACTTATTATAGTTTCCATGACTTTATCTGGGGGATTACCTAAAGACTGCTGTTCAATAAGTGGACATTATTGGAAACTGTACATTAAAAGTACCTACATAACTTATACCAACCAGTTCCTGCATTACCTGCATTACCTCGTGGCTGACGTGTCACGAACCGATCATAATCGAGCTGCAACAATATTTATGTTGCAACTCTTAATATTCACAATGGCAAGCTTTTGTAGTGCAGTTAGCCAAGCACGGATAAGAGAATCAATAGACATCCCGTAAACTGAGTTTTTAAAGCAATACTTTGTATGGAAGGCATTTGAATTCTGCTCCGCAACCTTTTTGTGTGACGAAAGGTGGGGGTAAACACTGTGATGAATAATTAAAATGTTTCCCTGTAATACAAAAGTTTCACTTCTATCGTGTCATTACGACACACCCTGTTTTTTTTTATAACATTATTTGTATTAATGCACTGATAGAACTTAGTGATTATATTTATGTTTATGAATATTGCAGCAATACCGAGGCAATAAAATATTAAAGTCTTGAACCGCTGCCATAGTTTACAATTATAATGTTTATAATTATACTTGTCATTGCCTCCTACATTAATTGTAGGAGGACATACTCTATTTAATTATAGTAGACCACTTCCATTAGTCACTGTTATCAAAATGCGAGCTGTAAGCTATGCTGACAACATTTTTTTGCAACGCTTTCATCTGTTTAATAATTAAGGGTAAATTGTACAGGCATTAGTTTGACCTCAATGTCATCTGATAGAATTAAGCTAAAATATACTAAACTTGACGGTTAAGAAATTATTATTATTAAAACTATCGTGAGTCGTATTCATGTAGATTTAGTTTAAATTATTTCTACCGGAAAACAAGAACGAAAGTAACGTTCCATTCCTTTGCAGTTCGCATAATAAAAGCTTTGGTAAAGCTTGGACGGTCTGTAGGTGTAACTAGAGCAAATAAACTATAAGTTTCTGCGGCGTCTATTTATATATAATCCATGGACAATTGGTCACATCTTGCTAAGCTCTATATAAGTAGACAGGCAGGACCCAGTGCTTAGCAATGACTGGTCACGATATAAGTTCCCTGTTGAAGTGGCCTTTGCAAATTTGCATGTTCCAATGTTCTTTGTTCAGATAGGAAGTAAATTACTCATTGATTTCCTATTCCACGTTATGTTTTTTTTGGAAATATTATATTTAAGAATCTTCTTGTCGTTCCCTCACTAATGAGGATAGTGACCATATGTAAATAATCTCCATTTGTATCGTCTACAATACTTTGTTGTAGTTTCCCCTATTAAGTCTATTATGTTACTGTCTCCTGGGTCGCTTCCTCTGCATATCTCCCACTATCAGTTGCATTTCCAGATCATGCTTTTGAGATCCCATTTTATGCCCAAAAAAGCTAAGATGAGATAAGGTAATATACAAAAATAAGTAACTGTAGTAATTTGTATTCCAGCGGATTTTGATTCCTATGCTTTAGTCACTAAAGCACTGTTTCTATAATAAAATAATTTTGATTTTAATTTTAAGGAAAAATACATTGTTCAGTTGAAATTAGAACTTCCTCAGTGTTTTAAGAAGTAAATTACAAATTGAACCTATTAGGTATAATTGATACTCAATCGTTATACCTTGGTAGAGGAGCTTTCAGTTTTAGCTTAAACGATCTCTACTTATGAGACAATCTTACAAACCATACATTTTTCTCCTATCTCTATGCATACAAATACAACGATGCAAATCCTGTAAATACAAACTGAAAGAAATTAATCTTTAAATTCGGTTGTGTATTAGCAGCTAGACTACTGACTTCAAAAAATTAGGAGTTCTCAATTCGTCTGTATTGTTTTTTGTGTGTTACCTCAGCAATTTTTCTAGGTAAACCGATTTAGATGTTTTTTTTTATCATTTAAAAGCTGGTGCTTCCCATGTGGTCCCGTTTAAATTTGATCAATATCTGACTGGTACTTTTTAAGTTATCCTCAGTAATGCGTATTTAATTCATTTAATCTGATGAAGAGTTCCGAGGATAAGGCGGTGAAGTCGGTTTTATTAAACTTTGCTTGCGTTTAAATTATTTACCTAAATAACGTGTGGGTCGTGAGGCACGGCAAGTATACATATATTCAAAATGACGTAGGCCTGCTATAAAATAGGAATAAAAAGATACAAAAGAACATACTTTATCTACCGACTTCACAAAAAAGGAGGAGGTACTCAAGTCGACTGTATTTTTTGTGTGTGCTTCTTTCCATGTGAACCAATTTTGAATTTTTTGAAGTGGATGATTTTGCTTTCTAATTGGTCCCATTTAAATTTGATCTAGATCTGATCAGTAGTTCTTGAAATATCGTCAATAATGCGTGTTTAGTACATGTAATCTGATCAAAGTTCCGAAGATAAAGAGGTGAGGAATGTTTTTTTTAAGCTTTGCTTGCGTTTAATTATTTAAATATCATCCAAGAGAATACTTCGAAGTCTTGAAGGTTCAATGTTACCTACTGCCCTTTACAAGTCTGTATTTAGGTACAGGCCTTCTAAGATAATAAATAGCTACTTTAACCTAAGTACCTATTGTTGTTGTACGTATTTAGTACAAGCTCTTGAACTACTCTTCTGCAAATAATAATTAAATTAATATTTTCTTTAATTAGCAATTAGGTCTAGCAAATTATGTGAAAATCATTGTAATATCTCGGTAGGTATTGTGGTCCGAGTTTATCAAAACAAGTTAACGGTCTGTTAACGTTGGTTTTTTTTTTCTTGCTTCAGCTACGCAAACAATGTTTATGTTACAGCTAGTATCAAGAATTTCTATTAGAGTTTTGGAGCGAAAGCGAAAATCGCGCTTTTCAACTTTGTATGATCTGGTTACATTCTTGCACGTTCACGAACTATTAACAGTTGATAATAATTGTCCGTAGCTTAGTTCGATGTGCATTCGCCTTCTATTTAGAGGTATCAAATTCGATTCCCGGAACACAAGTTTTCTCCCCAAAGGAAATATGTGTTCCTGGTTCTGATTGTGAACGTGTGTGTGATGAAAATGTTACCGACACCCAAGAAACAATTCATCGAATTTAGAGTGGCGCTGTGATTGTGAAAGCGTTTATGTAATAATGTCATTATATCATTAGTTACACTTTAAAACTTTAAGAATTATAAGTTAAAATATTATAGAAAATAATACAAAATTGAAATTTTCTCTTTCGCGGTGAAATTCTTGAAAAGTCGTTTATATTAATTACTAGCCGTGCCCCGCGGCTTCGCCCGCTATTATCAAGTTAAAAAGTAGCCTATGTGTTAATCCTAGGTATAACCATTCCATGTACATAACATTCCAAATTTCATCTAAATCCGTTCAGCCGTCAAAGCGTGAAGAGGGAACAAACATACTTACACACAAACTTTCGTATTTATAATATTTTAGTAGGATTAATTTCATACACTGTTGTATGTTATGACGTTTGATTTTATCAGCATTTAACTTAACCGCCATCTGCTGGTTAAACGAACGTTATATAAAGTTAACTGCAGTATCGTGATCTCGGGCCTTAGGTTTAGCTGTGACTAATTGAAACCAATAGATAAAATTAGTTTTGTTGAAGTCGGCATTGATCTTTAAGCTCTTGGGTTATCAGAAGTAATTAACATTGTCATCTTGAACAGAAGAATGAAGAGTCTTGTTAAATGACCTAATGATTTTATTGTTTAATATATTATTTAGAGGAATGAGCAAGAATGACACGCATTTATTCCATTCCCGGTCTGTCATTGAATAAGAGAAACGACAACCATGTTTTTTTTCCGACTTCAAAAAAAGGAGGAGGTTCTCAATTCGTCGGAATCCTTATAAACCAATATGGAAATGCATTGTTTTGTTTAAAGACAAATACGTTCTAATTGGTCTCATTATAATTTAATCAAGTACAGATGTAGAGTTTCGGAGATATTTGCGACTGAAGTCGGTTACTAGTTTTTAAACTCGTATTTTTAACCCGTAATAGGTAAGTACCTATTACGTTTTCCGTGAATCTCTGCCTTCTTCGCTGCGGACGCCGGGTTCAATTCCTGTAGTACGTAAACAAATGCTCTAAAATAAATTTGTGTTTAAGGTTGTAGTTCCATATGTAACGCGAATGCTACAGCAATACAAGTCTTCGAACTTAGTGCGGATCCCCGAACTTATTCTAAACGTACGCTTTGGGTGGTTTTCCACCAGAAATGTGCTATGCAACTATACTGCGATGTAAAACATATCCAAGTGTATTTACATATGTATTTCCATAGCACGCATTCTTCTATATAAAAAACATAGCTTAGTTGAACCCATTTCCACCAGTACTGTGCTATGGACCAATAAATATGATTGCATGGATATCAAATGCATCTATAGCAACGTAGCATAGCACATCTCTGGTTGAAAAGCACTATAAGTCAATCGTTTTGTTATTAATGCAATATTTTTTTATTATTACGTCGTTGGTTTACTCTAGATAGTCACGTAGCGAGCTAATTAAATACTTAGGCATTGATGATCATAATTACAAGAGATGTACATTGTACGTGGCTGTCATGGCGTGATGATTGCCTGCGCTAGACATCATCACTTCAGTCTACTGTTAAGGCCCTAATCACGGTTGGCGTTTTATTTTTACCTTCAGTGACAAAAAAATTAAATAAAAATTAAAATGACAAAAAGAGCATTTTCAAACCATACAGTTATCCGGCTCACTGTAGCATATAAAGGTGCATATTTTTTATTTTAAATGATGATAGTTACGCAAGTCTTTATTTTTTGTAAGTTTGATTGTTTGTTAGTTTTATTCAAATTTCGTAAAAATAAAGTACCGTAAAGAGTGAAGAGGTTCTTTAACTAGAGAATATGCTTACGTAAAATAAATTTCATTTATATGACATAAAATGATAATAACTATTTGATTTAAAAAAGAATAATGGATGTGATTTGATAATGAAATCCATTTAAAATTTAATTGTAAGAACTATTCATTATCATATCATAGATACATATCCGACAAATATTTTATATATAAATTGGTTGAATAGTGACACAATTTAACAATAATCCCTAAATGAAGACCAAAACTGGACTTCGCTACAACATTTGGAATAGGCTTTGTCTTTGTCATATTTACTTTGAAAGCCGCTTAGTTAAGTACCACTTTTAAAGCCAGTAAGAGAAAGGTCAAAGCTGAGTTTGGACAACGCTCATTAAAAATGCTGCAATTCTAAAGACAAAACAATACATCTTGTACTATTATTTATTCTGTGGAAAAACCTATCACAAGATATGTATTGTCGCTATTAAGTTTCTTTACGCTTATATTTCCTAGATTTTCGAGAGTCTACAAAAGCTTAATGAGAATAATCTCACAGACTTAATGTTTAGTACGGCTGCTCCTAGAAATCTAATAAAAGCAATTATTTTTCACAAATTTATCACTAATATGTAGGTACTAATAACTATATCATTTTTGTTAGAAAAACACGCACGTTTAAATTTTTTACAGTAAATTTGTATAAATATGGCGCGTTACTCTGAACTTAGTATAATGTATCCATAGCTTCACTTTATGTTACTCTAAGCAATTGTTCATTAATGAGGACGTAAAAAGTATTTCATTAAAATAATCGGTCGAAGTAGAAAACAACAGAGTTTGCGGTCACATGTGGTAGAAATGAAACGTATTAAAGAGACAACTTTTTATATTCTCGTTACATTTTTTCGTTTCATAAAATTCAATTTGTACTTGTAAAGAAGTTTAAATAAAAAGTCCGTGATACCAATTGAAACCTAACACTGGATACTGATTGGTACAAGCGAATTAATCATGATTAAAAAGCTTTTGGTAAAAAATATCAGAATATTCCGGGCTTCAGGAATTAGGACAGTGTCTCATGTTTGGGAAATTAATTTTCTAGAAGCTACATCTACCAGGCATCAGCTACTAAAACATAATGGCAAAATCGCAACAAAATATGTGCACAAATGCTGAGTCTATTGTTTGGAAACAAACCGTTACTTGCAATAACAAAGCGATTAACACGCATCATCTGTAAACGGCCTATGCATGACATAACCGTGTCAAGGGCGTCGCGTGGCAATGACCTAGGGAACACTGCGCTCATCGCAAATGAAACCTTCATCGTAAATTACCTACATGAGTTGTGAAAATTGTGATATATCCTTTTCATAGGTGGGTTATTACAACACAAACAGCCTTTATTAAGCTAGGATGTTGTGTTAGTGTTGCTCATCAACTTGGCTCCGTACAGAGCTGGCGTTGATAGGAACGCGAGCCATTGTGGATTTTTTCTGAAGGACTACTCGCTGCTGCCTGTGTGTAGCCTCTACAGCGTCACAGGGCGGGAGCCATTGTAATCTGTTTAAGCTTTAGATGTAGCTCTATATATTGAGATGCTGAAATGTGTAATTTGTTTTGACAATTTTCATTGTAAATGCATTTTATAATCATAACATTTTGATAGAAAATCATGCTGACTATTCTAATCATTTTAATGTAATTTTTTTATAAGCTTAATTCTATCTTACTTTTATTTTATAATATTTTTTTACATGCGTTTTTACATACGATTGCAAATAATTCTGTAACATTGTGTAACTGCCTCAGTTAGGTATAATGGACAATAAATGCATATAATTTCATATAATCCTTATTAATTATAAATCATACGAAATGTTATTCCTGGAAGATGTATTCTTGGTAGCAGAGTGTGGTTGAAGAAATAGGAAACATTCACATACGTATAATCCCTTAACCTTAAATATATACAGAATCCATCGATAATCATAAAATGATCGTGAAACATTCATATATCTGTTTTGGAGCACTTACCATGTTTCGGTGTGATGGAATATAGTAAGTGTAGTAAATATCACTACTGGAATATGGTAAGTGTATCAAATATCACTAACCTGCCTAATACTAGTTGTGGTCTTTTAGAGCAGTTTAGATAATAATATGTGTGAATAGATACAAAAAAAAGTATAATTTTTTTACTAGTACAGATATCAACTGACAAAAATATTTAACTTATTTCAATGACCATTTATAATTGATTATGTCCACGTTGGGCGCCATTACACGAACGAATTTGAACTAAAATTTGGAATGTACATAGCTTATACCTTTGATTAACACATAGGCTACATTTTTCCCTAGCCTGTTTTAACTTAAAATAATACAAAATACTTAGAATCGCACCTAAACATAATGATTATCGACTGTGCGACATCGGAAGCTTCACTGGCTATGTAGGTCACTAGTTAGCTGGAACGTGTGCTGTCAATCAAATTCACTGCGTATAGTATAACGCATTAATAAACAATCTGCTGTTATTTACGATATAACTGGACAATGAAACTTTAATAGAGCAATATTACTGACGTAATGGGCGTAATAATCCATCTGTTGCAATCTGCACAAGATGAGAATGACTTCGTCACTTCCTTATTAGTCATTCTTTTGCGTATGTAGGTACTATTACTATAGCCGTGCCCCGCGTCCCTAGTTTGAAAAAAACATGCGGGACTGTCTTTGGGGACTGCCGATAGAAGTGTAAACTATATTAACAAATACACAGTATACTGAAACTCTTTTTGTTCATCCAAAAAGTAAACATATATACACAGTATACATATAGCTCATGGAAAGCGTTCGGTGACGATGACGCGAAATCCATGATTTTTGTACACCCAAAAAGTGCTCAATGCGACTAAAGAAGTTTTCACTTAAAAAAATATACTTACTGTCGAATTGAGAACTTCCTAAAACTACTGACTACTACTCCTACTCTTTGAAGTCGGTTAAAAAGTAGCCAAAGTTATAAGTTATGTATATTCCACATTTCATCCAAATCCGAGCGTGCAGATTCTGAAATCTGTCTTTTTTGTTTGATGAAAGCACGAGCTTGAAGAAATTAGTTCGATCCGATAGGTACTCGCTAGTATATATACCAATATTTGTTAATAAAATTTGTAAATTGAAGTATCTTATTTAGTTTAGTTCATAATGTAGTTGTAAATAAAATTTTATTTTTTATATACTGAATTGTTGAAAAAATGTTTATAGATTAAAAAGGGCACGGACGCTAGCTGTGAGGTGAGAAAAATTAAATGATAATCGACTTTCAATTGGGTTCATCATTGTGAATATTGCTGTTTGCTGTACTAGTAAATTTAGAAAAATTGTATGACGTCATCTACCGAGTATACTGTTTTAGAAGATGACATCACACGTCCTAGTAAGACGTTAATAATAAGGGAAAGGATAATTTCGTCGCTTCAGGCAGGGCTTGAGTAACTCAGCGGTTAGAGCAAAAAGCATGACATATTATGGCTTCGGGTTCAATTCTCGCCTTAAGCGGTATTTTTTCCTTTCTAAATTTGCTACTATAGTTCCGCCTTTTTTTTACCACCATTTCACCTGAAGGTAAGAGACGATGTGGTCGACGATGGAGCAAGCCAGCCTAGAAGATACCTATTCTCATCATAATTATCCTACTAATATTATAAATCCGAAAGTTTGTGTGTAAGCGTGTAAGTATGTTTGTTCCCTCTTCACGCTTTAATGGCTGAACGGATTTGGATGAAATTTGGAATGTACATAGATTATACCTAGGATTAACACATAGGCTACTTTTTAACTTGATAAATCCGGGCGAAGCCGCGGGGCACGGCTAGTAATATTATAAATCCGCAAAATTTGTGTGCAAATGTGTAAGTGTGTAAGTATGTTTGTTTCCTCTTTACGCTTTAACGCCTGAACTGATTTGGTTGAAATTTGGAATGTACATAGCTTATACCTAGGATTAACACATAGGCAACTTTTTAACTTGATAATAAGCAAGCGAAGCCGCGGAGCACGGCTCTAGTGCTATATAAACAAAAAAATCAATTTCTGTTTGCTTCTATTAATAAGCAGTAATACATGTCAAAAACTCTTTCAAATAATTAATAGTCATTAAAAGTTTACAGCTGTGTAATTGACCACAGTTGACGGAGAACAGGGAAAATCCCAACTCAATGTGAATGGAATTATACTTTTAAAATTAATGACTATTTATTACAATAAGAAACACTAAAAGCTTACCAGGAAGTTCACACAAGTACATATTTGTAGAAGGTGCTACGTATGAAATGCTACCTACAGAAATTAACCTGTCTACCTACCTAACAATACAGGTATCTTAACTTCTAAAAGTTTATATGGTGCCTAACTACGGGCCAATTGCCTATATTTCCTAAAACTATAAAAAGTCTTATCAGAGCGCCTGGTTGAGGCGACGCGTGATCAAAATGTTGGTACTTACTTGGCTCAACGTATTAGCATTGCAATTCAGAGAGGCAATGCCGCCGGCATGATGGGAACGCTACCCACTGGCAGTGAGCTTGAGCATCTCGATGCGATGCTCGATACGACTATACGCTCGATATCTTGTAGGTTACTTAGGTCTTTGCTGTATAAAGTTTTTGTTTAGTTTTAGGAAATTTAGGTATCATTAATACTTAATCAGCATAGGCAGGAGTCTAAACAAATCATACTGAGTAGAAAAACTTGAATATCGTCTTCGCTCCAAAAAACCACTAGAAATTCAAGTAAAGTCTCTTTACGAGGACGATTTGACTATGTCTGGACCATGTCTCTTTTACTTGACTTTGACTGTGACTGGTGCAGAAGACTAGTGTTATGAACTACATAAATTAAACAATTTTAAAGAATGTATATACCTAACATGACTTGTCTGGCTAAATGCACATAGTTTACGAAGCCTAAATTATATAAAGAAATAACGTTACGAGCTTTTTATCCGACTTCAAAAAAAAGGAGGAGGTTCTCAATTCGACTGTTTTTTTATGTAACACACTTACCTCATAACTTTTTTTTAGGTGAATCGATTTTGATGATTTGAAGCTGGTGCTTCCCATGTGGTCCCATTTAAATTTGATCAAGACTTTTTGAGTTATCCTTAATAATGCTCATTTAATCTGATCAAGGGTTCCGTAGATAAAGCAGTGAAGTCGGTTTTTTAAGCTTTGCTTGCGTTTAAATTATTTTTTGTTCACGGGAGCCCTTGGTGATATATCTGGACAGTGGACATATTGCCAACCGGAACGAATGCCAGGCAACAATGCGTCACCTTCAAGGTTATTCTACAAATTGCTAATGATGACTTTCACTTTATAAGCCACAAGAAATCAAATTACCATGATAATTTGTCTGGCGACAAAAAACAAAAAATGTGAATAAGGAAAAATACTTGGTATCGGTTGGTACGTACCACGTTGCAGATATAGCCATCGATTATTGTTGATTGTAGACGGAAAGATGAAATAAGTCAGTTTATGCCTTGAATATCTACTTTTCAGTCGAATCTTTCAGTGCTGAAGGACAAATCAGATACCCTAAAACACATTGAAAATACAGTAATTTCAATGGGCTCCAAACTAGGCATTGCCTATTTTACGACCTTATAATAATTTGTTTAATATCACGAATGCTTCGGACTTTAAGGTTATGGAACATCAACTTAGTTCAGAAATAAGAAAGCAAAAATTTTCTCAGAGCGGGACTCGAACTCGCGTCTTAGGAACACCGGCCCAATACTGTAACTACTAGAACATCTGATATCCTGCGATCCGAGTACTGTGCCTGCCACTTGCTGGCCTGGCTTTGTATTCTGCAAAGAAACAATAATGTTCAAAAGTATGTAATAGTCAAGGATGTTGTAGCTAAAGTAATAACCGTAGGTTTGTTTCCTATCTCGATGGTAATAGTACAATTATTATAGTATCTATTTTAGTACGTAAGTTTACTCGTAAAAAGTAACTTACTTGTCAAGACGAACCAAACCAGCCCAAACTCGATGGTATTTCATTAGAGAATTCCAATTTTTTCTATTCAAGATAGTCAACATTTTGACCACCGTCTAACCTGATGTAAGCGACGATGTGGTCGACGACGGAGTAAGCTTGCCTAGAACACACCTATTCACTCGCGACTCTAAGACTCCCATATTGTACTCATCAGAAAACACTGACTCAGGCAAGGAGTTCCATTCCTTTGCGGTTCGCACAATGAATGTGGAAGCAAAACGCTTCGTGCGCATTTGTGGAATGTCTACCATATAGCGGTGTCACTTAGCAGTTTGTCTGTTTGTCCGATGATAGAACGGGGATAGGGGAACTAGATCGTTGCAGTTCCTTGGCACACTCCGAAATGTATTCGATAAAAAACCGAGAGACTAGCTACTATACGGCGATGACCCAAGCTCTAAAGCTTTGAATTAGTCAGCTGCTCGCTACCAATGAGTCTCTTAGCTCTACGCTCAATGATGTCAAGAACTCAAACTGATACTTAGCTGAACCGGCCCAAAGATGAGAACAGTACTCCATACATGATCGGACTTGTGCTTGATACAAATTGAGCAACTGTCCCGGTGTGAAGTACTGTCTCACCTTTGCTAGGATTCCCAGCTTTTTTGGAGCTAGTTGGGCTTCTGGCTCGATGAAATTTCCAAAATTGAGCTTTGAAGTTAGAGTCATATTGAGTAACTCTAGATGGTTAGTTACTGTTAGGGATACATTGTGGAAAGTTGGAGTCTGTTCAAATTGACTCCGTTTAGCGGAGAATAAACACGCCTGTCTCTTGGTGCCATTCAACTTGACCAGGTTGGCATCGCCCCAATCGGAGACTGCCTTAAGGCAGTATAAGAACAAGTTTAGACGCTCAACCATTGACTCCTTTTGGGACTGGATTTGTGCTCCACTAGCTTGTCCAGATATGGGCCACTTCCGGCACCATCACTAGATCAGCTCTATGTCATAATAATATTGCATTGTCATCCGATTTACATATTATATACAAAATTTCAACTCTATCAGAAACCGGAAAATGGGTCAATTTAACTTTGATTACAGACAGACACCGGGACAGGTGACACTAAATGAAAGCTTGTGGAAAATATATATTTAAACGCAACCGTAAATATATACAACTGAAATTTTGACGCAAGTCACGAGATATAAAACTAAACGAACCATAAAATAATGCCGCAGAAAACCAAATCATCCGTCAAATTGATGTATTGAGTACCAAGTTGAAAATTAATCATGCAATGATGGCCTAGAAGAGGTGAATCTCTAGAGGTCAAACATTGGATCAGTGGACAAATACAATAGGTTTTTGGCACTTTGCACGTACTGGTACGTAAAAAAGTGTCATTGAAAAACAATGGCTTCAGATTTTATCATAGTTAAGTTGTCATACCTTAATATGTCATGCATGAGAGAAGATGATGTACCTGCTTATTGTAAGGTTTTTTAATTCTGATAGGTTAGGTTAGGTAGGCGTTTGGCCTTTTTTAAGGTTCCGTACCCAAAGGGTAAAAACGGGACCCTATTACTGAGACTTCGCTGTCCGTCCGTCCGTCCGTCCGTCTGTCACCAGGCTATATCTCAAGAACGGTGATAGCTAGACAGTTGAAATTTTCACAGATGATGTATTTCTATTGCCGCTATAACAACAAATACTAAAAATAAAATAGAATAAATATTTAAGGGGGGTACCATACAACAAACTTGATTTTTTATAGATAATAATACGGAACCCTTCATGCGCGAGTCCGACTCGCAATTGGCCGGTTTTATTTATGTAATTGAGAGACGACACAAGCAAACGGCGCACCTGATGGTAAGCGTCATGCTTGCCCAGTTTGAACGTCACGTTATGAACTTAGGTCAGAATCCGGCAAAGCACTGCACTCCTCATCCTGAGATCCACATCATCAGTCTGTATTGATCCACTGCTGGACACAGGCCTCTACCATTGCACGCCACTGAGCTCGATATTTAGCTCTTCTTTTCCAACCACTGCCAGCCACTTCACGTATGTCGTCGCTCCACCTAGCCAGAGGGCGTCCTCGCAAACATTTGCCGAGTTTTTCTCCACTCTGGAACACGTCTACCCCATCGGTTATCAGTTCTACGGCAAATATGACCAGCCCACTGCCACTTCAGCTTGCTAATCCTGTGGGCTATGTCGATAACTTTAGTCCTTTGCCGGATCACTTCGTTTCGTATAATAAATAAATAATTATTACGTACCTAAATAAAAATATTTTATTTGGTTCTCTATTAGAAGGAGGGCGGTCTTTGAGTTAAAGACATTTCATTTAAATGACATGAAATTAAAATACTGAATCAAATAGTCAAAAGACAAATCAACTAGATTATTTCAAACTAGCCGTGCCCCGCGGCTTCGCCCGCTATTATCAAGTTAAAAAGTAGCCTATGTGTTAATCCTAGGTATAATCTATGTACATTCCAAATTTCATACAAATCCGTTCAGCTGTTAAAGAGGCTAACACACAAACTTTCGGATATATAATATTAGTATTTGTGATTCTGGTTCTGGGTGTAATGTGTGTGTGATGTGAATGTTTCCGGCACCCACGATACAAGTCTTTGAACTTAGTGTGGGGCTGTGAGTGTGAATGCGTTTGTTGTTGTTTGTAGTAGGATTAAAATACTGAAAACTATGTTACCTGCGCAACAGAGTACATGCGAAGAAACACTTAAAGTAGGCAATTATAAGTACTAAGTATAAGTTAAACATTATTACCTTGTTCATAATAAGTTAGTTCATTGTAACCGCGGTTACAAAAGACACGCAATACCTCTTCATTTAATAAAATAACTACATAGATGCACTGTCATGTAGCTCTTTGTTGTGTATAATAAACGAAAATAGGTATTTATGTGACAAATAAAGTGTTATAATTAGTTGCTATGTTATTTTATTATGTTTATATTATTAGTTAAAAATCGGTAACGCATCGGTCGTGTATAATTAGATAGAAGTTGGAAGAAACCTGGTAAGTTTAAAAGGCGAACTGTGATCGTCTTGCCCTATTATCAACGAAATATTATATATTTTTAATGTGACGTGTGTGATGCTTGGCTCCCCGGAGTCGATTCCCAACATGGGAAATGCCAAGCAAAAATTAGGTTCTCAGCCTCAAGTTCAAAAAAGTCTATCTATCATGAAACTTAAGTATAATATACGTGATGTAATTAAAAACAAATGCGCAAATCAATTGCTTATTATAAAAAAATATACGCAATTAACCTCACAAGAGAATGAGAAATACTCTGTTTAGGCCAAATGTGGATGCGATATCTCATTTCGGGGCAAACGACTGTTTATTATTTTAGTATTTATTTTCGATTATAAAATCAATAAAAATATTACATTTTCTGTCAAAATAAATGTTTGTAAATGCGAGTATGTTTGAGCAATTCTAACGAGGCAATTTTGACGTTCTTTCTGTTACATCCACTTTCTTCTTTAAAAAAGCAATTAAATAAGATAAATGTTATAGGTGTAATTCTATAATGATAAAAAAAAATCATGTATTCCATATTATATATATAAAAAGCTTTATTTTCAACCGACTTCAAAAAAGGAAGTTCAAGCAAAGACCGAAATATAAGCGATGAAGTCGGTTTTTTTAAGCTTTGCTGGCGTTTCAATTATCCTATTTATTATTATAATCGATTAACTAAAGTCTTGTAGATAATATTCCAAACACGTGCCATAAATACATAACCATTAGTTTATGTAACAGGATTTATTACATATGACATTGAGTTTATAATCTAGTAATAAGATTACTTGTTTATACCTAGGCCGTGTGACGCGTTTAGGTAAATGTGTCAAAAATTCAGGTCGTGGATAACTTGTTAATAAATTCTAAATGAGCCTATTAATTATGCCTAATAAAAACGGCGAGTTATCGTAGCTTTAACGCCAAGCTTTCCCATTCATGGTAGAACTAGTACTACTTGGTCAAGCCTTAGGCTTACCATGAATTGTTACCATTCATGACGTGGCAGAACCAAAATTTTTTAAATACCCCTGAAAAATACATCTGGAAAACAGCTACTATACCTATACCTATTTTCACTAAACAAGGCTAACATCTTTTTTTCAAATTTTGCACCTTTTTTAATTTTGTTATGTTAAAACACCGACGTCCAACTTTGTTGCGTAATTCCTCTCCATTGAAAGGTTGTCTGAAAAAGATGGTTTTAGTGATAAGACCGCCTACTGTTACACTTATTTTGTTAGTCATTTTTTTACTTTCTGTTTTGTCACAAATATGGTGTTCTATAAAGAGTTTATCTATTTAAGAACACTCTCAATCAAGTCACCTTTCAAACAAAAAAAAACGAAATCGAAATCGGTCCAGCTGCTGAGCTACGATGCAACAGACTGACATAGATACCCACTTAAAACGTGTAACCCTTCTTTTTCGTCTACTAAATAGTGGTTTATATTTAACTCCGGTAGTAGGTTACTCTAATAAGTACTGTAATAATACGGTAATACGGTATAATATACCTAGTATAATTATACTTAGGTATATTAATACAGTAACTTATTTTTACATACTAAAGAAATTCATATTAAGATATAACTTTCAATAAACCTTGTATAAGTAGTTAAAAATGTTTTGTCTCATTTTTATGACAAAACATAAATAACTGTTGAAAGTTTATAGAACATGTTTTGTACCGACTTCACAAAAAAGGAGGAGATACTCAATTCGACTGTATATAACTTCTCCTCATAATTTCTTTCCACGTGAACCGATATTGATGTTTTTTTTGTTTGAAAGCTGGTGCTTTCCCATTGGTCCCATTTAAATGTGATCAAGATCTGATCAGTAGTTTTTGAGTTATCGTCAATAATGCGTGTTTAATACATTTAATCTGATCCAGGTTCCGATGATAAAGCGGTGAATTTGTTTTTTTAAGCTTTGCTTGCGTTTAATTAATAATGATCAAGTGAGATAGTCATTACAAGTAGCTACAAGATATTTTTTTAAGTGGCAGAGACTATAATCATATTGTTTGCGTTTAATCGATTACCTTCACGTGATTTTAGATTACCTATCGTGCAGAATAGAGCCTTAGTCTATCGCTCGAACGAAGAGAGTTTTATTTAAATGCTGAAGAGGCAAGCATTTGATCACTCACCTGATGGAAAGTGATGATGCGGCCGAAGATGTGACATGCTTGCCTAGAAGATACCTATTCACTCGATACTTAAAGACTCCCAGATTATACCGTTTGGGGAACAAAAACGCAGGCAATGAGTTCCTCGCTGTACGGATGATGAACGTAGAAGCGAAACGCTTCGAGCGAAATGGAGGTATGTCGACCATAAATGGACTTTTGATAGTTTGGCTTGTTGTTAGATGGTAAAAAGGGTATGGAGGAATTAACTAATTTCCTGAGCACACTCTCCAAAATGATTGAGTGCCATTAATGCAATCTCTAAGTAGAATGATGACCCAATAATGCATATCTCTAACAGGTCCGGCTGTGTTGCAAAAACCCTTAGCAAAAAACCGAAAAAAAATCCACAAAATGTTTATGCCTAGTATATGTACAGAAGTAGAATAGAAGTTCTAGTAAAGTTTCTACCACTTTACTAGGACATAACTTGACTAATACTCGACCACGACTCTTTTATTTCACTTTAAATGTGTCTAGGACTTTTATGAATGAACTATTAAAAACATAAAAAAGATTTATTACTTGACACTGGTAAAATAAACTGCGACCAAAATTAAACAGGAAATATTTTTATATGTTTTTTTTTTATATCAAGTTTTTTCCAGTTGTAAATAATAAATGACTAAAAAGTTATATAACCAGAGAACTTGTCAAGACGAATCAAACGAGCCCAAACTCGACGGGTTTATCTTCTATAGTTCAGAAGTTCCCATGGCCATCGTCCGTCTCCATCATCAGACCAGCTCCATGTTACAATTTTATTGTATTGTCACTGAAGATACATAAGTACACCAAATTTAAATCAAATCGTGAAGTGGGTCTCATTTAGCTAACAATATTTGAATACAGACCGACAGATAGATTAAAACACACAGGACAGGTGAAACTAAAAAAAAGCTTGTTAAAAAGATTGAATAATAACGCAGCTCTCTTTCTTTCAAGATTCACCATGTTTCAAGGAGGCATCCTGGCGAAGCTTCAGCGCTTCTACAAGTGGTATGTGTTGGGGCTGGTGTCTGTCGGCTACATCCTCGGCGAGCTCGGACATTACATGATTGGTAAGAGATAGTTTATAGTTTATCTTACTACCGAACGTGAGGATATCCTGGTTGTATGTCATACTTCTGGAGGTTTCACATAAACCTATTTGGGGTAGACTTTTTAGCAGGAACGCGGATAGCGCATGACTTTCTTCAAAGGATTACCTACATTTAATATTTTGACATGACACAATTACCAACAGAATTGATGCGTCGTCGGAACCTTTAACGATTAACCTGATAATGTGTTACAATTAAAGGTCAACCTTATCTTTTGACCAGGAAAGATAATAAAAGTACGTTATCTACCGGTCAATTGCCTATATTTCCTAAAACTAAACTAAAACTACATACAGCAGAGAACTAAGTTACCTACAAGACATCGAGCTTATAGCTAACTCAAGTGCTCAAGCCCACTACCAGTGGGTAGATTTCCCATCATGCTGCCGGCATTCTCTGAATTGCAATGCTAATACGTTGAGCCAAATAAGTGCCAGCATTTTGATCACGCGTCGCCTCAAACAGACGCTCTGATAGATTTTTGAAAATAGAATGAACTCCCGGTTTCTACGGACCCAGTGACTCAACACCAAACGGCTCGAATATGTAACCGCTGCCGAGATTATTATTATTTGACCAGTTGGAATTTATGTGCTGTGTAACGTATACGTCGCGTGTTTCTTGGACTCCGTTTCCTATGTCGCCATTGACTAATGGGCGAAGTAAACTCGTTCAAGGCGCAATTGGTAAGATCCCCGCCTACCGCGGCGCAAACTTCATTTGGTCATTTTCTAGTGCAAGAAATAGTCTAGAAAGGTTTTGGAACTACCTCAATGTCAAGGTATCTTACCGGTAAGGTAGTGTGGAAACCCTTAAACCCTTCTATCAGTTGTACCACGCGCATAGCATATTGAAGGCATAGACATACATTGACATACATTGACATAATATAAATGCATCGCAGTATTACTTATTCATAGAATTGATATTCAAAGTCCACTTACAAAAAACATCTTGATTTACTGTGTAATCAAAGTCGTCTTTGATTTTTTACTTGCTTAAGTTATATTATCATTCGAATATACAGTGGTTTTAGGTAGTTTACAAAGTAGAAAAATCTGTCGACAAGCTTAATTGGTATTCCAACACATATCCTTCTAGCGAGTTTACCACCCTCGATGACACCAACATGGGAGATACGTGTTGATCACACGCTAGCCTATCACCGCAACCGATCGATCAGAAGACGTTTGCTATGACGCAGTAATATCCTTCAATTATATACTTTGACGTGACAATACTATAGCAACATAATAATAATAATATAATAAAGATAACAACGGTTTTGCCGCGAAAGTGAAAAAATGGCGTTGTTGATTTTGTATAATTTTCCAAAACCTGTGATTCTTCGAGTGTTAATGTGTAAACATCCGGATGACCATGATGATGTTTTTTTTTGGTAGAATGTGTTTGAATTTGTAGCCTCAGAAAGCTCTATCTAGTGTCGAGTGGAAACCGTTTTTTACATCGGTCATGGCGTAATAGATGGTGCTGATAGTTTCTTAAACCCGGTTTTTAAATGCAGTTCGGGAACCGAGCATTTCTCGGACCTGGAACGTTGATAAATCGATTCCATGGGCCGAAAAACTCCTAATCTGTAACTTTCATGAAAATCTTTGGAGCCGTTTCCGAGATCCTGATTACACATATATATATATATATACAAGAATTGCTCGTTTAGATTTATTAGATAATGGTGGATTATTAACCGTTAATACTTAGTAAACGTGCATAAGTGTAGGCAAATCATACAAAGTTGAAAAACGTGATTTTCACCTTCGCTCTAAAACTCCAATATCTAGAAGTTCTAGTATAGCTCCTGCCACTTTACTAGGGCATGACTTGACTATGACTGGACCTTGACTCTTGTACTTGATTTTGATTTGTAAAAAAGATTTTTTATATCAAATACACTTTAAATATATTATTACTTGACACTGGCTAAATGCACAAGTTTGCGAAGCCAAAATTAAAATAATATAAAAGATAACAACATCATTGTACCAACGATTAAAAAAAAGTAATCGCGTAGAACTAGTAGAGCATATCAGTCATTATCTACTTCTCGAAATGAATTGTAACAAAAAGTTTAAATCCGTCTATAATAAGACAAGTTAAATTGTCTGCGATAGCGGTCGAGGTCGTTCAAAGTCAAGGCTTTTAAAGATATTCGAGAACCACTTAAAAATTATTCAACTGCAAGTATCTCTAGGTACACATACATACTCTATGAACTGAGGTGGCGTAGTTAGTTACGCGTATGCCTTCTAAGCAGCGAGTATCAGGTTCAATTCCCAGTGGGAACACAAGCTTAAGGAAAATTTGTATTTCTGGTTCTAAGTGTGACCGGCAGAGCAGCCCAAACAGCGAAAATATGGAAACCTCGGTAATGGTTACATATTTGAACTGTTTGGTGTTGACACAATGGCCCGTGGGGACCGGGAGCTCATTCTAATTACACTAATCTGTCAGATCGCCTGGTTGAGGCGATGCGTAATAAAAATGCTATCAATACGTTGAGCTAAATAAGTACCTTTACTTTAGTTATTTGGCTTTTTTACCTTAGTTATTTGGCTCAACGTATGGGTAGCATTGCAATTCAGAGAAGCAATGTCGTCAGCGTAACGGGAACGCTATCCACTGGTAGTGAGCTTGAGCACTTGAGTTACCTACGTATTGGTAGCATTGCAATTCAGAGAAGCAATGCCGTCAGCGTGACGGGAACGCTATCCACTGGTCTGCGTGGGCTTGAGCACTTGAGCACTTGAGTTACCTATAAGCTTGATGCCTTGTCGGTAACTTAGGACTTTGCTGTATAGATGTATATAGTTTTAGTATTCGTTTTAAGAAATATAGGCAATTGGCCCGAAGATAGAAAATCTGACATTGTGTGTGTGATATCAATGTTTTCGGTACCCACGACTCAAGTTTTCAAACTTAGCTGGGCTGTGTTCTATGAGTGTGATAGCGTTTATCTTGGAAGCGGTCGGTGGACCGGACTACCGAGTAGTGGTTGAAAATATAGGCAATTTGAACGTGTATAAGCTATCTTAGAACAATAGTCCTATATACATTTTTTTTTTATTCAAGATAGGCAAACTTTTTACCACTATCTCACCTGATGGTAAGCGACGATGTGATCGACGATGAAGAAATCTTGCCTAGAAGATACCTATTCACTCGCGACTTGACGACTCCCATATTGTACTCATCAGAAAACACCTATTTCCATTCCTTTACGGTTCGCACAATGAATGTGGAGGCAAAACGCTTAGTGCGCATTTGTGGAATGTCCAGCATATAGCGGTGTCGCTTTGCAGTGTGTCTGCTTGTCCGATGATAGAACGTACTATATGTAAGTAAATTGTATATAACTGTAATATTTTTTTCAGGAACCACCTCCAAAGTAACAGCGGAAGACCTGCACTACGGAGACAAGTCCTGCATGCTAAATGCTACACATTTAACGTTAAGTCAGCTACCAGTCGTCTGCGAGAAGGTCAACTCTACTGAAATGTAAGGAACTACTTAGTCATTTATGTAAGCAATAGCTGCACTATGGTTACCAATAAACAAATTGGTAACCACTATGTGACCAATTAGTTGCCACTTTAGAGCCTAAAATAGCATTCACTTTTCAACCGACTTCAAAAAAGGATGTTCTCAATTCGATTGTATGTATTTTTTATGTATGTATGTTACGCGATATCTCCGCCAATTATGAATCGATTTAGATTTTTTTTGTTTTGTTTGGTAGATTATACTTCAGAGGTGGTCCTATACAAATTTTATCGTAATCGGTCAAGTCAATTCCGAAATATAAGCGATGAAGTCGGTTTTTAAGCTTTGTTTGCGTTTCAATTATATCAAAGCAAATCGATTATTATTGTTTTTGTTGTACTTCATTTGTAATTGTAGTACTAAATATTTTTTGTCACTCTTCATTGTTCTGTCACTCTTCCTTTTTTAAGTACATTGATCAAAGCCTAATTAACATATTGATTAAAAATCTAATACGATAAGAATCTTTGTCCTGACATACTGATTCACAGACTGACTGACTGACTTAGATACAACGCACAGCCAAAGCCGCTGGTCGTAGAGACTTGAAATTTGGAGGGTACACTTGTCTTAGTACGTAGAGGTGTAGTTAGAAAGGATTTTTGGGAATTCAACCCCTAAAAGGGTTAAATGGGGTGAAAACATTTGTATCAAAGTTATTTGTTTCTGATCTTATAGCAATGAAAATTTATATTTGAGTAGTTCATTCAATAATAAAAGTTATTTTATTATTACCAATATTTGTTTGCCAGGGGTGCATTAAGATGGCGCGATGAGGATCAAAGTTCATGTCGAAACTTCTTTATTTATGAAGTCACACTGATGGAAATCGGTATTTGAGTCGTTCATTTAAAATAAAAATAATTATATCTAGTTATAGTTATTTTTGGTTAGTTTTAATTTAGTTTTTAGTTTATAATGTAACATAATTATTGTAAAATATAATTGTAATAGATTTTTTAAATATAGTTTATCAATTGAATAAAAAAAATGTTATCAATATTGTTGTAGGGGTACATTAAGGTCGTGCAATGGGGGATGAAAGTTCATATGGAAAGATTTTTATTTATGAAGGTAAAGTGATGAAAATTACATCTGAGTAGTAAAATTAAAAGTAATTTTATTAATAAGTCATTATAGTAAATTAGAAATGACTACTGTAACGCGTAGTTAACTATATTATTATCACACTAATATTATAAATCCGAAAGTTTGTGTGTAAATGGGTTAGTGAGTATGTTTTTTTTCTCTTTACGCTGTAACGGATAAACAGATTTGGCTGAAATTTCTAATGTACATAGCTTATACTAAGGATAAACACATAGGCTACTCTTTAACTTAATTAACGTGAGCGAAGCTGCGGGTCAAGGTTAGTTTTTTTTAAAGCCACATGTTTAACAAGAATAAAGCACACACTTTTTTCAGTCTGTATAGAATACAATACTCTTTGTTGACACCAAAAGATAAATACAGCTTTCAGAGAAACTTACAAATATAAGTACAATTGGCGGTCTTATCGCTAAGAGCGATCTCTTCCAGACAAACTTTAGAAGGCGAAAAAAACGAAAAGTTAATGTTGGGATGGTGGTAAATAAAAAATATAGAAATACTAACATTGTTTGAACTGCATAAACAATACATACCAATAATAATGTCAGAATATATAATCAGGTTACATAAAATGATAATTAATTACATATAAGTACCTATGATACATGAATATGTATCATATATAATTCACATATGCAAATGTTTATAGGTTGGACCAAGGATTTTGTAGCTAATACAAACCGTCGCATAGGTTTGTTTCCTATGTCAATGGATTGGACAAATTGGAAAAAAAAATTTTTGAACTATCGATTTTAGCTTCTACGTTTACCATCCGTACTGCGAGGGAGTGGAACTCATTGCCCGCGTCTTTGTTTCCTGAGCGGTACAATCTAGCAGTCTTAAGTCAAGAGTGAATAGGCATAGTAGAAATATATTTCTACTATGGAATAGGTATCTTCTAGGCAAGCATACTACATCTTCGGCCGCATCATCGCTTTCCACCAGGTGATTTAGTGATAATAATTAAACGCAAGCAAAGCTTAAAAAAACCGACTTCACCGCTTCATTCAATATACAGCAACATCGTTTAAACTAAAAAAAAAATTTCGAAATCGGCTCACGTGGAGAGAAGTTATGAGGTAATACACATAAAAAAAATATAAAAAAAATATAGTCGACTTGAGTACCTCCTCCTTTTTTTGGTAAGTCGGTAAAAATAAATTGAATTATCGCACGTTTGACATTCACGGGTAGAGCATTCCAGAGACGCACGGCCTCTATCGTAAAAGATGCATCGAAGAAGCTCGTACTGTGCGCTGCCATTTTGAGGCGCAAATTTTTCAAAGACCTTAGCAACAGGGAATTTAAGGAGTCAAAGAAATTGAAGTTTAAATATTTTAAGTCTATGTATGTATGTTTGTTCTTTTGTGGCACACAAGAGACCAAATCTCCAAACGCGTTGGCCAATTTTGATTATTATTACGTCTATTGATTTGTCTAAATCTTGCGAGTGTCACTAAAAAACAGTAATCAAAATTGAATATACAAACAACAAACAAACAAACAAACGCATTCACACTCACAGCCCCACACTAAGTTCAAAGACTTGTATCGTGGGTGCTGGAAACATTCACATCACACACACATTACACCCAGAACCAGAAACACAAACATCCCTTGGGAAGGAATTTGTGCTCCTGCCGGGAATCGAACCCAGAACCCACGGCGCAGAGGGCGGACACCTGTCCACTACGCCAACTGGGTCGTCAATATGGCTATAACCAGACGCCATATTGTTAAAAAAAAAACATGCATAAGTGAAAAGTTTATAATATGGAATTGTGAGATATCGAGTTAACTCAATATAACCATTATGAGTTGATCCCCGATCGTGAGCAATATGTATCCCGCGTAGAGCTCAAAAAATATTGGCCGTTCGGTGACGATGACGCAAGTTCCATGATTTTTATTCACACGAAAAGTGCTCAACGCGCCTAAAGAAGTTTTAACTTCAAAATTTGTAAAGAAGAAAGAAAATACATTTATTTGACACAAAAGTAACTTAATATTAAAAACAAAAATATATACAACAATTTTTATGCCAAAAAGGTTTACTCAGCCTTATGTCGAGCTAGAAAAATTCGACGCTGGTTTTCAGTTAAACCTTGCGGGTAGTACAAAAGTATGTAATGTAACTATGTGTCACGTAGGGGTATCATTAAATAGGTCTAGTGAAATTACAGGGAATAGGAGATTTAACATCTAAGTACCTACTATAGAGCTCAGGGTGGCGAGCACAGTGCAGTGGGGTATCATTTATTTTACCATTTTTCATTTTGAATTACCATTTTGGATGTATAACGATTTTAAGTTGGTTAGAAACCTTTCTCACATAAATGTTAAATAATTTTAATAAAGCTTTGATAAATTTCTCATACAATCGCATAATAAGTCTTATTAACGAGTATCACTCTCCTGATAAGCGACTATCATGCCCCTTGCAGTTGAGTGCTGAAGTGCCACCCAGAATTTTGAGCTTCTGTTCCAAATTAACTGCAAAGCAAAGCATTGCAATCATTACCCTGAGATATGAGTAGTGTTAAATCTCGTATGCCCCGTAATTTCACTGGGAACATAGCCCGTATTACAGATACCCGTAATACATAGTATAATACCTACTGCTTGGAATGACCGGCAAAGGTGTGGTGGCTCAAACCGTCTGCGAATCGTCCGTCCACTATAAGACCTATTTTGGATCATTTGATATCTCTCTACACTATTTACTCTTTCTAATTATATACTCATTTCGTTCCCACTAGATACCGAGTGCTGAGATTCGGAGCTTTACAATACAATACAAAACACTTTATTGCACCAAATTAAATTACATAAAAAACAATCATATTATTTATAACTAAGTACAATGGGTCGACTTATCGCTAAAAGTGATCTCTTCTAGTCAACCTTTAGATGGAAAAAGAGAAAAACAATATATAAGAACGTAGGTCGGCGTTGTGATTAACTAAATATATTTATAATAATATATATTCATACATATAACATAAAAATTAATAAATACATAATACAATAACATAACATAGCTTTCCCTCACAGCGAAATAATTTAGATATGTACCTAGACAATGGCCTAGATTCAAGGCCATAATTTCCCACACTGACATAGTGCGGGTTGGTAGAGTTGACACATGTCCTAGAATTTAGTGATTCTTGGACATACCGGTGTCATTACGATGTTTACCTTCACCGGTATTAGACCGAATGTAAAATCTGCACATGTTTTTTGCAATGCAATTTTGTATTATTGTCCAAAATGTGTGATTCTTAGTGTTAATGTGTAATAATGATGGACTATCGACCGTTA
This sequence comes from Lomographa bimaculata, assembly GCA_948107665.1. Taxonomy (NCBI): domain Eukaryota; kingdom Metazoa; phylum Arthropoda; class Insecta; order Lepidoptera; family Geometridae; genus Lomographa; species Lomographa bimaculata. The sequence continues at coordinate 2,721,665 of OX403605.1, forward strand.
ATAGTTATTTGAACGTGCATGAGATTAGAAAAAGCATACAAAGTTGAAAGACGTGATTTTCACTTTCGCTTCAAAACTCCAAAAGAAGTTTTATTAAAGTCTCTCCTACAATGCGTGACTTGGCTATGGCAGGACCATCTCTTTTACTTGACTTTAACTATGACTCGTGACAAGGATTATTTTTATAAAATACTCAATTATATCTGAAAAATATTCATCACTTGACAGCTAAATGCACAAAGCTTGCAGAGCCATAATTAAAAAAAAGTTGTTAATGCGGGACCGAGCGGGATCTGACCCCCTATTACGTATCTTTGTTGCAATTTAAATTAAGCAAAAATGAACCTTATTTCTTAGGAGTTTTGTCAATTTAGTATTGAAACCGTTTGCAACAAAGATAGGTAATCGGGGGGCAGAACCACGGTGTTTTAAAGTCACACTACACGATCTTCCGTTCAGTCACACTTGCTGCTGTAATGATATAGTAGGTAGTTACATAGATACCTATTTGTGTATAATCATGGGTGTAACATTGTTTTTATGCAACTTCGATGTCTACGAAAATAGTGATGATGCCACATTACAGTATTATACATCAGAGACCGCGTTCTATGATTCTTATATAAATAGATAAATAATATTTGTTACATTGATTGCGTAATAAATATATAGCAATTACTTCATCGATTACCATACCTACGCCATCCCGTCCACCTTGAAACCTCCGATAACCTTGACTTAGTCCTTCGCCTTGGGCTTAAAACACTTCCTCATAGTTTATTATTGCAAATCACTTTACAAGCTTAGATATTGTAAAATTAAACAAAAAGCTGGATCTAATCTAGTTCTCGGTAGGAAGCCTAGGTTTCAATGCGTGCTAGTTTGTGGTTTCAATTCACAAAATCTGATGACAAAAAGATCCGATACAAATTTCGCGTGGACAGCTTTTTGTTACAATAGGAAGTTCTTCTAAAGTCTTATCTTGGAGCAATTTGAGGTCTCAATCTATAATTTAGACATTTTAGACATGCAACATGAGGCATGCTAAATTCATGTTAAAAATTTTAAAAAAATCATTTTGCTAAAAATCTAATAAAATAAAATAAAAACATAGGTAAACTAAAAGTATAAACAAAAAGTAGTTTAGTAAAGAAGTTAACTAGTAGACCCTGATTCTTGTTCTATCCCATAGTTCATTTAGTTCTACGACTTTCTTAAGAATTGTATATTATCCTTAATAATGTATTCTAAAGGATACATCTTACGTAATAATTAGGATTCTTAGATGCTTGCATCATCTTTTATCAGATTCCACTACTGCCTCAGTTACCTTATCAACCCTTTTATGAGTTTTATGTACCTAATTTTCACGTATTTCGTGCAGATGCGAGTCTTTAACCCTGAACGGCACGAGGTACTGCTCGTGGGGGTACAGCGGGCTCGGGATCGACTACCAAGTGCTGGCGGGGCCCGCCTTCATGGCAGTCTTCACCGTCGTCGGAGTTCTGCTCGGCATCGTTGCTGACAGGTTAATACCCTACTCATACCATTACCAAATCCTGGTCAAGACTAACATGTCTTAGAACAGCTTAGGAGGGTCACTAAGATCCTGGACACAGTTACTTAAAGGGTATAACTGTATCCATGACTTCATAGCGTAGAATGGGATCACTAAGGAACTTCATTCCGATTCAAATATTAGCTACATCCTTCTATCCAGCAATTTGTTTGAAGAAGACAAACTTCTGAATGAAACAATTACCAATTATTTACACTCACAACACAGCCCCACACTGAGTTCTATGACTTGTGTGGATGGTGCCTGAAACATTCATGTCACACAACAATCACACTCAGAACCAGAAACACAAATTTTCATGGGGAGAAAATTTGTACTCCCTCCAGGAATCGAACTCGATGCCCGCTTAGAATGCAAACGCGCACTCAACTATCAGTATCTCCAGATATAAATTTCTTCAGTAAAAAGTGCCTCCTCCAATTTGGTATCCCGTTTTCCATAAACCGCACTTGATCAGGTTCAACCGAGCGCGCGTGCTGTCAATATGCACGATAGTGTTCGTAGCAGCCATCCTCCTAATGGGCACCGTGAAGGAGTATTGGCAGCTGGTGCTACTGCGGATGGTGATGGCGGCAGGAGAGTCCGGCTGCAACCCGCTCGCGACCGGCATCCTCACTGACCTGTTCCCTGAGCAGCAACGAGCGCTCGTGCTGTCCATCTTTAACTGGGGAATCTACGGTGGTTATGGAATCGCCTTCCCCGTGGGGCGTTACATACCGGATCTTAATGCCTGGGGACTGGTGAGAAGCATTTGTTTTTTTACTGAGTGTAGTGTTGCCAGGTCCAGTTTATCAAAATTCGGGGCGGTAGGTAAATTAAATCGGGAGTTGGGTTTCAAAATCTGTACAACTAAAAAAACTGGTTTTTGTACAATCTGGTTTTTATGTCTATATCCCTGTCTAGACAAAATACAATCACAAAAGTATAATTTTAATTGGTGGGTATGATACTTATTTTTAATTAATATTAGCGTCGCGTCGCGCGTATAATTATGGCGCGTAGTTTAAATTTAAGGTTTAATCAAATTGGGACATTTGACGTCCCGATCAAGGGTTTATCGGGAAGTGTCCGTAGACCCCTGAAAATCTGGACATGTATATACAAGGTACTCTGTGATCTGGACGTCCCGTGTAAATCGGAACGTCTGGCAACGCTAACTGAGGGTGATTACATTGTCATCGCAAGTCTGTATTTAAATTGAACTCTACAGCGAGGGAACTTATGCCCCGTGGGGAGATATGTACAATATCTTGAAGTCCGCCACCAATAGCTGATTAATGTCTGTTGTTTGTCTCTGCAAGTCAGTCTTCTTGTTCGGTGGCTTACTTGCAATTCCCTACTTAACGGGTGCATATACTGGGTCCGATACCAATCAGGCCTGGGGCTAAGAGCATCTACCTAGTTGTAGTTTTCTGGTTATCTATGCTGGATATAATTATGAACCAGCATTATTAGAAGATACATTGGAACTGAGTTATTTTCAAAGGACACAGAATTATCTACTCCATGAGACGGTACATAGAGTAGTTTAGTGAACGGGATTTGTTTACTGGGCTGTTTTATTTTGGCACTGTTAATGTCCACTAGTAGAGAAAAGAAGAAGATGGGCATGCTTTACTACATGGCGAATCTGGCAGCAGACTCATTACCCTTTTTGGGGCCCATGCGAATAAACGATTTTGATTTTACGAAGGGTAATCTTGCAATGGATACATCATATAGTTGTTAGTTATTTGGGTGAAACAATATAGTATTTAATTATTTACCACTAGGCATGTGTGTGCGTATGAACTATTTGCTACGGGTACCCACACACTTGAATAGCAAATTCAGGTCAATCTACTTTTATTGACCATTAATTAATATGTGTTTATTCACATATAAACTTATATTTTAGTAACGAGTCCTTCTTGGTGCCTTATAATTCCACAATAAACATGAAACATAAAACGCTTTCACACTTCCAGCACACAGATCGATGACTTGTGTTGTGGGTGCCGGAAACATTCAAATCACAACACACAATTAAAACCAGAACCAGAAACACACATTTTCCTTGGGAGGAAAACCTGTGTTCCCGCCGGGAATCGAACCCGATATGCTGCTTAGAAGCGAACACGCAACAAGCTAACGTGCAGTTCAAAAACAATACCAAAACGATTAAACCATTTTCAGAGCTGGAGGGTGTGTTACTACAGTACTGGCATTGTTGGCATTGTGATCGCGATACTTACCATCTTGACTCTTCGGGAACCAGAGAGGACCACCGTTGGAGAAGAAGGTACCTATCATGTCCATAGTTTCCGGTAGAACATAATTCCTTCGCTTTGAATTACAATTTTTGTTTTTTTATTCTTGATAGGGAAACTTTTGACAAACATGAACCATTATATCACCTGATGGTAAGCGACGATGTGGTCGACGATGGAGCAAGCTTGCCTAGAAGATACCTATTCACTTGAAGACTCCCATATTATTATTGTACTCATCAGGAAACACCGACTCAGGTAAGGAGTTCCATTCTTTCGCGATACTCACCATCCGTTGTATTTTTAGCACTTCTGTTTTCATCATAACTTGCATACCAGTTTATTATACTGAGCTTTTTGAAAAAAAAGATTTTTTTAATCATAGTATGTCACTCCTTGAGTTACATGCATATTACTGCGTTAATCGCTCCCCTATGTTCTACTGCATACGCTCTATAAGTACCTGGGATGACAATCGTGCTCGAAGCGCAGCCTCTTCCGAGTTGCTCATAGTGTAGAATATAAGATACCAATTTCATAGTTATAATTTAGGTCCAGTTGTGCCCTGCTACTGCATCAAACTTAAGGATTGAATTTTGTTGTTCCGATACACTTTCCACCACTTCCAATAAATGAATAAGACTTTGAAGATCTGTGTTCTTCATATTATTTGCTCATTCAATAAAATTACATTACCAATGTATCAATTCGTAGATGCTGGCAACACGAAGGGCGCAGACGCATCCCTCGAGGCTGGCAAGAAGATGCCGCAAGTTACTATCTGGCACGTGATCGCTCAGCCAAGAGTGCTGATGCTGTGCTTCGCTGCATCCATCAGACATTGCGGTAAGTTAATTTATGAAGAACAGCTTGCTCCGTCGTCAAAAGTTTGCCTCTCTAAATAAAAAAAGGTGAGCATTCGTCTTCTGGGGGTATCGGGTTCGATGCCCGGTGGCCAAGCTATCTCACCCAAGGAAATTAGTGTTTTTAGTTCTGATTGTGTGTGTGATGTGAATATTTCCGGCACCCACAACACAAGTCATTGAACTTAGTGTGGGGCTGTGAGTGTGAAGTGTTTGCGTATGTTATATTACAAAATGTCAGAAATAAATTACTTTAAAACGGGGGCTTGTTCCTTTTTCTTGATATGCGTCAGGTGAGACTATGGTCAAATGCTTGCCTATAGGGCATAAAAAAAAGATAACGAAACCGGAAACCGGAATTGTATGAGGACATAGTTGGTGACTGGACGATTGTGTGCGTCATAAAAGTTTCCTATATCTATGTATATAATTATTTATGTACTTATAGGTAGTTGGACAACTTTATCATTGACTTCTATTTAGATTATTTTAAATGATATCAAGTAACATCATTATCGTCATAACAGAGAAGATTTAAATGTAGGTTTAGTTTATTTTTACCGACTTCACTAAAAAGGAGGAGGTACTCAAGTCGACTGTATTTTTTAGACTGTATTTGACAGTAGTTTTTGAGTTATCCTCCCTAATGCGTATTCTGTGGACTACATTGACGATGTTCTCGTTTTTAACCGACTTCAAAAGTTACCTCATAATGACGTTTTCTAAAAGTGAAACCTAGCTCGATTTTGATGATTTATTTTGTTTGGTAGATTATACTTCAGAGGTGGTCTCATATAAATTTTATCGAAATCGGTTCAGCCAAAACCAAAACATAAGCGGTGAAGTCGGTTTTTTAAGCTTTGCTTGCGTTTAATTATCTATATCTACATCTAATTTTATAACAATTCTTCAATTCAAAGTTAGTATCGTGTCAAGTCGTGTCGCCGCACAGCTGTAGCCATGCGTGCGAAACCCGAGGTCGAATTCCTGATTAGAATAAAGTATCTATCTACAAATTAAAGCAATTACCACGGAAATGATAAAGTTTATTATATTGTTGTCAAGTTCAATTCTTCCGTGTGCTTTCGCGAGGGTCAGGGGTTTTGTTGTATAAATATTTTCAACTAGCTGCGCCCCGCGGTTTCACCCGCGTAAGTTCCGGACCCGCGGGAATTCCAGGATAAAAAGAAGCCCATGTTCTTTCCCAAGCTCTGGACTATCTGTGTACCAAATTTCATTTAAATCGGTTCAGTAGTTTTGGCGTGAAAGCGTAACAGACAGACAGAGCTACTTTCGCATTTATAATATTACTAGTACTAGTATATATTAGTATACTAGTATATAGTAAGGATGAATGAAATGGTTTGACTATACCTACGTCGCGTCGTCTCATGTTTTTTTTAACCCCGGACGTAAATATTATGATGAAATAGGCATCGTAACTCCCAAACGGCAGGACATACAAAAAATATACATCGATTCAAAAATCTCCTTTTTTTGTAATGCGTTCAGCCGTTACAGCGTGAAGAGGGAACAAACATACTTACATACTTTCACACAAACTTTAAGATTTATAATATTAGTATGATTCCTAGGTAAAATTACTGATCAAATACGGGAAACAATATTATACTAGAAGCAATGAGATCTACAACATCCATTATTTCATTTTCCTTCTGTCAAACGAGGACTATAGTTGACTGTAGATTTTATGCACGCATAGTAAATTAGTTACTCGATAAAGTTTTTTTGCTTATCTTAGTTGTCTAGGTAATTGGTCTGTTGAGCAGTTGCTTGACAGCTAGGTCAAGCAGTCTGGAATTCAATTTACCTATATAGCTATACATTATCTTTATAGATATTTGTGCAAAATGCCAAATGCTATTAGAATGTCAATTTATTTAGTTTATCACATTGTAGGTGTTAGTAGCATTTGTTGAATTCGCAGATTTACTTCCTGGATCTTCTATACATATATCTATGAACTTGTTTCAAGTTCTTACCCTGATCCAAGTTATTACTTGCAAAATCCTGAGACAAGTAATTAGATAGATAGATAGATAAATTGTTTATTTGCACACCAAAAAATAACACTTACAAAGAAATCTTAAATATAACATAGGAGCACAAAGGGCGATTTCTTCCAGACAACCAAAGGGAGATGTTAAAAATATTACAAACAGCGACGGTGGTGTACCTCAACACGTATTTAAATTAATCAATGTACTTACACATACTTATTAATATTAGATACATATCTTGGATTGATGTATTTTTTCTAGGAATAATAAAAATAGATAGATATGTGACTTTATGAGATAGACATATACTCTAACAACTATATATAATTCTGCTATTAACTGAGGACATATATATTTTGCAAAAAATACGCGTCTTAAGCAGCCGCTATATCCCTTTTTTTAGGAGGGGAGAGGGGAGGGGCATTCACTTTGCTTCCCAGGGGCATAGGAAAGGGCTGTGTGGGGCTCGAACCCAATAAATATCCCCCCGTGAGCTCAGACCAGAGTCCCTCATCAAGGTGGGGCAAGATAGGGTCACGCTAGCAGTCACTATCTTGCCCCGCGAACCCTTACATAACTATGTCCTAAATCGAACTTCAGTTAACTCCTATGCATTATTTTAGTATCAAAATTATCGATATACACAAGCCATAAAATACCTTTATTTGTATTCCAGGCGGCATGTGCTTTGCTTACAACGCCGACCTGTACTACCGCGACTACTTCCCCGACGTGGACCTCGGGTGGTGGCTGTTCGCCGTCACCGTCGGCATCGGATCCATCGGCGTGGTCGTCGGAGGGGTCATATCTGACAAGTGAGTGTTAATATCACTATTCCTTCTTACAAACTTCTTAGGTACTTCGAAGCAACGCGACATGAGACTTGTTGATACATTACAAACCTAGATACCATTGAAGTAATTCAAATTCAAATTCAAATTCAAATTATTTATTAGATTTTATAACTTTTACATTCTAGTGACATATTAAACTATAGATACAAAATTATTGTCAACAATAGCATATTATGGGCCTCAGATGCTTAAGCTAATAGGCGATATCTGCGCTTCCCTATATTGTAAAATAATTCTTAAAACTGACTTCACTGGCAATACCCAACACAGCCTACATCTTATTGTGATTAGGGTTTTATGGGGGAATATGTTACATATACCCTCAGACTTAATAAGAATATACCCGGCTACTTTGGAGAGCAACCGAGTAATGTGAGATTTCTACTCACTAAAACACCAAACTCGGTGGCCAGCCTCAGTGCATATCGAAAAGCTCCAGGATCTTGCTGAACACTACAGGTGCCCTTTTAAACCACCTTGCTTTGCAGATCTTCTCAGAGACACTGACATTTGAGCCTATTTAGGCCACAGTGGACAACGCTCTAGAGTTGTCTTCTTGCGAGCCCCAAGTCAAAACCCTACGTACCTACACAAAGGATCCCATCTAGTTGCCTCTTACGACATGTAGCAATATTTTGATGATCTGGCTACTGGGGTATCGACGATGTGCCTGCCCATTTCACTTCATACATATACTAATAATTGTATTGTTTGTTTTCTTCTAGATTCGTTGCCAAAATGGGTATCAGGTCGCGAGTGCTTGTGCTGGCGCTGTCACAGCTGATCGCGACACTTCCCGCCTTCGGATCCGTCATCTTCGGCCCATTGTGGGCCATGATCACACTTGCCATCTCTTACTTCTTCGGTAAGTCATTGCAATTCAATATTTTTCCTCTTTACTGATGTGTAACACTACTAACACTAAACCACACTTATCTTCGGCGGAGATGTAGAGGCATAACATACGCAATCATGGCAGGATAAAGTGCCGCTGGAGTCGGAAGCTTGACTTGGATATATCCCTGTAAGAGCGATGGAGCATGACGCACTGTGGTGGGTTCAAGCTCCACGATATTTTTCCTCCACGATAGCTCCACGATAGTGCCGCTGCAGTCGGAATATTCGGAATCATGGTATGTAGATATTGTGCTGATGTAGTCGGAAGCGTTACTTGGATATTTCGGCGATTATGAACGAGTTCAAACCCGGCGATATTTTCCCCTTTGGGTACTTTGTGTAACACAGTCCTCTTGTTCCCCAGCGGAGATGTGGTTTGGCATAGTATTCGCGATCCTGGTGGAGATAGTGCCGCTGGCGGTGCGCTCGACCACGGTGGGCGTGTTCCTGTTCGTGATGAACAACATCGGCGGCAACCTGCCCATCCTCGTCGACCCCGTCGCCAAGGCCATCGGCTACCGGGAGGCTATTATGATCTTCTACGCCGGATTCTATGCGATAAGTATGTTCTAACATTATTTTAAGAGTTTATATGTGATAGATTATATGTGATATAAGATACGTTCTATTAAGAGTTATGATAGCTAGCGTCTTCTGTAGATATGGTTACTAAGTTACAAAATACTAAGTTTGAACTACCTGTTGGCTTAGTTAGGTGAGTACTATTTGCCTCCTAGATTTCCTAACCACGACTGGAACTCAAGTTTTCTCCCGAAGGAAACATTCTGGTTTTGATTGTGTATGTGATGTGAATATTTACGGCACCCTCAACACGAGTCATCGAACTTAGTGTGGGGCTATGAGTGTGAATGCGTTTGTTTGTATTGTTGTTTGTTTGTTTGAGTGTACAGGCTGGTAAGTTATCGGCTACCAGACCATGATCTTCTACTCGAAATTCAAGTGATAAGTAGGGACGTTCTATCTTGCTGCTGATGACATCTTCTGAATCCCTCGTTTTTCTCTTTATGCAGTCAACGAAATGACATTCAGACTATAAAATTGCTATCGTGTTCTCAATTGAGACGTTCGACTCAACTAACATTAAACATAAACGCTTTCATACTCACAGCCCCACACTAAGTTCAATGACTTGTGTCGTGGGTGCCGGAGACATTTACATCACACACACAATCACAACCACAACTAGAAACACAAATTTCCATGAACTGTTACTCTATTTAGCTACAGGAGTATACTGAAAAACACGTAGCAAAATGTATTATCTTCTTTTTCTCCATTGGTGGTGCTCCAAAGGTGGTGAGGAGAACGAGAATATTTTCTTTTCATTCAAAATTTGTTTTAAAAATGAGGAAGACTAGGTATTTATCCGCCAAATAACTCGGACTGTTGTGACTTTCCGTTGCATTCCTATGGGAAGATTTACCAAACCTCTAATGATGCCTCTAATGGGAAAATGGGATCCCAAAATCTGTTTGAAAGATTATGTGAAACTTGTGGAATTCAAGAGGGCTCTGATTGCTGTTGCTAAGTTGCCCATTGACTTAAATGGGTACGCGATCGCCTACAGTTTTTGCCAATAAATAATTATCTTATCTTCTTTTAAGGTTAATCAATTGAACAACGACATAAATTAATATGCAATCAAAAGCATAGTTAAAATACATCATTTTAGCAACAAAAAAATATATGTTATCGATCGCTATTTACGACAAAAAATAAAGATATCTGAAGAACTCCTCATTTTTCCCTGTGACAAACTTTTAACGTGTTTCATTCAATCAATTACTTTGTAACACACTTAAAATAAACACTTGAGATGAAGCAGGAATCTTTTACGAGCCCATAATGGTCATTTGTTTAGCAAACAAACCATTCTAAGTGGTGCTAACACTCGAATTTCTGCCGACGGGCGCGCGCTCGGAGAGGTCCGCCATGGTTTGTCGATACAGTGTTCAGTTTCGCACGTTTTTCCTAAAATCCTGTTCAAGCCACTGGCTATCTCGATGCCATTATAATTTAAATCCTTCTTTTCCATCACAGGCAGCATCCTCTTCTTCCTAACCATGTTCCTGATGGATGGTCCAGTGGAGAAGCCCACACACAATACCAACGGAGCAGACAACAAGGCTTTCGAGACAGAACTTCCTACGAGAAACCATCGCGCGCTACCTTCCGCGCCCAACGACGCGAGCCGTTTGTAAGCCAGCGATGGGTGTACACTATGGATATTGTCGCTAGTTCCTTTGGGGCTCACCAAATGTAGATGAATGAATCAAATTGACCAATGAAATAAAGGATGTTAGAGTGTGAATCTCAGAATTAGAACTCGGCATCTTGAGATGACGCTTTAGAAGTGTGTATTCTAAAATATATACGAGTTTAAAAAACTAATAACCGACTTCAATCGCAAATATCTCCGAAACTCTTCAGATCTTGATCAAATTATATTGGTACCAACAAGAATGTACCTTTCTAACAAAACAATAGTTTTCCAAATCCGTTAATAAATGACGGAGTTCTGAGGTAACATACATTAAAAAAAGATTGTGACGTATGAAGAACCTCCTTCTTCTTTCGTAGTCGGTTAAAAATTAGGAAATTGTTGAGAATTATGTTGCTCTATACTGTCTGCTCTGTGTCAATTTTGCTATGCATTCGGATAAGGATAGGCACAATTAAACGAGATGCCGCCTATTGTCTTTTAAAAACTAGCAGATTTACTTCAATTAAATAGAACATCAACAGGTAAAATTACCAACATAGACCCCCATACCTAAATAATAGATTTAACAATTATAGACACATAACTGTAATTATACCTACTTCTGTTTAATGTAGGCAGTGTTTATGTAGTGATTCAGTATGTTCAAAGTGAATTTACATTTGTAGATACTTCGAGTTACCTACTAGTTTTAAAATAAGTAGTTTTTAACAGGTAGGTAGAAAAATGCTTATTACTCCAATGTAGTAACAGTACATTTTACAATAGGTATTTTTACTAAGACATTGCCTGTATGTTTTTGAAAGCAAACGTTTTTTTTTAATAATTTATTTTTATCATGACAAATTGTAAGAATGCAAAATGAGATATTTTGTATTGTACATATTTATTATTTAGTTAAGTGATAGCTGTTAATAAATGTTTAATGTTTATCTTTGCAGTTTTATTTGTATAAAGTAGGGATGCCATAGAATTAGTTGAAGTTTAGATGCATCTAAATTAAAAGCAAGATTTAGTCGCGTAAAGTTTGGGTTGCGTTAGAATATTTTAAAATAAATAAAATAATAGTAGATGCGTCTATTTTTCCTGATTCCAATGACGTATTTAACAAAATTTTGACAAAAATGCAGATACGTCTGTTTTCCTTATGACGGCAGTATACAAAACGGCAGTGCGGGGGGAGTCGGGGTGCGCGCTTTGTATATGAAGGTGCCTTACGCGTGAAGTTACGCGCCATACATTTTACCTTCACAGCGCCCGGGTCGCGCGCCTCTGGCGCTTTGTATATTATTGTCCCTAAAACTTAAAAAATAATAATTTTGACAGACGCACTGGCTCTAGCCTATCACGGCTATCTGTCAAAGTATTTGAAGATGACTTAAATGATTACAATAGGCCGCATCATCGTTCATCACTTGCCATCAGGTGAGATAGTGGTCAAATGCATGCCTATTCTGCATAAAAAAATACTTGATGTAACTCATCTCATTCAATGTGTTGGTAGGTAATCTTACATTGTTGTAGTTATTATGTCCCCGGCAATACCTATGCTAGTGTATGCTAAGGTCGGTTCGTACGGTACATTTCGGTTGAAAGTTAGGTTTTAGTTCATACTATTATTTAGGCATACGATTCAATCTTTCTGAAGATCACACCCTGTTGAATCGATTTAAAAAATCAGTACATTATATGGAAGGCATCCCTAGTATAGAGGACATGCTTTAGCATTTAATTCTTATATCATATTAAAAATCCCTTTCAAATCTTTTTCCAAATTACATAATTCAATATGTCTGATACCATTCTAAGAGTCCAGTAAATAAATAGATCTTTTAAACATCACAAATGTTTATTTCAACTTAATAACTAGATGTTATACATGTACATGTACATGCCAGCGACCCAAAGCCGCACTCCGATATATAAAGGACTCGGGGTGGCTGGGCTAACTGCTGGCAGAGGGATATGCACAATACACCCCCAGCGGGACGTCAGTGCAGCCCTTATCGCCCTCAGTTAGAATTTGAATTAGAATTATAGTACATAGCATGTAAGCAAATCCATGCTAACTATTTAGTTTAACGTCAAACTTGTCGCTAAACTTCTCCATTGCCATATCAATATCAAAAACTTCCTTCTCATGTTTCTCAACAAACTCTTCATATTCAACCCATTTCACCAATGCTATAGAATTGATCAGACCCATCAACTGAGTCTGCTTGTTTATCAATATGTTGGTTGAGCCGGTCAGTCCTTTTAAATTAATATCGTTCCATAAAGGTGTAGTCATAGTTAAGTCATAGAAGTGCCGGGGTAATCTTAATATTTCATGACCGTGTGACCTAATAATACGGTCAAGTTTATACTCCTGATGTTCCTCATTGCACTTTTTTATTAACTCAAATAAAGCTGGTTTGCTCATGTTGTTACTACACGGGATGTTATTATTTGTCAACCATCGAACCATGTCAATCTTAGAATGGTATCGCGTTATATAGCTGACATTCTCGAGAGAGCCGTGCAAGGGATTATTATCCATGATGATAACAGTTGGAGATTTCAATTGCATCAATAAAATGTCTGTCAACCACTTAGCAAAATCATTTTCTGACGCTTGATTACTGAACATTCCAGATATGAAGCCATTTTTCGATACAGCATGGTAAAATACGCATTCATCGAGCGAGTCTGACAACTCGCATTCAGTCTTATTAAGCCACGGCTTTGAAAATTCTTGAGAATCGTTAATCAATCTTTCATCTACATACGCTATCTGCCAATGTGCGCTGTTATTCCTGAACTTTTTTATCCTGTTAAGGTACATATAGCGTTCAAACCTTATCTCAGGGTCTTCTATCAATAACCTAACATTTTGAATTGTTTTTTTCCATTGATAGCCAAGGATTTCCATTTCTTCAACGAGTTCATGAAGTCCATCAACTTGTTTTCCATTAATTCTTTTTAGCTGACCGTTTTTGGCAATTTCTTCACGTAATAAAGTAACTGGAGAGTTTTGTATTCTGTTAAATGCATACATGTTCTTTACTGTGTCAAGTAGCAAAATGCGACTCTGTATATCCAAAGTAGTTATGCTTAATTTTTGTATAATCTTGTTAACTGAAGATAAAGTCAATCCAACATAGTATTGTAATCTAGCTTCTGGATCGCTTAAAGGAACTTCCTGAACTCGTCGTTGTTGTTCTTCATAGAACCTTTTTTTGAGAGTTGTCAAAACTTGCCGCAAAATTTGATTTGCATCTCGACATTCAATTGAGGTATCAATTTTGTCTGCCATTTCAAGTCTTTATCTGGAAGAATAGGAGAGTATACATATTATTTAATTATTTTTTTTTATTATTTAATTAATTTCAATCCAAAAGACTTTGCTCTGGACACATTCCATGTAATAAATTTTCATTTTTAATGAGGAAAGCTCCCTCAATAATGTGCAATTTCTGCAACAAAATTGACGATGTATACCACATTTTGATGGAATGTGTCTGCAACGAAGCTATAAGGAATCAACTATATTTAACGCAAATGGGTGGCTGTAACAGCATTCTGGCCGAGCCTTTATCGGACTCCACCAGAATGCTTTATAAATTAGTTAAGAGGTAATTAGTTGCTTGTCTTAAATCTCAAATTGTAAATGCTACCAAGGCGGCATATTCATTGAAACGAAAAAGCCCTTAATATTGAATTAAAAAAATATATGACATTGGTCTCAGAAAAATGATTTGCATAATTAACTACGAAGGTACTGCAATTTGAGATTTAAAATGGGTCTTAACTATATGCTAACATGCTTTTTACACTTACAGTCCCACACTGGGTGTGAAGACTTGTATTACAAGCTTATTCCCAATATTCACATTGTGATACCAACACATACATATAATCACATTCCTTAGTAAAGAAATCTTGCATTATATGTCAGGAAGCGATCTTTATATATATATATATATATATATATATAAATATCTTATTTTTATATATATATATATCTTATTTTTTTAGCAGTCTAAAATTTTTTTTTTCTGCGATTGACAAGTGTTTGGCCTACACCTGAAGCCAATAAAGCAGTCTATCTCAATTTGTATATCTTTCAAAAGCATAAACTGATTCGCACCTCTGTATTTCTAAGCCAATCTTATCATATTTGTGTATAACCTGTCTATATCAATACTTATGATACATATAGGAGATGCCTGTAGTAGATTATTATTATCAGCAGCGAATCTTGAGCAACTCAACATGAAGAAATCTATAAGTTTTCCACAGAACTGTCATATGATAAAAGAGTATTGAAGATATATCAGAGCCTTTATTTTCTTTTCAGTGGATTAACTTTTTTCTGGCTCTTAACCGCAACGATGGAATGTGAAAAGGAAGGAAGTCATTCCTCTATGATGTTTTACCATTAAAGGACAATATAATTCTCAATCTCACTTAAAGTTTTCCAACATATATATCTCCAAAAGTATTTAAAAACTTATAAATAAGAATCCTATCCAAACCCCTTTCCTCCAAGCTTCGCCACCAACCATCAGTACTTCTAGTTTGTTATGGACACCTTCTACGTAAGTTTTTTTCGCATATTTCTACATAAAGCGTCAGGTTTCAATAACAACCAATAAAAACGATAAAATAAATACCGTTTTAATATGCCAAGTTGATAGTCACACTATCAAATGGCAAACTACATAAAAAGCCATGGGACTAATAAAAGGTATTATGCGTATTCCAGGTCTAGTGTGTTTACCAGCTTCGATCACATCGTCACTTACCATCAGGTTCGATAGCGGTCAAACACAAGCTAGTCACAAATAAAAATAAAAAAAAGGGGTTGTTGACGTTGGGGAAGGTACAAAGATGCCTACTGTAAATGTTTACAATGTACATCATAAATTTATTTTTAACCTACCTGTATATTTATATTTGTACTTTGTTAGATCAGGCCAGACCAAATCTTGCTAAATGCTATAATTATTCAGGCTTTCTTCAATATTTTCTGGTTACCGGAAGCCGAAGCGGCAAACGCGCCGCGCCGGCCGGTTCCCGGTACTTTTATAAATAAATGGAGCAACGTAGCAAAATTATTAAATTACTCCTGAAAGGCAGTAAAGAAACGTAGAAGTTTACGGAAAGTAAAAATGTACAAACAATAGTCGTAGATTTTACTAGATTTCGAATAATTACGACTAACTATTATAAAAAATCCTCAGCTCTGAGAAGTTGAGAATTGACTGACAGCCACTGACACTGACAGGACAGTGACAATTTAAACTTTTAAATTCGGTTACGCAAACTGTGCATTTAGCCACTCAAGTGATAATAAAAATTTTAGGTTTATAATTTACTAGCCGTGCCCCGCGGCTTCGCCCGCTATTATCAAGTTAAAAAGTAGGTAGACTATGTATTAATCCTAGGTATAAGCTATGTACATTCCAAATTTCATCAACATCCATTCAGCCGTTAAAGCATGAAGAGGGAACAAACATACTTACACACAAACTTTCGGATTTATAACACAAAATCTACAACACCATTTTTCACTTTCGCGACAAAACTCCAATTTACAATTTCATTTTGACTGAGACCCCACCATACAAAAGAATTGGACCCCACATCCCACCTTCCACTATAGTCCCTGTCAAGTCGCGGCGCGGCGCGGCGCGAGCGTTTAACATTCGATTATTAAAATTTAAAAATAGTATACATATCCTATATAATATGTATATTCTATGAAATTCTACAGGATAGGGCATAATAATATAACATACTAGCCGTGCTCCGCGGCTTCGCCCGCTATTATCAAGTTACAAAGTAGCCTATGTGTTAATTCTAGGTATAATCTATGTACATTCCAAATTTCATCTAAATCCGTTCAGCCGTTAAAGCATGAAGACGGAACAAACATACTTACACACACACAAACTTTCGGATTTATAATATTAGTAGGATTCATCTATGTAGTTGTAGAGGAACGATCACATTATAGCCATAATGTAATCATCTTGAAATTGACAGCGGAGTGTAAGTGAACTCGTGCGCGTTGAGGATGAATTTTGGAACGTGCTGAACGTGGCTAAAACATAATATAACAATTAACATAACAACATAACCTCAAAAAATAAGTTACCATACCATTTGATAAATTACTTTTCTTTGAAAAAATCATCTGTGATAATATTTTCGATGTAATGTCGGATTCATCAGAGGAAGAAGATTTATCACGGTTCAAAGAGGTTGTAGATACATCATTTACGAAATTTATTCAAGAGACAAAATATTTGAATGGAAATTTACAAAAAGGTATTATAATATAGATATATTCCGAATTCTAGCATCTCCAATATTCTCCAGAAGCACTAGAATATTAATACACGATTCAATATTATTGTTCAGTCAAGTGAACAGCAGATATTATGGTACTAGAAAGTAACAGCGTTTGACTTCTTTCTAGTAAGTTAAATACTTAGGTCATCGAAATATAATATGTTTACGTATAAACAGAAATAGAAAAATGCCTAGGTCATCGCCCTCAAGGAGGTCCATCAATGATGTCTAAAGTTAATGATAAAGAAAAAATAATTTTGCCCTATACAACTATTTTTCACTTTGACATTGTAAGCCCAAATTAGAAACATCTAGTGTGCAAAATGCCAATTTAATTATATATAAAATTGATGCATTTTATATGAAACTTACTTTTTGTTATAATTTAGATACCGCCAAGCCTAAATCGGAAAGACACCTAGATACTGCAAGTCATTACAATGATGTGAAGGTGCCAGGTGAACTGCAGAAGCAAATTGGAGCCAAGATCTCAGCCCTTTTAGATAAGAAGATTGAATTTGTGGATGTAGTCAAACCTAGCAAAAAGTATGTACTCTCCGATTTTGCTCCTTTTTGACATCAAATTCTTACACTCTAAGCTATTAGAGATAAGTCAATGTACTTTTCATTTAATTCTGTTCTAATAATTTGTACTGTGATGGGCAAATGAGATGCTTACCATCTGACAAGCGACTTGATTGTCTAGTCTCTCAATCAAAATAAATAAAATGAATTAAATCTTATTATGAAGTCCCGTTCAGTGGATAAGTTTTCGCTATACTCCAAGGGTTCTGGGTTTGATTGCCGACAAGAGCACATATTTCCATCTAGAAGAATATATTGTATTTATGTCTCTGGGTGTGACAGTAGGTAGAGTTTAGTAAATTTCATTTATTGATTTAAATACCTAGTTTTCAATTCAATGCCAAATATGTGATGATGTAACGGTGTAATTGCTCTGTACCAACATGTATTAGAATTTACTTTACCTGTTATGACACTTGTAGTTTTAAAACTATATCTATCATTCCTTACAATCCAATAAATTCCACATGATATGAAACAAATCACGCATCCATCATATTATGTCTGTATTTTTAAAACATACACAACACACACATACACACTCTCATAGACACGCACACCTTTACATTCTCGATGACTAACACATATTTTTTTACTTTTATATCCTTAAAACGAAAGAGAACTACCTTCCAAGACACAGGTTTTTCTAGTGTGGGAGCTAGGGTAACAAATTCTCATGTTATAACAGTATGCATTAGATACCTATTGTTACTCGTCATCACTGTAATAAGATATAAATACCAATATTCCCATTAGTGGGAAAGCTTACTGGTAAAAAGAGACCACAAGAGAATCTAAAGAGAATTAATAAAACTACAACGATGATAACTTTTTCAGAAAACATAAAATAAAAGGAGGGGTCAAACTTTTTAAAGACTCCACAGATTATTTATCATGTGAAGTAGCAAAAGACAACTATACCGAAGTCCACAATCTGGAATCAAAGAAATTAAAAATAAAGAAAAGAAAAATAGATCCGGAGGAAAAAGAACTGGATGAAACTGGTATGTAAGAGACACCATAGTATACCTACCAAACAGTCAAACGTCATCCATTCATGGATGACATGCCTGCAGCTCACTCGAAGTGTTTCACTTCTACACTTATCATTTTCTTATCTTTGTTTCCTGAGCGGTATAATCTGGCAGTCTTCAAGTCAAGAGTGAATAGGTATCTTCTAGGCAGGCATGCTACATCTTAGGCCACATCATTGCTTTCCATCAATCAGGTGAGATAATAGTCAAATGCTTGCCTATCAAACATTAAAAAAACCAGATAATATAACATTTCATACACTACAAAGCCAACCCTACCTCGTAATATTTCTTAATCTCGGACAATTTAATGTATGAGTAAATAATTATAAATGCATTTATTTATTTGAACTGACGTCATAAATCAGAATAGCCAATAGCATGTGTTTTGCTGTTTTGCATTTCCCATGTTTTTGAGAAAAAGTTTTCTTACTCACCACATTAAAAACACAACTCTTTACTGATATTTTCAGATAAAATAAATGCTGCAGCTGTTACCGGAGACTATATAATTTCCAAAGAAGAAACTAAATGCTGGAAGTCTAGAAGAAAAGAAAAAATATTCAAATACAAATCACAGGGTAAAGGTAAAATGTTGATTTCAGTTGATTAATTTTTAAATAAAACTGCCAATAAATAGATTTATCACAAGAAATTGTTTTCTTTCTATCAAAGACATTTCGATCATGGGATAAGCAAAAGAGCAAAGATATAAACCGTTTTTCTCCTAAGATATCTATTAAATAAGCGGAGCTAAGTCATACATCAGTTTTCAAACTTAGTATGTAAATCGAAGATGAAAACAGTAATATGAACTGCATAAACAAAAAAATTTGGAACCCTTCACGATTTTGCGTGGCATCCTTGCGCAGGGCCATACTCATCCTTGCGCAGAAATCTAATACAACAACTTCACCACTGGAACAGTTATGCCAGCATCCCAAAACCGCACTCCGCTATTTTAAGGAGCTGGGGTGGATGGGGTAGTTCTTGGCAGGAGGAAATGCACAATACACCCCAAGCGGGACGTCAGTGCAGGCCTTAACGCCCCCATATTGAATAAGAATATGAACTGCGAATGGTTCGCCTTTTAAGAAAATTTGATTTCCGGCGGGAACACTAGTTTCTCCCAAGGGAAATATGTGTATCTGGGTGTGATTGTCATGGTCATGCTACAGCTTCGGCTGCATCATCGCTTTCTATCAGGTGAGATTGTGGGCAAATGCTTATTGAGCATAATAAAAGTAAAAAAACATCAATGACATAAGTCATCAAACATAGTGTGAAAGCATTCATTTTTAGGACAAAAAATGACAGCCAAACTTCATATTAAAACAATACTTCCACGTCTACAAGTAAAAAAAATACCACAAATGTAAACGCTAACGTGTATCTATAATATTTTACAACAGGTAACAGTGTTTATTATCCTCGTTGGTGCATGTAGTAGTCGATCACAGATGAGAACGCGGCAAATCCCGCCGCGCCGAATATACCTGCCCTTAGGCCACCTGCAACAAAACAATTTCAGAATGAGTTATGTGGTGGAGTATCTGTGGAGATTTTTGTAACCTTTGTAATCATGTACAAGAAGGAATAGTATCTGTTATAATGCCATGTTTTTGTATGCTACGGGCATAGTATTTCTACTATGCTACGGGCAACACATCTGGTGTGTTTTTAACGCAATGCAGGCAAAACATCTGATGTATTTTTAACAAAAATAAATTATAAGGAAAATTTGTGGTCCTGGTTGTGATTAAAGAAAAGTTATTGAGATCATGTGGGGCTGTGAATGTAAAAGCGTTTCTTAATATTATTATTAATTTATAGATAGATAGATACCACTTTGTTGTCACACCTTACATAAATCACTTATAACATACAATAATTAAAAAAAACTTAGTGTAAATTTAAGTCGGCGGTCTTATTGCTAAAAGTGATCTCTTCCAGAAAACCTTAAGATGGAGAAGATTGTGGGGCTGTTTATGAGAAAATAAAAATATATAGTATGGTATATATATATATATATATATGTATCTACATATTTAAACAAAATGAATTCCATATGGCATTAATAATAAATACAAATGTTTATAATATAAATACATATAAAGTATTTGTTACAGCTTGAATCGTATAATGATATATAAATAGCAGGACAATATGACACAGAAAAGTTATTGGGAGAGAAAGACTTTTTTACTTGAATTTGAAATGCATGAACAGTCTGAGCATGTCTTATTGGAACAGGAAGGGAGTTCCACTAGTCAATAGCCTGTACTGTAAAGGAATGATAGTAAAACATAGGAATGTGAAGGCATATTAAGGGAGAGAATTTCTAATGACCTTAGACCGTAGTTGAGGAACAAAAAACACTCCTTAAGACAGCGCGGGGAAAAAGAATTAAATAGAATATCGTAAATAAGTGACAGTATATGAGTATTCGGCGAAGGCGTATTAGAAGCCACTTTATTTATATTTATATGTTACCTCTCAATCCAATCAAGCCTCCTGTAACACCACCAGCATATGTTCCATTCTTCCAGTCCGATTTCCCTCTTGCAGTTTCTATACAGCATTCAACCCCAGAGAACACAGCGCCAAGCATAGCAAAATTCTTAGCATAGCTCAGCATAGATGTTTTCATCTCACGGAGGATTTCTCTGGCTGTCTGTGCCTGCTGTGCTGTAGGGTCTGTGACATTGGGCATCAGGGATGATGTGAATAGACCAACGGCCAAGCCCAGACCATAACCTGTAATATCATATTATTACAATATTAAAGGATTCGGCAAATAGAACATCCGCAGTGTGAGTGTTGCCAACCGCTGCTCTAGGGGGATTAGACACTATCCCATATTCCCAACTCAGAATAGCACTTTCCAGTTTTTACTCAACTGAGAGGTGAAAACTTAAAAGCTGTGTGGCAATGCAGTGCCTCTAGCTCTGAGTAATGTTTTTATGCCCAGTTTTTCACTGGAAACTAAGCCGAATCCAGAATATACTAGTATGGATACTACTGCTCTTGCCATTTTTGCCCCCTTTTAAAATGAGACTACTGCTGATTTGAATGACCATAAAACGTACCTATGATACAACTGGTCACAGACTTGAAGGGACAACTTTCAACTGTAGCCTCTATTATCTTTTCCTCATTTGTTTTTATTATAACAGGCCCTAGAATCCTCGGTATTATAATATTGTCGCGCCACCGCTGTTGGTTCCCCACTAGATACTTTGCTAACGCATCATAATCACTTCTTTCCATGAATTTTGACAATTGAGGGTCTGTAGGGGGTTTATTGTATTCTGTCATTGTGAGGAACTAATTTTATATATTAAGTGTTTCACTTTTCAAACGTAACTAATAACTAATAATCATTTTATAGTTCATAAACAAAATTTTAGGAGACGATCAATAACCTCAAAATATGGACCATGAATGAATGTAACTATTTGGTACATATCTATCAACCATAGATAAGAAAGTAACAGCTGATTTTGACGCGCCATTCACTGATCCGATTTAAAATTTAATCGATTTTATGCAATTCGATTCCAACTATTCCAAAGATTTCCTTAGAGTTGTTCCGTTCAAAAATCTGTCATCGCGAGACTAGACAAGAAACTGGCAGCGTCATTTCCGTTAAAAAAAAAACAAAAAGCAGCGACGTTCAACGGACGACTAAAACGTAACGAAAATTTACTATAATTAAGAATTCTACTGAAATGTGTATGAAACTGTGATAACTTTTTGGTTTTAAAGTGATTTAATAGCGATATCTATTTATTGAAGTGCTCACATTGCGGGTCCGGACGCGTTATTGTACAAAATGAAGGATCCCTTTGCGAAGGATTTGGCGATCGATTCACCTACACGGGAGAGTTTCAAGACCGCCGATGGATGTTACAATAAAAACATATTTAAAACGGGATCGTTTGCGAACTCTCGTCGTGCTCTACAGTCCGGCGCGGACAAGATATCGAAGACTTTTAGAAGTGTCAGGAACACCTTCGGTAATTTATCACAGGTAAGTAAAATTACTCGAGAAAGTCGAACGTGATGATTCTTTTATTATCGCAACTAAAAATCAAACAGGCTTATCTTATAGCTCACATGTAAAAACTATTAATCTTATAACAAAGGCTACAAACTAATGATTCAGGGCTCGAACATCTAATCTCTAAGTCTGTCTATATCAAATCATACAATGTGTCAATAAATGAGTAGGTCTCACTCTCTATTTGTTATGT
This sequence comes from Lomographa bimaculata, assembly GCA_948107665.1. Lineage (NCBI taxonomy): Eukaryota > Metazoa > Arthropoda > Insecta > Lepidoptera > Geometridae > Lomographa > Lomographa bimaculata. The sequence continues at coordinate 2,744,584 of OX403605.1, forward strand.
TATGACTTCTCATGGACTGAAATTAAAAAACCTTGCTAGGGTAAGCTTAAAGGTCAGAACAGTTTTTTTTTTAATTACTCTTTTTAATTGCTATATTTGGTAATGGTTGGAGTCAATAACCTTCATATCGATGTCATTAACCTTGACCTTAATTGATTTTGCCCATAAGTTTGTAGGGGTAGGTTTGAGGTAAAAATGTTTTAGACAAACAAGTGTCCAGTAATGTAGTTCTACATAACGGCATCAAAAAATTACGGGGTCATCTTGGCAAAAAATGTTCAAAATTGCAGCAGGTGTCGAGAAGGAGCTAGACACCTTTTTTCAGAAAGTGTTTCTGGCGTTGTGGTCACAAGAAACCTAACCACTCCTTTGCTTGTCTTCGTACTTATTGATGACTGCCCTAGCCTAAATTGTAAGCTAAATTTTTCTAAGTTGATTTTCCTTAGTGCCCTCTTTACGATACCCTAACCAGTTTAAATCATAGACATAAACTTATTTTATATTTATATAGTACTAGCCGTGCCCCGCGGCTTCACCGGCTATAATCAAGTTAACCCTTTACACCTGAGAGATAAAGTTATTTTAAATACTGGTAAAATGTGGTTACATGGTTTCCTAAGTATCCAGATCGCTTAAGAAAAATACTAAAAAAATCCTGCTGGCCCTGGTCTCCTACAATCAGACCCTCATGATCATGAGTTTCAGGAAATAATTGCAAGTGGCATGATCATGAGTGTGTACCGTCATTGGGTTAAATTAAACTGAATAATGGAAATAAAACTATGTTTTACAATCGTATTTTTTATTTGTATTAAGAACATAAAAAATAATCTTCTTTCTGATAAATAGCCATTTAAACTCAGTTAACATTATATTAAATATCAGCTTTAAAGAGATCAACAGTTACAGTTACAATTTTGGTAGTTATTATAGGAACTAAGTTTAATCATTAATCAGCCTTATTGAATTATAATAGAAAAATAATCTATTTATTGTATACGTGATAATTCTTGAAACAATTTTTGTTTCGAGATAGACACAAATAAACATTACATTTTTCGCACTTTATTTTGGAACGACTACCACATTCTTCTAGTCGGCAAGATCTGGGTGCTTTTATGTCATCACTACTAGGATAATGGTTGTAGCCGTCGTATCTTTTCGCTTCTGATGGTGCGATAGCTGGCCTGTATATTTTATAATCTCGACGAGGTATTTGAGGAGATAATTCATCTTCGCAGTCTTCCCTTTGAGCCCGATCGGGTATTGATGATAAGGTGTCAGCAAGATTCATGCCAAAGTCAAGGAGGGGCATTGAGTCTTTTCTGGGCAATTTATTAGCCAAGCAGTCGTTCCTGTAAAGCCTCCAAGCATTGACAATGGACAGATCTAAAAAGTGAATTAAAACTTTTAATGTCCACTTTTTAGTTTTGACGAAAGTTCGATAATATTCCATTTGTTGGTCGAGTACATCGACTCCACCCATATACTGGTTGTAATTCTTGACAATTTTTGGGGCTGGAACATCGACGTAAACTTTATTTTTTTTATCCCATCTTTTTACGTCTGATTGTTCTTCGGCAGCGGTACAGTTTGACGCTAGTAATACAGACTTATTATCCTTCCATTTTACTATTGCGGTAGGATTACAAACAAATTGCTGAGACTCGCCGCGTTGCATCTCTATATCTTTTTTAAATTTGATTGTTGCTCGATCAGGAATTCGGTTCTGCATTATAGTACCCGTTGAATGCAAACCTAATTTTTCCATTTCTTCAATCAACGGAACGGTGGTGAAATAGCGGTCGTGGTAAACACAGCTGCCAGGTGGAATACTTTTTATCAAGTGTAAGATTACAGACGGACCGAGACCGAGATTTGACTCGCCGAAATTCGATTTGGCACCTTTATACGAGGGCGGTCCGATAAGTACTTAGCCTCACCGCTCCATGGCGCCACTATCGCAAGAAAAATTTACCATCGTGTAGTACAGTTTTGTAGACCAGTACAGTCAAAATTTCAGCCGAATCGGACTCCTAGTTTTTTTTTGAGCGCGTGTGGAATCAGGCGTGTCCGCGGATTTTAGAAAAATGGAAAAAGAGCAATATCGGTCGGTGATTCGATTCTTGTTTTTGGAAGGGAAATCGGGCAGAGAAATCAAAGAGCGCTTGGATGCTGTGTACGGTGACTCTTCTCCTTCGATGGCGACCGTCAAGAATTGGCTTAACGAGTTTCAACGTGGTCGCACGTCGGTTTTTGATGAGCCTCGCCCAGGTGCCCCGAAAACGGCTACCACGGAGGACAACACCACAAAAATCCACGATCTCGTATTGGCAGACCGCCGATTCAAGGTACGCGAGATAGCCGAGACAGTAGGCATCTTAAAAGACCGTGTGGGTCATATCCTGCATGATATTTTGGGCATGAAAAAGCTGTCGGCGCGATGGGTGCCGCGTTTGCTCACTCCGGACAACAAGCGCAACCGTGTGACCACTTCAGAGCAGTGTTTGACGCTGTTAAAGGGCAATCCAATGGAGTTTCTGCGTCTTTTAGTGAACGTCCTCGAAACATGGATCCACTGGTACACACCAGAGACCAAGAAACAGTCTAAACAATGGGCTTCACCCGTTGAACGTGCTCCGAAGAAGGCGAAGACTGTCCTTTCGGCCGGAAAGGTTATGGCCACCGTTTTCTGGGATTCACAAGATGTGATCTGCTTCGATTACCTGGAGAAGGGCAAAACGGTCACAGGGCTGTACTATGCCGAATTATTGGGCCGATTCAACGCTGAATTGCAGAAAAACGGCCCCATTTGGCGAAGAAAAAAGTGCTCTTCCACCATGACAACGCACCGGCTCACACCTCCGCCCTCGCCACGGCAAATTGGTCGAATTGGGCTACGAACTGCTGCCCAATCCACCGTATTCTCCAGATTTGGCCCCGTGCGACTTCTTTTTTTTTTCCAAACATGAAAAAGTCACTCGTCGGGTAGAAATTTGAGTCGAATGAGAAGGTCATCTCTGGCACGGAGGCCTAATTTTCAGACCTCGAGAAAAAAATTTTTTCAGAGTGGTTAAAGAAGTTGGAGCCACGCTGGGTCAAGTGTGTTGAGTCAAAAGGAGACTAAGCTTAGAAATAAATCGCCACTTTTCCAAAAATTTTCGTTTTTCTTTTGTAGGCTAAGTACTTATCGGACCGCCCTCGTAAATGTCAAAATCTAACATCAACCCCTCAGATGTGGTGAGAACAAAGTTTTTGAGACCTACAGGTCGGGGCTTATTTTTCACGACTTGTCGTAGCTTACAGCGTCCTGTGAAAGGTATCATCTGTTCATCTACAGAATAGAAGCCTGGAACTCTTTCTAGCTTATTACAGGTTTCTTTTACCTTGTCAATCATAGGTTGCACTTTCCATAGCGGGTTATCCGTTTCGTCTGCAGCTGGTGAGTCAGAATTGACAACATGAAGTGCATTGCGTAGTGTAAGAAACCTGTCTCTTGTCATCAGGCCACAAATCAGTTCTAATTTAGTACCAGCTCTCCAATACATTGGCACTCGAGGGTAGGGAATGCAGCCCATGATGATATGTATTGCAAAAACTTTAGAAATTTCAGAGCCTGTAGATTTGAGTTCACGGCCCGTAGTGCGCAGGTGATATAAGTTAGTACAGTGCGAGATCTTTTCTAAAAATTCAGTGTCGAAATAGTCATTAAAGTAGTCAATGGGGCGTCTTACCGGCTTTGTTGGCAAGGCTGGATATTCATGGGCCTTTCCTGTAAAAGCAGTCTGCTTCCATATTCGCTTCCTTGCGGCCCTGGGTACTGATTCTGGTCTTCTTCCACTAATAGACCCTCTTCCACGATTAGTTGCAGGGGATCTCGATCTATCATGAGTGGTAGAAGTTGAACGCGAAGGCCTTTGATGTAAACTTCTTGTATCTCGGGTAGTAGCCCTTGGTGTTGACGGTAAAGGTGATTCAATCAGCAGTGAAGGTGGCTGTATCAATGGTAAAGCTGAGGTAGATGCCGAAGGCGGTCTTTCATCGATAATTTCGTCATCCTGCTCCTCTTCAGTTACATTTTCGTCAGCTGTTTGCCGAAATAGAACATCCGGATCGAATTCTATGTCTTCGTCGTCCAAATCTTCGATTTCGGAGATATTGCCATTTTCTAAAAAGTCGCATATGTTTTCTTCCGTGAGCGAACGTCCTAAAAGTTGTAAAATAAATAAAATTTAAAGCCACAAAACACCAAAAGTACAATAAAACTAACAAAAATAGTTAATATTAGGTTCACATACTACAGTCGATATGCTACGATCGTGCGAGTTCAAATTTCGAAGAATATTTTCGACAAACTACTAAATTAATGTTTCGTAATCACACGTCAACTTCTTCGTCAGTTAATATACAAGCAATCTAACGGAAAAAGTGTTTAAAAATCTTTGTAATTTATTTAAATAGGAGGTACTTACTTGAGCAGGCGCTGTTGTCAAAAAACGCAGCCATCCTTACCGCGTCCTTTCGACGACTAACTAGTCCTAACTTGTTTCTATGCCAATAAAGTATATTTTGGTACACTCTCAGATAAAATCACAATTGAGTGAAGTCGGTTGCGTTCGCAAAATTTGTTTTGGATACGGTGTAGAATTTTTCAAAGTCAAAACTCACGTTTGCATTATCTCGGGTGTAAAGGGTTAAAAAGTAGCCTATGTGTTAATCCTATGTATAATCTATGCACATTCAAAATTTCATCCAAATCCGTTCAGCCATTAAAGCGTGAAGAGGGAACAAACATACACTCTTACATACAAACTTTCGGATTTATAATATTAGTAGGATTTAAAGGCATTTACATTCACAGCCAACAACACTGGAAATTTATCTTGATGGTTGGCCAAGATGCTGCTTAGTAGGTGGACATGCATTAAATTACACTAGGGAGCAGTAAAAAGAACCTAGTATGAACTACATAGAATGCTATATTCTTTATTTACATTATTGTGTGATGTTACAGCATTTCCGATTGGGAGGACGTCGCAGGCATCGACTCACAGAGACTGGGTCTCCATGTCGCACCCCATCCACACCCGTCATGAAGAAAAAGGTAATTATCTGACTTGGAAAAAACTAATAAAACAAATGTTGGGGATACTGGTTTTCATTATCTTGAAAAAAAAACTATAAATTACTCCTGGCCACAGCACACATTGTGAGAAGGTTCCTCTGCAGTACTGACTTACCGGTAGCTTGAGCCCTGCCCTGGTGTCGGCGGCACACTAGGTCTAGGTTATTATTATTTTTTATGATAGTTTTTTTTTTTATACAATAGTATTGTTTAAAAAAGCAAAGAAGATAAGTTTATTAAATAATGTTGGCTTAAGATTTAATTAATCTATTGAAAACATGTAATATTATTTCATGTGGCTCCACCCATCATAATTGATAATATTAGTGAAAATAAAAAAAAGTTAAATGCCTGTTTTAGGTGTTAGGTCGCAGTCCTGCAAAGCTGTATAGCCCATTTGGGATTGAGACTCCACACAGCCGAGACTTCAGGATGTCACCCTACATGCCTGACACGCCTGACCATGGGTAATATATTTGAAACAAAAGCAGTCACAAATAATAGTCCATACAAAAATGTTCTTGCATGTGGCAGCACAGTATACTTAATAATACAAGTATAGAATATAATACCCATCCGTCCGGCCGTCCCGCGGCGGACGGCGGCGGCTTGAATGAGTGCTTATGACGATGGCCAAGAAAATTTCTATCAAAATTATCTGGTTACTTGTATGTTTATTGTGTATGTTAATTTTAAGTTAAAAATTAGATTAAAATCTAATAACTGCTAAACAGTGTGAATCTGTGCGAATAACTGTACCAACACAAACCTCTTTTGGTTTAATGGTACTGTACCTACTATAAACTGTATGTAAATTTTTTATTAAATAAATAAAAAAAATAAAAATAATAATAACGCTCACTCTGCAAAGACAATGCAATAAAAATCAACTCTCATTACGACACAATTAAGTTAAGATTCAGCAAGCAAAGTGTTGTATGCATTAACATGATAATATGTTCACCTCTTTCTATCGCATATTTTGTACTTGTCTGGCACGACATTGTGATAGCCAAGGCGAGAGCTACAATGTATTTGTAGGTGCAGTCCTAATGTGCAGAGAGTGCCAGGCTTGGTTGCTTGCAAATGATGTATAGACTGTTCTTACACATGCAAAAACCTTATTGTATGACTATTCTACTCCAATAAGAATGAACAATCATAATTTGCAAGTAGATCCCTAGATCATCTACTCCCAAAATTATGATAGTTCACGCCATTTCAGTTTGTCTTATAATATATAATTCTATGAGCCAAACTGAAATGTATTAAAGAGTTCTACTATCCACCCGCTGAATTCATATCAGAATGAGATTATTTTTATTATGCAAGATAAACAAGCATTTGACCACCTTATAACCTGATGGTAAGCGATGGTCCAGCCAAAAGTGTAACATACTTGCCTAGAAAATACCTATTCACTCTAAACTTGAACTCACAGATCATACAGTTCAGGGAAAAATTCCGAAAATGAGTTCCACTCCTTCGCTGAACAGATGATGAACATATAAACAAAATGCTTCAAACAGACTGGAAGTATGACAACTAATTATTAATGACTATTGATGACATTTGACAGTTTCTGTCAAATGTCATCCATTTAAAGTTATCATTTATTATTGGAAGGTAAAAAAAAATAAAGACATGAAGGAATTAACTCACGTAATTACTAAACACACTCTCCAAAATGTAAGTCACAGAGCCATCATCCATTTATGGTTACCATTTGTTGTTAGATGGTAATAAGGCCACCGAGGGATTAACTCGTGTAATTCCTGCGCACACTCTGCAAATTGTAAGCTATAGTCATCATGGCCACTTATATGTTTCAGACTGTCACCAAAGAGGCGTAAAGGCGTGACCCACTCGTGGCACATTCTCGCCAAGAAGCGCCCTCGCGCGCTGTTCCACTGAGCGTCCTGCGGGACTCAACGCACAAATGTAATCCCACCGCTTAATATAAGTAAACTTGGCTGCCAGGTCTACTGACCGATGTAACTTTAAGTTAGCGGGCTTAGTCGGAGTGATGATTGAATTAAACCTATGGTTTTGCAGCAATTAATTAGGATAGAATTGTATTAAGATATTTAGTTATATTTTTCAATGAATTCTTAGGTTTCGTTATAGTGTAATCATATTTTTTCTCGCTAAAAGGCTAGAGAGTTCGCTATTTCTATTACAATCTAGCCAACATTAGGCTAATAAGTAACATAAATTCAACTTATTCTGCTAGATTCAAAATATCCAAGAAAGTATCCATTAACACTTTTCTTATTGTATCTCTAAAAGTTATGCTTGTAGCATCAATATAAAATGGTATCTTAATCTGGAAAGCTTATTAGATATTAGTTTTAAATATTTTGTAATTATCATTGCCACATACTTCGCAATTTTTTATGTTATTTGGAAGCAGGAAAAATTAAACCATTGCCAAGAATTGGTTTTACTTGTAACATCAGTATTATATGGCATCTGAGACTAGAGACTTATCATCTTTTAGAGATGAAATTATCATTTCCTTATACTTAGTTATGCCTTAAATTTTTTTTGGTAGTCATACTTTGGTTTTTAGATTTATTGTAAGTTTGCTACAAAATTACGTACCTTATTTAAATGAATAGAAATAATATTGCTGTGAAGATTTCTTCTTAGACATTTCCTTTTTATTTATAAAATAGTTTCATGGAGAAAATTCTCATTTAGCTGAGAAATAAACTCATTTTGTGGGTATACATAAACCAAGAATCTCATTATTTATTGTACACATTAATGTCAAATATAAATTGTAATATTGTCAAGTCATCACTCAGACTTCGCTTGCGCCCTAAGTCTTAGTATATATAGCTTGGCTAGATGTGAGAGTGTGCATTGGTGCTATATTCGTCGTTTGACTGATTTTTATAATACAACAAGTTGCTTGGTCATGCTATAATATGGAATTGAATGAAATACACTGACACATGTCATCATCAGAACTCGTATTTCATGCGGAATGTCAAAAAAAATATTTTTTTATCTTAGCTCGATATTTCAGCACTTTTACAAGCGATGATTAATAAAAATTATAATAATTGTGATCGTGCTAGCTTTTAAATGCTTATATTAGGTATATCATCATCCCTTGCCTCCTCTCTGTCTCTTCTTCTCTCTTCTTGGAGACATCCACTCTTCTTGGAGCAAAAATAGTAAAGAATGAACTTCTTAATCGTGAGCCATGTTGAGAATAAGGTAACATGAGTTATATAACCTAAAATATTAATCCAAATAGGTGTATATACATATTATAGTAAAAATGTACATGCACTAAAAGATAATTTCTGTTTTTGTAAGAAATAAGGACCACCATGAATGAGGTCTTCATAGTCTTCCATATATTTTATTCACAAGTCTCAGCAATGTATGGAAACGAAACGATTTAAAGTCTTTGGAATCGATCACTGGACCCCCAACTATTATTAACGAAACACATAACATAAGATCAACAGTGCTATCCTACTAGGTACAGTCCCGCTATGGACACATATTCTGACTTCCCATTCTTGATAATGATCTGATAGAATGATAAATACATCAAAACTAAATAAAGTCTACCTAAGCTTTGACTTGCAGCGAAAGTTACTTTATTATTTAGTAGGCTCATTTAAGGTACTGAAAACTAAACCAAATGTCGCTTCTGGTCGAAACCGTTGCTAATTTATGTAGAAGTAGCTGTACTATAGTTGTGTAAATTTACAATATGTGATTTGATTCCATGGTTTAGCATCTCCACGTTTCTTCAACGAACCAGAGAAAAGTAGGTTTAGGTTTGATAACTGATTAACTTTTACTTCTATGAGTAACGGCTGACTCTCGAACCCTTACATATTAGGCACTTTAAAAAAACGTATACATGTAACACAACGAGTTTATAATATGCTCAAAGTTCAGCTGACACGATTTTTTATTTGTTTTTTAGGTTCGTTATGGTTTTTGAAATCTCTTTTTGTGTTGGTGCCACCGCTACTTCCCCGCTGCTCAACTAAATTGCTCAACTGCATTAAGTTGAGCAGTGGGTAATACCAACAGCTCGACTGGTAATTGCTCAACTATGAACAGTTGAGCAGTGGGTATTACCTCTGATCTACCCACTGCTCAACTAGTTGAGCTGTAGGACAGAGTTTGTATTACCGAACATTTTAAGCCCAATAGTGCCACACCATTGAACCGCCAAGCAGTAGTGTACAAACATTACTGTATTTCAGATTGAAGGGCAATGCTTCCAGTAAAAATACGGGTTTAAAGAGATTCTAGTATCTCAGGGTGACTTGCGCAGGGCTTTGCCGCGCAGGAGTTCGAATAATAGCGGTTCAAATCTCAGGGTTGCACTGAACTGTAATAAAGGCAAGCATGACGCTTAACATCAGGCAAATGCCTTGCTCGTCTCGTCTCTCAATGACATAAAAAACCCGTGAATTTAAATTCACATTAAAAAAAACACTTCAGTTATCGATTCTAAACGCTAATTCATATATTAATTACTATTAATGTTAATACCCTGTAATTCCCTGTTTATATACAATACAAAGTAAGTCAATAGTATAATATGACATTGGTGGAATAGCCATCAATTTCTTACGATTTCGTATTACCGAAACAATAACATAGTGTGATTGAATGGAATAAGTATTAGGCATATTCAGTATTATATGAGCCAAAATATTTATTAATGCTTATTGCAAGTACTTATCCATAAACGGTACTACACAATATGGTTGCTGCAGCTGATCTCTCACACAAATGTGAGTGGAATTCGCGATGGAGAAGCGCAAAATCCGGTGATTGTTCTATATTATGTAGTATTGTACTGACATTCCTTTTTGTACTAAATACGCTTATGCTGTGACAATATTGTAGGTTAAAATCTTGCCAATCTTTCATATAAGCTACAAAAATTAAGATTACATTGGATGGTACAGCGTCTTTCTATCGCAAATTTCGTTTTTTTTTATGACTGTTAGTGATATGAAAACAATATTTTAGAATTTTAGTATACAACCATTAATTTTACTCCATAATAGTCATATAAGCTGATGCTAATTGAAACACTAACTAACCAATCGGAGCAGTTTATGCATCCATACTTTGAATTCTACTATTGCATGTTACATTCATTTTGTTTCTCAACTCTAGAAAAATTGTTAAACAACTGTGAGCATCACGCTCAGATGTTTTTTGTTGCTTGATAAGATTATACAATAAAAATAAAATATTAGTTGTAGTGCTGGTGTATAAACGCATCATAAATTGTTCAGTATCTTTAGTATGGGCGTAGATATACATTTAGGTAATATACATATGTGTAGATAATAATTGACATCAGTGGATTAATATGGGGCAAATCTTCAACTTTTACATGCAGCTATTAAACAAAAGAAAGTTAGAACTACGTGTTAAGCCTTGCATGGGTTGCATATTTTAATTTACGTGTGGGTCGAGCCTAATAATCAAGTATTGAAATGATTGGCAAGTATTATTATAATAATATAACTTTTTTTTTCTCGTGAGAATCGTGAGGCTAAAATAATTTAGATATAAGATTGTGTTTAATATCAACGTACTAATTAAAATTATTTTTTCAGTACACATTAGTTAGTTTTTTTTAACAATGCTATTTTAAAAGACTGATGGTCAACATATAAACAAATCTGCTGTTTTACACTTCAAATTACAACACAACTTGAATTGTATTGATAACTGCATTTTTTTTTCAATTTTACAATTCATTATTTATATATATTTTATATGCAATGGATTACATCGTGTATGTATTTGTATTCAGTACCTTATGGTATTTTAGTTATCGCGTCTCAAAATGTAGATCATTTTATAAAATATTCTTTTGTAATACAGATTTTTGTTTTATTTGCCTACATCCTTTTACCTTTTATATCAAATCTATGGTTTAGGCGCAGAATGCCAATATCTTAAAATGGCATGTGAGTTTACGGTACAGTAAAAAAACATGGAAATTCTACAAAGATCGAATTCTCAAAATGGCAGTGATACATTTTTTTCATTTACAAGTATTTTTATTAAAATTATAATGAACAGTTAATTATTAAATCATAATATTAAGTTCCTAATAGTCCTTAAATACTAATTTTGAGAATTGGGCATTCAGCACTAAATCTAGATTAGGTACGTGCGCCTACTCACAAGATACTGATGGAGACCTCTAGGAACTGATCACCAAACACTAATTATTTTTTACTATTCATCATATCTTAATAATACTCGAAAAATCAACCAAACGGCACTTTTAACAGTAGAAAAAAGATTCTTCAAAATGAACGGTAGAACGGGCTTAGTGACCCCACCCCATCCCTTCGAAGCATAAAGTGCAATACGCAAAATGAACAATACGGAGAATAAGCAAACCGCATCATCGTTTTCATCATGGGACGTCGTCCGCACATGTCCCCGTTGTACCTTATGCACCATTGACTATGACGTGCCCCCCCTCTAATAATCCCCATTAACCCGAATTTGAACCCGTAATGGGGATTATGATACTAAAAGTCTCAAAATTCCCATTAAAGGTGATACCTAATAGGGATTTTGACACTAACCCGTGCTAATGCACGGTACGGCAACGACGCGTCATGCTGTTAAAAACTAGCGGTCCCTTGAAATTCAAGGATCGAAGACTAAAAATAAAACTACAAAATATACTCCTTTATATTTATTAAAAATACAAGCTTAAACATACCAAACATGTACGAAAGTACAAAGGTACGTAACTTCTATGGGTACATCACTTATTTAATAAAATAGTAACTTTGGACATTTAAGTCGCGTAAACTTAACACATGCACCCAAAATGTAAACATCACAATTCAGTATCGGTAACTGAAGACAAACTGTTTGGAGCAAAAGGTCTAATTTATTAAAGAATAAAGATAAATCTGCATAGAACTAAACATGTCAAAAAATTAGACTAAAATATCGCAAGATAAACATGCTGAGTAGAAAGAGACTAAGATTATTCTTGATCTTTTGTTTTTCCATTAACTAATCCACACCATTTCTTTTGATTTATTGGCTGTTAACTATATAAAACACATCTGCAAACTTTAACGGTAATGACTTTTGAGACTTCTTCGTATGCCTAGTTATTTAGTATTCAGTAAAAATATTTTTTTAATTCATGTCTCTTTCTATTTAACAATTAAAGTTATACATTTTCAAGCATTTGCTCATACGTGACTAACATTATTTTTCATGGATGCTACACAGGCACTTTTTGACAATCATTGCAACGTTGTTGATTACACATTTAGATAACACACTGACATTGTTGTTATATGTATATTAAGTTGTTATATGTTACAAGGGTTATAACAGGCCCTATGGACATACAGAATATAATTAATAAAGTAGTACGACTATATTAATTATATTCTGTAAGGTAGAGAACCCCAAACATCTAAATATGTTCAGTTACCGATACTGGGCTCAGTATCACGAGTTTTGTCAAAGTATTTGTATGTACACGTAACACGACACAGACTGGTTGTGCGTTAAAGCACTTAAGTTTGGCGAGTGCTTTTACTGTATATAGTTGTATATAATTTTAGTTCAGGTTTATAAAACACTGGACATTGACCATTAGCTTCAACCCACGCAATAAATAAAAACTTATCAATGTTAATTATAAATTTATCAGCTATTATGAAGAAAATTACCATTTTCAGTCGTCCAAATATATCGAGAGTAAAATTACTATGTATTCATTTACTGACAATCAAATTGTAAAAATTAATGCTTCTAGTTTTGAACTTAAATATCCGCTAGAGGCGCTGCGGTAGAATTCAAACCAATTTCAATGATCTGTAGCTGATTTGTTATTTTCTCGTTAGTGAGTAACTTGACAAAACTCGTAATAGGATAAAGATTTTTCAAACTAAAGCTAAACGCTCCTCCAAAAAAGGTTACATATATTTTAATGGCTGCGCTACACAGGACGCACCTGGCTCGAAAGGATAGCGAGCGGAGAAGCGGGCGCTGTTGTCTCCCGTAAAGCAGTGCCCGCACGCCATATGTTGTTTGACGAATTTGATGGTCCGGCGTTCAGTTTAATTATATAATCTTTCTATCCTGTTTATAATGTGGGTCTAAAAGGTCACAACAAGTCGTATTGGCGGATATGTTGCTCTTATTGTCCAAAAATAAAAAAACATACGACTATTTGACATGGCATACGTATTCCAACCGTCTCGCGTCTCTTTCATTCTTTGACTTTTGTGTAATGGAGAGAATGAGATATAAAATCACCCATACGATTTGTTGAAGAATTTATAAACGTTCTAAATAAATGATGAGTTGGCTATATGTAAGTCATATCTTAAACCTATGATAAGTAACTGTTTGACAGTTAATGTTAACGTTATAGAGCATTCCTTACTTCTAGGGCATAGTTACTTTGAATAACGGCTACCTATTCCTAACACCTTGCACAGTTGAGGTTAATTCGAGTAAAAAAAAGATAAAGGTACTATTTAGTACGTATAATACAGCCTAGGTTTAGAATTATGCTGAAATCAGGAGAACTTTTTTGGCATAAATTTAGCCCCAAAAGAAAAATAAGGCACATAATATGATTTTCATTATTATCTACTTATTGTTGGTGTGTATATTATTTGATAGGTTTTATTTTAGTTAATTATTTTCGACTGTTCGCACTGAACCAAGTACTGAAATACAGAATTGACCCACTCTTCCCCCGCATCGTCACCATGTCGATAAATGGTGAGATAGAATACTCTATTGGCGCAGGATGACGCGTACATAGAATATACAAGCTGTCAGTTGAACTAGTGGATAACCGACCTTAGCACGCACACATATAAAAGGGCGTGAACGTAAGATTGCTGTTCTTGTGTGACGTTGATTTGGAACATTTGTATGGAGTATCCGGGGTATGGTGTAAGTTTCTATTGCGGGGCACAAGATAATTTAGTGCGAGTCGACTTTGTTAATATACTGATAAAGGTTTATGCGAAACAGCGCGATATTTTTACTAACATCAATATACTAAAAACACTGATATACATTTCTTTGAAGTAAAAACTGAAATAACGCTAAGTGCTGTGTTTGACACTTCTATAATATTAAAGGTTGTACTTTTTTTTAATGTTGTCATCGTTACATTTTGTTACCAGTCAGCTAGTCTAAAATACTAAACGAACTATTTACATTACTTATCTGCACTAATAAAATTTGAAAACAAAATGTATTTGCTTACTTTACAATCACACGTTTTATACTTATCTATGAAATGCCATAATATATGAAACATTTGAAATATGGGACTGTTTTTTGATGAATGTTTGGCGAAATTTATAGACAGCTCACTTTTGTAATGAATTCCGACAGAATTTCCCTTAGTTGCAGTACCTTTTCACGCCGCTACAATCTATAGAAGCCATTTGGTAATATGTGTAAAATTCAGAATCCTTTGTGCTGTACAGACTGCGCAATATCTTTCGCAGAGTACAATATGGACGCCTTAGATCTATCAACACATAGATTTCGGATCCGCTCTTCATAAGTGTCCACAGAACATAAGCAACAAAACGAAATATAGGCGGCAATCCCGCCCCGCTTAAAAACTTCGTAAGGTAACAATAATACGACCGTCGCGTCGCGTCGTCAGTTTAAGCTAGGGGTCGGCAACCTGCGGCTCGCGAGCCACATGCCACTCTTTGGATGTAAAGCTGCGGCTCTTTAGTTCCATACGCAAATATTGTTTATTAAAAAAAATGGTTCTGAATCGATTAACGAGGATTAGGCACCATTTCTATCGAGCCATTAACAAGCCTCCAAAGGTAGCAAAAAAGTACATTTATATTGAAACAATTATGAGATGATAAGGTAGGTATAACGCGTGCACATCTTTTTCTATACGATACTCATAGTACAGTAGGTATTATTGTTGGCAAGAAAAAAAATTGTGGCTCCATAAAACTTAGAAATTTTTTTAATTGTAATTTTTTACACTTCCGACTCAAAAGGTTGCCGACTCCTGGTCTAAGCTGCCGAAAAATTGTTGTATGCTAAAGTAAGCTGTGTAGTAATGAAGATTAGACAATCTGTTTTAGTTTGTTTATACATACACGTATCCGTTTGAATAGGTCGATGTTGGACGCATATTTATCCATAGTTTATGCGGGAAGCCGCCTAACAGCGGAAAGTAACTGTATTTTTAAGGAACTTTATTATTATTAATTATAAAAAAGTTGATACTGGCCTCGATTCTGATGTACACTCACTAAATTAAATTTAAACTATCCCTGTCTCTTACAAAATAGAAACACAAGACAGAGATAGCATACATTTTAGTGCTGTCACGCTAGTTTATCAATTAAAATATGAACAGCAGAAGCAGAAAGGCGCGTATTTTTAGTCAACACCAATAACATACTCGACTAAGCTTGCATAGACATCTAAGTTCTGACTAACTTGACAGGACAGCAGTATGCTATCTCTGTCTTGTGTTCCTATTTTGTAAAAGACAGGAATAGTTTAAATTTAATTTAGTGTGTGACATCAGAATCGAGGCCACTATTTCAACAGACTAAAAGCTTACAAATATTAGAGAATAAATATTCTCTATTCTTAATTTTAACACAAAAAAAAACGTTGGCATGCAAAGAGAATACAAACATTCACTAAGCACAAGTAAATATTTTTTTTTGTAATTTTAACAAAAAATCATAAGTTTTACGTTATTTACATTTGTACAGTTACAATTACAAAAATATGAGTTTAATTTCTACATTCAGTGTTGAATTCTCACTTCAGAGGCGACATCGGTTTCCATCGGAACTATTTTAGCTTATGGATTCAGCCTTATAAAAATGCAAAGGTTTGTGTGTGTAAGTATTTTATACAAATGTATAAAACAAGCTCGACTAGTGTAACCTAATTGCTACAGAGATTCTATTGAGAAAATTCTATGTACTTACTAGTTTTAACTGGTATACATATATAGTCTCCATGCACCTAAAACATCCCAGACACTGTCAATCTAATTGACAATAGCTTCAATTGAGCTCAATTGTCAATAATTGAAGCACCTATCTAATATATAAAATTCTCGTGTCACAGTTTTCGTTGCCATACTCCTCCGAAACGGCTTGACCGATTTTGATGAAATTTTTTGTGCTTATCCGGTATCTATGAGAATCGGCCAACATCTATTTTTCATCATCAATTTTCATCATTATCAACGCGGGTGAAACCGCGGGGCGCAGCTAGTTGCTTATAAAATTACACACAATTTCACGCTCACGGCCCCAAAATAAGTTCGAAGAATTGTCTTATAGGTGCCTGAAACCACAAAAAATCAAACCCAGAACCAGAAATACTAATTTCTCTAGTCATCGACTATCCAATGGTTTTTTTTTGTAGTAGTTTTTAAATTACATGTGTCATATTATTTGTGTGACATTGATAAACCCATTATAAACATTGCAAAGTTGTCGTATAGTTAAGTAATAAAACTAAAACAACCGCTTTCGCAGTCACAGCCCCCACTAAGTTCGAAGACTTGTATCGAGGAACATTCACAATACACGCAATCACACCCAGAAACAAAAAAAACAAATTTCCAAGGGAAGAAAATTTGTGTTCCCACCGGGAATTTAACCAGGCACTTCAGCATAAAAGGCTCTCATGTAAGTAACTACGCCAACGAACTGTTTGATACAAATCTAGGACCGCGATTTTTTATATTTCTAATAGTAGAATCGATTTGAAACTCTGCAAATGTATATAAAATTCGGTTGACATACCTAATAGTAAGCATGATGGGTACAATACCCACTGGGAGTGGGCTTGAGTACTTCAGTTACCTATAAGCTCGACGCCTTGTAGGTAACTTATGTGTTTACTGTATTTTGTTGATGTACAGTTTAGTTTCAGTAAATTGGTATCAGGTTCGATTCCTGTTGGAAACACAAGTTTCCTCCCCAAGGGAAATTTGACTATCCCACGATCACAACCTTCTGGGTTTGATTGTGTGATTGACTTTAGTCATGGGTGCGGAAAACATTCACATCACACCCAGTGGTTCTCCACTGATGTGAATGTTTCCCTGCACCAACGACAAAAGTCATCAAACTTAGTGTGTGGCTGTGAGTGTGAAACCGTTTATATGTATGATTTTCTACCTGAGCGAGTCGTTTTATATCTTTGAACTGCTAGCTGGATTAATGTGTGCCTGTGTGTGTGAAAGGATTTAAGTTTATTTTTATTTAGTTAAGTTTATTTTTATTTAGTATTATCTAGTGTAGTAAAGAAACATTTCCCTAGAAAACACAACTCTTTAAAGTATCAGTCGAATAAAGAACCACTTTTATCTGAACATGGTTCAAAATGTTGTAAACGCTTGTTTCGCTTTTCGGACAAAGCTACCCGTAAAATTATATTCATATATCTAATAGTTATACTATTTAGTATTAACGCATTTTTGGCCACAGCCTATACTTAGAAATATACAATATACCACTCAAGTGTTATGGCAACTATACAGAATAATTTGTAAAATACTAGAAACTTCTTGGGATACCAACGCGCCATCCAGTGGCGGATTTACACAATTGCCGCCAGTAGGGTATATCATTTTGCCGCTCTTAGCAACCTCTACAATTCAATTACTTAGTTCACAATCATATTAATTGCAATGTTTTCGTCAATGAAATATTATGATTCCCAAATCATAATGTTGCAATTTCAATAAAAGGTTAATGTAATAGGATGGTAGTGTATATTACACCATCTTTTGCCCGTAATTAGTATGAATGCAAACTAGTCAAAAAAAATTGGTCCCAAATTTGCCGCCCCTAAAATCTGCCGCCCTAGGCTCCAGCCTACTCAGCCTGCTGGTAAATCCATCACTGGCGCCATCCATTTATCGTTGAACTACCGTTCATTCGCACGAAACGTTTCGCGTCTTCGTTCATTTATAGAACAGCAAAAGAATGGAAGGCTTTGCCGTCATCTTTTTTCACATAATTTGGATGTGTTCAAAAGAAAAGTGAATAGGTATTTACTAAGCAAGCGTGCTCTACCTTAGACTTTTTTTATGCTCGATAGGCAACCATTAGACTACCATCTCCCCTGATGGAAAGCGATGATGTATCCGAAGATGTAGCATGCTTACCTAGAAGATACCTATTCACTCTTGACTTGAAGACTACCAGATTGTACCGTTCGGGGCAAAAGACGAGGGCAACGAGTTCCACACCTTCGTTTTACGGATGATAAACGTAGAAGCGAAACGCTTCGAGCGAACCGGAGGTATGTCAACCATATATAGATGACGTTTGACAGTTTGTCCTGTTGTTAGATGGTAAAACGGGCATGGGGGAATTAACTCGGATAATTCCTACGCATTCAGACTACATCGTCACTATCCACAGGTTTGATTGTAGTCAAACGTTTGTTTAGTCAATTATTTAAAAAAAATACATAATTCCAACCATTGAGACCAACGTTCGTGGTACTGCTGTAGCAATTCGTTCTATGACTTTTCAAATAAATTATATTATCTGTTTAAGGTGTCAAGTGTCAAATGTCAAGTGTCAACTGTCAAAGCGTTGTCATGCATATTTCGAGGCGCAACGCGTCCATGCTTTTCTCTGTGGGAGAGTGTAGTTTAAAAACTATGAACTATAGATTGTATAGAATCATCTTAATTATTACAAAAAAATATAGTATTCAGAAGAAATTCGTAGTAAATAAGCTTAGGGTTATAACAAGAATCAAGGTCTGAAGGCTAACTGGTATTTTACAAATAATCCTGTATTTGTGAACTTATTCACTATTTAACAACTATATCAACAAAACTTAGGCGAGCTAGTCGTAGTGTTTATAGTCACCAGAGGAACGATGTTGGTATTTCTGAAAAAAAGATTGAAAGTTAGTCAAGAAAACTTGAAATAAAATTTAACCGACTTCAAAAAACACAGTCAATACACAAAAATGTGAATTCTTTTCTCACAACTAGTTACCAATCAGCGAAAGAAACATTTTCTCTTGTAACTGGTTAGGTAAGTTTTGTTACCAAAGTGGACGAAGACAAAAATTTCGTTTACTTTATGACCTAATTGTCTTTCAATTATTTTGATTTTAATATCAAAGTACTAAAAACCGATTTTGATGAAACTTCGATTATTTTGAACCGATTTGAAAGTATATATCAGATTAAACTAAAAAATAATGATCCAAATCGGTTTATAAATGATGGAGTTCCGAGGTAAAAAACAAAAAAAAAAACGGATTGAAAGCCTTCTCCTTTTTAGAAGTCGGTTAAACACGTTGATTATGTTAATGACAAGGATGCAAGGAGGCAAACTGCACAAGCGCGTTCTGGCGACTGCAAAATATAGATAAACCTTGATTAGCTATTATAAGAAAATCTTCCTGTGAGGAGGAAAATTTGTGGTCCCGCCGGGAATCGAACCCGATACCCCTGCTTTGAAAGCGAACAGCCACCTAACTAATCCAACGAGCAGGTAATTAAAAAAAATATAATAATTTATTCGCATGGGCCCCAAAGAGGCACTCATGAAAGTGAGTTTACTGTAATGCTACTCACATTGTGCGCGCCGTAGGTGAGCGGCACCGGGTGGTGCGTGATGATCCTTGTGAGCGAGCCTCTCCCCCGCCCCTGCCCCCGCCCCCGCCCCCGCGGCTTTTGGAAACTGTTATGCCACGTGTTGCACTAAAACCGTTACAAATAATTAATTGATGGACTAAACCAGATGGAATGAGAAACAAATAGCAAAATCAACATTTTGATAATACTCCCGACGCGGACGCTCTATTTGGATAACAGATGTACTGATTTTCAACAAACATACCTAAAAACGAGTTAAACAAGTCACCTCTCAAACAGAAAAAAAAAAGAAATTAAAATCGGTCTCGCTGTTTGGAGGTTTCTTTATTTTTTGACTACCAAAAGAAAGTAGAAGACGGTTCGAAAAGACGTTTATAGAATACTGTTTTGCCCGGGAATGATGTCGATTTGAAACTGTTACAGAATGGCGTTTATCGCTTGCTAGTATTGAATGTGATTATTGATTCCTTGATATTTCGGCGGAACTTCACGACTTTTTGTAAGTTTAGCGAGGTGCTACCTGTTTTTTTGTACAGGCAAACGTTTAAACACTATCGCACCTGATGGTAGGTGACGATGCGGTCGACGATTGCCAAGAAAATACCTATTCACTCTTATCTGAGAATCAGACTCTGGCAAAAAGTTGCACTCTTTTGCAGTGCGCATAACGAACGTGGAAGCATAACGCTTCGTGCGTTGAGGAATATCCACCATATATCGTTGTCGCAATGCAGTCTATCTGGTGGTTCTATGATGGAATGGGGATGGAGGATTTATATCGTGTAATTCCATAGCACACTCTCCGATATGTTTCCGATAATACCGTTAAAATACCTGTTTTATATCTAATATCTTTAAACGAGCAATTCTATATATATATATATATATATACATATATATGTGTGTGTGTGTAATCAGGATTTCGGAAACGGCTCCAACGATTTTCATGAACGTAACAGATTAGGGGTTTTTCGGCCCATGGAATCAATTTATCAACGTTCCAGGTCCCAGAAATGCTCTGTTCCCAAACTGCATTTGAAAAACCGGGTTTAAGAAACTATCAGCGCCATCTATTTCGCCATGACCGATGTAAAAAACTGTTTCTACTCGACACTAGATGGAGCTTTCTGAGGCTACAAATTCAAACACATTCTACCAAAAACAAAAAACCGAGCAAAGCTCAGTCATCCGGATATTGTCAATTAATGTTGTAATATAACCAACCTGCTTGGATAACTTATTCGGTTGGAGAGTAGGCGGAGGCACGGTGGGGTCGAATGCCACGATTGTCGTGTTGGTCAGAGATCGTGTGAAGTCCACCGTCCGTGTTATCATTGGTTTTACGGGCAGGTTGTTCTATTAAACAAAAAACTTATGTTCTCATTAAAGTTTAAAATTTGCAAATGATAGCTGTTTTTATAATTTGATCGCAAGCAAAGCTTCAAAAAACAGACTTCACCTTTTTATCTCTGGAACCTTTAATCAGATTTGTAAATTTTTAATCGAATTCAAAATTCTATGTTCGTCTGTATGTATTTTAATTTTTTATATGTAATATCACCGATTTTTCTCTTTGTGGACCGATTCTCAAAATTCGTTTTTTGTTTGGTAGATTACACTTCAGAGGTAGTCCCATATAATTTTTATCAAAATCGATGAAGCAAAAACCAAACTATAAGCGGTGAAGTCGGTTTTTTAAGCTTTGCTTAAGTTTAAATTATTACATAGTATAATAGGAACAATTTGATGCCATACTGTTGCAGGACTTAAAAAAATAATTTTCCAAAACATCGTATTAACATCGGCTAAAGCTTCGATCAGTGGCCCTAGCACGAACAACTTGCGAGAAAGTGTTCGTATCGTAAACGTCAACAATTTATATGAAATTTTATCAGCGCCTCTACAGTGCGTAAATTGAACTAAATTCGGCAGCACGAACGCTTTTGACAACTCTCCTATCGCCTTCGTATCGTCACGTTAACGTTACTTGAGACATTTTGTATGAAAATTGCGAGCACGAACCTTATTTTGACATTAGCTCGAAGGCTGGCTATCGTAAAGCTATCGAGAACGTACGAAACATTATTCACTTAGAATTTGTCGGTGAGAAAACATTCGTCAGGTGTTAGAAACGATTTAGAATGGTTTTTCTTCAATTAAATAAAATGCTACGGAGCTCTTTGCATTATTATTTAGCAGGAAGGCTCATCAAAGATGCGAGAAATAAGCAAATATATAAAAGATTAATAATGATACCTATGGTTTAAGGATATTTAATTTTTTACCTACTTGGTTTTCATTAAGTTATTAAATTAATTGTTGTTAAAATTGGTTTTAAGAGAGAAATTGGAAGCCGGGCAAACAATAATGAATATAATGCGTTGAATCTTTCAAAAAACAACTTTCAAAACTACTTCCGGCTGACCAAAGAGGCATTCAACTTCCTTAGAGACCGTCCTTAGCGACGATTTCAGTCAAAAAACATTAAAATGACAATTCAGATTGACAATAGATAGGTGTCAAATTCAAATTTTCAGCATTATGCATAAACAATTTAATTTTTTTTCGTACCATTTCGGTCTTTTTTTGTGGTTTTCATTCAATTGAGCCCACCCCTTTTTACGCAGAATGACGTCACTTACGTAATACTTTCGAATTCTCGATAGTAGATGACAAGTGCTTTGTACTACCGACTATCGTAATGCTCCGTTTTCGTACGGTAAGCTCGATACGTTAACGTTACGAGACAAAGAAATATTTGTGCTAGGGCTATAGATTACGTTAGTAATTTATTCGAGTAGTAATTTAGTGACTTACACACTCGCTACTGACTGAAAATCGTTCTCATGTCGGTCGAGTATAGTACACAAGGAGTTCGGAGTTCGGACTTGTTTAGTCGATGAACGAGTGAGCAGTGACGCGTGGTGGACGGCGCTATTCGCAGAAAAAATATAACAACATTTAATTCTGCGAGGATACCCAGTTTCTTAGCGGCCAGTTGAGCTCTAGCTTCGATGTATGTGCCAAAATTAAGATTCGACAAGGCTACGCCAAAAATCTCAAGCTCGTTTGCGATCGATCCAATTGACTAAATGACTCGCTCCTCTCGACTGACTCGACAACATTTTTGCTGTTCAGACACGTTTAGTTACTAAATTACTCGGTACTCGACTAAATCACTAGCCGGGTGCGAACCAGGTTTAAGATCAAGTCGTCGAGACACATGTATAAAGCCGTCGACGATTGGATCGAAGCGAGTCTGTTAAAAGTCTATGAATCGTCGCATTCACTCACCAAACCGTTGGGATGGGTGGTGTCCGGCGACGTGTACCGCTTCGCCCTAGCATCGCACTCGATCTCCATCAGCGGCCGGATGACCTTGTCGGGCGGCGCGGGCCGCTCGGGGCTCGCGCGCGCCGCCCTCAGCGCCGCCAGCTCGTCCCGCAGCGGGCCGCCGAGGGCCGCCAGCTGCCGCTCGAAGGCGCGCAGCGCGCCCGTCGCGAACACCTCGCGCGGGGCCCGCGCCGCCAGCGCCAGCGCCGCCCGCGCCAGCGCCTCGTCCGGCGGCAGGATCGACACGCGCTCGAGGATCTTCGTCGCCACGGCCAGCGGCACCGGGCGCTCGCCCGCCGCCGCCAGCGCGACGAAGGCGGGCCGGAAGCGCGAGAAGTTCTGCGTGTCGGACAGCGCCCGGAGCAGCGCGCCGCCCGCCTCCGCCGCCGCCAGGTCCGCCACGTGCGCCAGCCCCGCCGCCGTCACGTGCCGCAGCGCCACCTCCAGCACGGCCTGCGCGTGCGCCTCGGGCGCCGCGCGCGCGAACAGCACGGCGTGCTCCAGCAGCGCGCGCGCCAGCCCGCGCCGCGCGCACTCGGCCAGCAGCGCCGGCGCCACGTGCGCGTGCCGCCGCAGCCGCGCGCTGGCCGCCACCAGCGCCAGCTCGCGCAGGAACGCCGCCGTGGGCAGCGCCGCCACGCGCCGCGCCACCTCCTCGGCGCCCGGCGACGCGTGCACGAACCGGCACTGCGCGCGCGAGCACTGCGCCGCCAGGTTGTAGAAGCACAGGCCGCGGAACACGGCGCTCTGCGCCGGCGGCACGGGCGGCACGCGCCCCGACAGCGCGCCGGGGGGCTCCTCCTCGATCTCGCCGGGCTCCGGCTCGGTCGGGGTCGGCTCCCGCTCCCACCGCGACCCGGGCGGCCGCGGTCGCGCCTCGGGCGGCCGCGGCCTCGGCTCGCGCTCGTCCGCGAGCCAGGGTCGCGCCTCCCGTCTCTCGCGCGCGGGCCCCGGCTCGCCCCCGGCCGGGCCCGGCGGGGGCGGGTCCCCGGCGCCGTCCCGCACGGACGTGGAGTCGGCGGAGTGCTTCTCGCAGACGGGCGGGCGGCGCGGCGGCGGGTCGATGCGCGTGGGGCGGTACCGCAGCTCGGAGGGGCGCGGCGCGAGCGGCGCCGGCACGTACTCGTCGGGCGGCGCGCGCGCGGACGCGACGGAGGCGCGCGTGGAGTCCATGCCGGTGATGCTCTCGGCGAACAGCGACAGCGCGTCGTCGTCGTCGGCGCCCTGCTCGAACGACGTGTACCGCACGCGGTCGGACGTGAAGTCGTCGGCGGGGGGCGCGGGGGGCGCGCGGGGCGTCGCCGGGCGCGCGAACTCCGGCTCGTCGGCGAGCGCCCGGCTCAGTCGCTCGCACTCGGCCAGAACGTCGCGCTCCTCGCGCGCCCCGCGGCCGCGCGGCGGCGGCGCGGGCGCCCGCGGCAGGCGCTCGAGCGACCTCGCCATGGCGGCGACCAGCGCGGCCAGCTCGTCCAGGGCGGGCGGCGCCGCGCCCGCGGACGGCGAGGAGGGCGAGGAGGAGCGCGCGCGCGCGCTGAGCGGCGAGTACGGCAGCGCCGGCGAGAACGGCCGCGGCGGCGAGTCCCGCGAGGCCGAGGAGGCGGAGGAGGTCCCGCTGAGGCGGCGGCGGCCGGCGGACGACGAGCCCGAGCTCGAGCTCGAGCCGGAGTCGTCGGCCTCGGTCTCGGTTTCCGGCGCGGGTTTCGGCGCGATCTCCTTCATCTTCACCATTTGAACCACGGGGAATTTGTTGTCGAGCCGCACCAGGTCGGTGGAGGTGACCGTGACGCACGTGGTGGTGCTCGAGGCGGATATGTCGTGCGCCCAGGACAGCTCCGACCGGTTGGAGTTGAAGGAAGTTTTGCGGCCGGTGTTGCCGAGTGTGCTCGCCGCCCCCTCCGGCCCGGCTTTGGCTAGTGGTCCCGGGGCCGCGTCCGGGATGTACTTCTTCGGTAACGATCTCTTTCTGGTGCTCCGTCTGGCGCATCTGACGAGCTTCGTGGCGGGCGCCGAACTGGCCGCCTCCGTTTTCAAGCCCTCGTCTTCCTCTTTATCGATTTTGATATCGCAGTCGGGTATTTCTACATTCGGAGGCGTAACAGGTTTTGTGTCGGTGATTTCGGCTGGAGCTGGTGTTGCGGCTATTTTGAGAAGACGAGTAGATCCTCTTGTAAATTTTGGTCTTCCTCGCCCTCTCGATGCGACCGGTTTTGGTGGTTCTTTTTTTTCATCTGAAATATTTATACGTACATATCGATACTGTTAGATTCATTCATTAACCTTAGTCGGCATGTTAAAATTCACATAAAGCGTGCTTGTAAAACATACGAACAAACACATTCACCCTCGCAGCCCCACTCTCTAAGATTCAAGACTTGTATCGTGGGTGGCAAAAACATATACATCACATCACACACTCAGAACCAGTAAGACAAATTTTCCTTAAGGAGAAAACCTGTGTTCCCACCGGAAATCGAACTCGTTACCCGCTGCTTAGAAGGCGAACACGCACCCAACTAAGCCAACGGGCAGTTTAAAAGTAATAAGTTCTACCTTTGATATCAGGAGGGACTATCTTCGCAGCTGGCGTCTTTATGACTCTCTTCTTTGCTGTTTTTGTCTTCTGATTTGATACAACTGCTGTAACCAAAAGAGGAAATCATTAGTGTAATTCGTTTTTAGAACTTCTTATGGGAGGGCTTAATTTCTGATTCGCAACTTTTTTGTGTGACGAAAAGTGGTGGGAGTAAACACAGTGATGAATAATTAAAATATTTCCCTGTAATACACGTTTCACTTCTATTATGTGTCTGTACGACACACTGTTTTTTTATTGTCTATAGGCAAGGATTTGAATACGATCTCACCTGATGGAAAGCGACGATGCGGATGACGGTGGGACGTGCTTGCTACTGTTGACTTGAAGAGGCCTAAATTATACTTAATGGGAAACAAGAACGACGGCAGGATGTTCCATTCTTTTGCAGTTCGCACAATAAAAGTTGTGGAGAATCGCTTGGTTCTGGTTCGAATCGGAGCAATGTCTACCATGAAAGGATGTCATGTTTAAGCACGTCTTGTTGTCCCATGTTGGAACGGTATTGGAGGGATTCAATCATGCAGTTCTGTCGCATAAGCTCCGTAGAACACGTATATATTATTACTAGCAGTGTCCCGCGGCTTCGCCCGCATCATTAAGTGGAAAAGTAGCCTATGTGTTAATCCTGAGTACAAGCTATTTACATTGGAAATGTCAGCTAAATCAGCTTTTACAGCGTAAAGATAAAACAAATATACTTACACACAAACTTTCGGATTTATAATATTGGTGTGATCATAATATAGTTAACTACGGGTTACAGTAGTTTTTTTTAAACTGTTTATACATAAAACAGTTTTGTATTTGACGACCCAGTTGGCGCAGTGGACAGGTGCCCGCCCTCTGCGCCGCGGGTCCTGGGTTCGATTCCCGGCAGGAGCACAAATTCCTTCCCAAGGAATATATGTGCTTCTGGTTCTGGGTGTAACGTGTGTGTGATGTGAATGTTTCCGGCACCCACGTCTTTGAACTTAGTGTGGGGCTGTGAGTGTGAATGCGTTTGTTTGCGTTTTGTTTGTATTGTAACATACCTGCTGGTTGAATTTCAGGCACAACCTCTTCTTCCTCCAGTTCTTGTTTGACATCTTTCTTTCCACGTTTCCTTACTTTAGGCGCGTCGTTCACGTCACTTGTAGATTTCCTTTTGCCCTTTGCCGACGTTTTAGGCTGGAGCAATGCATCGGGGAAGTCTACTGGTTGCAAATTGTCCTTGGGCGATCGTAATGCTGCTAGAGCAACTGAAAATAGAACAATTATAGCACACTAATGTTATAAATTTCAAAGATTGTCAGTCAGCTTTTTGAAATGATGTTTGAATAGCATTAGATGAAAATGCCACTATGACACTAATAATATAAATCCAATTAAACGCAAGCAAAGCTTAAAAAAACCGACTTAACCGCTTTATCTTCGGAACTTTGATCAGATTCAACGTATTAAACACGCATTATTGACAAAAACTCAAAATCCAGTAATCAGATCTTAACAAAATTTAATTGGGACCACATGAAAAGCACCAGCTTTCAAATAAAAAATAATCATCAAAATCGGCTCACAACGAAAGAAGTTATGAGGTAACTTTTGAATTCGGTTAAATACGAGAACATCGTCAATGTAGTCCACAGAATACGCATTATTGACGATATTTCGATGATGTACTGATCAGATCTTGATCAAATTTAAATAGAACCAATTGGAAAGCAACATCTTTCAAATTTTTTTTAAATCTGTTTACGTGGTGAGAAATTATAGGTACCAAACAAAAAAAAAATACAGTCGACTTAGGGAGTACCTCCTCCTTTTTTGTGAAGTCAGTAGTCAAATCAAATCAAATCAAGATCGTTTATTCACATGGGCCCCAAAGAGGCACTCATGAAAGTTAATAAATCTATTATATAAATGGAAATTACCTTCATTTGCTAATTCAAGCTTTTCTTCAGGAACAAGTTTCCTTTTCAGCTTTGGTACAATACCATTAGGACCTGTGTAGTAAATAAAAAAAAAATTATAACTTTATTGTTTATACTGTTAAGTTGAATATTGCGTGAACAACTGTAATATTATAGTCCTGCAGACCTATCTTTGTTGAGAACTGTTTCAATTAATAACATATACGTGTTTAAAAACGAATAACCGACTTCAATCGCAAATATCTTCGAACCTCTTCATGAAATCTTGATTTTTTTTATGTTGAATAGGCAAGCATTTTACCTCTATCTTAACTGATGATGCGGCCGAAGATTTTATTTTATTGATCAAATTTAAATGATCACCTCGGAACTATACCCTTTTAAACAAAAAAATAATTTCTCGAATCGGTCGAGGCGTCTTCGAGTTATCTGGGAACATTAATAAAAAAATATTCCTACGAATTGAGAACCTCTTCCTTTTTTTAAGTCTAAGATATAAGGTTACTTAGTATTAGGGCTTTTTTTTTATTTTATTTTTTTTATTCATTTGGTTCACAAATTGAATGCAACACTTAACCTTAGATAGGTAAACAAACATATTTTATAAATTGTAAACAGTGTCCATTCTGGTACAGTGAAAATATAACTCACCCTTACCTGCTAAAACTTGTTTCGTCGGTGTTACAAGTTGGTTTTTCTTCAAGTTCAGAGTTAATCCGTTTGAGGCTGTGAAATCAAATGTTACAACATAACATATTATACTCTACGGGCCAATTACCTATATTTCCTAAAACTATATACAGCAAAGAACTACGTTACCTACAAGACATCGAGCTTATAGGTAACTCAAGTGCTCAAGCCCACGAGCAGTGGGTAGCGTTCCCATCATGCGGCATTGCCTCTCTGAATTGCAATGCTAATACGTTGAGCCAAATGATGCCAAGTGCCAGCATTTTGATCACGCGTCGCTTTAACCAGGCGCTCTGATAGATTTTTGAAAATAGAATGAGATCCCGGTCCCCACGGACCCAATGTCTCTTAACACATAACATTACTTTTTCTTTTTTTTTAATGTTATTGAAAGATCGTTATGTTTATTTTGGGGGCTGAGTCACCCACGTCCGTAGGAGGATACCCCTTAAGTCTGACTCCCTACACGTGGTCCCCGGGTGGTGCTAATCAGGTGACATTTGAGAGGTGGTAGAGCATATTGTGAGTTGCTCGCCTGGCTTGCTACCAAAGTAGCTTACCACCATCAAGTTGAAAGTCTGCCGCCAAGCCAAATACGGTGTTCCGGCAGTTATCCTTGAGAGCCTGCGTATTCCAGGTCTAGTGTGTTTACCAGCTTCGATCACATCGTCACTTACCATCAGGTGAGATAGTGGTCAAACACTAGCCTGTCACAAATAAAAAAAAAAAAAAAAAAATCGACTTCATTTGCTTGATGTTAAGCACCACTCTTGCTCATTACAGTTCTGTGCCAACCAGGGTTTTGATCTTAAATAGTTCAAAATCCTACCCGGCAAAGCACTGCGTGTCACCATGATATTAAATGTTAAGTCTCTTTATGCCCTGAAATTTCATTGGAAATATTGCTCTTCAATCGTGCATAGGGAAATGTTTGCACACACTACTGCTGGCGTTTGAATGTCTGGCAAAAGTGTGATACTGCCGCACGCGGACTCTGCAAGTCTGCACTACAACGCTTTTACACTCACAGCCCCACCGTGGGTGCCGGAAACACATCACACATTCTCATGGGGTGAAATTTGTGCTTCCCACTGGGGAAACTGAACCCTCCAAGTTTGTTAAAACAATTGACTGTCAAATAACATAAAAACAAACTCTTTCACAGTAATAGCACAAACTAAGTTCGATGACTTGTGTCGTGGGTGTCGGAAACATTCAAATCACAACCAGAAACCAGTTACACAAATTTCCCTTGGGGATATTGTTTTCCCAGGCATCAAACCCGGATACCCCTGCTTAGAAGGCGAATGGGCACCCATAAAAGCGAAAGCTTTGGCATAATGGTAAAGGTAAATACATTCTAGAACTGCCGTTTCAGATATTTAAAGTTAACTCACCTTCATTTGCTAGGTGGAGCTTCGCTTGGGCAGCAAGCTGTTTCTTGCTGACCTTAGGAGTGACACCATTAGGGACAGTTGTTCCTGTGGAATAAATAAAAAGATTCTCTTAAAGTTCTCGCAAAGCTGAGTCTCGGTCACCGAGGTAAGGTCGCGAGCCTATCGGTATTTTATCGTCATTTTGGAGAGTGTGTGCAGGAATTATACAAGTTAATTCCACCTTGTCCATTTTACCATCGAACAACGAGACAAACTCAAACATCATCCATATATGGTTGACATACCTCCAGTTCGCTCGAAGCGTTTCGCTTCTACGTTTATCATCCGTACTACGAAGGAGTGGAACTCATTGCCCTCGTCTTTGTTCCCCGAGCGGTATAATCTGGGAGTCTTCAAGTCAAGAGTGAATAGGTACCTTCTGGGCGAGCATGCTACATCTTCGGCCATATCATCACTTTCCATCAGGTGAGATTGTAGTCAAATGCTTGCCTATCAGGCATAAAACAAAAAAAAACACATTATGAACAAAGATATACACACTTTTGCATTGTTATAGTTGAGGAATTAATTATAACATATTTTTTTAGCATGTGCCCATGACTTCTTCATTCATTCAATAGCTTATTCTCCCAAAAATTACATTGTACTGTAAATATGGGATAATCAATCAATCAATTTCATTTATTCAGATAAATTAGTCTTGAGGTTAAAGGTTACAAAATTATCGCAGCTGTCGACAAATGACATGTTGACCTTTGAAAATAGTGAGGAAATAAGTATAATATACCAATACCATTCTGGGATGTGCAGTGGATGTACAAGGAATAAAATCAACAAAACTAGTCCCCCAGTGCAAGAGATGTCAGGCCTATGGACATACCCAAAAGTACTGCTCTAAGGAACCGAGGTGTGTTAGTACAGGAAAATATTTTATAAAGGACTGCAAAACCCAGCAGACGATAAAAAATGCATCCACCGTCCAAACTACCGAGGGTGCATGATGGCGAAGGAGATACACAATAAAAAAGGCCTAGTTTAGTATGACAGCATAACTCAACTGCTCAAACTGAAGATGTACCAACTAACACCAATAAAACAAGTGAAAAAAAACTCTAGAAAAACCAATCTTACGCTTCAAAAGGTTCAGTAAAAACTCTCAGGGATCCTCATCTAGGGGTAACAACTGAGAAAAAGTTGGATGGCAAATAATGATGACCTTCGATGAAAGGCTCAAAAAAATTTAAAGTAGCGCAAATACAGCTACCCTTAAGCTGATAAAATGAAGTCTCTTAAAAACACAGATCAGATCTTAATCAAATTTAAATGGGACCAATTGGAAAGCAACATCTTTCAAACAAAAAACAAATTTCGAAATCGGTTCACGTGGATAGAAGTTATGAGGTAACAAACATAAAAAAGAAAAGTAATTCTGTCGACTTGAGTACCTACTCCTTTTTTGTTAAGTCGGTAAAAAATAGGGAACATGCTACAAAAGTAAAAAAAAAAAAACATGTTAGCATAGTAGAATTATATAAGTAAGTTGTCTTCATAGAGTGGTACCAAACGCGGCTTGTATGTGTGCACGGCCGTACGCACGTGCCTCAGCACGCACACTATGATAACTTACAGGCCGGCGAAGCCAACACGAGCCGGGGCCGCGCTTGTCGACGTTTGGCCGTGTTTGCGCCAGTCGCTACGGGCCTTTCCGCGCAGACAGACATCGCGTGCCGCGCAAAGCGTTTCCCTCGAATTATGTCTACATCAAACAATCGGACCTATTGTCGTGTTACTCTACGTGTTTATTCAATTTAATAGCTATGTAGGTTTTTGAAGTGAAAACTTCTTTAGGCGCGTTGAGCACTTTTTAGGTGAACAAAAATCATGGGACTCGCGTCAACATCACCGACGGCCAATATATGTTGAGCTCTACGCGCGATACATATTGCTCATGATCCGAGTTCAAATTATAAGGTTTATATATGTATGATGTGTATATACATTATATATAGTTTTCACTTCTATCGGCAGTCCCCAAAGACTGCCCCGCATATTTTTTTGTAATTTAAGTAAAAGATTGATCTTTTACCGTGTCGTAGACAAGTACATGCTGCGAACATTGATTTATTGAAGCCTACTTAGCTATGATGGTTTTCCTTTTAACTTCATTATGTATACTACTACCGTTTCTTTCTTTTTACATATGCAAAAAAAATAATGTTTTTCAAGGTTTTGATTTGACTCTGTCGGCGTGGCTAATATGTATATTCATGCCAAATTACAGCTTTCATGCAAATGAAATCGTATCTATTGTACCACCACATTTTATACTATTTTATTATACCTACTTGTTGGTTTATTATAATATACATTTTACATATAAAAAAAAGTCGGAGATAGTGACAACCCTGCGTATTCGGCTAGAGTAGGCATTTGAATCTCCTACGGGCCTCGAGTTATCTTACTGATATATTTCTACTATGATGTTTGTAACATTAAAACTTATAACTATATTAGTACAATCAAGAGGGTACAACCCTCGAGTTTATCACTGATAGTGCAGCTATTATATATGCGCTCAGAAGACCCACCACTAGGTCAAAGGTAGTAGCGGAATGTCACAAGACACTACAGACACTCTCAGACAAGTTTGATGTAGAAGTAAAATGGATCAAAAGCCATAGTGCATGTCCAGGGAACACTAAGGCAGATAATCTAGCTAAAGAAGGAGCAAGGAAGCCAGTAACTGACGGCGTGGCGGAGCTCTGCCAACCATCTACAATGAAAGTAAGAGAGCTACTACGCCGTCATACGGAAAAAGAACACCAAAAACTGTGGGACAAGAGGACGGACTGCATACACACAAAAGCCGCCTTTCCGTCTCTAAACAGGAAAATTACAAACAACTTGTTAAAGTTACAACGACAAGATCTTCGTCTAATGGTAGGCCTTATAACAGGTCACTGTAACCTCAACTACCACCTACACAAAATAGGGGTCACAGATAGCCCTTTGTGTAGGGGATGTATGGAGGAAAACGAAACCGTAGAACACGTAATAGCTCAGTGTGCTGTCACTGAAGAAATTAGAGTCAACACTGGAATGCTAGAGCAACATTCCACAAAACATAAAGACTCACCTGAAGACTCACAGAATTCAATTACAAATACAACAACCTCATCACTGGAACAGTTATGCCAGCACCCAAAAACCACACTCCGTTATTTTAAGGAGCTGGGGTGGATGGGGTAGTTCCTGGCAGGGGGAAATGCACAATACACCCCAAGCGGGACGTCAGTGCAGGCCTTAACGCCCCCATATTGAATAAGAATAAGAATAAGATTAGTACAATCATAATAAAACATCATACCTTAAATAAATCAATAGAATAAAAATAAGATACAATAAAAAATAATGTCATCTCTTAACTATTTACAATATCGCTGCACCTGAAACACAAATTTTCCTTGTGAAGAAAACTTGTGCTCCCACCGGGAATCGAATATCCCTCTGTAGAAGGTGAAAATGCATCGTACCAAGCCTGTAATGGGCTGTTCACTAAGCCTATGTGCCATGTAAGTTAAGTATTTTTTTAAATCTCTATTACTATAGATTTACACCGATAGAATTATTTTCTTATTTAAACTCTTATAAATTAGGAATTTTGCTGCAGAGAACTTGCATTTGATAAAAAACTTGAAATATTTAATCACTTGATACTAGCTATATGCACATAGATTGCATAGCCATATAATATAAAGAGAACAGTAAAATATCCGAGTCTATCTAATATCTTAAAACGTGCAATTCTTGTATATATATGTGTAATCAGGATCTCGGAAACGGCTCCAACGATTTTCAAGTTACAGATTAGGGGTTTTCCCACCCAAGGAATCGATTTATGAACGTTCCAGGTCCGAGAAATGCTCGGTTCCCAAACTGCATTTGAAAAACCGGGTTTAAGACTCTATCAGCGCCATCTATTACGCCGACCTACAACTACATCTATTACCTGACCGATGTAAAAAACTGTTTCTACTCGACACTAGATGGAGCTTTCTGAGGCTACAAATTCAAACACATTCTACCAAAAACAAAAAACCGAGCAAAGCTGGTCATCCGGATATTGTTTCCTGATAAGTACAATCTATATTACTATAGGTTCTGACCAAAATCTCAAAATCGCCGGAGTGGGGACCTGGTGACCTATACAGGTTTTTACAGATAAAATATGAAAGAAATGATTGTATTATACTTTAATGAGACATTATTTGAAAATCTAAAATTACCTTCAATTACGAAATTAACCTTCTTTTGTGTAGCCAGCTTCTTTTTATTTGGCTTTGTAGTTACGGGTGTTTTATTTGGGCCTGTGAAAAATAAAAAGTAAATATATAAGAATCAACGACTAGTGACACACACAATCTTAATCCTATCCCTTCATTAAAAAAACTTAATATAAAACTATTGGCTACATTAGTCAAGGATGCATGGAGGCAAACTGCACAAGCGCTAGAAAGCGACGACATAATTTTGATATACCTAGGTTAATATAATCCATATATTAGTTTAAAATTTATTTTTTAAAAATTGTAAAAAAATGTGCAACCAAGTTTCTTGCCATATTCTTCTCGAGATGGCTGTAATTTTGCGAATCTGGCAGTAACTTTCATGAGTGCCTCTTTGGGGGCCATGTGAATAAACAATTTTGGTTTGAATCAAAATTATTTACTGATACCTCTACTAATGGGATTGTCTGCTTTTCTTTTTTTTTATTCCGGATAGTAACTTAAAGAGGAGAGATGTCATTGGAAATACTAGTCAATTTCATTGATGATTGATTGATTTGATTTGAGAGCTGTTATTGGAAATAAGCAAAATGAAACTTATTTCTTAGAAGTTCTGTAATTTTTTTTTTTTTATACACTATAGGCAATTATTTGACCACTATCACACCTGATGGAAAGTGATAGTTATGGAATAGAAAATATTGGCTACAGACATAGATACTAGGGGGTCTGGTCAAATTAAAGTTTAGACAATCTCAGAGTTATACATATAAGTAACAGGCTAATAAGTACCATACAGCCTTTATCATGTTTTAAATGTTTACGTCGGCAGCATTGAACATACTTTATTGTTTTATTTGACTGGCTTTTTATAGCTTTTATTAATTTTGGAGTATTATAGTATTTTGTTATTTTTACCAAACAAATGGATGTTATAGTTAGTGAACGTACTGTCATTTGGCAGCGCAGGTTGCTCTTCGAGTTGCTGGCTCACTTTAGAAGTGATGCCATTAGGACCTGTGGAAGAAATAATTGTCATTAGACGGCATCCCAATTAGCCTTTTTCCTAATTAGCCATAAGTTGCATGATCATGTAATGTTTATTTTGAACTGCCCATTGGATTAGTTGGATGTGCGTTTGCCTTCTAAGCATGGGTATCAGATTCAAATCCCGGCATGAACACAAGTTCTCTCCCCAAGGAAAATTTGTGTTTAGGGTTCTGGTTGTGATTGTGTGTGAGATGTGAATGTTCATCAAACTAAGTAGGCTGTGAGTGTGAAAGTTTTAGTAGATGTTAAAATAAATGTGACTGTTGCACTGATCACGCAACCATGCCTTCATACTGAGCCCTGAGTAATTTCATAATCGACACTATTGTGATCAACTCGCAGTTCAATTCAGTATTTTTCCATTAGCCAATTAGGATGACGACTCCTAAAGATTTTATTATGGTTAATGCTAGATTAATACAGAACGGGAGTGCAGAAGCTGGAGCCATGTTGCTGAGTTTAGAACTCAAGAAGCATATGGAGCTTTATTTTATGATCTCTCATGTAAAGTATAGATGTAGCATGCTTGACTAGGAGGTTCTGACATAAATATATGGATATATACATGGCATGGGCTCATGGTCAAGAGAGTATTACTGTTCATATTCTCTAGTTCTATTAGTGGCTCTAGAATTATTTGAATGCCTTTCCGACAGGTCAAGTCTGTCCATGATGTTTTACTTGGAATTAAAGCTGAATAACATGAGTATGTAGAACTTTTGAACTTTTAGAGCCTACATGCCGGCATACCGGGTCATAAGTTAAAGTAATATGAGAACGACTGACGCTGCTGCATCAGCTTATAACATAAACTCACCTAAAAGTTCTACAGGAAACCTGATTCTAAGGACTGTAGGTGTCTTCAGCTTCGGTTTCTCTGGTTTCGGTTTCACCGTCTTCTTTCTGGGTGTTTTCTTCGCCGTATTTTCATCACTCTTTCTCGGTGCCATTTTTTTTCAAAACATAACAGACTGATCTCTTTGGCATGGGTTTAATTTGTCTTGGACCATGTTATGGGTAGTAAACGAGAAAATTAAATAAGTGGATTACTACTAATATTCCACGCGCAATGCTTATAAATTACAAAAGCTCTTCAACGATGAGAATAAGGTTACAAACTTTTAGCAGCACAAGAACACTTTTATTTTGACTTCGCAAGTTCGCAAAACATTAATAAAAAAAAGTTACAGTGTTGTCTTGTCCATTACAGTGTAATGAAATAAATTTTAATCGATTAATCGACTATTTGATTATATATTACATATCGAAAAGTTAACAATAAGCACATACTTAACCACAGACTAAGCACTTTCAGAAGTTTCGAATATGAATAAAAAAAGAACACAGTCTTAGTCGATTTTATGTAGGGTTGATGCCAATTTATGCATACGTTATTATTATTAAAAACACATATTTTGTATATTATAATTTAAAATAATTAAACAACTGACTTTAGCAGCAGCAGAGCTGTCAATTAGTACTCTCTGTGGTCTGTGCTGTCAATCGATTACGTTACGACCTTAGAAAAGGTCAAAGAGGTTATTTCTGTCAAATTGAGGTGAATTTAGTCATTTTGCTTGATTGAGTAAAAATATATTAATTAGTTAACTAAAAATGCCCGGAAAATACAAAATAGTTATGATTCGCCACGGCGAAAGTAAATGGAATCAGAAGAACCTCTTCTGCGGCTGGTTCGATGCTGACCTTAGCGACAAGGGTAAGATAAATTATTATACGGCACAAAATATCGACGAAGCCGTTATTGCTTTAAAAGGATACTTACCTAAATTACTTCTCATTTTTTATACTAAAATGTAAATGAAGAATTCCTTATTTCATAATTACACAAGTTACTTAGACATACTCGTAATTCCTGAGCATTGTGTTGCAGCGGTGGATGGTTCTTTCACACCATTCATTTTATTTTGTAGAAAAAAAAAATACCAAAAATATAAAGATATTTATCTATTCCACATTTAATAATTTTATTATTTGGAAATTATTTTTTATTTATTATCTTTTTTATTTTTTATTTAAATATTTGAGTTTTAGAATTAATGATTAATGAATACAATGCCTATTTGATTTAACAACTATTATTTTATTTATGCTTTATTTTTTTTAATTAATAATGACTAATGTCTCCCTTGTCAACTTTGCAGTGATAGTTCGAATTAGGTCTTCACGACACAGGCTTGCCTAGTGTAAAGGCCACAGTTTTAAGAGTGCATATATTATCAAACTTTCAGCCCAAGATACCAAAACAACAAAAACCTTAGCTTATATTGTCATAGTACTTATATCATAGATTTATATAATATAACTGTAATATTTGGAGTGTTTTTCTGCTGTAAATAGAGTTACAGTAGAACGCTGATTATTCGAATGCCGAGTAACCAAATCGCCAATAATCCGAATTGGTCCTTAGTGTAATATAAAAAATTAAAACTAAGTAATTTTTGTTTTATTTTATTGTAACAAGTTGGAACTTGTTGGAGTCCAGTTATATTTCAATTGTATGTTTTGATTGTTAAACTTAATAAAGTTTATTCTATGTGTGACAGTTCATTTTTCTTTATTACCAGTCTATGTCCGACTATCCGAATCGACCACTCTCCCAATGAATTCAGATAATCGGCGTTCTACTGTATTTTCCTTTAATATCTAATAAAGCTGGCTTAAAGCTGGAAATGCACATTCTAGTGAAGCTAACATCCCATAACAATGTATGTCAGTAACTATCACAAAGAAGGTTTAATCACACATTATATATAATATTTAATCAAACCTAACATAGGTTTTAAAATAAAATATGTAAAAAATAATTTTATCAATAAATCATTTTTCAATTTCATTTTCAACATGTTAAATGGCATGCCAGCAATAGGAATGCTTACATTGTTCTCTGCCCAATTCAGTATGTGCAATATGCTATACCATGCAGCACACTTAAAAAAAAAATTAATAAGTTATTAAGAGTAGAAATAGTAAATATTTGTTCCCGTGAGAAAGTGGTTAAATGAATGCATAATAAGTGAAAAAAAAATCTATACAACATCTAGACACAGTTAAACAGTAATTGTTTATGTATAAAACAAAAAAGGGCTGTCAGATTCTAATTATCACACCGACATTGCCTTAAGAATTTTACACAATGATTTTAATATTTTTATTCTTAACAATGTTTAGGACGCGAAGAAGCAATTGCCGCTGGCAAAGCTCTCAAATCCGAAGGATATACATTTGACGTTGCACACACGTCTGTATTGAAACGGGCACAGATTACTCTCAACACCGTTCTCAAGGAAATTGACCAAACGGATCTTCCCGTTAATAAGACTTGGCGCTTGAACGAGAGGCACTACGGAGGTCTTACTGGTCTGAACAAGGCGGAAACGGCAGCAAAATATGGTGAAGCACAGGTTACTTTACTCAATATTTATTATTAAACACTTATAACCCGGTCACAATATCTGTGCACCTGACCTCGTGACGTCATATCGGGGGTCTGGGTACGGTGTGAAAAAAAGATTTTTCGAGAAATGTGGAGGTAAAAAAAATTACTAACCTTTTCAAATCACAGAGGTGAGGAGGTGAGGGAGAGGTGACAGGGGAAGCGGGAGAGGCGCCGCATTCCAGCGAGGTGCACAGATATTGTGACCGGGTTATACTGATTAATGTGAAAGTATTATAGGTGTTCCTGGTGGAGCCTGTCAAAACATTCAGAGCAAAGTGTATGCCACATTGTGTAAGCAATCTACATGAATTTTATTTAAGTAAAATGCTAATGTCACTATATCTCAGTACTCTTTTGATGACTATTGCACATAGCAAATCATAATTTATGTATTACATTTCAATTGTAGCTATTTTGGGTTTTGCACCAATCTTTTCACTAAACATACAACAATAGGTAACAATCATCCGTACAGCGAAGGAGTGGAACTCATTGCCCTCACCTTTTCCCCAAGCGTTTCTTGTTCCCAAAGCGGTAAATATAATATAATCTGGGAGTCTTCAAGTCAAGAGTGATTAGGTACCTTCTAGGCGGGCATGCTGCATCTTCGGCCGCATCATCATTCTCCATCAGGTGAGATTGTGGTCAAACGTTTGCCTAACGGGCATAAAAAAAATAAAAACTATTATGAAAACATGATACTCTTATCAACCAAACTATTATAAAACTTCAGCTGGCCTCTGGATAGGTTCCATTCCTTACTATTTAGGTAGGGGAACCACACCAAACACATCTATGTATCTTTTTCAATCTTGCTACAATAAAAGAAATGCAATGAAATTTTTACCGACTTCCTAAAAAAGGAGGAGGTACTCAAGTCGACTGTATTATTATTATTTTTTTATGTGTGTACCTCATAACTTCTGTCCAACTGTGAACCGATTTCAAAAGTTTTTTTTAGTATGAAAGATGTTGCTTTCCAATTGGTTCCATTTAAATTTGATCAAGATCTAATCAGTACTTCTTGGAATATCGTCAATAATGCATATTCTGTGGACTACGTACATTGACACAATATTTTTCTTCAACATTATAGCACTATTGTAAAATTATTTTGTAATTTTTTGTTATTTATTATTTACAGGTTCAAATCTGGCGTCGTAGTTTCGACGTGCCACCACCACCCATGGAAAAAGAACACCCTTACTATGAAACCATTGTCAATGACCCTCGTTACGCTGGAGACCCAAAACCTGAAGAGTTCCCAAAGTATGAAAGCTTAAAACTCACCATTGAGAGGACATTGCCATACTGGAATGACGTCATTGTCCCACAGGTAATAAATAATAAAATAGAAATATTTGACTTGTTTTATGTAGACGGTATTACTTTTTTTTTTACTTTTTCGTTAGTATGACTTATTATCCGACACATACTTAGCCGAATATTACGCTATCACTATATTTCATATCTGTATTCTCATTTTAATGTCTTTTATTTTGATACTCAACTTTTGGTTAAAACTTATACACTTTTTGTTAGATGTGTCTTAAAAACCCAAGTGAGCTCAGATAGATGTTTCAAAAATTTTTAATAGCGATCCAAAAATAATTTTGATATTTGTAACGATACCTTGTATAATACATTTTTTTTACTTTAATAATATTTTTTTTAACGATACCTTAATGTGTGATGATGAATGCCTTATTATTATTTCAGATTAAGGAAGGCAAGCGAATTATCATTGCTGCCCACGGCAACAGTCTTCGAGGAATCGTCAAGCATTTAGATGGTAGGTAAACCTTTTGTTGTATATTTTTTTTTTCTTTTCTCTATAATGAAATATCCAACTTATTTTTTATTTTCATAATCCAACAGCGTTTACAAAATATACATAGGTAATAAAAATATTCTAATAGTATAGCCAAAATAGGATTACATATGTTATAATATGAACAATGTGTCTAATCATAGATACCGGATAAGCACAAAAAAATTCATCAAAATCGGTCAAGCCGTTTCGGAGGAGTATGGCAACGAAAACTGTGACACGAGAATTTTATATATTAGATAATATTCTGATATAATAGGTATAGGTATTATATTAAGAAATTTACAGTTAAATTATTCATTAGGTATTTTTTCATTTAATGAGGAGAAATTAAATTTTTTTATTTGCTTTTTTAGAACATTTTTTGACACATGAAAGAAATCTAAGTCGGAATAGTATTTGTTATAAGTTCGGGCGGCGCGACTTAAGACTGAGTTTTGTGCATAATTTGTGTGGACTGAACTTGTCACTAGTTTAATGGCATCATTACAGAAGTAGATAACATTTTATAAATTAATTTCTTGTTTTTTTATTTGCGATAGGCAAATGTTTGAGCACTATCTCATGCATAATGAATGTGGATGCAAAACGCTTTGCTGAAATATCTACAATAAACCGATCGCTTGTTTGTCCAATATTTTTTATTTTTTTATTCCTGATTGGCAAGCATTTGACCACATCTCACCTAATGGAAAGTAATGATGCGGCTGAAGATGTAGCATGCTTGCCTAGAAGGTACCTATTCACTCTTGCCTTGAAGACTCCCAGATTATACCGCTCGGGGAACAAAGACGAGGGCAATGAGTTCCACTCCTTCGCAGTACGGATGATAAACGTAGGAGCGAAACGCTTCGAGCGAACTGGAGGTATGTCAACCATATATGGATGACGTTTCACAGTTTGTTTTGTTGTTAGATGGTAAAATGGACAAGGTGGAATTAACTCGTATAATTCCTGTGCACACTCTCCAAAATGTATACGATAGAATACCGATAGGCTCGCGACCTTACGTCGGTGACCGAGACTCTGCTCTCTCTCTGTCCGATGGTAGAAAGGAGGGCATTAGATCATGCGATTCAATGGATATTTATTTTTCATACTTATTGCAGGACTCAGCGATGCCGCCATTATGGAGTTGAATCTGCCTACTGGTATTCCTTTCGTGTACGAATTGGACGAGAATATGAAACCAGTTGACTCGATGGTCTTCCTCGGTGACGAAGAAACCGTCAAAAAGGCTATGGCTGCTGTAGCAGCTCAAGGCAAAGCCAAGTAAACATTGTTATTATACGAGATTATAAATATTAGTTAATTATTTTAACTAGATGTGAAAATGTAAGTTTATTTATATGTGAATGTTTATCTGCTCTGTAACTTCAAATTTAATTTAAAAAATTATTCATTCTCTAATCTAATGTATTATTCATAACCTTGACGAGTGTAAAAATGTTATGTATCGGTTTTGCAATAGAAATACAGCGTGACAAATGTAAATTAACATTCTTTATTTTCCGATGTTATGTAGTTTGGATACATGCCAATATAAAACTGTTCTTTGTAAATCTTTTATCATAGACGTTCTCGTGCAGTTATTAAATCGTTATAAAAATTTTATTGTTTCATTGCGGCAAGCTTTCCTTTAGTTCATCTACTGTAATTTCCATATCAACATCTTTCTTTTGATAATGTTTATTATCGTTAGTGAACTTTTTTCCAGAGTATTTCGGAAAAGTTTTCTGCTTACTATTTGAAAACTGAACAGTTGATTTTTCCTTGTGTACATGCTTAACATCTAAATCCATTGGGTGCGCATTGGATTTGCTGGACTTTTTTCTGTTTTTGGCTTTATGTTCAAATCTGAAATCGTTAGGTAACTTGTGAATCTTAACACAATGCTCGTGTCTCTTGTCTGGTTTCATGAACTTATCTTTGCAGTCTTCTATGTAGCAGCTGTACTGTAAAAACAAATGAGGTAATTTAAATAGAGGAGCTTCAATGATTTTAACAAAAGACAACAATTATTTATTTGTAATTTTTAAACTTTCGCGATTCGAACACATAGTTTAAGTAATATCACGGGACTTTATCGCGCTAAAGACCAAGTGCGGGTAGTTGGAGACAATACTCGCCCTTTCCCACGCTGACACCCGCATTCTCCAGTCTTCTCGAGACCATGGCCAATATAACTTGGCCGAAACGTCGAGGTAAATAAAAATAGTTTTTTTAGCGCGATTAAGTCCCTAGATATTACCTAAACTAAATTATTAATTTCTTACGGACGGCTTCCTTTCAGCCATGACAGCGAAGAATGAATCGTGGGTCTCTTGCAGGTGCAAATCTAAAAAGTGCGGTGAAGGTAACATTTTTTTGCATTGTGAACACGAGTATCTATGCGATGAATTGTAATGGTCTTGAAATTCCAGTAGCGATTCTGCTGTGAACGTACACCCAGGAATGCTGCAAGTTGTTTTAATTCTGAAAAAATATTAATAAATTAACTTTAATTTAGTAATTGATCTCTAAGTTGACTTGGGTGGTTCAGCACTTTGTCCGTCCGTCTGTCAGAGGCATCTAAACCATACAAGCGAATAACTTCAAATTCTTAGAGAATAAGTACCTAAAGCTATGGCTCACAACCAGAAATTGAAATTAAAGTGATAAAAGTAAATGAAAATAATAAGGTGGTAAGAATAATAAGATGGTTAAAAAAAAGCTTAACAAATAGACTACGAAACCGATTTTTTTTAAATCTTTGTTGAAACAATAATTTGGTAGGACACCAAAGTCACTGTTTTTAGACCTATTTTATCCAGACCTATCTCAAAAACGGCTACACATTTAAAGTTGACGACTTTAGTATAATATCCGTTATATCCTGTACTTGAACAATACAGACAGAAATCAAATTATTATTAAAAACAGAAGTTATAAGTAATTGACCCCAAAAGTTTATCTTTATTAGGTAAAATGTAGATGCGAGATCTCAGTCGAACAACTAGTTATATACAAACAATAGAATGACAGATAAATAAGAAACGCCACAGGACTATGTTATTGATAATACCAATTAATTAATTTGATTGTGTTGTTCAAGTTGTCCTATAACACACATAGGTATAATACAAGATATAAAATGCACATTCATACACTAAACAATGTATAGCTTAGTACATTTTGAATAATACTTAATATAGATTTGGTAAATCATTTTATTCTCATCAATATAAACTATCTGCACCCCGTGGTTTTACCCGTGTAAGTCCCGGACCCGCGGAAATTCCGGGATAAAAAGAAGCCTATGTGTTATTCCAGGGCGTCAGCTACATCCATACCATATTCATATATAATTTTTATGAAATTGGTCCAGTCGTTTGAGCGTGACGAAGCAACAAACATACTAACACACTCACTTTCGCCTTTATAACATTAGTGTGATTACATAAGCTATAAGTTTCCAAACAACGAGCAAGTAAGCATTACCATATGATAAATACATAGTTACACGTTTAGTTTTATCTTACTATAAACACAATGCTATCGCTTCATACTTATATCGCTTTATATTCATCGTGACAAATCAGTAGTTATAATTCTAAGGTATGATTATATAATTCAAGAACGTTAATTATGCTTTCTTTCTTTCTTTTATACTAACGGAATAACAAACTGAATGAACTAGTGTAATAACTTATTAAAAACGCGCCCGCCGAGTTTATTGCCAAGTTCTTCTCGAGGTGGCTGTAATTTTACGAATCTGGCAGTAGACTTCAGTAGAGTCGTTAACTTCATGAATGCCTCTATCTCTATTTACATGGCCCTAAGGCCATGAAAATAAACGATTTTGATTTGACTACATTTTTAATTCCATAGGACATTTGGTTACTTTTGGTCCTGAGCGTGATTGTGTTTGTGATGAAAATGTATCCAATATCCACAACTCAAGTTATTTATCTTATCAAGTCAAGGTAAAAAGTAGCCTATGTGCTAATCCTAGGTATAAGCTATGTACATTCCAAATTTCATCCAAATCCGTTCAGCCGTTAAAGCGTGAAGATTGAACAAATATACTTACACACAAACTTTCAGATTTATGATATTAGTAGAACTATATACTGTAAGTCATCGAAATAATATATTTCGATGCTGTGAGTGGAAAATAATCGATAACGATTAATTTCATAGAATAAATATTAATACTACGGTACCTAATTCTAATTTACATAAATAATCGAGTGCTACCCGTGCCCTGCGGCTTCGCCCCTATATGTTATTCCGGAACCTAAACAATCTACATTCTAAATTTCATCAAATTCAGTTAATTCGTTACGAAGATACGTGGTAACAAACATTCACACACACACAAACTTTCGCATTTATAATATTAGTAGGATAACGAATGTAAATGTTTTGCT
Source organism: Lomographa bimaculata (assembly GCA_948107665.1). NCBI lineage: Eukaryota > Metazoa > Arthropoda > Insecta > Lepidoptera > Geometridae > Lomographa > Lomographa bimaculata. The sequence continues at coordinate 2,789,333 of OX403605.1, forward strand.
GTTATAAGATTTAACTGTATCAAAATAGGTTTAACTTTCGGATATTATCAGTTGTTAACAATGCTTACATTTCGTGGCAGAGATTTTCATCGTCCAAGTCGTAGACACCTAGTCTAGACGGTGGTTTATCATTGAGGAAAATATCATCATCTAATTTTCGACGACCCACTCCGTAGTTTCTAATTATTCCTATGATATTGACGGATTTTTCCATAATTCTGAAAAAAATAAAGAATTTTTAATTGATGGAATAACGGTGTTAAGACGCGGTCATGTAAAATACGAATATGATCGTATATGTGCCAGAGATCGGTAGCATAGTAGAAATATATTTCTACTATGTCGGTAGGATGCTATGCACGATGGCTAGCGCTCCGCACTCGTACCAAAAAAGGCTTCTGAACGAAGCCGAAGAAATTGACAATCTAGACATATTATATTTTAACCAACTTAAAAAAAGGAGGAGGTCCTAAATTCGACCATATGTTTTTTTTATGTACCTATGTTACGCGATCGTTCCGCCTATTATGAATTGAAATACGATTTTTTTGTTTGGTTGATCACACTTCAGAGGCGGTTCCATATAAATTTAACCAAAATTGGTTAAGCGTATTTTTGAGAAAATCAACAAAAAAAAAATGTAAGCGGTGAAGTCGGTTTTTTTACATTTCCTGCCTTTAATTATATGAAAAAAAGTTTGCCTATCGTGAATTAAAAAAAAGACTAGCAGGTAATAGGTATAGGCGACTGTTAAGAAAAATCGTATACATGCAGGCCTAGCACTTAATATTAGAAATATCATTTTATTTGAAGGCGAATAGTAAAAAATAAAACGAGTCAAGTGTTGTAGAGTTCGAACGACGAACGGTCTATACTACTTTCTACCACCACAGGACAGTGGAAGCCTGACTTGCGTTTGGCCGATTTTAATGATTGTTTGTAATGATGATGACGGTAAATAATCTTGTACAAAATATTTTGAAAATGGTTAAAATTCAGATGAGACACTGGTCAAACACTAGGCTCTTAACGCCTCCTGTAGACCTACTAATCATGAAGGTACTTAATCAAATAATAATAGTCACCTAATGCCTTTTTAATAAGACTATTTAATTCATAATTGTTATTAACTCTCAACTCTCACAAAGATGTGGTAATCGAACACTAGACGGTAATTTACAAAATAATTATTTTATTTAAAAAAAAATGTAACAAAAGATTGACTTTGTAGCAAAACATAAAAATATATTTTGTTTAATCGCTAGTACCTACTGCATTTTTTGCGTATGCCTCTTCAAGGAACAGTTACTTACGTCATACCTACTTACTTACCTAACCTTGAAGACGAAGTACCTACGGACATTAATAGTGAAAACAAAACGCTTCGTAAATAGGAGTAGGAATTGGTAAAATCTATAAAAATATAACTTCTAATAATGAAAGAAAATACATTAAAAGACCTTAAAATTTACGCTAGTACAATGGCCATACAATATCATAATATATTATACTTATAAATACAAACTCAAATTGTTAAGTCATAGTATAAACAGTTAAACATTATATCGTAGGTATTTAAGTAGTACGCTTTTGCATCGTCATGTTATTATTATTATTATTAAAGGTGATTGAAGTGCCGATTATTTCGTCTCGCTTTGTATGCGTACAGACATACCTATATAATAGTATAGTCTATGGATCTATCATTTAGTTTACTGCAGTACTCTGCTATGTGAACTTGTATGTAATATAGATTACAAGTTTATCTTTGTGTAATTTATTTTCAAGGTTAAACTTCTCAAGAAGGCAATGTGACGATTTGGTGCTTCATTAATGTTTATGTAATTGGAATATACATTTAACGTTAAACTCAGAAAAACAATAGTACTTTTAAGAGTGATATACCTAATTTATATTAAGTTCTAATTTACGACAAAAATGAACGTACGGCAACGAAAGGTAAGTAGTTAAATTATGTACTTATATAGGTACTTCAATATATTCTATTGTTATAAATATTTTTAGGTTATACTTTATAGATGATAATTATGATTGGTGTTACCCAAAATATTATCTAATTCACAAATCATCATAGACGTAATACTACAGAAATTATTCTCATGTATACAAATTATTGTTACTTACTTGCTTATTGAAGTTCTAGTAGTAAATTATAAAAGTTATTTTTAATGCAAATACAACGTATCTTTGTATTTTATCCTTTTATACAGGTATTGTAATAAATTATTGCATAATAAAATTAATAACTTGATTGGATAACTATTCTAAGTTTCCGTAATTGCGCTAAGCCAAATAAAAAGTCCTAAACTTCTACAGTGTGAATATATTTTACCGATTGCTGTCCTTCATAATCGACTATTTTGTCACGATTAATTCGTAGTTTCATTTCAATTTATTATCACTGGAGAAACATCACTAACAACTAATACCAACGTGACGTCGCGTCGTGACCAATAAAAAACTATAGATGAAGAATTGAAGATCTGCCTTTGCCGGCCGCCTGGATGAGGCTGACTTTTACAACTATACGCTAGCCGTGGCAATCGATACTAGGCCTCGCGCACACAACGCGATCCGCGGTCATTCGGCGTTCTATGTAATGTATAGGATTCAAGATAGCCACGCAGGCAGGCTAAATAAAAACGCGCGTTATTTAACAGGAAAGCACCCGTTCTGTTAAAACTAGCCACAGCAATAGAGGAAGTAAATAGTAACGTAAGCCATACCTGAGGGAATATTCATATTAAAACCTTTTTCCTGAGTTTAATACATTATAGGTACATGATTGATGAGGCGCATATTAGACGGTCTGACTCATGAGTTAAGGTCGTCTCTTGCGATCAATGTTTCGAAGATGGCCATCCTTATCATCAGGATCCGAGATTTCACGACGAAAGGTCACGGCACTCGGTACGAACGCAGGCGCGTCTCGGTGCGATGATGCCTCATTATGCGTTCAGTGTACAATGCGATTGAAATAAGAATAGGACTGGTCTAGCGCCATGTTGTGACGTCACAACTGGAACTTGGTACCTACAGTGTGCAAAATAACAATAATAATAATATCGTTTATTGCTACATAAAAAGGCATTCAATAAGGTACACTATTGGTATTAAGTGTCGTTTACACAGATGATTGGTTAATGGCAGTAGAACACAACAATAGTATACCTTGGGTGAAAAAAGAAATGATAATAAATATTGCTTATATTTTTTATATTGTAATAACAACTTTTATATTGTAATAACACGTTACATAAATTAGAAAACAAGTAACTATAGGTAAATAAACTATTACAGTGAACACAGAAACAGTTTGAACTGATAATATTTTGCTAACGTAAGTATTTTTAATTCAAATATAAGCCCAGTTGTGACGTCACAACATGGCGCTAAGCCGGTTCTATTCTTATTTTAATCGGATTATACGTTGTTTTTTATCTATGTTCGAAGGCATCGAACCGGGTAGAATATATTCTTTTCTATGCATCGAACTGTGTAGCATCATGGATTATTGAATAGTATCGAAATCTACATAATATGACAGTTAGTTTCATCCAACAATTTTCATCTCTATCTTTCAAGTTTCAGTTTGACTTCATGTTCATGTACTTGTCCCATGCTACGAGACACTACGAGTAGATAGTAGATGGTAGGGATTAATAGTATTCTGTGTAGTAGATCAAAATCTTATAAAACGAGTGTTGCGGGAATCGATGCCGCAATTGGACAACATTCACATCTTATACACAATCACAACCAAAACCAAATGCCTACCTATCTAGAATAAAAAAAAAACAAAAAAATCCTTGGGAAAAAAACTTGTGATACCCTGCTTTGTAGTTTATTCCTATCTTGATATGCCATATTTCAATAATATTATAAATATAATTTTAATAAACGACTCTGTGCAGAGGGATTTCGGGTCTTGTCAGAAATATATAAAAAAAATATAGCAAATAAGCCATCTTGTCTTTTCTTTTAATTTGAATAGAACTTATAATTTGAACGTCTTTGTTTCCCGAACGTTATAATCTAGGACACTTCAAGTCAAGAGTGAATAGTTGTCTTTTAGGCAAGTTTGCTACATCTTCGGCCGCATCATCACTTTCGATCAGGTGATTTAGTGGTCAAATGCCTGCCTATCGAGTATAAAAAAAATAAAACTAAAAATCGCGGTAACAGCTACAGTAATTGTTTGGGGCATCGAAAACTTCGCCATGATGACAAATGCTACAGAAGACGCGACGTATGCCTTGCGAATGAGTTAGCGTAAGATGTTATGTTATATTCAGCGCGGTCTAATAGCGAGTTTGACTAATTAATCTCTTAAGCCAGTCTGAATATCGCACACTGAAATCGCGTAGTCTAATAGGCCCTTAATGGAACGTCAGGTGAATGCCTGACAGTGTGACAAATCTCGAGTATATTCTTTTCTGTGGATTTCGGCCTCCTCGCCTTGACAACTTTGACATTTATTTATAAATTCATGAATGCTGGTTGGTGTGGTGGGCTATGTTGTGAATTTAATTTGCGTAAATACTTAAAACAAAATGATATCGGCAGTATTATGAAGTTAAATTACTAGTTTATTTTCTGGTTGTGATGTTCATTAAAAGCCGTCATGGGAAAATTCAGTACGTATAAGTATTTAGAGGTAAGCACCGAAACTCGATAATTCAAGACAGGTAAACTGCTCGACTTAGTAAAATTTATAGATTTTAAATAACTGGTTAGCTATATGTATATATTTATATATATACATTCATACACACATGTCCCTAGCATGTGCTAAAAGTAAATAAATTTTATAATAATTGAATGAATATTCAATTGATAAAATAAATACTTATTAAACAATTTTAAAATTTTGTTTTATATATATTTTTAACTTAATACTATGTGCTAGAAATTCTGAATATCAAGATAATATCTAGTTTCATTCAGATACAGCATCACATAAAAAAAAAATTAATAACAAATGAATGTGTAGTTTTCTAGTGTGTTGTTTGCAAGCGTATATAATACAGTACAAAACTATCATCCAGCTGAGATGTTTTTGTAATGTCATGTATTTATAAATTAGCTACCAGTAGAAAAACCCAAAACTATATTTTTTATTAGGGACTTTGAGTTGTGTAACAACTATGTCAGTCCCACATTATAATAAACCTAATTTACTATAGGAGCCCATATACAAACAGATAGAGCTACCTGGTGGCATCAGATGTTTCACTGCCAAGATGGTCTGGGCTCAATTACATCAGAATTATTAAAATTAAACTTTTCATGCAATACTTCTCTTAACCTGACATAAAGCAAATTATAAAGATAAAATCAAATTTTACAAGAACTGTATTATAATTTAGAATCATGTGATTTGTTCAATAAAAATCAAAGATTTTTTTTATAATAATTCTGCCTCATGGTTTGTGGAAAGTACCAATATGAGAGTCCTTATATTGCGAGTGAATAGGTATCTTCTAGTCAAGCATGCTCCATAGTCGACCACATCATTGCTTACCATCAGGTGAGATAGTGGTCAAACATTTGACTATCTAACTAATTCTACTAATAATATTATTAATGTGAAAGTTTATGTTTGTTACCATGTATCTCCACAAGGAATAAACCAATATTAATGAAATTTAGGATAAACATAGATAGTTTAGGTTCCGAAATAACACAAGCTACTTTATAACTTAGTTAATGTGGCCAAAGCCGCGAGAATCGGCTAACACTGAATAAAAAATAATTTATTTTAATTTCCACCTAACCTAACCATGGGGAAATTTCACATTAAAAACCTGGCTACCTCATAGATTAGTTTTATATATTAATACAATATATGTTTATGTGAGAAAACCGGCCGTGGTCACGAGAGACTGATTCTCTCGGCCGTTGCAACCCTGCCGAAACGTCGAGGTTGGTCAAAATAATGCTATTTTGAAAATAAAAGCGCGAAAAGACCCGGTTTTCTCACATAAACATGATTGAAGTTCGCAAAAGTTTAAAAAATTATAATACAATATAGTAATTCATAAATGTTCTTTTCAGTTGAAAGATGCTTTGCCATCGTCCCATATCAACGCAAGGAGTCGGCCGAGCATAAAGCACCCGAGAAGGTTGAAGAAAGTATTCATATTCCTCATCATCGTAGTATTATTCGTCACATATTTTCTAGGTAAGTTTACTAATCCCTATTCCTATTAAAATCCCTACCTATATCCTACTAATACCTACTATAATAACTACTATATATACTAATCCAAATGTGAGAGTCAAAATAGAATAGAATGCTATGAAAATTAAAACTATTGTGAGTATTATACATACTTTTAAAATAGCAATTCTTGTATATATATATAATCTGAATCTCAGAAACGTCTCCAGCGATTTTCTTGAAATTTAGTATGCAGGAGGTTTCGGGGGCGATAAATCGATATAGCTAGCTTTCATTTTTAGAAAACATAATTTTAACAAGCAAATGGTCATCCAGGTACCGGCTTACAACTCATAATAAATGTCAACTTACTTTGTAGTCAACTAGTTTCGGACAAATTTGCTATCCTTCATCAGGATGAGACGCGCGATACGCTGATGCAAGCGGTTCGGGACTCGGCGGGTGACTTTGTCCGAAACTAGTCAACTACAAAGTATGTTGTAATTGATTTTATTTATATATCATTAGCCATGCTAGGGAGAACTATAGTGATAAATTTAGAAAGGAAAGACGTTAATAATAAAGGAAAGGTTAATTTCGTTGCTTCAGGCGGGGCTTGAGTAGCTCAGCGGTTAGAGCAATAGGGCATGAGACCCTATGGCCGCGGGTTCAAATCCCGCCTCAAGCGATAATTTTCATTTCTAAATTTATCACTATATGTTGTAATTTTTTACGTGTTTTAAGCTAAACAACATAAATGAAGAATAGAATACTTTATTGATCATAATGAAACATGTAAATTATATTAAAAAATCATGCTTAGTTAATCATAATATATTGTCCCCATATTATTTAAACATATCATTAGGGATATTATAAATAATTGCTGTAAAGAGGCGACGAAAAATTTCTAGAGACTAAAATTAAGTTAGGCTGTTTAAGGGCTCTCCTTATGGGTACAGTACAGCTTGCAGGTTTTAAATGGCTGTAGTTGTTCTTTAGGTGTTCCTTTACACTGTACAGTGTGTGTGAATAATAATTTAAACTGCTCATTGGCTTAGTTGAGTGGCGTTCGCCTTCTATGCTGTAGTGATTCCCGGCGGGAACACAAGTTTTATCCCTAAGGGAAATTTGTGTTTCTAGTTCTGGTTGTAATTGTTTGTGTGATGTGAATGTTTCAGGCACCCACGACACAAGTCATCGAACTTAGTGTGGGGCTGTGAGTGTGTTTATGTAATTTTTATTAAAATATTTTTTTTAACGGGTGGACATATCTTGATCTGGATTTCGTATTAAAATAGTAAACTTTTTAAAGTTTTTTGTTTTTTCTATTGAGCCAAGTTTATTCAATCGTGTATCGCTGAACATATCCGACTAAAATATTTTGTGAACATTTATTACACATCAAAAAAATGCTGTTAATCGACCGTTGTTAAAGGTCAAATCTTTAATATTCGTGAGGATAAATCGTCCACTTTGGAGCCTACTTCACCTTAAATAAAATAAAATAAAATAGCCTTTATTCATGCTCTTATGTTAAATATACAAACAATTATCTTAAAATTTATTTACTTAAAATTAGGGCACCCAAATTTGGGTGAAGGCCTCCTCCATTTCCTTCCACGTCCTTCGGTTCTGGGCAAAGCGGGTCCATGTAGCTCCCGCCACTTCGACGATATCGTCACACCATCGTTTCCTTGGCCGCCCTCTGGGACGCGCTCCGTCTCGCGGGTACCAGTGGACAACGCGTTTACTCCAACGGCTGTCGGTAGACCTGGCAATGTGTCCCGCCCATTTCCATTTGAGCCTACAAAGCATCAAAACTGTGTCTGTCAAACATGTGTTAATGATTGGCAGAAGGTTCATGTTCAAATGTTATGGTATAAGGCAGGGATCGGCAACTTTTTGTGTCGGAAGAGTCTAAAATAACAATTTATAAAATGTCAAAGTTCAAAAAGCACAAAAAAAATTGTAACGGGGCAAGGGTGCGGTGAAAAGCGAGTACAATACTTGTGGCTGAGAGAGATATAAATGGTGCCTAATCCTCGTTTATCGATTCAGAACGATTTTTAAATGTTTTATATTTTTTAATAAAATAAATCATATTTTCGTATGGAACTTAAGAGCCGCAGCTTTACATCCAAAGAGCCGCATGTGGCTCGCGAGCCGCAGGTTGCCGACCCCTGGTATAAGGAAATACTTGTTTAGTAATGTGGTTAATTAATAAGTAAGGAAAATCAAACTTAGAGTGGCAACTGACATCCTTCCTTATTTCTATACTGAGTTTCAGTCATACTTACAATGCTTTATATCACGCTAGTTCATTATTATTAGAAGTGAAACGCAAATTATACTAGTAGTTCGCGCCGAACTGAGACCTCGCACCTACAATTTGCCTTAAAGAGAAAAACTTGTTATTTGCCTATAACTTTTTTTCTATATAATAATTGTTTTATTTCTGTTGTTCAAGTACAGGATATAACGGATATTATACTTAAGTTTCAGCGGTCAGTGTGAAGCAGTTTTTGATATAGACCCTGGGACAAAATAGGTCTAAAAACAGTGACTTTGGTGGCCTGCCAAATCGGTATCTTCTATCCAGTTATTACTATCGTATTTGATCGAAACGGAAACGAGATCTCTAAGTTGACTTGGCACTTTGTCCGTCCGTTCGTCCGTCGGAGGCATCTAGCGTCTAAACCATACTAGCAAATAACTTCAAATTCTAATAGATTATGTATTACTACGGCCCAAAGTCAGAAATGGCAATTACAATAATGTAAAGTAATGTAAAAAATATTTTCTCCCCACTTACGTATATGATGCCAGGGGGCATCAAAATATTTTTTATATTTTATCAAACCTTGTTGGGTATCGCTGAAAAGTGCTTTGCAAGTAGAGTACGAAACCGGTGGAAATCTTATGTTGGAAAATAACAATTGGCAGGCCACCAAAGTCATTGTTTTTAGACCTATTTTGTCCCGGGGTCTGGTCTAATATATCTGGTATAATATATAGGTCTGGTATAATATCCGTTATATCCTGTACTTAAACAACAAATACAGAAATCGAACAATTATTATAAAGAAAACAGTTATAAGCCATTAACCTCAAAAGATTTTCTTTAAATATAGGCGCGAGATCTCAGTTCCGGGCGAATGACTATTATTCTGTGCTCAGATGCTGATCCTCCGCAATCTAGAGCCAGAAAAGTCGATGGCTAAAGTAACCTAATTGGCGTTCTTTACTAATACTTACCTTACTTAGCTGACTTAGACTAGTTGAACAATATGGTCTTAGATTAATGAGCTAATTAAAAAATATCGAACTAAGAAATATCAAGTCATCGGACTTAGTGCTGGGTTGTGAGTGTGAAAGCATTTATGTTTTTTATTCTTGTTTATATAAACAATTTCACATATACTGCCCCACACTTACTTCGGAGACTTACGGCATGCTGGGTACCGGAAACAACCACACTCAGAATAATTAAACGTAAGCGAAGCTTAAAAAAAACCAGCTTTACCGCTGTGTCTTCGGAAACTTATTAGATTTAATGTATTGCACAGGCATTATTGACGATAACTCAAAAACTAGAGATCAGATCTTGATAAAATTTTAATGGGACCACATGAAAAGCTTTCAAATAAAAAAATAATCATTAAATCGGCTCACAACAAAAGAAGTTATGAGGTAACTTTTGAAGTCGGGTAAACGAGAACATCGTCAAAGTAGTCCACAAAATAGGCATTATTGACGATATTTCAAGAACTACTGATCAGATCTTGATCAAATTTCAATGGGACCAATTACAAAGCAACATCTTTCAAACTAAAAAAAATATTCTAAATTGGCTCACGTGGAGAGAAGTTACGAGGTAACAAAAAAAAAATACAGTCGACTTGAATACCTCCTCCTTTTTTGGGAAGTCGTAGAAAGAAACTAAAATTTGGACTTGGACAGAGAAAATTTGTGTTCCGACCCTAAATCGAACCCGATACCCGCTGCGTAGAAGGCAGACGCGCTACCAACTACGCCAACAGGCTGTTCAAACTCAGTTCAATCAGACGAGTGTTCAGTAGATACAAATGTCTTGATGTGCCTTTTGATGCTTGTTTGCAAAACGGTACTCATACTTGTTTCTTTTATGTTTTATGCTGCTTGAGCTGTGTGTAATATACATTATACAGCTCTTATGTTACTTATTGTGCTCGGTGACAGTCCATAGAAAATGTATTGAATAGAAACAACTGACACGTGTAACATAAATCTGCTTCCGCCATTAGTATTTTTTCTTAATTTTGGCTTTGCAATACAAATACAAATACAAAATATTTATTTCAGTAAACTTTCAGCAACTAAGTTACATTTCATGGGTTTGGGACCCTCTTTTAAGTATGGAGATACCCGTGTTAGAGGGTCTCGCTCTTCCGTAGTATAATTGATAGATTAAGTCAAAACACTAGTTCTTTATTAGAAAAATTACTAACTTAAGAATTTAGACATTTATTTGGAAATAATTTGTAGAAATAGATGAAAAATGAAATAGGAAAATTAATTTTGTGTATATATAATATGGTGTGCAAGATCGAATTCGATATAATTTATATGGGACCACCTCTGAAATATAGTCTACTAAACAAAAAACATATCAAAATCGATTCATTGGCGGAATTATAGCATACAAAAAAAAACATACAGTCGAATTGAGAACCTCCTTTTTTGAAGTCGGTTGAAAATAATGTAGGCAATACGTAACTTTCTGAGGTTTGCACAGATTGCTTAATAATTATTTTACTCATTGATAAAGTTTGTAATTTAGTTATTGTCGGCAAAACTATGTTTAATTGTTCGCTAACGTGCAAGATAAGATTAAATTCTCAAAACATACAATTAATTATTATCTATTAAGGAACATATATATCTTGTTTAACATATTATAAAGTGCTTTATAAGTATGACTTTTAAAACGTATTCCGCAGTATGATTATTTTGTAACTAGCAGTGCGCCGCGGCTTCGCCCGCGTTAATTAAGTTTTAATGTAGCCTATGTGTTATTCCGGAACCTAAACTATCTAGATTCTAAATTTCATCAAAATCGGTTAATTAGTTACGGAGATGTGTGTGTGTTTGAATGTTTGTTACCACGTGGTAACAAACATTCACACACACACACACACTTTTGTATTTATAATATTATAGTAGCATAGGATATTATTATGGATTTTTTATATATATATATATTTTTTTTTTTTGGTACTCGATGCCACTTATCTAACCTGATGGAAAGTGATGATGCCGCCAAAGATATAGCATAATTGCCTAGAAGATACCTATTCAGCCTTGACTTGACTTGAAGACTCAAAGATTACACCTTTCTAGAAACAAAGACGCGGGCAATGAGTTCCATTCCTCCGCAGTACCAATTACGATTTATTTTTATTGAAGCTTTTACACTCGCTGCTCTACACTAAGTTCAAAGACTTGTATGTACCGAAAACATTTACATCACACCCAAAGGCAGAAGCGCAAATGCGTCTTGGGACGGAAAATTCCATAGCATAGCATAGTTAACTAACATAGGGTAACATTGACCAAACCCTTTATTTTTACCCAGCTACGGGGAAGCATAAAGGAGGAATATAACAATAGCAGCGTATGTATGTTTGCTACATCACAGCGTATGAACTAATTAACCAATTGCAACATACACATATAAGGTATATAATTTGGTTGAATTTGCCTTTAATAATGCTATAAAGTGGTAAAGTTTTGTCGTTGTGTTGTGGATTTATTTTATTTATTTACAAAATTCAAAGTCCTTAATTAAGACTTTAATTAATTTTACTTATAACTAAGGCCTATAACGGATTTAATATATTTTATTTGTGAATTTAGGAAGTAATTTTTGAAACTTAATCCGCGATATATTTATTTTTCAAAGCAAGCATGCGGCATCTTATACCGCATCATCACTTTCCACCAAATATAGTTGTCAAAAGCTAAAATAAATAATTCAAACTTAAGAAAAGCTTAAAAACCCGACTTCACCGCTTATATTTTGGTTTTGGCTAGATCGCTTTCGATAAAATTTATATGGGACCACCTCTGGAGTAAAATCTACCAAACAAAAAAAGAATTTTGTGAAACGGTTCACAAATGGGGGATAAATCGGTGAACATACATAAAAAAAAAATACATACAGTCGAACATTGTAACTCCTCCTTTTTTGAAGTCGGTAAAAAAGGCAACGAACTACAGATGTCAAAAGAAACTTATATACAATGTTTCGCATAAAAAGTGTATAAACGTAGCCTCTATACTGTTATCGGTGTTCTTCTACGAATAATAATTGGTTGTTTAAATTATACTCATAAACTAACAAGAGTGCAATATAACCACGTTGGAATTATCATCAAAATATTTCAGAAAAAATATAAATATTAGTTTTTAGCCCGCGGAAATGTCGTGTCCTATTGCTGCATCCGCAGACCTACCCAAACTCCTGCTACAAGTGAAGAAATAATCCCTTATTTTATTAATCTATCTATCTAATACATTTAAACGAGCAATTCTTGTATATATGTATATATATATATACATATATAATCTGAATCTCGGAAACGGCTCCAACGATTTTCATGAAATTTAGTATGCAGGGGGTTTCGCGATAAATCGATCTAGCTAGGTTTCATTTTTAGAAAATTTCGTTTTAACGACAAAATCTCTGTCATCCAGGTACTAACGTCTCAAGAGGCGTGTGACGCCATCTATCGGAATAGTTTTAAACTACTACGTGAAATTAGTCTCTTATCTACACATTATTGATAATGTTCATCAAAATAAAAAAAACATATAAAAACAGACGTGTGGCACTCGGGGACTGCCGCGGTAAAGCTATTGCATAGCATTTTTTATCAACTTATGCAATTATAATTATTGATTTATTTTATTTATGCAGTATTTTTTTTCCTGCCACCTAGAGGCGAGTTGCTGAACTAAGGAGACAAGCGTGATATTTCAAAAAAGTCATTAAAAGTTCTGCTATTCATCGATAGATGGCAAAACTAAAAAGTATCACCGCTGTGCCGGTCGGAGTGGGGGGTGTTAGGTTATTTTCGTTACGGAATTTCTGGATTCGGTCTCCACGTTCAAGGCCCCCGATAGAAGCAATGCGATAGCTTAAAAAAGTTGGTCTAAAATAATAAAATACAAGTGACTTTTAGCTCTTGTTACGGAATATAATTAATTTAAAATCGACCTTCACACCTAAATAATAAGCGTGATAAACATGTTTGAAAGACACAGCATAAATTATGTGAATCAACTGGAAACGTGTAGTATGCACGGTAAAGAGAGGTCGTGGAGTTTGGACACGTTTTTATATCTGAAACCGACCAATTTGTGTTTATTGCGTCCATACGAATTCCTCGTCCACACCACCACTTATCAACAGGTGAAACAATACACTATTACTTAAACTAGTGGCTCTGTAAGTTTAAGACCTCGCTTATTTTTTGAAATGGCTAAAATATGTTTTTTTTTACGTTTTCAACACCATTTTGAAAAAATCCAAAAATTGAATCGATAAAAATATTCTGTATAATTATATCCGCTTACAAAATTTCAAGAGAATCGGTTGAGAAATGCGACCTGTAGAGGAGAACAACCGGACATCCGGACATACCAAAGAAATTTTGCCCAATACGAATGTAGGCCCAGTTGGCGCAGTGGACAGGTGTCCGCCCTTTGCGCCGTGGGTCCTGGATTCGATTCCCGGCAGGAGCACAAATTCCTTCCCAAGGAATATTTGTTATTCTGGTTCTGGGTTTAATGTGTGTGTGATATGAATGTTTCCGGCACCCACGATACAAGGCTTTGAACTTAGTGTGGGGCTGTGAGTTTGAAATCGTGAAAGCGTAAGCGTAATGTATCTGTTCTTTCTATACTCGGCTGCTTTTGTTTGCATTTTTTGCTGTAGTGTTAGCATTTATTTAAAAAACAAACACGACGAATTCGTGGAAGTCAGTTGGAATTTCCTTGCACCATAAATAAAATGCTTGCAACGATAACAAGTGGCAAAAAAAAAAATACCCCCGATGATCTCTATCTGGAAAACGACGTTCACCGAACATAGCTCACCAAACAAGTACACCCTCGATCACGTCACAATTCAAACAAAATATTTTAATCGTAAGCAAAGCTTAAAAAACCGACTTCACCTCTTATATTTTGGTTTTGGCTTGATCGATTTCAATAAAATTTATATGGGACCACCTCTGAAGAAAAAAAGAATTTTGAGAATAGGTCCACAAATGGGGGAGAAATCGGTGAACATACATAAAAATAAAACATACAGTCGAACATAGAACCTCCTTCTTTTTTGAAGTCGGTAAAAAGCTAAGTCAAAATCGGTCCAATCGGTCTGCTTTATCCGTCCGTCCGTCTGTCACTCAGAAGCATTTAGCGTCTAACTAAACTATACAAGCGAATAACTTCTAATTCCCAGAAAATATGTAAAGCGAGGCTCAAAGCCAAATGACTATTATATTAATTTAAATGCTAATATTAAGAAGGCACATACACGTAAGTGGGAAGCAAAATATTTTTCTGCTCGAGTTATCGTTGAAAAATCTATGCTGGATAATAACAATTGGTCACCACCAAAGTCACTAGTTTTAGACCTATGTTGTCCCGAGGTCTATTTCAATAAAACCAGCCAAGTGCGAGTCGAACTCGCGCACGAAGGGTTCCGTATCTATAAAAAATCAAGTTAGTTGTATGGGAGCCCCCATTATTTTTTTTTTTATTTTTAGTATTAGTTGTTATAGCGGCAATAGAAATACATCATCTGTGAAAATTTGAACTGTCTAGCTATCACCGTTCTTGAGATACAGCCTGGTGACAGACGGACGGACGGACAGCGAAGTCTCAGTAATAGGGTCCCGTTTATACCCTTTGGGTACGGAACCCTAAAAACAGCTACAAATTTAAATAAGTCCTGTACTTGGACTACAAATACAAAAATCAAACAGTTATTATAATTAAAAAAATATATCTCTATGAGGCAAAATGTAGGCGTGAGGTCTCAGTTCAAGGCGAACGACTAGTCGTAACGATTATTGCCAGCGGCACCGTACCTAATGTCAAGCCTGAGAAACATCCTTACTATATTATATATATAATATAACTAGCAAACCCGGCGAACTCCGTTTCGTCACTATAAACCTCACGGAGCCCGAGACCTTTCCAACGAATGCAAAACCGTGGAAATCGGTTCGTGCGTTCTGGAGTTATAGCGTCAGGAAGGAAAACCCGACTTATTTTTATATAGAAGAAGATATATAATAAATGCGAAAGTAACTCTGTCTGTCTGTCTGTTACGCTTTCACGCTAAAATGAACCGATTTAAACGAAATTGGTACACAGATAGTCTAGAGCCTGAGAAAGGACATAGGCTACTTTTTAACCCCGAATTCTGGCTGGTCCGGGACTTACGCGGGCAAAGCCGCGGGGCGCAGCTAGTTACACATAATTGTCTCGCTTCTTTACTGATAAAAGGAAATTACACTAATATTGTATGTTTGTTTGTTTGTAAATATGTAGTTTGTTTTTCTACACGCCGCGCCGGCCGCGGCGCAATAGCTGAACGGATTTTGACGACATTTGGAATGTGCATAGTAATATACATTATACCGGGGATATTTTTAACTGAATCTACGCGAGCGAAGCCAGGGCATAATATATAGCCGGTAATAATATATCTGCCTCTATTTTTTCAGACTCGTATATGACGCATGGTTACAGTAGAAAATACTTTTATGAAATGGCCGCTGATAGAACCAGTGTGTATATTTATAATATATTACACATTAGTTAGTTTGTAGACCTTTTTTAAACATTGATCCTAGTCGAAATTGTTCAATTAGCTCGGCATTTTTAGCATCTAGTTCGATGGATATCAAATACGTAAATAATGATATTCAGTATGTATATTCTAAACTTATTACTTCATTGTTGTATTTCCACTAGTTATTTTAAACGGTCACTTTTAGTCCAAATAGTTCAGTTAGATCACGTAATTAGTGTTGTTTATAGACTTTTTTGAAAGGTCAGATATTTTGATAGATAACTCGTGTATTTTAGCTATGTAGTTCGATGATGAAAGCTGATATTTATTTCATACTTATTACACATTTGTTGTTTGTTCTGTTTGTAGTCAATAGGAATTTGTTTGAAAGCTACATTCGTGTCTAAATAGTTAGGTATAAAAATCACAGTAAAATACACACACAGTAATCTTTGATCGATGTGGTCGACTATGGAGCACGTTTGCCTAGAAAATGCCTATTCACTTGCGACTTAAATACTCTCATATTGTAATTTTCAGGCAAAGAAACTCGGGTAAAGAGTTCTTTTGCGGTTCGCATAATGAATGTGGAAACAAAACGCTTCGTCCGCATTTGTGGAATGTCTCCCATATAGCGGTGTCGCGTTTATTATATATTATATTCGTGTCTAAATAGTTAGGTATAAAAATCACAGTAAAATACACACACAGTAATCTTTGATCGATGTGGTCGACTATGGAGCACGTTTGCCTAGAAAATGCCTATTCACTTGCGACTTAAATACTCTCATATTGTATTTTTCAGGCAAAGAAACTCGGCTAAAGAGTTCTTTTGCGGTTCGCATAATGAATGTGGAAACAAAACGCTTCGTCCGCATTTGTGGAATGTCTACCATATAGCGGTGTCGCTTAGGAGTCTGTCTCAATGTTCGATGGTGGAATTAGATTGTGTAATTCCGTTGCACACTCTCCGATAAGTATCCGATAAAATACCAAGAGAATTGCCACCATGCGACGATGCCCTAAACTCTGAAGTTTCCAATTAGTCAACTGGTCGCTGCTAATAAGTCTTTTGGCTCTTCGCTCAATGATGTCAATGATTTTAGTGTTACAAAGGAACGACATAGATATGTAAGAGTATATCTACCTACCCTGTAGGGTAATTTGAAAAATACGAGAAACATCTTGGGACATCATTCCAATCATTGAGACCCTCGTTTGATTGATCTTCTTTCGTGGTACAGATATTGTAAATTCTGATATATGATTTTTCAAATACATTTAAACAATATATTATTTTATCTGTCAATTTGCGTTGGCGTGAAAATTACAAGGCGCATTAAAATATTACTATTTCTTGTAAAGCCTTGTGAACGTATTTATATAGGCTTATGATAATAATAATAACAGGAAGTTTGCGGAAGTTTTCGAAGATGTTTTGATAAACCTATCGTGTGACACAAACATACGTTTCCGTGCACAATGGTCACCGACAGTTACTATCTAGTCGGCTATGGCCAATACTTAACGTAAAGGCTTTGTAATAACTGGGCTGTAGGAATTAAAAAAACAGATAATAAAAAAATCACTGCTTAAAAACAAACTGCGTTGATCAAAAATAATAATAATCAAAGTACATTATAATCATTCATTTATCTCGTTAATAGTTAGAGTGCCTGTGTAGAGATATTCCTTATTTGTGCGTCATTCTTTTGTATAGTGCGTCCAATTTAATGCAAATGACTCAACATGAAACGCACAAGCAGTGAGCACCACTTCTAAAATAAACACAATTAGAGAATCAAGAACGCAATCAACGACGTCCAAAACAATAAAAAAGTTAGTCGCGGCTTATGCTAAGGCATTCATGTTCTCACTTCTCTTGCATACGATAGTGGTGCTCTAAGTACAACTAACTGATCTATGGTAATTAAAAGTAAAGTGTGACATTGAAAAAGGCGGGAACTATTTTTCTACGAAATGCTTGCATCACTGGATTTTTTCAAACTGTTTAATGTTTATTTAGCAGGTTAGTTGCACCTGAAAAGATAATTATTTTATTTATTCAGTTAGTTGGTTGATTATGTTTTTGTTGCAGTTGTAATATTGATGATAAAAAGTGTTTTTTGTGTGTCCTAAGTAAAGTGTGTCACAGTGATTTAATCTGTTAATATTGAGTACAAAGTATTTATAAGGTGTGCTTCTAGCCTCAATAGAGATGTTTTTTAAATTTATTTTTGGTGCGTTGGTCTTGACAATTGGTAAACAAATGTATTTTTGTAACTGCTTTAATATTTATTCAGAGAATACAAAGTAAACGTCTAAGTTCATAGAAGTTCTTGAAAACTAAATAAAAGCAGAGCAACGAGCACGTAATTACTGTAACAATATGACCTGATGAATACTTACGTGAATACTTCGTTACTTCTTACATATTCGGAAATAACTATTTACACGCATTTTAATTATTTTTCAACGAAAGTATAATAGGGTATAGAACCCGAGAAAATTTAAGAATTTAAACGCCAGGAAAGCTTAATAATATCTACTTCACTGCTTTATCTTCGGAACCCTTGACCTGATTGAATGAATTAAATATGCATTAATGAGGATAACTCAAAAGTACTGGTCAGATCTTGATCAAATTTGAATGGGACCACATGGGAAGCACCATCTTTCAAATAAAAAAGAATTGTCAGATTGTGGACCAATGCTTGATAGGCAATCAAGAAAAAAGAATCGATTTACTTAGAAAGTTCTCAAAAACAGTTTCAAACAGTTCTAAAACACGTAAAAACATAGTACAGCCGAATTTGAACCTCCTCTTTTTTAAGGCGGTTAAATATCACGCTAGAACGCCTTGTTCATTTTTTTTATTTTTTCGTTGTTTTGATTTTTCAACACATTGTTTTGATTTTTTTGTTAGTGCTCTTTGTTGTGTTCGTACTCACTTGATACATGCTGATTTTGAATAATTTATGCTTAGTGATTAAATCCACGATATACGAAGAAAAATATGCAGCGATTTAACTCGACTATCACACTTTTGTGTCCAAATGTTTAAAACATTATGGGTTGTGAATTTGTTACATTGGCAGCAGCTTACAATATTGCTATTAAATATACTGAAGAAGCGTTAAAAATAAATCAAATGACGTAACGCAGACGAAAAATTTTAAAATGTCGTCATAAACATAAACGCTTTTACACTCACAGCCCCACATTAAGTTCATTGATTTATCATGGGTACCGGAAACATTCTCATCACACACACTATCATACCCAGAATCAGCAACACAATCTTCCCTTGGGGAGAAATACTTATGTTCCTCTCGGGAATCGAACCCCTGCTCAGAAGGCGCACCAAATTAAGCTAACATATTTTGTGTTATGTCACGATCCATTCGTATCGTCAATGAGGTTTCCAAAGAACTTCATATTTTTGTGTGTCCATGTCGAAGTTTTTTTTTTTATTCTAGCTATTGCTTAGCTTTACTTTTGACCACAATCTCACCAGATGGTAAGCGACATTGTGGTCGACGATGGAGCAAGCTTGCCTAGAAGATATTATACTATACTATTCACTCGTGAATTAAAGACTTCCATATTGTACTCATCAGGAAACACCGACTCTGTCAAGGCGTTTCATTCCTTTGCAGTTTGCACAATGAATGTGGAAGCAAAACGCTTCGTGCGCATTTTTGGAATGTTTGTAATGGTGTCGCTTAGCAGTTTGTCTGCTTGTCCGATGATAGAACGGGGATGGGGGAACTAGGCACAGACTAACACAGAGGCAGCACAGAAATTTATAGAATAGCGGTATTTTAATATGTTTAAATTATAGACTAAGATTTGGAATAAAGTAAAACAATTTTTAAGTAAATACTAGTTGTTAAAAACAATCCGTTCTAGAAATGTTATCCAAAACCCGTTAGATAAAATGGAGCAAAAAAAATTTTTTCATGAAAAAATTTTCGTGAATTTTTCCGAAGTTTAAATATAATAGTAAAAAAAAAAAATCTAAATCGGTTCATTTGGAAATTATTTTTTGTTTGAAAGATGTTGCTTTCCTATTGGTCCCATTTAAATTTGATCAAGATCGGATCAGTAGTTCTTGAAATATCGTCAATAATGCGTATTCTGTGGGTGCGCACTACTTTGACGATATTCTCGTTTTTAACCGACTTCAAAAGTTACCTCATAACTTCATTCGTTGTGTGCCGATTTTGATGATTGCCTTTCATTAGGTCCCATTGAAATTTGATCAAGATCTGATCAGTAGTTCTTGAAATATCGTCAATAATGCGTGTTTAGTAAATATAATCTGATCAAAGTTCCGAAGATAAAGCGGTGAAGTCGGCTTTTTTAAGCTTTGCCTACGCTTAATTATATATGTATACATATAGATAGCATCGATTTGGTTTTACTGTTATGTTATTTACTGTTATATATAAGGAATATCTTTTTTTTTCTTTACCAGGACTATTCGCCGGGCAGTCGCAATGGTTGGACGGTATTGCAAAGAGCCTCGGGTACGAGAGCGTTTACCATCACGCGGTGATCATAGATGCTGGATCATCTGGCACCAGGGTGCTGGCTTACAAATTCCGAGTGCCTTTTACAGGTAATATACATATATATATTGTACTAGCCATGTCCCGCTTCGCCCGCTATTAAGTTGAAAAGTAACCTATTTGTTGATCCTAGGTATAAGCTATCTACATTCCAAATTTCATTAAAATCCGTTCAGCCGTTAAAGCGTGAAGAAGGAACAAACATACTTACACGCTTATAGACATACACACGAATTTTCCGATTTATAATATTAATAGGATATTTTTTATACGCTTTCACACTCACAACCCCACACTGAGTTAGATCGAAAACATTCAAATCACACACACAATCACAACCAGAACCGGAAACACAAATTTCCCTTGGGGAGAAAACTTGTGTTCCCATCGGGAATCGAGCCCGATGCTAAGCCCCTGCTTAGAAAGCGAATGCGTATCCAACTAAGCCAACGGGCAGTTTTTATAGTTTATAGTGGTCAAACATTTGCTATGTTTGACCACTATCTCCCTTGATAGAAGGTGAAGATGCGGTCAACGATGATGCACGTTTGACTTAGTAATACCTGTTCACTCGTGACTTGATGACTCCCAGATAGTTCTTATCAGGAAATCCTTTGCGGCACGTATAATGAATGTGGAAGCAAAATATTCTTTTATATTTGAGTTTTCTTTCATACATTTACTAACAGCAACGGAATCTAGTTTTTGTACGAACATAACGCTTAGTAGACGTAGATAATGGTCATAACATAATATAAGATCCACGTTCTTACCGACATTTTTAAATGGTCCCATTTAAATTTGATTAAGATCTGATCAGTAGTTCTTGAAATATCGTGAATAATGCGTATTCTGTGGACTACATTGACGATGTTCTAGTTTTTAACCGACTTCAAAATTCACCTCCTAACTTCTTTCGTTGTGAGCTGATTTTGATGATTACTGATGATATTTGAAAGCTGGTGCTTTTCATATGGTCCCATTGAAATTTGATCAAGATGTTTACTAGTTTTTGAGTTATCGTCAATAATGCGTGTTTAATACATTAAATATGATCAAGGTTCCGAAGATATAGCGGTGAAGTCGGTTTTTTTAAGCTTTGCTTGCGTTTAATTATTCTGTTTGTTATATTGTTTGTTAGTGAGTCACCTCTTTAATATATTAGTGTTTTTTTTTCCAGTATTCGGTTCTCCAAACTTGGATTTAGCTAAGGAGTACTTTGAGCAGTCGAAACCTGGACTGTCCTCGTATGCTGATGACCCTGCTAAGGTATGCTATACATTCAACGATAAATATTTTATTTTTGTATGGTTCATGTACTGACTAAGAGAGAAATGGTCAAAGGAGCTTATTAATTGTAATGAGTTCTAATTTCTATTGTTGTAATTTATATAATTAGTGTATTTTTTTTTAATTGAACTTTTGTAATTGTATGATCGGAACTTGATTGAAATAAATGAAATAATCATTTACGTTCTACAGCTATCTCACTAACATATCACGTTTTTGGCCGCATCTTCACTTTCCATCAGTTGAGATAGTGGTCAAATGCTTGTAATCTAGCATTAAAAAAATACATAATCGATTCGTGCACAAAAAATCAAAAAAATAAGAAAATTCGATATATTGAATTGACAGTATCTGAAAACGGCTGCACCGATTTTCAGCAAACACCAGCTAATAACACTTTCGATCAAGTCACAACACATTAATATTATAAATGCGAAAGTAACTCTTTCTGTCGCGATTTCACGCCAAAAGTACTGAACCGATTTAAATGAAATTTGGTACACAGATAGTCTAGAGCTTGGGAAAGAACATAGGCTTCTTTTCATCCCGGAATTCCCGCGGGTCCGGAACTTACGCGGGTAAAACCGCGGGGCAAAGCTAGTGTTGTAACAAAAAATAACGTTTGTTTTCTTCTCACGCTGTAACGGTTGTTTTTGTTTGGAATGTACATAGCTTATAACTAGGATTAACACATAGGCTATTTTTATCTCTATTATATTGATAAAGGCGGGCGAAGTCACGGGTAGTTTCAAATAAAAAATAAATTAATTATTTTGCTTCTACATTTATTATCCGTACAGCGAAGTGGAACTCACTGCCCGCATCTTTGTGTCCCAAACAGTTAATCTGGGAGTGTTCAAGTCTAGAGTGAATAGGTATCTTCTAGGTAAGCATGCTTCATTTTCGGCCGCATCATCACTTTCTATCATGAGATAGCGGCCAAATGCTTACCTATCTGTCATAAAAAAACAAAATGGGTCGCCGTAGCCGTTTGGAGCTACAAAGCCGATGACAGACTCACAAATACACACACCACAAATAATAACACCTCTAAGGTTTAAAAGAGTTGTAGATGTCAGATTCGTGATGTAGGTATTACATTTATTTACTTATACTAAAGTTATTGTTGTATAGTTTAAGTGTATCATTATTTATTTCATTTTTATTTTGACTCATTGTTGAAAAAAAGAAAGAACGGAAGAAAATACATCATTAATCACACACACAACATTACACTACAAAAACAAACAGTAAAATTAATAAAATACACAAAAATATCCTACTAATTTAAAAAATCCGTAAGTTTTTTCCCTCTTCACGCTTTAACGGCTGAACGGATCTGGATGCAATTTGGGTAGTACATAGCTTATACCAAGGATTAATACATAGACTACTTTTTAACTTTATAATAACGGGCAAAGCCGCGGGGCACGGCTATAAGTAAGGACATAAATAATATAATTTAAACGTAAGCAAAGCTTAAATAAAACTGGTTTATATATTAAATATTTTAGTTTTGGCTTGATCGATTGCGATAAAATTTATATATATAAAAATAATTTTGAGAATCGGTCCACAAATGGGAGAGCAATCGGAGAACATACATAAAAAAACGTACAGTCGAACCTTGTACCACATGTACCTCCTCCTTTTTTGAAGTCGGTAAAAAAACTATTCAAGTAAATGTAAGAGAAGTGTGATGTTGCGAGTGTCATGAATATGTGTCACGACTCTGCATACGACTAAGTATGAGTCACTGATTTTCAGTTGTAACCAATAGTCATGACTTCACGGTCTTCATGACGACACAATACCAAATATGTGTACTATAATATTATATATGTATACAAACTAAAAAATTAGTCGCACAGTGTGACTGTATATTTTTAGTGTGACTAATACTATAATATTATAAAGGCGAAAGTTTGTGAGTGTCTTTGTATGTTTGTTACTTCTTCACGCTCAAACGGCTTAGCCAGGGATCGGCAACCTTTTGAGTCGGAAGAGTAAAAAATTACAATTTACAAAATTTCATAGTTTTAAAGAGCCACAAAAAATTTTGTAACGGGGGAATGCTGCGGTGAAAAGCGAGTACAACACAAGTGGCTGAGAGATAAATGGTGCCTAATCCTCGTTTATCGATTCAGAAAGATTTTTAAATGTTTTATATATTTTAATAAAACATAAATAAAAATGAAATGAAATACATTTATTATTAATATAAATGAAATACATATACTAATATTTTTTGCTAATGGAACTAAAGAGCCGCAGCTTCACATCCAAAGAGCCACATGTGGCTCTCGAGCCGCAGGTTGCCGACCCCTGGGCTAGACCAATTTTGATGAAAATTGGTATGGCGGTAGCTGATACCCTTGATTAACCCATAGGTTACTTTTTATCCCGGAATTCCCGCGGGTCCAAGACTTAATCGAGTAAAACCGCGGGGCGCAGCTAGTAAAACAAATTAATTAAACGATGTTGCAGGGCGCAGATACCATAGTGCAACTAATAAAGAATGCAGAGTTCCTCACTCCGCTTGAGAAGAGGATGTCGACCCCGCTCATCGTGCGGGCGACGGCGGGACTCAGGCTACTGCCGCCGGAGAAGGCGCAGCGGTTGATCTCTGAAGTCGACCTGGCTATATCTAAGTAAGTTTTAGGTAACCGACCGACAGACAGACGGACTTCGGGTCTAATACAATTCTTATAAGCAGACACTATCTACGGGCCAATTGCCTATATTTCCTAAAACTAAACTAAAATTATATACAGCAAAGAACTAAGTTACCTACAATCATCGAGCTTATAGGTAGCTAAGTGCTCAAGCCCACTACCAGTGGGTAGCGTTCCCATCATGCCGGCGGCATTGCCTCTCTGAATTCCAATGCTAATACGTTGAGCCAAATAAGTACCAGCATTTTGTATGTATGTATAAATTCTTATATGTTTTGATTTTGATTTTGAATGTTTTTTGTACGAATTAGCCACACTATTTATGAGTCAAAGTTACTTAAAATAATTAAATTTTATTTTATTTTAAACAATGTTTAACAGAGAGGTGTAGTAATACTGAATCCACACATCTAGCTACATGTATGGAGTCTAACAGGAACTTCTGAATTCGCGGCAGCACCATGAGTATTAAGTTATGAAGAATTAAAGTTTCTAAAAAAATTGCCCGATGGCATAGGTGTGTGCGCGTTCGCCTTCTGAGTAAAGTTCGGGGTATCGGGTTCGATTCGGCGGGAACACAAGTTCTCTCCCCAAGGAAAATTTGTGTTTCTGGTTCTGTTTTTTGTTTGTGATGAGAATGTTTCCGGCACCCACCACAGTCATCGAACTTAGTGTAAAGATGTGACTGCGTTTGTTTGTTTATTTAAATCAGTTTACTACGCCGCGGGTCTTGGATTCGATTCCTGGTAAAAAGAAAGAAAGAAAGAAAGAAAGAAAATAGATTTATTCGGCACAACACGCGACGTTACATTATGTACATAAAACAACAAGAAAACGCATAAAAAAAAAATACAAAAAACAAACAATATAACGCCGCGTGATGTCACAAATGAGGTCCCGACTCAGGATATAACTAGGTAAGTAGGTGGGCAGAACCCTCCTACCAGTAACTGGTTTTCAGGCGGAACCCATGCATGACATCACGCGCATCATGGTAGGAGTGCAATTTACCAAAATACATTTAGGCTTGCGTGTATCTGGGTGTCGTAGTTCTGGGTATGATTGTATGTATGATGTATATGTTTCTGGTTCCAACGAAACAAGAATTTGCCCATAGCGTGCGTTGTGAATGTTTATGGATATAAAACGCTAGCAATATAGGCAAGTAATTAAAAAAAAATTATCACACGTTATTTCATTACCTACGATAATTTTAATTATTGTAATAACCTTTTTTAATGGAGAAACATTGATAAGTAGGTAAATTGCATGTAAAATTATTTCCTTGTTTAACCATTCTTGTAAATAATTAAACAAAAGCAAAGGTTAAAAAACCGCTTTATCTTCGGAACCTTGATCAGATTTAACGTATTAAACACACATTACTGACAATAACTCAAGAACTAGTAATCAGATCTTGACCAAATTTAAATGGGACCACATGGAAAGCACCAGCTTTCAAATAAAAAAATAATCATCAAAATCGGCGCACAAAGAAAGAAGTTATGAGGTAACTTTTGAAGTCGGTTAAAAACGAGAACATCGTCAATGTAGTCCACGGAATACGCATTATTGAGGATAACTCAAAAACTACTAGTCAGATCTTGATCTAATTTAAATGGGATCAATTGGAAAGCAACATCTATCAAACAAATAATTAAACGCAAGCAATGCTTAAAAAAACCGACTTTACCGCTTTATCATCGGAACCTTGATCAGATTTAATGTATGAACACGCATTATTGACTATAACTCAAAAACTAGAGATCAACCTTGATCAAATTTCAAGGGGACCACATAAAAAGCACCAGCTTTCAAACAAAAAAAGAATCATCAAAATCGGCTCACAACGAAAGAAGTTATGAGTAACTTAATTTTTGAAGTCGGGTAAAGTCGTAAACAAAGTAGGTACGCATTATTCGTCACAAAATAGACATTATTGACGATATTTCAAGAACTATTGATCAGATCTTGATCAAATTTCAATGGGACCCATTAAAAAGCAACACCTTTCAAACTAAAAAAAAAATTTTCGAAATCGGCTCACGTGGAGAGACGATATGAGGTAACACACATAAAAAAAAATACAGTTGACTTGAGTACCTCCTCCTGTTTTGTGAAGTCGGTAAAAAAGAAATACTGTATTCCATCAAAACATAACATGTAGGTACAAAGTATCAGCTGTAAAAAGTTAAGAAATCGAATATAAACCAAGTTGATTAATTCAGTACCTGGTCTACCTATCTAAGGAAGCAGCTATACCACCACATTTTTTTTTGACCATACAAATCTACGGGCCAATTGGCTATATAACATTAGCATTGCAATTCAGAGAGGCAATGCCATGCAATGTTATTGGTGACACATTTATTAAGTCTGTGGATATCTATTATTTTAAAATGTACTGTATTGTGGCATTGTTTATTAACACAAATAAAAAGAAAAAAAAAATGCCGCCAGCATGATAGGAACGCTACCCACTGGTGCTAGCTGGGAACGCTACACACGGCGCAGAGGGCGGATATCTGTCCACTGCGCCAACTGGGTCGTCAAAGTCATCGAACTTAGTGTGGGACTGTAAGTGTGAAAGCGTTTATGTTTTTTTTTAATGTTTTATGTTTCCTTACAGACTGGGCTACGACACCGGCCCGCATAGTGTGGAGATTATGGAAGGCTCCGACGAGGGGATCTTCATCTGGTACACTATCAACTTGTTGCATGGTATGTACCTTACTACATTCACAAATTAGTGGTTCTTTGAGCTGAAGACCTCACGTACGTTTCGAAATGGCTGAAATTTCTTTTATTTACGTTTTTAACCACTATATCTCCGCCATTTTGAAATATTTTCAAAAACTGAATCAACGAAAAATATCTATTTTTTTTTATTACAGACTAAGCAAACTTTTGACCACAATCACACCTGATAGAAAGTGACGATGTAGTCTAAGGTGGAGCACGTCTGCTTAGTAAATACCTATTCACTTTACTTTTGAACACACCCGAATACCTTTCGGGAAACACAGACGACGGCAAAGCGTTCCATTCTTTTGCTGTTCTATAAATGAACGAAGACGCGAAACGTTTCGTGCGAATGAACGGTATCTCAACCATAAATGGGTGACGCGACGCCGTTCTTCTAGATTTAAGGTGGAAAAAAGGTGAAGCGGGAACAACGTTGTGTAGTTCCTGAGCACATTCACCGTAATGTATTTTATAGAATACCGCCAGGCTTGCAACTTTACGCCGATGTTCAAGACTTTGCAATATAGCTTCAAATAAAGCGTCATTGTTAATTAGCATCTATATAATTATCGGACCTGCAATCAAAAGAATTTTTTAAACTTTCGCGAACTTTAATCATGTTTTTATGAGGAATTCGACCTGTAACTTTATATGAGAAATTCAAACAAAAACAAACAAACGCATACACACTCGCAGCCCCACACTAAGTTCAAAGACTTGTATCGTGGGTGCCGGAAACATTCACATCACACACGCATTACACCCAGAACCAGAAGCACAAATATCCCTTGGGAAGGAATTTGTGCTCCTGCCGGGAATCGAACCCAGGACCCACGGCGCAGAGGGCGGACACCTGTCCACTGCGCCAACAAAATCGACCTGTTAGACCTGTAAGTAGGACATACGAAAGCAATTTTGCTCTAGCTAAAGCGGAGAAGCTTCGCTCTATCAATTATAGTACCCGGATGACCGAGCTTTGCTCGGTTTTTTTATGGTAAATGACGTTTTCTAAAAATGAAACCTAGCTAGATCGATTTATACCCCCAATCTCACCTAGGGGAGAGGGGGGATCGAAAAATCGCCAAAATTACCTCACGTAATTATTGGATGCTCAGTTATCAGAATCGCTAGGTTCGAGTCAGAGGAATACCATGAAAGGAAGTCTTGTTTTACTTCGTTTTAATGTCTGACGATGGTCGGGAGCTGGGGGTATAAATGTTGCAGTTTCGTCGCACACTCTCCGAAGTGTAGGTCGTTAACCACGCACAAGCTAGCAAACGTTCGCAGATGTTGGAGGCCTCGGTATATTTTTTCGACGACGATGATGATGACTGCAGTTATCAGAAAATAAACATTTGTAGATCTGATGCAACGCGAGACGATGGCCGCCTTGGACTTGGGCGGCGGGTCGACACAGATAACGTACCAGCTGGGGACCAGTGAGGCGCCTCTGTTCCCGGCACAGGACCAGTACGTGGTGCCCGCGGGGGAGAATGTCACGCTCTACACACATAGGTAACTTATTTTTATATATCTGATAGGGTAGCGTTTGGCCACTGTTTTTCCTTACGGTAAGTGAAGATGTGGTCGAGGGTAACTAAACCTATCTAGCCCAATACTTTTTACGTCCGTATGCGTGTATCGTATCTTGATGGAAATGTTGTCTAAAAGTATATTTTTTTGTGGAACAGTTACTTGAACCTCGGCCTGCTGGCGGCTCGGAAGGGCGTGTTCACACAGGAGGCGGGCGGCAACGAGACCAGCGAGCTCGCTTCAGTGTGCGTCGAGCCTATCATCCAGCGAGAGCCGTGGACGTATGCCAACAAACAGTATTATGTCAGGTAATTGCTGTATTTATTTCTAGTGGCATACATTACTTTTAATTCTGTTTTTTTTGCTCAATGATGTAGACGCACAGATAACCTATAGTTTCTGCATGCAATGTTAGTTTATGCACAGATATAAATAAAGTTTTCAATTTCGACCAATCAGCTTGGTGCATTAGGTATGCACTACCTTGGAACAGTCAATGATAACGTTTTGTTTCAGTCCCCGCAATCCGCCTTTTGCCTATTTTGATGGGTTGGATGGATAAAAATTTGGTATCTATAAGTGTTATTTGTGTATGGACATCACAAACGTATAACCAATTGATAATCTACATCATGCCACTTAAATTAATTCTGTACATATGCAAAATCTCATGTATCCATAAATCGTAATAACACGGCTTTTATGAGTACTATACTATTTAAAATAAAAAAGGCTTTTGTTAATTGAGGTATTTCTATTAAGTATATAAATAATGTAGTCAAAATATTTTTGATATTTTTTTTTAGTATGATCTATGTTAGTTTCAAAATTTTACCCAAATTCGAAAAATAATTCTATTGACTAAACTTTGTCCAACTTTGATGGGTGCTACATTTATCTATAAAATATTCTCAATTATATATATTGTCCAAAAATTAAAGCTTTATTTTTGTCATTAACGAATACGACAAATTCTTAGCGGCTCAAAAAAAAATTGCGACATACTGATCCGTATTAATTCCATAAACCTTATTCCAGCGGAGTACAGCGTGCAGCCAACACTAAGCGCAAAGATGCGTATGATAAGTGTCACTCCGTAGTACGAAAGTACGTGATGCGTACTCTGGACTGGGAGCCCAAGGTGGCGCCGGCCGGCGATGTGGCCGCCATGAGCTACTTCTACGACGTCGCCGCCGACGCAGGGATCATAGGTAAGTACGTGATGCGTACTCTGCAATGTGGCCGCCATGAGCTACTTCTACGACGTCGCCGCCGACGCAGGGATCATAGGTAAGTACGTGATGCGTACTCTGCAATGTGGCCGCCATGAGCTACTTCTACGACGTCGCCGCCGACGCAGGGATCATAGGTAAGTACGTGATGCGTACTCTGCAATGTGGCCGCCATGAGCTACTTCTACGACGTCGCCGCCGACGCAGGGATCATAGGTAAGTACGTGATGCGTACTCTGCAATGTGGCCGCCATGAGCTACTTCTACGACGTCGCCGCCGACGCAGGGATCATAGGTAAGTACGTGATGCGTACTCTGCAATGTGGCCGCCATGAGCTACTTCTACGACGTCGCCGCCGACGCAGGGATCATAGGTAAGTACGTGATGCGTACTCTGCAATGTGGCCGCCATGAGCTACTTCTACGACGTCGCCGCCGACGCAGGGATCATAGGTAAGTACGTGATGCGTACTCTGCAATGTGGCCGCCATGAGCTACTTCTACGACGTCGCCGCCGACGCAGGGATCATAGGTAAGTACGTGATGCGTACTCTGCAATGTGGCCGCCATGAGCTACTTCTACGACGTCGCCGCCGACGCAGGGATCATAGGTAAGTACGTGATGCGTACTCTGCAATGTGGCCGCCATGAGCTACTTCTACGACGTCGCCGCCGACGCAGGGATCATAGGTAAGTACGTGATGCGTACTCTGCAATGTGGCCGCCATGAGCTACTTCTACGACGTCGCCGCCGACGCAGGGATCATAGGTAAGTACGTGATGCGTACTCTGCAATGTGGCCGCCATGAGCTACTTCTACGACGTCGCCGCCGACGCAGGGATCATAGGTAAGTACGTGATGCGTACTCTGCAATGTGGCCGCCATGAGCTACTTCTACGACGTCGCCGCCGACGCAGGGATCATAGGTAAGTACGTGATGCGTACTCTGCAATGTGGCCGCCATGAGCTACTTCTACGACGTCGCCGCCGACGCAGGGATCATAGGTAAGTACGTGATGCGTACTCTGCAATGTGGCCGCCATGAGCTACTTCTACGACGTCGCCGCCGACGCAGGGATCATAGGTAAGTACGTGATGCGTACTCTGCAATGTGGCCGCCATGAGCTACTTCTACGACGTCGCCGCCGACGCAGGGATCATAGGTAAGAGGGGTTAGTCATAGCACGTCGTAGCTGTCTGAGAGTCAAGCGGTTGAACTACAGAACGCGTGACGTCACTGCGAGTTATGCTTCTACGCGGGCGGTTGAGCGACCACTTTAAGGCCTTTTTGAAGTGAGCGGCATTGTGCACTATTTTTGGGATGGGTAAAAAATGTTAAACTCGCGTCTGGACACATGACCTGATCGAAAATTCGGTCGGTCTATTCGTAAGCCTCCGTCTTACGAATAGACCGACGTTAGAGAGTAGACTGCCGGGCGCGGCTTAGGACAGGAAGTAATATCCCCTCTCTTTCTACCGCGCGGCGAAAATGTATGCTCCTGCTGTTGACAACGTTAATGTTCAAGTTTTCTGCCGGCATTCCCGGAGTGCAACCCGTTGTTTTTTTTCTGACTTGTCGGTAGACCCGGTACTAAAAGCTCGCCGAGCGTCTATATTTTAATTTGCGTTTTCTGATTGGAAATTGAAAAATTTCGTTTCGTTTTTCTCGGGGTGCGTGTCCAGGCGAAAGTTTGTGACTTCTTCACGCTAAACGGCTGGACCAATTTTGTTGAAATTTGGTATAGAAATAGCTGATATTTTGGATTAACAAATCCTTTTTTTCCCGGAATTGCCGCGGGTTCGGGGCTTACGCGGATAACCGCGAGGCGCAGCTACATTTATATATAACCTAAAACGCTTTTAACGTGTACTACGTTAGCTTACGAATCGTCCATGTTACTTACAGATGTAATGAAAGGCGGCACTGTATCTGTATCGCAATACAGAGCGGCCGCCATGAAGGCGTGCTCCGCCTCCAACGTGGACCAACCGTGGGCGTGCATCGACCTCGTCTACATCGTCACTTTACTGCAAGACGCGTACAAGATACAAAATAAAAAGCCCATCTCGGTGAGAAATAAATACTAAGTGTAAAACTAATTATCAATTTTCTCCTAAAAGTTAATAAAGAAAGATATTTACTATCTACGGGCCAATTGCCTATATTTCCGCAAGAAATACAGCAAGGACCCAAGTTACCTACAAGTCATCGAGCTTATAGGTAAGTCGAGTGCTCAAGCTCACTACCACTGGGTAGCGTTCCTATCATGCTGGCGGCATTGCCTCTCTGAATTGCAATGCTAATACGTTGAGCCAAATAAGTACCAGCATTTTGATCACGCGTCGCGCGTCGCCTCATCCAAGTGATCTGATAATTTTTTGAAAATAGAATGAGCTCCCAGTTCCTACGGGCCCGTTGGGGAGAAAAGTTGTATTATTGTTAGAACTCTGTTTCGAAACAATACATAAACCTGTATATTATCGGTTTCTTTTACAGTTGTTCAAGAAGGTCGACGGACATGAAGTGTCGTGGGCGTTAGGGCTGGCCTACACCACGGTCATGAACAAGATCGCCGCTTTGCCTTAGTGGGCTGATGCCTTCCGGGGGAATGCTTCGTACACACTCGCATCTATTGAAATGATATCAGCGCCAACTACCAACGCATTGCATTTCCCCTTGGTAGCTAGTAAATTAACTGTATCAAAGGAGAATGCTTTTTTTAGTATGGAAGTTGGCCAATAGTTAGCAGTCTGTTTTTTTCTACCTTTGTACCGTTCTGATTGTTGGGACAGTGGTTTTCAAATGCTATCATCATCGGTATGTATATACAACCTGTAACAAAATGGGGTAGTAATACTTGGTGGTGTGTATGTGTATCGTGCCAGGAATCATGTGCCAGAAAACGAAAGTCGTAATCGGACAAATTTCATCGTACAAAAATTAAAAATTATATTTTTAAAATACTTTTGACAACCCTACAGTTATATGTGCGGCGATCGGAGATATTTGTTTTGTACAATTTTTTTTGCCATCCCTACTATTACGTCTGTGGCGTGTGACCTTGACCTTTGTTATGGCCACTACTGTCAGACGTCTAAGTCCAAAGATTATGTGGTGTAGAACGGTAGCTGATAAAATAGGGTTGCAAATGACATAATTTTTTAGACACTTTAATTCATTATAGCTCAATGTTAATGCTGCTGCCGCGCATGCAGAAGTTCCTGTAAGACTCCATACATGTAGCTAGATGTGTGACTTGAGTATTACTACACCTTTCTGTTACACATTGTATACAGTTATTCGTCTATTCTGAGAAATGTCGTAAGAAATATCATTATTTCCGTTAAGTAGTTGACAAGGCAGTTAAAAATACTATATAATTTATAAAGAGTAGTGTGATACCAACACATAAAAATAAATTGATTTTTGTTCTACATTTCGTTTGAGCCACTATTGGCCTGTCCATGAGCATTCTCCTTTGATACTTTACTCCATTATATATTTCTAGAGAATTTATTATAATAATAAATAATTGATGTTTTTAAGTAATTTGACGTGCAACTGTTACCTCTGCGGTTCTACTTTGTGATATAATAGTAGTATTTGTGATTTTTATTTATGAATAATACAGGGTGATAAGTTTTCATAACGTTCAAGATAATATTTTTAACCAACTTAAAAAAGGAGATATCAAACTTTATCGAGTGGTTTCTTTATCTGTGATTAGCGTTTGACCACTATCTCACCTGATGGTATTAATGTGGTCAATAATAGTAAAAATGAATATAACAAACAATACACAGTTTTGTTGACATTTCAAATAAAATATTAAACATCGTAATAATATACCAGTTTACACGTCACCTGTGTCATTAAAAATACAAAAATAATATATTATTCATATTTTTTTATGCTTGTTAGGCAAGCATTTGACCACTATCTCACCTGTTGGAAGTGAAGTTGCGGCCGAAGATGTAGCATGCTTGCCTAGAAGATACCACTTATTAATTATAATATACTTATTGTATTTTAATTAATATTTTTATAATTAATACTTCAGATATAATATTTAATAGTAATTATTAACGCAATAATAATTAAAATCCTGTAAAAACAGTATAAATAAATAAAAATCATTTCGACATTCAGTCGAATTTAGAATCTCCTCTTTAGAAGTCGATTAAAAATAACAATAGTTGTCAAGGCACAAAAGAGTTTCAATACTATACATAATAGTATTTAGTATTCTTCCTTTAATTAAGTATCATCTACATAACTTTGTGATGTTAATTATAATTACAATAATTATTTGGATCACCCTGTACCATTTTGTTCTGTTATCTATTTTTATTTATTATTTTCCAAAAAGGAATTTTATTTTCAAGTTATATTTAAGTTTTATTTATTTTTTATCCACGCATTTATATGTTAACAATATAAGATGTTATTATAAAATACAAAAGTTGTGAACTGAAATATCTATTTTCTTAAGAAATTTTTAGTTTAATTTCCTTTAAAGGAATGAGTGAGTTTGTTTTATTAAAAAGACTTAATATTATTCTACATTTTGTATCAGTTTCTGGGACCTTTTTAAATCCTCGTGTAGCTGTTCTTGTTTAACGGGAGTAGCGTCACTTTTT
Source organism: Lomographa bimaculata (assembly GCA_948107665.1). Taxonomy (NCBI): domain Eukaryota; kingdom Metazoa; phylum Arthropoda; class Insecta; order Lepidoptera; family Geometridae; genus Lomographa; species Lomographa bimaculata. The sequence goes on from OX403605.1 coordinate 2,824,058, forward strand.
TAGACCTTACAAGTAAATAAAAAAAAAAAAAAAATACAAAACAATCAATTTAGAAGAAGAAATATGTGGCGCAACTTCTGAAAAAAATTCATATGACACGAGAAAGAAGTCCTATGAAGATGAACGCATTGAAGTGTCATGCGGGATATTGTCATTCAAAGTTGTGTATTTTAACATTGGCTTTGGCCGTTGGCATTGCAGATATCATATGGCTAGTAAGATCTCTGGTAATGGTATAAAAAATACATGATTTAAAATATCCACGCTCATCCTTAGACAAGTGTTACAAATTTCAATACATATAACAATGCTTGCATTAGAGAAAAGTTATGATGAAAGGTTCGTTTGTTAGTCTTCAACGTTGGTTCTATTGACATGCTTAGGGTATAAGTATTACACAATAAATCTTGAAAACGCGGGTCAAAATGTGCGCAATAGTGCTTTCATTGTATTTGTTTTTATGGAATACAGTAGAACGCCGATTATCCGAATTAATTGGGACCGGGTTCGATTCGGATAATCGGTAATAGACTGGTAATAAAGAAAAACGAACTGTCACACGTAGAATAAACTTTATTAAGTTTAACAAACGAAACATGTAGTGTCTTGCCTCTTTTAATCATAACAATTGAAATATATCTGGACTCCAACGAGTTCCAACTTGTTACAACAAAACAAAACAAAAATTACTTGGTTTCAATTTTTTATATTACGCTTAGGACCAATACGGATAATTGGCGATTCGGTTACTCGGCGTTCGGATAATCGGCGTTCTACTGTACTCTAAGTTTGCCCGTGCATGGTGATTATGAACTTATTATTTATGACAATGATTTTTAATTATCTATCTAAATCTTTCCAAAGTTCCAAAATTAGTGCGTTAAGTTCTCTAGAGTGGCGCCACTAGTAGACACAACTTCAAGTGTAACGATTCTTTCTGTATTGTATTTCACAAGCGTTTTACTAAAATACATGTAACGCTTAAAACAAGGCCAGATGTGCACCGAGAAACATAGAATGCCGTATTTTGTAATAAATTCATTTTATGGATACGATAGATATGAGATTACATTGCTGTGAATATATGTGAGATAGTGGTCAACTGTAGTCTAATTGCTGTAAAAGAAATTGAGTATAAAACATTTATAGTATTTTTTTCATAAAATAAGTTTCTTAGACAAGGCGCTAGAAAATATTTCGTTGTAATTTATGTTACTGTCAAAGTTTTCGTGAGAATCAGACTTAAAATTATTGAGGAACTGCTTCTATTCAGCCACGCCTGCAGCCCGAACTACATGCTCCAAATCTAGGTCGACCACTTCGATCAATGACTGAGTGAAAGCAGTTTCATTTACCGCTTACCTACAGGTAATGCCACGTCGCAGTATCTCACTATTGCGACGTCGCGCGTCGGTCATTCTTATCTAAATTTTACTCTCCTGTAGATAAGTTATGAAAAAGTAATAGCACAAATAAATTTGTACTTCATCTTAACTATAAAAGTCAAGTAAAGAGCTTTATTCATGCACAAAGTATCAATAGCAATAAACCTATATGAAATATGTTTTATAAATATAAATTTCACTATATTTATTTATGTATAAATGATATATTAGAATCATCGAAATAATTATATTAGAATGTAAAAATATATGTAAGTATATATTAATATTATGTAGTTAGTCAATGTCTATTTATAATTATACAAAATAATAACAAGAATATTAATATATGCATTAACTATTCACATTCTTCCCTTTTTCAAAATGAGTAATAAATAAAAAAAAATACATTAACGTATAATATATACTACTATATACATCTTATTTCGATATTTATTGATTATATCTAATATTGACACAAGTGAAATTTTATAAGCAATGTATAAAATATATTACTATAAGGCACAGATAATATATTATTATTATATACTCATGGTACTTATGGTGAGTACGGTAGTAATGCACAATAATGTCTCCATTATTATAATATTGTAACTTAGTGTATAAGTTAATGGAAAGAACACAATATTTTTTCATAAATAAAATTCCCCTCCTTTCTGTTTTCTTTTTTATTAGTGATAGACAATTACAAATTAATTGCTTTGACATTCCGATCTACAACCCATTTGTGTGATGAAAAGTGGTGGGGGTAATGAATAATTAAATGTTTTCTTTTAATACAAAATACTCCTATCGTGTGCTCTACGACATTATTGTTTTTTATTTGTTCAGATAATAGAAGATTAACCAAACAATAATGTCTTTCAATAAGTTTACTATACAACTGTGTTATACAACCTGTAACAAAAAGGTGTAGTAATCATTGGAGGTGTGTATGTGTATCGTACCAGGAATCGTCTGCCAAAGAATGAAAGTCGAAACCGGACATATTTTTTTCCGTACAAAAATTAAAAATTATATATTTTTTTAGTAACTTTAATTCATCATAACTCAATATTAATGGTGCTGCCGCGAATGCAGAAGTTCCTGTTAAACTCCATGCATGTAGCTAGATGTGTGACTCGAGTATTACTACACCTTTCTGTTACACATTGTATATAAATCGAGTTCCAGCATTAAATACTACTTGAAAATATTACGGAAACTGGGTTAATATTAATACGGCAAATCTACGAGTAAAATAACATGAAAAAAAACTTAACTCGAGTGGCAGACTAATTCGGTTATGGCAGATGAATTCGGTTAATCCATATGAATCAACCTGTAGATAATTAAATTAGTAAAAAAGCCGAAACAAAATTATTATAGACTTCAATGAAATGTGTAAACGTGATGACCTATCTGTTAAGACTATTTTTATTATAAATGTGGTCATTTTTTAAATTGTGCATTACTGTCGAACTTAATGAAAAGGATAAAATATTTTATGAGAAATAACGATATCTTTTTCCCATTTTTTGATGCAATATAGGTACTAAGGGATTTTTGTATTTAGCTTTATGTGCACGGCTAAGAATATTTTGGTACCTAGCGTATGTCAACATCGGTGTTTGTAAATTACTAATTTAATAAATGTTGGATTTTACATCTTGTTTAATTATGGGCAGTGTTTATTGCTGCCTAAGCATCTGTGGTTTGAACGGATCTTCGTTCGGGTCCTGGCATTGGCGTAGGCACTGCTGCACTTAATACGACTTCGGGCGCTTCCCCCACGCTATACATACCGGTTGGTTCACATACCTCTTTGTTTCCCAAACAATATAATCTGGGAGTCCTCAAGTCAAGAGTGGATAGGTATCTTCTAGGCAAGCATGCTACAACTTCGACTTCGTCATCGCCTTCCGTCAGGTGAGATTGTAGTTAAATGCTTGCCTATCGAGCAGAAAAAAAAATAAACCAGGCGGGCGTATTGCCTATAGAAACTTTACTTCAATAAATTTTTTTTGCAACTTTCTATAATTTGCAAAAAAAAAATACAACCAAATACAGGTAAAATACTACTTAGTAGTAGTACTTCGGAATGTTTCCAAAACTTTAGAAGTTATTAAGAATACTACCGGAAGTATTACAAAAAACTTCTAGTGATACGGGCAAATTTGGGAGTTTTCAAGAATGATTACTTATTTATTTTTCTTAAAAAAATAGCAATTAGTGATAACTTTGAATATCACCCATCAGTAGTTGGTAATAAAATTTTGAATATCTTCGTATGTAGTTAACGAATTTTCAATTTTTCTACATAGTTAGGTACGCTAGTTCTATAACGTAACGTGTATGACAGTAGTGTAAAAATTTTACAAAGTTGATACCTAAACGTGATTTTTGTTTTGATCCAAAACACTAATAGAAATTATAATAAAGTTTATAATAATTTAAAAGACCGTGATTATATTACTTTACTTTGATTGTAACTGATAATTACAAATGTAAAGCTTTCTATTAACTAATAAACTTTATCGTTTATTTATTCACACTGGCTAAATTCACAGAGATTGCGAAGCCAAGTTTCATTATAGAAGAAAAACTCGCTGCTTATATTTTGATCTGTGCAAAATCTGTACTAGGGCATGACTTGACTGTGACTGGAACATGCCTTTCATACTTGACTTTGACTATGACTGGTGACTGGAACTTGTTTTATTAAATATTAGAAAAATATTCATAACATGACTAGCTAAATGCACATAATTTGCGGAGCCAAAATTTTAAAAAAAGTCTTACGTTCTTAACGGCGGGAAGAGTGATTACATTATCTTTGGGCGGGAATCCGTGAATTGGGAACTGCCACCAAAGTTGTTAATTACCTATTTGTTATTATTGTGAATTGTTTGAAAATATTTACATGGAATGGCCCCATACGAAGTTTTTGTAGTTATTTCTATATATATAGCAGGTTGGTGTTACCGTGTATATTGCATACTTTATGTTTGTGGCTTAGTGCGCAGATTCTCCCCGGCACTGTTTCGCACAATGTCTTACTATCAGTCTTGTTGTGATACATAGCTACTTGTTTCAATGTTATTTTTACCGTGAAATGTCGAAGTATTATTAAATGAAGACTGTGGATGTCAGTATAAGAGTTTGTGGTAATGCTCATGGTCAATTGAAATTTATTGTCGTACAGGGTCATATTATAACGTGACGTGCCAGGACGAGTCATCGGCGCTTGGCGCGATGCTCAAAAATTATACATATACCTACACCGGCCATGCTGTATGCTAGCGAAATTGCCTCTAGCTACTCCTGTAGAGATCTTAAATTCGAAAGTAACTGGTAGCTTCTCTTACAGGATATTTGTATAGTAAATAACCTGGCAGAGGGGCATGACACTCGATCATTTGAGGGATTGGATGGAGGACAAGGTGTTGAGTTTATGATTAGACCATCATAATGATCAGTACTTATTGAAACTGCAGAAGCGAGATCATTAATGACCATACAACGCCTTTGCCATAATAATTTTTAGTATTGATTATTCAAAAGTTTTATTTGTGTTTAATAATATATATTAAGTAGAGTTATAACATAGCTATCTTTCACCAGGTATATTAGCTCAACAATTGCAATGGCTGGACATTTTCGTGAAGAATCTCGGTTACAAGGATGTGTACCATCATGTTGTTATTATTGACGCCGGCTCCACAGGCTCGAGAGTGCTGGCTTATAAGTTCCGGATGCCTTTTACACGTAATTATCTTAATAAGCGTAAACTGCACTAGCACTTTCTGGCGATGGCAAAAAAAATATAAACCTAGGTTAAGATTACTTATGTATTAGAGAAGAATGCTTATTTTGGAAAAAGGAATGGAAAGGCCTGACGCAAAGCGTCCCTCCATGGCAAATACGTTTATCAACTTTGTATGTATGTTTGTTCGTTTGTAGCGCCCAACACACTCTTCTTACGTCAATCGATATGTCTTCATCTTGCAAGTGTCACTAAAGACATAAGAGTAATCAAAATTTAATATGGAGACAACCTGAACCCATATTGTGAAAAATTTAAGTTGACGATCTATGTGGAGTGGGATATCGTTGAATAGGTGTTGGAAAATCATCTTTAGAGTTCTTACATCATTTTGAATTACCATACCATTTTTTTAAGAAATTTAATGAACAACCATTCCCACTTGAACTTTCAACTCTATTAATAAAGCTATGATAAAGATTAAGCTTATATAATAACATAATAGGTCTTATTTTTGTTTATAAAGTCATACACATGTTACAAAAAAGAGTAAAATAAAAAAAAAGTTGTTCACTTTTTTAGTATAATGAATTGTTAACGTATTGGATATTTCTTTTCCAGTATTTGGTTCATCAAACTTGGATTTAGTTGAGGAGTATTTTGAGCAGTCTAAACCTGGACTGTCGTCGTATGCTGATGACCCTGCTAAGGTACCCTAGATGGTATAATGTCAATGGCATTCTCCGAGTTTATAATATACAAATAATAGCTAATAATAGAACTGCCTGTTGCCTTAGTTAAGTGCACATTCCCCTTTTAACAACAACTACAATGTTTGTTATATATTTGAGTTTGCAGTCCGTTCTCCCCTCCCAGCACAGATTCAGCTGCTCTTTTTCGGTGTGACGACGTAAGAGGTCTCTTACCTACATGACTGATGGCTTGCAAAGGCCTCTTACATCATCATTGACCTGTTTCTTTGCGCCTTCCTTGGCTAGTTTGTCTGCCATTGTGTTCCCTGGACACCCATGGCTTTTTGTCCATTTTATAATTATATCGTATTTGTTCGACATATTTTGTAGGGTGTGGTGGCCTTACCACTATTCCAAATGCTAAATATAAATAAAGAGCAAACGATGGATTTCTGAATGCATATTCCATGCATGAGATGTAATTATATAGATTTAATATTATTTTTTGCACTCTGTATAACTAGAATTAAATGCACGCTGCGTTGGCTAGGCTGATTCATGTCATCATTTCACACAATTGGGTTAGACTTGCTTTCCAGATAAGTATATATTCATAAGTAAAATATTCAGATATTGGGATTGAGAATTTAATGGGCTGATGATGACTTTTCTATTCCTATATATTTTAATTTATTGCAGGGTGCAGACACAATAGTGCAACTAATAAAGAAGGCAGAGTTCCTCACCCCGCTTGAGAAGAGGATGTCGACCCCGCTCATCGTGCGGGCGACGGCGGGACTCAGGCTACTGCCGCCGGAGAAGGCGCAGCGGTTGATCTCTGAAGTCGATCTGGCTATATCTAAGTAAGTATTTCGGCTAGCCGAGTTGTGACTATCAGCCTATAATATAGATCGATAAGGCCTGCACTGACGTCCCGCTAGGGGTGTATTGTGTTCTCCCTTCCAGCAGTTAGCCCAGCCACCCCAAATCTACCTATCAACAGACTATCAGCCTATAACAGACTATCAGCCTATAACAGATCATAACTTCCTTACCTTAAAGTTAAAAATTTCCTACAAATATTATAAGTGCGAAAGTTTGTGTGTGTATGTGTGTCAATGTTTGTTACCACGTATCTCCGTAACGAATTAATACATTTTGATGAAATTTAGAATGTAGATAGTTTATGTTCCGGAATAACACATAGACTACTTTTGAACTCAATTAAAACGAGTGAAGCTGAGGGTCATGGCTAGTTTGAAATGGGTTAGCTCATCAGTTCAGCCGAACGCAAAGTAATTTAATGAAATAACTTTGCGTTCGGCTGAACTGATGAGCTAACCAGTACTGCCATCATAAGGAAAAAAGACGTAACTGACATTTTTGACAAAATTAATTTATATACATCACAAATGTCTTTACTATTTAGTATACTTTATGACTTTGTAGCAGATGCGTCTTAAAAGTAAGATTTAGAAGTTGCGTTAAAATAAAAAATAATACTAGATACGTCCTGATTCCGATGATGTATACATATAACTCAATTTTGTCAAAAATGCAGATACGTCTTCTTTCCTTATGACGGCAGTGTAGACCTTAAGTATTTTGTTAAGTTTCAAAAGAAAGAATACAACTTAGAACTTTGTCATTCCAAACTTTGTCAAAGTTCCAGATGGTACTGTAGATAAACATAACATAAACGCTTTCACACTCACAGCCCCACGTTAAGTTCAATGACTTGTGCCGGAAACATTCACATCGCACACACAATCACAACCAGAACCACAAATATTCCTTGGGAAGAAACCTTGTGTTCCCGCCGGGAGTCGAACCCGATACTCCTGCTTAGAAGGCGAACGCTCACCCAACTAAGCTAACGGCAGTTCATCGTACGTATATATAATTATATATATATAAAGTATGTATGTAAAGCAGGGCACGTCACATACCATCAAGCTTGCTTGTTTCTTATATAGGACTAGCCGTGCCCCGCGGCTTCGCCCGCTATTATAAAGTTAAAATGTAGCCTATGTGTTAATCCTAGGTATAAGCTATGTACATTCCACATTTCATCCAAATCCCTTCAGCCGTTAAAGCGTGAAGAGGGAACAAACATACACACACTTTTACACTTACGCACAAACTTTCGGATTTATAATATTGGTAGGAAGTGGGATAACAATATGTAAACGTTGTTTCCTTGCAGACTGGGCTACGACACCGGCTTGCATAGTGTGGAGATTATGGGAGGCTCCGACGAGGGGATCTTCATCTGGTACACTATTAACTTTTTGCATGGTATGTATGTACGACTACTTCTTTCTCTCCTTTGATCTCTGTATACCTAAAACGCATTAAGTTTTATGTCGCGTTTTGCCCATCTGCATGTTCAAAAAGTTTCATAAAGCTTATGTATAAGTATACACACTATTATTATAAATGCGAAAGTTTGTGTGTATGTTTGTTTTCTCTTCGGCAACTATGGCTGACATCACAGAAAGAACGTCAAAATGGCCGCGCTAACAATTGCCCGAACCCTCTTTTGCAACTACTTCATTTAATATGAAATCTAATGTTTCTATGAATGTTTTTTTGCCGAAATATATTGACATAAACAATCGACTAAATGCATAAAAAAATTATGCATCCCTATTAAAGTTTTGAGGAACGCTAGGATGGAATCGAAGAAATCCGCCATGAAAGGAAGTCCTGTTTTAATTCGCTTTGTTGTCTGACTATGAACGGGAGCTGGAGGTATGTATATAAATGATGCAGTTTCATCGTACACTCTCCGAAGTGTAAACCAATAGACAAGCTATGTTGGTGGCCCTGATGTAATTTTTTCGATGCTGCTGATGATGATGATGATTGTAATTATTAGAAAATAAACATTATTTGTAGACCTGATGCAACGCGAGACGATGGCCGCCTTGGACTTGGGCGGCGGGTCGACACAGATAACGTACCAGCTGGGGACCAGTGAGGCGCCTCTGTTCCCGGCACAGGACCAGTACGTGGTGCCCGCGGGGGAGAATGTCACGCTCTACACACATAGGTATTAAGAGTAAATAAGATAATAATAAGAGTGAATAGGTATCTTCTAAGCAAGTGTGCTACATCTTCGACGGCATAATCACTTTCCATCAGGTGAGATTGTGGACAAATGCTTGCCTATCGGGCATAAAAAAAAATAAGGTAATTTATTTTTGTATCTCAGATACCATAGCGATTGGCCAATGTCTCGCGTGACGGTAACTGAATATGTGATCCATAGTCACTAAGCCAATCTAGGCCTATACTTTCTACGCCCCTATACGTGCATCTAACTTGACGGATATTTTGTCTATCAGTTACTTGAACCTCGGCCTGCTGGCGGCTAGGAAGGGCGTGTTCACACAGGAGGCGGGCGGCAACGAGACCAGCGAGCTCGCTTCAGTGTGCGTCGAGCCTATCATCCAGCGAGAGCCGTGGACGTATGCCAACAAACAGTATTATATCAGGTAATTACTCTATTTATTTCTAGTGCCTTGATTTTTATATCAGACCTATATATTTGCCGGCCCCTAGCGATTTGCAAGTCTCAACTTGTGTGTGTTCAGGTGGGTTCAAGAATTGTTTAGATTCACAATTTGATAAATAATGTTTTTTTAATTTTCGCGGACGAAGTCGCGGGGAACAACCGACTAGTCATAATAGAAAAAAAATATCAGTAATAATAGTAATAGGGAACGTTGGTGTCGGATAATGTACTCCACACGTGACCCTAGGAAATTAGACGTTAGTCTTTATGCTCTATATCTAATATAATATTGGGAGTTTTTGCCGCGAAAGTGAAAAAATGGCGTTTTTGATTTTGTAAAATTTTCCAAAACCTGTGATTCTTCGAGTGTTAATGTGTAATAATGGTGGATTATTAACCGTTAATACTTAGTGAACGTGCATAAGTGTAGGCAAATCATACAAAGTTGAAAAACGTGATTTTCACCTTCGCTCCAAAACTCCAATAGAAGTTCTAGTAAAGTTTCTACCACTTTACTAGGGCATGACTTGACTACGACTGGACCTTGACTCTTTTACTTGACTTTGACTGTGACTTATGACTAAGACCTATAATATGAAATACACTTGAAATATATTATCACTTGACACTGGCTAAATGCACAAGATTGCGAAGCCAAAACTAAGGGAAAAAAAAAAAAAATATATAATATTGCCCGACCAAATCGTTACGAAGCAAGAATCAAGCCCTACCTGAAGCAACGAAATTATTCTTTCCTTATTATTAATGTCTTATGGGAACGTACTTAATTTACTACTTTGGTTCTGCCTATTATTCATATTAATTCCATATACCTTATTCTAGCGGGCTTCAGCGCCCTGCCAGCACTAATCCCGAAGAGGCGTATGCCAAATGTCACTCCGTAGTGCGAAAGTACGTGATGCGTACTCTGGACTGGGAGCCCAAGGTAGCGCCGGCCGGCGATGTGGCCGCCATGAGCTACTTCTACGACGTCGCCGCCGACGCAGGGATCATAGGTAAGTACGTGATGCCTACTCTGCAATGTGGCCGCCATGAGCTACTTCTACGACGTCGCCGCCGACGCAGGGATCATAGGTAAGTACGTGATGTGTACTCTGCAATGTGGCCGCCATGAGCTACTTCTACGACGTCGCCGCCGACGCAGGGATCATAGGTAAGTACGTGATGCGTACTCTGCAATGTGGCCGTGAGAAGCATAAAATTCTAATGATTTAGAGTTTTTCATTTTTTTAGTCCCATTGCAGCTGCAGCGGTTTGCTCGCTTATCCTGTTATTGTTAGGTATAATATTTATATTCCATAAAGGCATAGTAATCTTATTATTATATGCTCACTTCAAAAGCATTCACGTGAATTATATCGGTCTAAACGTAATTTTTCCCTACAGATGAAATGAAAGGCGGCACTGTATCTGTATCGCAATACAGAGCGGCCGCCATGAAGGCGTGCTCCGCCTCCAACGTGGACCAGCCGTGGGCGTGCATCGACCTCGTCTACATCGTCACTTTACTGCAAGACGCGTACAAGATACAAAACGAAAAGCCTATCTCGGTGAGAAATAGAACGTTAGATGTAACAAATAGATACCTTAGTGTAAAACATGGTTTTGAAATAGCATTTGAATGCGATATGGTTTAGTCCAATCACACTAATATAACAAATCTGAAAGATTGTGTAAATGTGTAAGTATGTTTGTTTTCTCTTCACACTGTAACGGCTGAACGGATTAGGATTAAATTTGGAATGTATTTACATACAGGTGAGATAGTGGTCAAATGTTTCCTGACAAAAAAATGCCTATTCTGAAATTACTGAATAAAATAACAGCTTGTACAAAAAAAATTAGTAAAATAATTAAACGCAAGCAAAGATAAAAAAAACCGACTTCACCGCATTATGATCGGAACCTTGATCAGATTTAATGTATAAACACGCATTATTACTATAACTCAAAAACTAGAGATCAGACTTTGATCAAATTTCAATGGGACTACATAAAAAGCACCAGCTTTCAAATAAAAAAAATCATCAAAATCGGCTCACAACGAAAGAAGTTATGAGGTAACTTTTGAAGTCGATTAAACGAGAACATCGTCAAAGTACGCATTATTCGTCGCAAAATAGTCATTATTGACGATATTTCAAGAAAATGATCAGATCTAGATCAAATTTTAATGGGACCAATTAGAAAGCAAAATATTTCAAACTAAAAAAAAAAATTCGAAATCTGCACTCGTGGAGAGAAGTTATGAGGTACTTACACGACTTGAGTACCTCTTCCTTTTTTGGGAAGTCGGTAATAATTATTAACGATATTTTTTACAGTTGTTCAGGAATGTCAACGGACATGAAGTGTCGTGGGCGTTAGGGCTGGCCTACACTTCGATGATAAACAAGATAGCCGCTTTGCCTTAGTGGGTTGATGCCTTTATGCTGGGGGAATGCTTTATTACATAAGTATCTATTGAAATTATATCAGCGCAACTAACAACATATTGCCATTTTTCCTTGATGGCTTCTAACTGTATTAAAGGAGAATGCGAAATTTTGTATGGAATTTGGCCCATGGTTAGCAGTGTGTTTTATTTTGCTAACTGTGACGTTCCGACTGTTGGGACATTGATCTTCAGATAATACGAGTAGATAATCACTTACATTTAGTTTAATTCACGTCTCCGAGAAGTCTCGTTATATATATTATTAATTTCGTTATCTTCTGTAATGCCAAAAATAGGTAATGTGTTAAGGACTTTTAAAAACAGCTGTTGAAATTTAGCAGCTGTTTTTAAAAGTCCATCGGACGGCCATTGACCGGACACTCGGCCCGACGGTTCGCACCACGCTACGATTGGCGACACGCCGACCAATTCAATGTGCCGTCACTTGCGTTAACATATTGCATGCGCTATTAGCCGTTGTGTTTTTTGATTTTACGTGTTGCATTTAATTCCTCCTCCTTAGTCGTTCACTCTTGACAGAGTGGTCGTGGTTGTTGGCGTCGCATTTTCATTGACTAAAGCAGTCCCCGCGATGTGCCTCCACTTGTTGCGGTCTTCAGCGTCTCTGGATCGTCTCTCGTCGTCTGGATTTAATCATTTAAATCAAAGCTCGGCACTTTATCTACTTATCAACACAATAGTTATAAAAAAAATATGTACAAAGTATTTTTATTTATTTGTTTTGGGTTGCATTGTCCCACACCACTTGCGGAATATGGAGCGTTAATTCAAAGTAACCTTCTATAGAAAGAATTAAACGCAAGCAAAGCTTAAAAAAACCGACTTCACCGCTTTATCTTCGGAACCTTGATCAGATTCAACGTATTAAACACGTATTATTGACAATAACTGAAAAAGTAGTGATCAGATCTTGACCAAATTTAATTGGGACCACATGGAAAGCACCAGCTTTCAAATAAAAAAATGATCATCAAAATCGGTGCACAAAGAAAGAAGTTATGAGTTAACTTTTGAAGTCGGGTTTACGAGAACATCGTCAATGTAGTCCACAGAATACGCATTATTGAGCATAATTCAAAAACTACTAGTCAGATCATGATCAAATTAGAAAGCAACAACTATCAAACAAAAAAAAAAATTTGATCGGTGCACGTGGAACGAAGTTATGAGGTACCACACAAAAAAAAAGATATTGTTGTCTCCTTTTTTGGGAAGTCGGTAAAACTATAGGAATTACAATCATATTTAGGATTATCGGAAGTAGGTACAAATAAAACAAACTTAAGTTTTTAAGTTTATTTAAGAACCATCCAGTAGTTATAATAAAAACGTATAACTAACACACGCTCTCAGATAACGCTTGAGTCGCTCAGTCTCGTCTAACGTGATTACTTCTATGCTTTGAGATTATAACGCTAAATATTATAATTTATAGTAAAAATGTTATCTATGGTAATAAGTTCTTGCCAGATATTCTATAACCGGACGTACTTTTTTCTACAGACTTTTTTTTAAGTGTTATTTAAGATGTTAATATAATCTATGGTGAACTATTAAATACAATAACCAAATGCAAGTAGGATCTTAACTGTGGTTTTAGAATTTCTGTAAAGCGCCATCTGTGATTTATAATGCCAAATGTATTGACAAGATTCTTCTTTTCAATTCAATTCAATTTTTAATTTTGTGGCGACAAGATTCTTCATGTCGTGAGCTTCATTTGACATTAATTATTACCATTGACAACATAACGTACTATTAAAACGTCTAAAAATGTTTATTTACTGCATAATAAATATAAGAATCGTTTAATTTACGGACTAACAGCTATTTTACACGCTTTCAACTAACGCATGCAATTATTATTGCTGATAGTAAAACTGTATTGATAGTATTTTTGATGCTTATTTTTAATAAGAAAAGCGCCCTCTCTGTTTCGAAACATAGAACTTTCTCTAAAGATTGTAGACATATTTCATCACCTCTAAGATACTTTTTTTTAGGTTTTGTAGGTAGTTTGTTCTTTTTTATGTTGTAACAAATATACTAACAATACAAGTTATCAATTGTTATAGCATAATATAATAATGTATTAAGTAAACACTGAGCTAATTTTACATCTTATTCAGAACCTACTGTAGACAAGGGGTGAGGAAACATTTTTATTGGATTTATGCGTGTCTTTAAATATTAGGTTAATGGTCATAACACTGGTTGAGACTAATATTAAGAGTCTAAAAGAATTGAAAACCACCTGCTTTTAAAAACAGAATTACTTATATTCAAATATTATTATTTGGTCTTTCCGGCATGTTACGTTGGCTATACCAAGACCATTAGAAAATCACTAAAATAATAAGATACATAATAACAAATACATTAACACCAAAGTAAAATAAAAGTTCTAAGTAATATGACTAAGATTGGACATAATCTTTGGTGTGGGTCACAGCCTCAAAGAATATTTTAAAAATTGGGAACCCAGTAAATCTCTTACATTTAAATTTCAATCAGATGCCACTTATAGCGTGGTTATGAAATTAATTCTATTTTCTGACGTGCCCTTTAATGTAGAAATGGCGCTTGTAGTGTCTGAAATAAAATATATTTAAAGTTTTATCCAGAATACTTAAAATTAACTACATTGTTCAAAAAAGCTTACGCTTTATTTGATTGAAATTTTAAGGTATGAAAAATCTTTATAATTTAACGTCTATTGAAATACGATTATGGTATACCTACCTACCAAACATTTATTTTATAATATCTAGGTCCTCCAACACACGTCTATGAAAAAATCAACGCTCCCTTGATTTTTAATTAAAAAAGTACGTACAATATGATTAAGTAAAACAAAGCATTGTCAAGTCAAGCATAAATATCGATTAAAATAAATAATGCTCTGCCATGAATAAATCATAAGAGACAGTTATGAAATTCAGAAAGATAAACACCCCTTTAAATTCCAAAAGAAGTTTCACCTTCAAAGACTCAAAAATAAGTAGATTTGATGAAGTTACAGCTTCTTGTACCAAAACAAGTAATGCTCTCCATCTTCTACCAGCAAATCGTCCACACCTGAAACAGGAATAGATGATTGTATAGAGAATTTTGCGATCTAACATACATAATATAATTTGGTAAAAGATCTGGCCCCTGATCTGCCGGTTATGGTTTTGCATTCCTCCTGCTTAAATTTCCGGTGATGACACTCATGGTGGTAGGCATTATCTCGTACTCACCTGGCTAGCTACCCTCTTCTGAAATACAGTCATTATTTACCAACAACGACTGTGTTTTAGAAGAGGGTAGCTAGCTAGTAGAAAGGAAGAGGGAAGTACCCTCAAGTAGAAAAATCTATTACCAAGCTTTAATTTGCTGTTTAGACGGAAATATTTTAGAATCTTTAAGCTTCTTGGTGCAACCTTTTGAGAGGTGGTAGAGCATTTTGTGAGTTGCTCGCCTGGCTTGCTACCAAAGTAGCTTACCACCATCAAGTTGAAAGTCTGCCGCCAAGCCAAATACGGTGTTCCGGCAGTTATCCTTGAGAGCCTGCGTATCTCAGGTCTAGTGTGTTTACCAGCCTCGATCACATCGTCACTTACCATCAGGTGAGATAGTGGTCAAACAGTAGCCTGTCACAAATAAAAAAAAAAAAAAAAAACTATTTGATTCCTAGATGGACTGGTTATGTCGGAATCTCGAGAAGGCAGTACACCAGCCTGCAGTGGTACACCATGGGCTCTTTGTGGCAACTGATACCCGACAAGACTTCTAAAATTGATTTGGTTCTTACAAAAAGGTGAAACCATCTGGTTCCCGGGTGGAATATTCTGGTCAAGAAACTCAGAAAGGCTTAACAGCAGCTTTGAATCTCATATAGGGGTTGTAACAATTGTTATTAGTGATGAATATTTTAGAAACTGAAAGTTTCTTACCAACGGGTGCCACCATCTGGTTCCCAGGTGGACTGGTCGGGTCGGGGGTCTCGGGCAGGCGGTACAGCAGCCAGTAGTGGTACCCCATGGGCTCCTCCTTGTGCCCCGCCAGGGTGTGGACGTAGTGACCGTTGGGCCATTCACTGGCTTCGAACTTGAACTTCGGGTTTTGTTCTGCAGCCATTTGCATCACGTGGTAGAAAGATACGTTCCTGGAATTATGAAAGAATGTAATTTTTTTTCCCATTTGTAAGATCGAAATATAAAAAGTACAGATATCAGAATGTCTCAGATAACTCCAATGATGGAGGAAATTGAAACGGTAGACTGAATTATTCCTACTATCGTTTGGCGGCCATGGTTAAACATGGCAGCTGACTATAACTCTTAACTCGTTTCTGTAGATTTGATGTCCTCCTTTGCAGGGTAAGTCAATTATTACGTAACTTTTTTCGCGCACTTGAACCTGATTTCTTTATGCCATTCACTGCCAGCCCCTTTGCATTTATTGTTTGAGATTAGACTTGTAGAAGTCTTTAAACATTTGCTAAGTCTCCGACTCCACTAAAGAACATGTCTTCTAATATGCAGGAAGGTTGTTGATTTACCGTGGAGCAACCATCTGCAGCGTGAAGTTCTCAGTGACGTTGGTGCCGAGCCACAGGGTGTAGGTGAAGGAAACGTTGCGGGCATCGGAGTCGTTACTGGTATGTCCTGACTGATAGGCGAGCTTGATGCTGCCGTCACCGCCGTTGCTGTCTGCAGATAATTTTAACCACTATTAGCTTATTATTAGGTTCTCAATCGCATTTTATCCATCGGATCTCTTGCTGTGTAACTGATATTATGCACACTCCATTCCATATATATGATCAGACCCTCTATTACCTATATCTGTTGCGAACGGTTTCAATTCTAAAACGGCAAAACTACAAAGAAATACGGTTCATTTTAGCTTAACTTATTTTTGCTTGTTTGCACTCATTTATGCTTAACTCGTATTTCATTCATTTTTGCTTAGTTTGAACTCGGAGTTCAACAAACATCTTTCAAACCTAATAATTTAAGTAAATCGTGATCGATGATTTGCCATATTTTCTTCAGTATAATTCGATTAAAAGTGAATGGCAAAGATCAATTTGTCGCTTCTCTTACGGCTACAATTAACGTCCCGACGTTCCTTAAGGCAACTTTACAATTTCAAGCGAAGGTAGATTTCAGGGCAGATGGATGTTCGGACTGTATCCTAAATCTTCAACGTTTTATAAATACCTAAAGGTTCATTCTTGCTGTCCAGAAGCTTGTCGCTGCAATGTGGCGGTCTGACAGCAGCCAGGGACGCCGGTGTGAGAGCTGCGACTGCAGCAGCAGTGTTCGCCACGTCTCCCCAGCCGCCGTCCGCGTTCTGACGTTCTAGAAGCCATCGTCGAGCCGATGGTAGACTCCAGTGTTGGTGAGCGCCGGGACCGGATTCCGAGTCCTCTAACGCCTGGAAATTATGAAGCGGTTAGATACCCTTGATCCTGGTAAAGACAGATTTGTATGGTTGTGTTTTATCGCGTTGTTCAACTGATATAGGACTAGGGGTACATTTTATTGCCCGTGGTACATTTCTCCAACGGTATAATTACTTCTTTTTTCGCTCAATTGGTCAATTCTTTTTATTAGTAGGTATTAGTAACACATGTAGATAACCTATGTATCGAAAGGTAAGTAAGCATTGGGCCCTACGATGAACCCTTGATAGCAATTTATGCTGCTGTGCGATACTCCAACATCCGCTCTTTGTCTTCCAGAATTGTGCAAGAACATTTTTGTGAAGAAATTGGTTAGCAGATTTTTTTGTACCTACGTGTCTCAGTCTCAAAATCGATAGAACCGTGTTAGAATTTGGTCCAGCCCCTATCTGCCACCTGGTTAAGACAGATGTATTGATTTACAAAGCAAATAAAGCTTTAGCTATAAATCTTAGTATAAGCTACGCTTATCTTAGTCTAGTGAAATACTCAGTTGAGAAAAACGCAATATGAGGCCAGTCTCGGAATATTTCACACAGAAGCGGGGGGATAGAAATCCTAAATATTTGAACGCCGTGGTTTTTCCTGTATGTTTGAGTGAGTAAGTCCTGACCTGGATGGCGAGGGCGGTGGTGGTGAGGCTGCCGAAGCTGCCATCCGGGTGCTGCTGCCGCGCCAGGCCCGCCATAGGTCGCCGCACGAAGTGGATCAAACTGCGGTGCCGGTGGTCTTGCACCACGCAGCGCAGAGCCAGAATTACCATCGATATAGTATCTGAAATTAAAAGAAACACATTTCGATTATGAAAGTTGAGGGCACAGAGCAGGCATAGAGAAAGACTGTCACTGGGATAATAATATGTGCGAAATTCAGAATCATTGTATTTTAGGGACTAGGTGGGCATTGTGTTACGTAACAATAACTCTTGGTGATTTACAGCGGGCTCTAAGTGAACTCATAGTCACGAGGAAAGAGTAACCGCTTTAAGAACGAGTAGTTTCCGAGGAGGGAGTTTACTAGTATTACCAAAACATAGATTAAACTAAACTGGAAAAAATATAACTTTTATAGGAGTTTTAGTATATCATAAGATATACTAAAACTGACGTCTGTTGGCCCTGGGATCTTGGACCAATATCCTCACGTATAAAAATGTAATATCATTTAATTCGTTAAGTCTCAGCTAGCTCAATATCTCATTGCAGATCAATGTCTTTTGAACAAATGAAGCGTTAAGTGAGTTTCTTTTTATCGACTAGCTTTTACCCGCGACTTCGTCCGCGTAGCGTTCTTCATGTGTAGACTTGAAGTATTTATAGTGCGTTCAGAAATTAATTTTGTGTCTAATCTTCGAAAGGTACGAACAGTTTGTATGTGTAAATAAAATTGTTGTTTTATCCATTTTCTTTGCAATTTCTTTATATTTTCTCACGTTTACAAACCAAGGGGCAATAAAGGGAATGTAGAAATCCAAGGGGGATATCTAAAATATTTCAGAACCAAAATTAGGCAAATCGGTTCAGCCGTTCCCGAGTTTGTGAGACTAACAAACGTCAATTAATTTTTATATATATAGATTTCCTTTTTTCGACAACCAACTGTCACTTTTTTTTACCCTTTTTTATTTCTGTAAAAGAACTGGTCTCAAGATCTCTTTTAACTTAAGAACATAGTGAAAAAATGGATCTATAGTGTGACTACCTAAACAGAAGTCAACCGAGACTCTTACCAAGGCTATGATCAGCTGCAGCATTAGCAATGTCCAGCAGCCGACGGATGTGCCTACGACGAACATGCGCAGCCGACGAGCATGCGGCGAGCGTGGCGTACGCAAACTCCAGGTCGTGAGGAGGCTCACGATGGAGCAGGGCTGCCACCAGATCTCGGCCGTGGAAGGCACGCGGGTCCTTGCAGAGTGCACCCAAGGCGAGCGTGTAGGCAGCTAAGCGCCCCAGTGGTGGAGGAGACTCGTGGTGCCTGGAAGGAAGGCCATCATCAAATGGAGTATTTATATATAGCTAAACTTGCATGTTTAAACTAAATCGCTAGTCGTCCTAACGGACTGAAGAACAATACTGTTCTGGAGTTATACCTCCCTCTGGCTTCATGTAACCTGTGCGGTCCTAACTTCTGTTTTCATAGGGAATTTTGTTTTTTAACCTTTATAGCTTAGCTAAATTTAAATGCTTTTTATTTAGGTATTTTAATTAATAAAATAACATGGTAAATTAAAAATAGCAAAGGCTAGACGATTTGTAACGTCACTATTTTTATGTCAATAATTGATCAGGTCAATTGGTGGACGTCAAAGAAGGAACGAAAGTAGTCGCGCTTAAAAATTGCTGAACCTGATTGCATTTTTAAATATTAATTTTGACATGAAGTGTAATGTATATCTTTTTATCGGTTATGTGTTAACGTAAACGATTGAATGAAAACATTAAAAAATATGCAAATTCTCAATTTTTTTAATTAAAAATCATAAACTTAAACGCTTTCACACTCACAGCCCCACACTAAGTTCTATGACTTGTCGTGGGTGCCGGAAACATTTACATCACACACACAATCACAACTAGAACCAGAAACACACATTTTCCTTGGGGAGAAAACTTGTGTTCCCGCCGTAAATCGAATCCGATACACCTGCTTAGAAGGCGAACGCTCACACATCTAAACCAACGGGCAGTTCAAAACTAAACTATAAATCTACACTTTAAAGACCTTAGTTACCTGCTATTCCCTATTATTATTTACATTAGGCCTAGGCCAGAATGCCCCGTTGAATAGAATGGTTCGACACCATAATATACTTGCTAAAACCAAACAAGTTGACATATTTTACGATTTGAAGGAATACTTTTCATCTAATAATTAAACTGTAACTTTAAAAAAATTGTTAATTTGTTTTATGTTAAACTAAAATAATGTTATTATTATTTTATGTAATTAATTGAAATTTATATTGTACGCTCGAAATGGGCAAGCTGTTGATGCCTCTAATTTCATTTTACCATCATATGTACACAGTTATGACAATAAATATATATTCTATTCTATTCTATTCTATTTATGGGCAATGTTAATATTTTCAAAAAGTCCCTGACATCCTGATTAAAAACTTAAAATAGATTGATTATGTTTAGTATTTTTTATTTTTATTTAGTCCATTATAACGCTTGTGTATAATTATTATTATTACCTATATTATTAATTTGCAATTTTATGTTCACTCTGTTATTACGGTAGGTATAATAAGTTATTCGCTCAAATTAAAATTCATATGCATGTAGTCTTCACCTTTAAATATAGTGACATTTGGTTTGGAATTTTTAAGATGATGCTGTTTTGAATGTTTTGATGTACACTATGTTGGTGATCTAATAAATAAATAAATAAATTAGCCATTCACCATTGAATAGTTGTGCGATAGTGTAAAATATACGTCACTCAGAAAGCGGGATTTGATTAAATTTGTTTAAACATACGATTTTTAACCTAAACTGGTTAACTATAAGTTTCAATGATATAAGTACTCACTTGGACATCATCAGCAGTATCTCTATTTCCATCTGCTTAGCAGACAGCTGCATCTCCAGCCCTTGTTGCTCTATTTCCTTGCCAGTGTTGTTGGCCAGCTGTTGAAAAAACACCCAATAGGGATTAATTAAAATGGTTTTATTTAAATTATTGAGCATATGAGAAAACACCTTAAGTAGGAGATGGAGCGCGTCACAGTGTCACGCGTCACAGTGTCACGCGTTACAGTGTCACGCGTCACAGTGCCACGCGTCGCAGTACAACGTGTCACAGTGCCACGCGTCATTTTATTAATCAGATCCAGATCGCACTGCAGATATATTATACAGGCGAGTGTGATTTTTGTCTCCTTTCTATATAGCATACAATATAACATAAACAATTAAACGCAAGCAAAGCTTAAAAAAACCGACTTCACCGCTTTGTTTTCGGAACCTTGATCAGATTCAACGTATTAAACACGCATTATTGACAATAACTCAAAAACTAGTGATCAGATCTTGATCAAATTTTATGAGACCACATGGACAGCACTAGCTTTCAAATGAAAAAATAATCATCAAAATCGGCGCACAAACAAAGAAGTTATGAGATCACTTTTGAAGTCGGTTAAAAACGAGAACATCGTCAATGTAGTCCACAGAATAAGATCTTGATCAAATTGGGACCAATTTGATCAAGAATTTTTTATTTATTATTTTATTTATTTGATCAAGGAAAACAACATCTATAAAACAAAAAAAAATATTCAAAATTGGTTCACGTGGAACGTCGTTACACACATAAAAAAAATATAAAGTCTACTTGAGCGGAGGTACTCAATCCTTTTTTGTGAAGTCGGTAAAAACTATACCTGTAGGGTAAGCATAACATGGTGGGTGTCATTCCCCCAGCCCCAGTCCGGTTGGCGGTGCTGCAGAAGGTACTGCAGAGCTTTCTGGATGGCCTGGCCTTCATTCAAAGGCTCCGGCTCCCAGACCGCGGTCGTGGCTGCCGTGGTGGAGGCAGGTGGTTTGCTCGCAGCTGTCGTTGGAGGCTCTGTCTCTGAAAAATTAAAGTTGGTCAAAACGACTCCACTTATATAGGTATAATGACACTTAGCAAATAAAGGGAAACTTATTCGCTAACTATCTTTGGCGAGTAGGAAGTAAGTATATCATTTGGTCTTCGGTGGAATAAGTAAGTACAATAATTATATAATAGGTATAACAATTCTTACCAGTTTGCCCGTAAGCAACAGAGATCAGAAACAGCAAAGCAAAAGGTAAGTGACCCATGATGAAGTCCTGTAACAAAATAAAATAGTTGTAGTTAGGACTAGTTGGCAATATGGTGCTAGGATGAGATTCCATCCAAAGTAACAACCCAAAAGTAATCATCTCTCGCTTTTTTGCCGGTATTTCTAACCGGAGACAGTGACAATCTCGCGGATTTGTGATGGGTGAACTTTAATGTTGCGACATCACAGATAGTGGCGATTCGCCACACGTCTGGCACTACTTCCAAAATAAGCTATGTTAGCCATATAAACACGTCTTAAGCTGATTGAAGAACAGACCCACTGTTTAGAGGCAGATGGTCTGCTTCTTTGTTGCTATATCGTTTTTTAATCTAAAACAAGTAATGCTATAAAAAGTTTTTTAAATCAAGCTTTAGCAGCTGTACCTAAATAAAAAAGTATCAAAAAGTTAAATAACCAGAGAACTTTTCAAGACGAATCAAACGAGCCCAAACTCGATGGGTTTAACTTGTTTAGTTCAGAAGTTCTTATGGCCATCTTCCCTCTCCATCATCAGACCAGCTCCATGTCACTGGTACCTACATAAGATAAATTTGAGTCCAATCGGACACCGGGAAGTGGGTCTAATTTAGCTTGCTATATTTGATTACAGACCGACAGATGGACAACGGAGCAAGTGAAACTAAATAAAAGCTTGTACCTAATTACAAAACTCTTTAGAAATAGTTCCTTTTTGCTTAATTTAAATAGAACCCGATGACAACAGAGAAAGGTAACAGGGGTTCATGTCAGTCGACCTAGAATCGGAATGGATGATATGATAATAAATTATTTATTGACCTACCTAACGGTTATAAACAAAACCTGGGAACTAACTAACTCATCAGAAACACTTTAAAATTTACTATATCCTGATATACGCAAACGATATACTTATGAAATGAAATAAAATGTAAATTCTTCAAGTTAAATGAGCTATGAATATCTAAGACAATAATATAAAGAGTAAGTTTCAACACCTTTTCCACATAAAACCTTTTCTTCATCTATCTAGGTAGGCCTAGTTTCGCTCCAGTCTATTTATGAGAGATGTATTGATTTTGTGTTATCCCAATACAAAATAAGCTTGTCCGGAATATAAATCACTACGGTAAAAGCCATTTGTTAAGCTTTACACATAGCGATTTTATGTAGATATGATAGTGAGATAATACCTTCACGTTGTCAATGTCGATTTAAATGCAGTCGTAGTTCACCACCTTCTAGTAAAAAAATCTGACGCCATAGTCACTAAAAAGTGTTTCGACTGCTATCCATGACAGCCAGTCTATATTCTAGGACTAGCTTGTTTACCATAGTTGAACACATCATAACTTCACTTACCATGAAGGGGGATACTTGGTAAAGAAAAAGGGTGAGATAGTGAGATGGTGAGACGTTGGTCGGTTCACATGTTTCATTATACAATCGCGTTGTGTAAGGGCGCAAAGCAAAAGCAATTTGTTAGGCAAGCGTCAATAGCGAATAATGCTGCGTCACTGCTGGGTTTGGACATGACAGCTGACAGGACTGTTTGTGCTCGTTCTTTTTCATTGAATGGGCTGATTTCGACCGATAGGTGACTGACTAGAAATTCTAAAATGAACTTTCAAATAGCTGACTTTTTTTTCTGTATTGCACTAGTTCTAACATAATAATATAAACTTTTATAGCGAAAAATACTTAATTCCAACTTTTTGCCCTCTTTATGTATCTTCTTAATAATTCCACCTTTCGGTAAGTGATGATAAGGTCGAGGGTCGTAAGCATGAGTCTATATCGTACGACCAATAATGCACGGCCTGATAATGTACAGCCAATAATTCGTAACCAGTATTCCAATTATCACGTTGTGCAATACGGTGGATGAGAAATAACAACACGGACCGATTTTGTACAACCGATAATACACAGCCAGCAAAACGCAACCAATATCTGAATTCAATGTAGGTACACGAAATATCAGGTCGTGCAATACTGGCCGTACAATACAGGTCGGAAAATATAAGCACGTGCTGATAATGTATAGCCAATAATGCAAGGCCGGTAATTCGTGCAAATACTAATATCAAAGTCAAAGCCTCGTTTGGATGATCCAGTAATTTCAAGAGGGCAAGATATGACTGTTTAATGTTTTCATACAAACTTAATATTCGAAAGGAAAGCGTAAGAATTATTTATTTATTTTATTTCATTTTTTTTCTTTTAAAAACTTCGTTAGGATCGCTTCGCCGGCCGCTGCCGCGGCACGTTCGCTTCGGTCGCTCGGTCCGCGCTTTGTTTTGTCGCAGTTCAAACCTAACCTAACCTAGATTTGCAGCCACTTTTATAAAGATCACAGAGAAGCAAATGTTTTTAATAGAACTTTTTAATAGTCTGTGCCAACTCTTCCTAGCAACTCGCCTAAACAAACGAGGCATCGCATAGAGAGTATGTGTTTGTCTATGGTTGGCTTCCAATTATTGGCTGTGCAATACTGGCCGTATAATATCGGCACAGATTGATTTAACGCAGCCAGTATTGCACGCACAGTGTTGCACACTCTGATATTTGGAAACCAAGATCATGAAATATTGGCTGTACATTACTGGCCGTATATTACCGATACGGAACGATTTAGTACTGGCAATAATTGGCGACACGGGAATGCACGGTCTGATATTTCGAATCCATGTACATGAATTATCAGAGTGATCATTATTGGCTGTACAAAATCGGGCCGTGAAATATCGGGTCGTACATTAGCATACTACCTAGAACGGCTCTCAAGATGGAGCACCTATTCGTGCTTAGTAGTTAATAGACAGGGACAGGTAGAGGGCAAGCGTTCACGCGGTCGATCACTTACGCGTTGGACAGACCTCATCATAGCTTCTACACAAACCTCTATAGTTCCGAGACGCTGAAAACCGCAACAAGTGGAGGCGCATCGCGAGGGTCAGGGTGCTTTATACAATGAAAATGCATGGTCATCAACAACGACCACTCTGTCAAGAGTGAACGACTACGGAAGAGGAGGTGATGTTCACTTAAAATATGAGTTTTTTTTTAATTTAAGATTGCTACACGTTTGACCACTATCTCACCTATTCACATATGGTAGGCGACGATGAAGCAAGCTTGCCTAGAAGATACGCAACTTGAAGACTCATTCATTCACTTTCTTTTAAGTTTCTCTTAAAAGCTTTTCCATTAACCATGTATTACTATTTCATAAGTAGGTATTATGAGGCAGATAGGCCTATGCATAGATATATATGAGGTATGAGTATGAATTACATACAATTTACATCCCTAATTTCCTATTACGCAGATACCTACGGCCAAATACCGCCTCAAGTTTCCCTTTTGGAATGCAAATTACTCCCCACGTAAGCAGGTAACAAAATGTATATAAAAATACATGATTTTTCTGAGACTGTGATGAATATGTATGGGCACGCACGCCATTCGCTTTTTGAGTGTGGCCAGAGAAGACGCGATGAAAAGAAGTTGAGAAGATAAACATATAAAGACTTCGTGTCTGCGTCGGACCCTTTGAAGTGCGAATTTCTAGTCTTTTTCTATTGCCCTACACTTTTAAAGGACCCTCAACATTTTACGTCTATATTACTTCTGATTTAGGCCGTGCGTTGATATCAGTCAATCAGCAGAACTGGTTTTATCCTATCCTACTATAATATTATAAATGCGAAAGTTTGTGTGTGTGTGAATGTTTGTTACCACGTATCTTCGTAACGAATTAATTAATTTTGGTGAAATTTAGAATGTAGTTTACGTTCCGGAAAACACAGGCTACATTTTAACTTAATTAACGCGGGCGAAGCCGCAGGCACGGCTATTTATTTACATAGTTATATAAGTACCTATAGGGATTTGTATAAAGGATTTTGGTAGTTGATTTGAAACGGTATCTCAGTAATGCCTTGACAAATTTAGATTAAATTTGGCAAGTCGATCAGACCCTGAAATAAAAATACTTTTGCATTTTTTTTTAATACAATAACCGCACTGCACATCTGCTGGTAGGACATCAAATATGGGTACAGAGAATAAAATTAAAACCAAAGAAACTTGGCCAAGAAAAAAGAACGGGGTATGATAACAATCCTATTTAGGTATGTAGGTACAAAAAAGGCATCGAAGATATTGTAATCACTACGTTTAAAAGGCATAGCTTCAAAAATGAAAAACAAAATGGCGTTGACGATTTTGTATTTTTTTCCAAAACTTGTGATTCTTCGGGTGTTAATGTGTAATAATGGTGGATTATTAAACGTTAATAGCTCGTGAACATGCATTTATGTAGGCAAATCTTACAAAGTTACCTAATAGTCAAGTATAGGTAAAACGTGACGTTCGTGTTCTGACATATCCCTATAAAAACGAACTTACCTATTTGTGCAAAGCAGAAATA
This sequence comes from Lomographa bimaculata, assembly GCA_948107665.1. NCBI lineage: Eukaryota > Metazoa > Arthropoda > Insecta > Lepidoptera > Geometridae > Lomographa > Lomographa bimaculata. Next base: position 2,850,588 of record OX403605.1, read on the forward strand.
AGTACATTAGTAGGTAATCAATTTACTGGCTGGCAATAATAGAGAATCGTTAGGTAAAGCTCTTAAGTCGCTGTTTGCCCTGGTATCTACAAAAACGCTGATCCGACGGCTCTCCTGGTACCAGGATGTTTTTGCAAGTTAGAGACAATTTATCTCTTCCATGGTGTGCTGTGAAGCTTGAGTTTGCTGGAAAAGTGATCGATAATACTCTTGGCGCCTTAGTAAACTTGTCAAGCTTAGAGATGGAAAAACAATGTTCTTTTGAGTTTTGCAGTGTTCTCATTGACATGAAAACTAACTAGTCGTCTTTAGTAGGTAATAACCGCGAAACAACAAAATATAACGTTTCATATATGGGCTATACGAGGATTTCATCTAGCTAAGTATATGAATTTATCTTTCTATTATGTTTAATAAATAATTAAATAAATGAAAGCCAGAGAAATTATTAACCTTTTGGACGCCAAGGGCTTCAATGGAAGACAAAGATTTTCGTGCCCTCTACGCCGTGACTTTATTAGAAGACAAACATTGTAGGTGAAATAATGAATGTAAGTACTTGTCAATTCCTTTGTTCTTTTTATTGTGTACCTATACGACTGTCTTAAAACCATAATAATTATTGTTTCTTATAAAATTGTTTAGTGGGCATTGTTTAGTAATATTTTAACATATTTAAACAAGGTAATTTATAGCGTGAAGTGTGTATGGCGGCTAGTCGTAGCAGAGCCTGGCGGTCAAAATGTTAATGGAACTTTTCTAGATATGTAGAGCTCGTCCAAGCTGAAATGACGCGCCCCACTACTTAATTAGTTTATTTAGATGTGTGAGTGCAAATATTAATGACGACACTTCATCTGTATGGGAGCGTCGATTGTTCAGTGAACAATGGATCTGCACGTGTACAAGACGGTCGACTAGTCGGGCGATAAATCCGAAGCAAAAAGTGTGCGTAAATGCGAAGGTGGGGCGCGTCATTTCAGCTTAGACAATCTCTACAAACATTTTTCAAAATTGTGTCTTGAAATATTATTATTGTTTATTATTGGACTAAATAGAAAATAGGTTATTATTTCCTAAATTATTTAGACAGATGAAGTAGGCACCTGAATAAATGAAAGATATTTTTATTTATTAACTAACACTTAAAAAGAAGCTTCTCAATTTGTGTTGTAATTTTTTTTGTTAGCAAAAATTTCGTTATTTATAATCCATTTGGAAAATCCTTTCTAAATTGAGGGATTTACTTTCAGATAATTCCTATTAAAATTTCATAAATTCGGTTCAATAGTATGGTTTTAAAATTAAAATAACTGGAAAAATAATTGTCATCCAAGTACACTAAATATTTCACTTATTAGTGTGATATTTATTTTTTTGACGTTGGTAATTTTTTTTTGAATAGTTTATTTTTTTCGTATATTCGTATGCATAATGACTATAATTACCATTTACTGCATTCTCAAGATAAAGCGACGTGGCTTTGATATAGATCAAAGACTCGTCGCTATTTATTTATATCTTTCTACAGAAAGGCGAGTAGATAACACTGCCGCTTTTAGCACTTGTGGCTAAAATACATTTTCGTATATCTATTGTCATAACTGAAAACTTGAAATTGTAAAGTTGCCTTAAGGAACGTCGGGACGTTAATTGTAGCTGTGAGAGAAGCGACAAATTGATCTTTGCCATTCACTTTTAAACGAATTATACTGAAGAAAATATGGCAAATCATCGATCACGATTTACTTAAAATATTAGGTTTGAAAGATGTTTGTTGAACTCCGAGTTCAAACTAAGCAAAAAAGAATGAAATTAGAGTTAAGCATAAATGAGTGCAAACAAGCAAAAATAAGTTAAGCTAAAATTAACCGTATTTTTTTATTTTTTTTTATTTGTGACAGGCTAGTGTTTGACCACTATCTCACCTGATGGTAAGTGACGATGTGATCGAAGCTGGTAAACACACTAGACCTGGAATACGCAGGCTCTCAAGGATAACTGCCGGAACACCGTATTTGGCTTGGCGGCAGACTTTCAACTTGATGGTGGTAAGCTACTTTCGTAGCAAGCCAGGCGAGCAACTCACAAAATGCTCTACCATGTGCTTATGTATATATTATGACGATGTTCATGAAACTTTTTCTGTCAAAATTTGCTGGTTACCTTATATGTTATGTTTATTTAAATTAAAACACTTGATGAGTTGTAGGTTACTTGGGTCTTTGCTGTATAGATGTATATAATTTTAGTTTAGTTTTATTTATTAAGTAATTAAAACAGTACCAACTATTTAGATTAAAATCTAGTAAACTAAGAATTGGTGCGAATGGCTGTACCAACATTAACCTCTTTTTTTACCGACTTCACAAAAAAGGAGTAGATATTCAAGTCAACTGTATATATATTTTTTTATGTGTGTTACCTCATAACTTCGTTCCACGTGAACCGATTAATTTTTTTTTGTTTTATAGATGTTGCTTTTCAATTGGTCCCATATGAATTTGATCAAGATCCGACTAGTAGTTTTTGAGTTATCCTCAATGATGCGTGTTTAATACGTTAAATTTGATCAAGGTTCCGAGGATAAAGCGGTGAAGTCGGTTTTTTAAGCTTTGCTTGCGTTAGTAGGTACTGTACCCAACCCTACTATAAAAAGGTATGTAAAATTTTAGATAGATAGATAGATAGATAACGCTTTATTGTCACATCTTACAAAAATCACTCAAAATAACAAAACTTAAATTATAGTGTACAATCGGCGGTCTTATCGCTAAAAGCGATCTCTTCCAGACAACCTTTAGATAGAGAAGATTATAAATAATTCGGTGAAACGGGGGTGTAAATACAAGTTTAGGAAAAAATATATGTATAAATATAAAAATATAAAGTAAGGTATATATACATACTTGAACTAAATAAATTCTATAAGGCAATACTTATGAATACATATGTTTATAATATAAATACATAATAATGTATACAACATATTATAATAAAGTCAGGATATTTGTTACAGCTTGAATTATATTATGAAATATAAGTAGGAGAACAGTATGACACAGAAAAGTTATTTTACTTAAATAAAAAAAAACATCTTTCTAATTACACTGAGAACTCGGTCTTTTAGTATAGTCCAGTGCTTGTAATTACACTGAGAACTCGGTCTTTTAGTATAGTCCAGTGCTTGTAATTACACTGAGAACTCGGTCTTTTAGTATAGTCCAGTGCTTGTAATTACACTGAGAACTCGGTCTTTTAGTATAGTCCAGTGCTTGTAATTACACTGAGAACTCGGTCTTTTAGTATAGTCCAGTGCTTGTAATTACACTGAGAACTCGGTCTTTTAGTATAGTCCAGTGCTTGTAATTACACTGAGAACTCGGTCTTTTAGTAAAGTCCAGTGCTTGTAATTACACTGAGAACTCGGTCTTTTAGTATAGTCCAGTGCTTGTAATCGGCTGTTTAATAGATAAAGTTTTTACAATCTAAAGAACACCGGGACATCGATTGATTGATTTCACTTTCCAGAATTCCCGGTAAATGTAGTGATTTCTTCCAGCCAGATATCCATTGAGGTATTCGATTTGAATCGACACCTAGTTTCAGATTAGGCGCGAGACATCCATCAATCTTATCTAGATTGGTCTGTGAATAGATTGAAGGGACCTAGGAGATGATTTGATTGATTCGTTTCCAGCTCTTTGTTTGTCTTCTGTTCAGAATGAAAATTAGACTTATGAAGGAGTATCATCCACTTAAAATAAATAAGGTACTCTAAAATTAACTACAACTGAATCCATTAAATGGTTGAATTAGTTAATTACTTTATTAATTGATCTCAAACCATAGACATTATACCTAATGGCTTGGCTGTGTGTGTGCACACATCGATGTGAGTTATTAACTTCTATTGTGATTTCAAATAAATAATTAACTGTTTTCAAACTGTAAACTGAAATGAATAATTAATTATTAAGTCACAACTGGACAACAGTCAGTTAAATTCAGCTTGTGTTAGTTGTTAGTTAAAAAGTTGATTTTTATTTTAAATTTTAATTAGGTAATCATTTATTTTATGTATATAAACTACTCGTTGGCTTAGTTGGGTGGCGTTCGCCTTTGTAAGCGGTATCGGGTTCGATTCCCGACTGAAACACGAGTTTTCTCCCCAAGAAAAAAATGTGTTTATGGTTCTGGTTGTGACTGTGTGTGTGATGTGAATGTTTCCGACACCTACAACACAAGTCATAGAACTTAGTATGGGGCTATAAGTGTGAAAGCGTTTATATTTAGTTTGTGGTCCTAGGTGGATAATAATTAATTAATTATTTACTTCCGCTTGTGGTCCAACCAAAAAGGTTGATTCATGATAATTTAAAATGTAGTTGTATATACCTTACTATACACGCATACAAGCGTGTATAGTAGGGTATATACAACTACATTTTAAAAATAATAATTTTTTTTTTTGTTTGTTACCAATAGTTCTACAACATTATCCAACTAGTAGGACCACAGGCAATTTTTATGGCTCGTGGTTTATTAGTCGTACCTCGAGTAATTCATGAACCGAGTTTCTTGCCAGGTTCTTCTCGAGATGGCTGTAATTTTACGAATCTGGCAGTAGAATCATTAACTTTCATGAGTGCCTCTTTGGGGCCCATGTGAATAAACGATTTTGATTTGATTTGATTGATTCGAAACCTTTCTTATCTAAACTATCTTTAACGACTCAACTGAACGCGGTGCTGAGAGGCACCGATTTCTGCCAAGCCCAACTGAACACGGTTCCAATTGGAACCAAAACGGTGTGGTCGGTCCGTATCTCTGATTTTTCGTCATAATTTAAGTTTGGCCGTGTGTGCAGTCCTTTAAGTTATGGGGAAATTAAGATTAATAATGTAGCAATATTTTCCATCGCTAAAATGTCAAAGTAAAATGAAACTATTAGACATTTTCAAACAATGAAAATGAGAAAGTCGTTTGAGTGCAAGGAAAGTTAAGTGTTTTAAAAAAAAATACAAAATTGCCGTAAGAAGTCATTTTATTGAGTGTTATACTAATATTTATTCCTTGTTTGAAGCTGTATCTATTTACGTAATGGGTTTTTATGAAAAACGCATGTAAAGTAATAAATATCTTCTTCGAGTAACAACATTGACGAAAATTGCGTCAGTTATGATTTTTTGTCAAGTAATAACTATCGTATTTTTTTATATTTGCTCTAACTGCTACTGAAATACGACGTGGTAGGTATTAATCATTAGATTTATGTGCATATTGCTATACTTAATTATTTGCGTTTACGCGTAATCACCGTATTATGCCGGCGCGGCAGAATCCTTTGCTGCCGCCAAAATGGACTCGCCCAGGCTCTCGGTGCACTGCTGGCTCGAGTTCAAGGGGTAATCGCCAATTTCTATGTTATGATATGTATTTTATACATTGGAAAAAACATTGTTTTAGCATTTATGTAATTTAAACAATTTCGTTATTTGTGGTTTATGTAGAATGATGGTTTTGCCTTTTATATAAATAATGGACTCGCCCGACGCGGGGCGACGATGCTTTCGCGCGCTAATTCAGCCATTTGTTTTGTGTAAATATTATGACAGTGTTATTATTTGGCGCACTTTTCTAACAACAAGAGGATCTTTTCTCTATGTTCATTTTGTTTTTTTACTGAGAAAGTCAAAAGGCAAATAACAATTGTCACTCAAAAGTGACTATGGTAACGAGGCGTTTTTTTTTTCTTTCCGATCAGAGTTTCCGATATTACAACAAGTTTTTCTGAGAAAGGTGTTTATTTTTTTATGAAATTGTGAAGGTAAGGAACGGCTTATTATAGCAATACTTTTGTTTATCACCTGCATGTTATAAATGAATTACAATGAACGCATATTTACAGCGCGCGTTTCGATAAATTAATGCGCCGCGCGGGAAATTTACTCAATCGTTCCTTAATTTTTTAAGGTAATTAATCATTTGCACAATGACATAAATTAATATGCAATCAAAAGCATAGTTAAAATACATTATTTTAACAACAAAAAAAATATATGTTATCGATCGCTATTTACGACAAAAAATAAAGATATCTGAAGAACTCCTCATTTTTCCCTGTGACAAACTTCTAACGTGTTTAATTCAATCAATTACTTTGTAACACACTTAAAATAAACACTTGAGATGAAGCGGTAATCTTTTACGAGCCCATAATGGTCATTTGTTTAGCAAACAAACCATTCTAAGTGGTCCTAACACTCGAATTTCTGCCGACGGGCGCGCGCTCTGAGAGGTCCGCCTTAGATTGTCGAGTTCATGTTCAATTTGCCGCGTATTTCCTAAAAACGTGTTCAAGCCACTGGTTAATATCAAGAAAAACTGGTTTACCAAGAGCTACTAAGCTGTACTGAAAGGCGTAGTTCACACTGCGCCGCGTTCAAGCCTACCGATTAGCGCACCAGACGGAAAATTACCTAGCCAGTGTATACACGTCCTAGGCACGTCAGCTTTGATGTTATTTCTACTCATGAACGTGAGAATTACGGTTCAGAAGTGGGACTTTAAACTTTAGAGGGCTACATATAAGGACATGCTCAAACGTCTGTGTGTACGAAAGGGTATGATTTTTACACCTTTAATTTTGAATGCTAATTATATAAAGAAGTGAATGCCATAGATTTATATCGTTCGATTAGTAAAGATTGCAGAAACTTGGCAAGACTCATTCCCGGCAGGAGCACGCATTCCTTCCCAAGGGATATTTGTGCTTATGGTTCTGGGTGTGATGTGAATGTTTCCGGCACCCACGATACAAGTCTTTGAACTTAGTGTGGGGCTGTGAGTGTGAATGCGTTTGTTTGTTCATTGGCTATAGTGAACTAGTCCAGTCCAAATTGCAATGTTTCGGTTACCTAACGACGTAAGGTTACCCTATCGGTATTCTACCACTTACATTTTAGATACCAAGTGTGTAGAAATAACTTAAAACCTCCTTGTCCTTTTTACCATCTAACAATAAGATGAACAGTCAATTGTCATCCGTCTATAGTTGAAATACCTGCGTCCTGATCGCTTGAAGCAATTTTCTTCTACGTATATCATCTGTATAGCGAAGGAGTGGAAAGTGGAACTCAATATCAGCGTTTTTGTTCCCTTAGAGAAAAAAAGATAAAAGACACCAATTTAGATTAAATCGTTAGCGGTATAATCTGAATAGGTATCTTCTTGGCAAGCTTGTCACATATTCGACCGCATCGTCGCTTTCCATTTGCTCTTATAGTGAACTAGCAGTGCCCGCGACTTCGTTCGCGTGATTATTGGACTTTTAGTAAGGATTCCTAATTTTTTTGAAAATATAATTTAGTCTATAGCCTTTCTCGATAAATGTACTATCCAACACTGAAAGAATTTTTCAAATCGGACCAGCGGTTCCTGAAATAAGCGCGTTCAAACAAACAAACAAAAAAACTCTTCAGCTTTATAATATTATCATATTATATTATATAGTATAGATAAATGCTTGCGTATCGAACACAAAAATGTAGTTGTTTACTTGGTAAAGTTGGCTGATATTTTTGGAACTATACGGAAACATGCTACAACACCGTAGCAGTTCTACAAGACGTAGTCGCTTGTTGATGCTACGTCGTAGCAGTGCAACGTCACAAAAGCATGCTACAGCCAGCGGCATTATCACGTTCCATCAGGTGAGATAGTGGCTAAATGCTTGTCTATCCAGCATAAAAAAACAGGGATAAGTTCCCACACAAAAAACTTAGAAAACATAAGAATAAGTCCTAATAACTTTTTTGTTATCTATATGAGTAGGTGGTTATTGGGCATTCTAATTCACTTTTTTCTTAAACGCTCGTTCACTCGCGTTTTTTCTCGAAAAAAGTGAATTAGAATGCCCAATAACATTTTAGATTTTTGCCAATCGCTCATGTTGAAAAAATATTTTAGAATTTCCAATCTTACGTTCGACGTCACTGGTTGGTTCATTCATTTATATATTTAAAAACAAATACAATTTTTTTCACGTTCCATTTTGGATGAAGCCATATTAGACTGAACACTATAAGTTAATCTGCAATGAAGTTTGAAAAACAAGCAATTTCGTTACGATTAGGTGAAATATGTCCGAATCTTACAGAGGGATTAAAACGTCACGGAAATTTGTTACCGAATACGATTCGTTGTATTGTTTGTGGTCCGTCAAATTGTGGGAAGACAAATTTAGTCATAAGTCTTTTATTACATGAAGACGGCCCACGATTTTGTAATTTGTATGTTTATTCTAAATCTTTATACCAACCTAAATACAAATTCTTAGAAGACGTGTTAAATATGGTAAATGATGTTCCATTTTACAAATATAGTCATAATAGTGAGATTTTGAGTCCTCATGAAGCTTCATCAGATTCAATTATTATTTTTGATGATGTAGCATGCGAAAATCAGAATAATATACGAGATTATTTTGCAATGGGTCGACATAAAAACATAGATTGCTTTTACATAAATCAAACATACTCCAAGATCCCAAAACAACTTGTGAGAGATAATTCTAACCTGATAGTTTTGTTCAAACAAGATGATGTTAATTTAAAACATGTTTACGAGGAGCATGTGGGTTCTGACATGTCATGGAATCAGTTCCGGGAAATGTGCTCGATCGTCTGGAATCAACCTTACAGCTACCTTGTGATCAACAAAGACTGTCAGAAAAACCAAGGTTGTTACAGAATGGAATTTGACACGTTTATAACTATAGATTAACATTAATAACTAAGTGATATCTCTATAACAAATCATTTCTACTTCTGATACCAACCGGGTTCAACCACATTAAATATGGAAAAAGATCTTAAAGAAAGGATCGTTAAATCTTCAGAAGCTGTAAAGAAAAAGGTAGAAATGATGAGAGCTGCCAAAGCTATAAATAATCTTACTTTGGAAACTTTATTTAAACCAATAGTAGATCCTCTCAACATAATGTCCAATCAAAATAAATCCGAAAATATAGAAAAAAATAATTTAAAAGGATCGGAATACGCCGTAAGTGAGCATTCTTCTTTTTCAAATGAGGAGTTTGATGAACAAGGTAGCGAAGAAGATAGTTTAGATGAACAAAACACAAAATCAGATGTCACTCTTACAGTTCCCCCTTCTGATGATCTACAAGAGAGCGATGATTCATTTACATCTTTCGGATCTTCACCAGATAAAAAAAATATGTCACTATCTTGGTCAATGTCTTCTGAAGTGATGAATGATGTTCCTTTCGGTGTTAAAATAGATCGAGGAAAAATTATGCTAGGGAATACACCAGTTATCGAGTACGAGGATACATTAAAGATTGGAAATAAAGTAATGAAGAAAACGCCTGGATTGATAGAACTCCTGTTTAAAAGAACACCAAATTTAAAAGTTATTAAGAATATAGATTTACAAAATTACAAAATTCTCCTTACAATGACTAATGCACATCGTCGTAATTGTGACCCGAAAAAACCCATCAACAGCAACAAAGGAATTAAATACATGCAAATAATAAAACCATTGTTTAAAATAGGAAGTATAAAAAATGTTATAGAAGGAAAAGGAATCAATAATTTGAAAATATATAAAAAGAATACAGATTTTATTTATTGGGACGATCCGAACGAATTGGTGGAGAGATTAAAATTACTAATTGCATCACGCGATGCTGGCAACACTGGCTTAGACAACGAAATAATTTCTGTCGTAGAGGAACTTCGCGAGGGAGGGTACATAGATTAAGATATAAGAAATATTTATTAATATTTTACGACAGTCTATCGATGTTAATTTACTCTGCAACATGAATTTAGATAAATTCGGACATCACGTCCATAAACGTTTACGAGTATCTAATTCACTTGATTATGGCTGCATATTAACTAAATCTGATACTGGAGATTACGATTTAAAACTATCAAGACTCAAAGGCTTGAAGACCCCAGATAACTCCGATGAAGCTGTGAACAAAGCGTATGTTGACATTGAAGTGCAATCGTTAAAAGCTGAATTAAAGAAAATACAAAGTAATGTACAAATTTCTCTAAGAAATTTAGAAAAGGTAACAATAAACCATTTAAATACAAGATTTTATTCAAAGTCGGACATTGACCACATGATTAATCAAGTAACCAAATCAAGTAAAAATGAGTAAGCAAAATATCGTTGACGAACTTCATAGAGCTGCTCGGAGAAATTTCCCTCGTCGATCTACAATCATCAAGGGAATAAATGACTTATGGCAAGCTGACCTCATTGATATACAAAATTATGCGCGTTCCAATAAAGGCTATAAATACATATTAGTAGTAATCGATTGTTTTTCGAAATACGTGTGGACTATTCCATTAATCTCAAAAGCCAAAGTTTGTGTCACCAATGCAATGCAACACATATTATCTAACACTAAGCTACGACCGAATAATTTACAAACAGATTTAGGTAAAGAATTTTATAATGAGCCTTTCAAAAATCTAATGAAAAGTTATAACATCAACCATTATTCTACATTTTCTACAAAAAAAGCATCGATTGTGGAGCGAGTGATCAGAACAATTAAGTCTAAACTTTATAAGTGCTTCAGCTTACATGGACAATATCATTGGCTTGGAAAGAATATAGAATCAGTAGTAAAATCTTATAATAACACTATTCATCGAACTACGAAATTCAAACCTATAGCTGTTGATAAATCCAATGAAATGGTTGTAAAATGTAACATTATCAAATCGCAAAAACGTTCTACAAATCCTAAAAGAAAGTTTAGTGCTGGTGACAGTGTTCGTATAAGCAAATACAAAGGTATTTTTTACAAAGGCTATACCCCCAATTGGTCCACAGAAATATTTATCGTAGCAAAAGTTAACAAAACCAATCCTGTAACTTATCTACTAAAAGATAAAAACGATCGTAATATTTTAGGTTCATTTTATGAATACGAGCTGCAAAAAACTAAATATCCTGAAATATATCTTATAGAAAAGGTAATTAAGAGAAAAGGAAATAGGCTTTTTGTGAAATGGTTAGGCTTGGGAGATGAAGAGAACAGTTGGATAAGTAAAAAATCTGTTATATTGTAACGAATACATATAAATAAAGTGTTAAAATAAAATCACATGCATTTCATTAAAATCGATGAAGGAAGGAAGTGGTATAATTGATAGTTTAATAAATAACTTACCTGTTGAGCTACATTTACCAGGATATCAATTTTGCGGTCCTGGAACTAAACTCGACAAACGTCTCCATAGAGGTGAACGAGGCATTAATAAACTGGATGAGGCTTGTATGTATCACGATATCGCGTATACTAATAAAGATCGGAAAACTCGACATAAAGCTGATTTAGAGTTGTTGAACATGGCGAAAAAAAGACTTAAGTCAAAAGATTCTGGTACGGGAGAAAAAGTTGCATCATGGATAGTAAAAAATGCAATGAAAGCTAAACTAAAAACTGGGGCTGGTATTAGTTCATTTAAATCGGTTGTGAAAAAAATATGGTCACAACTGAAGAAAAATAAATCTAAAGATCAAAATACAGCAATAAAAATAGCATATGCAGCTGCAAAAAAAATATTAACTAACAAAAAGAAAATACGTATGCCGCGTCGTATTCCTCTACCTAAAACTGGTGGATTGCTGCCTTTGATACCAATATTTGCTGGACTATCTGCTTTGGGATCATTGGCCGGCGGTGCAGCAGGTATTGCGAAAGCTGTGAATGATTACAAGACTAACCAAAAAAACCTTCACGAATCTATACGGCATAACAGAATGATGGAAGCGGTAGCGCTTGGGAAAGGTTTATATATTAAATCTTACAAAACAGGAGCTGGTTTATATCTAAATCCTTCAAAAAACTGAACAAAAGGCTGCCCAGGAGACCGCTCACAAATATAGATTTATTACAGCATGCTCGTGATATTCCATACTTTCGAGGAGTTTTTATGAGAGATATGTTACCTGCAATAGCAAGAAAAATCGAGTGTGGAATTATAAACCTGGATTCCTCAGATAAATCTGGAACTCATTGGGTAGCCTATGTGAAACACAATAAGTACTGTGAATATTTTGATAGTTTTGGAAATTTAAAACCACCGTTAGAATTAATAAAATATTTAAAAGGTACACCAATTAACTATAATTACGCTCAATACCAAAAGTATGACGCTGTAAACTGTGGTCATCTTTGTTTAAAGTTTCTAAAACATTATTGGAAACGTGTTTAAATATAGTATATGGTATAATATAATCATCAGTCTAAAAATGTCATTCACTGTATCGATAACCGGGCGAGGAGCGTGTTTGACCACAAACTATTCACCAACATTAGAATTACGTGAGGAATATGAATGCGGGCTTCTGTATTTCTCCACATTCAATTCTATTCCTAATATCGACGAAAGGAATGACAAATTTTATTACGGTGAAAATGACGTTATTAATATTCCTGAAGGTTCTTATGAACTACAAGATATATGTGATTATTTAAAAGAAAACATTAAAAGCAATGAGATATTAGAAATATCTTGCAATAATAACACGTTAAAGACTAAGATATTTTGTTCCCAAATTGTTAACTTTGAAAAAAACAATTCTATTGGAAAAATCTTAGGTTTTGGAAAGGAAACTTTGAAAGCAAATATAAACAGTGAATCTCGGTATCCTGTGAGTATTTTATCTACAACCATTGTGCGCATCGAATGTGATGTAGTGAGCGGTTCATATGTAAACGGCATAGCAAGTCACATCATTTACGAATTTGTGCCAAATGTTCCCCCTGGTTACCGAATCATAGAAATACCTAAGAATCTAATTTATTTTCCTGTTAACCAACATTCAATCACTGCCATAAATATAAGATTACTGGACGCTGAAAATAAAGTGATAAATTTACGAGAAGAAGAAGTGCAGCTATATTTACATTTAAGAAAAAAATGTTAAACTTCAGTAATAAAACCCCTGCTTTACCTAGAAACGAAATCAGTATCAAATCAGAATCTCATAAAAGAGGACCTTCTCGTCAAAAGAAAAAATTGACAAAAAATAATATCAAGTTCCTGAAATTAATTGGATTGCTAAAATGAATATTCTTAATGTATCTCAACAAACGCAATACGATAACAGCATCGAAAGTTTTGAATACCATTCGTATAAACCATACGTAACAAGTTTCAACAAGAACGACGAAATACGTATACCTATCAACCAACAGGACTTGTATGTTTTACCTTCACATAGCACGTTGTATATCGAAGGTATAGCATCCGTTTACAAAAATAACCCGAAAGAAAAAGTATCCAGTGTGCATTTTGTTAATAACCCTGCATTGTTTCTATTTCAAGATATTCGATATGAACTAAACGGAGTAGAAATAGACAAAATTAAAAATGCAGGCATTACAACTACAATGAAGTCGTATTTATCTTTAAATGAGCAAGAATCAAAATCTGCACAGGTTTGGGGTTGGTCTATGTCTGGCACAACTAATGTTACAAACGGCATGTTTTCAGCTTCCATTCCATTAAACAAAATATTGGGTTTTGCGGAAGATTATCAAAAAATTCTAATAAATTGCAAACACGAGTTGGTACTATTAAGGAGCAATACTAATTTAAATGCATTAAAGTTAAATACGGGTGAAGTTATAAATGATATAGAAATTAATAAAATTATTTGGCGCGTACCTCAAGTGAAAGTATCTGATCGCGAAAGAATTAATTTATTGAAATGCTTAGAAAAAGATCGTCCATTAACTGTACCTTTTAGAAACTGGGATTTGTATGAATACCCTTTGCTCCCTAGAACGCGCAAACATGCGTGGTCTGTAAAAACTTCATCACAAATTGAAAAACCGCGGTTCGTTGTCATTGCATTACAAACGAATAGAAAACATGAAGCTCAAATGTCATCAGCAGAGTTTGATCACTGTAACGTACGTGACATAAGAGTATTTTTGAACTCTACTTACTTTCCATACGAAGGCCTAAATGTTAGCTTTTCTGAGAACAAATTTTCTTTATTATACGAACAGTATGCAAGATTTCAACAGTCATATTACGGACGCCGTGCTGAACCCTTGATGAGCATGAAAGAATTTAAAGACATTGCTCCCCTATTTGTGATCGATTGTTCCCGCCAGCACGAATCATTAAAAGGCTCTGTTGACGTTCGAGTTGAAATTGAAACCGATCAAGACATACCTGACCAGACAGCAGCCTATTGCTTAATACTAAACGACTGCATTTTTGAATACAAACCACTGAGTAGCATTGTGAAGAAAATATCATGAATAAAAATTGCATTTTCTTGGACTTGCAAGGATTCAAAAATCTTAAAAATCAATTTATTATTAAAGAATTTGCTATAGCTAATGACCATACTCAAACATTTTTAATTAAACCTCCATATCCGTTTTCCAAATTGTCTAATGAAGAAAAGCGGCGCGTTCTATGGTTAGAAAGAGAAAGAGGATATCATTGGAGTGAAGGCTACATAGACTATAGAGAATTTCGAAGGATGATTAAACCTCACTTAGAAAATAAAATATTAATTGTAAAAGGTGAAGAAAAAGTTAAATGGGTCCAAGAGTTATGTACTCACGCTAATATCATAGATATAAGTGTCAAGGGATTGCCTAATTTAGAAACATTATATCAGTTATATTGTCCAGAAAAACTTAATTTTAATTGTTTAGCTCATAATAAAATGTGTGCGTTAAGAAATGTTTTATGTGTGAAAAAATGGTGTTTAGAAAATAATGTATCTATTGAATAAAATTGCTCTAAAATTACTATTTGTTTGATAATTTAAAACCTACTCCCCTAACTACCTAATAATATGTTGTAATGACTTATATTTAAATGCTTAAAATGAAACAAAAAATAGAGTCAATCATTTTATTTCATATAACACTAAATCTTTATTACGATCTAAAACTATGTTATAACTATTATAATAATGTAATCTAATTTAGAATATGTTTGACGCAATTCTTATTGTAATTTACCTGCTTTGTGATTTAATAAATAAATTAATAAAATAAATCCAGCACTCACTCGCGTACTTAAATCAATTCTCCGACCAGATTTACAGGTCCCGGCGTGCGCGTCTAGCTTCAAAACGCAACAGACATTACATTATTTATACACGCTTACATTATTATAATGAATAACTCACACGATTGTTTTTATACTAAGATGCTATAACTAGTTATACTATGTACACTGATTTAATCAAAACCACTTTCACTGCAAAGTTTTTTGGAAATTTTTCTTATTACACGTTCTGTCTCGTCCATAATTTCGTCAACACTATCTTTTACTATGTACTGTGCACTAAGAAGAAGGCTGGTATTACTGTCTGAGTCGGAAACGGCTGGCGACGCGGTCAGATCTATGACTTTAATTTTTATAAGCCGTGTACCCCGTCGCGGTTCATTGTTTATCACGTAAGATTTTCCGTGCAGCTTACATTTCTTTTTTCTGACGACAGCATCACGCCGTTGTTTAGGCTTTTTCCCCGTCTGCTTTGTCACTCGCCCGTTTAAAAACATCTCTGGATACAGTTCTTCAAAGGGTTGTGATTGTGATCGCCATGGATCCGGTTGTGCGTACTGGCTGCATGGTATTTCCGTATCAGACATTGTCTGTAACAAGGAAACAAAATATTAGACACTAATATCAACGCCGGTAAATGGTAACAAACATAAGTACTCATTACTTTAGTTTTTATTAGTACTGAAGGACAATAGCTGGAATGAACATAAGGGAACATTATTAAAAACAATATTTTACTTACGATTAAAATGTAGTGAAGTGAGATGGACGTATTCGTCTGCACGTAACAAATTGCAATTTATTTATGACTGAAAATAAATCGAACTAATCATATAGTAGTTTGTGCTGTCGCAATAATAATTGGTGAACCAACATGACACTGATTCGTCATGAGTTCATGCGAGTTCATGTATTTTGCGTCGTCAGCGCATAGCTCTATAGTAAATATGATACGTATTGTACTTGTCTAATCTTGTTTTATTATTAAAGGTTTCTTATTACTAAAGATAAATGAAAACATATTTTAATATTTGATAAGGATAATTTATTCATAAACTTATTTATAAACAGCATATATATAACTTATTTATAAAACTTATTTATTTATTAACACAACACTCGACAAATTATGAATAAAAAACATATTATTTTTATATTCTAAAATATTATAGTCTTAGTATATTAATAAAATAAAATTTAACAAACTAATAGATTTAAGTAGGAAAATTAAATTTAAAGTTAACGCAATGCTAATTTTGATTAAAACAGGCTGCTCTTATGCCCCCATGCCAGTGTCGATATATTATTTTTTAGTACTATCCGCTTATCATCATTAGACGATAATGCAATTTTATTAACAGACTGCGTAAATATTTCATGTTTTAAAGACTTAAAAACAATATTTGTTTTCCTTATAACGTCATTGTGTTTAAGCACTCTTTTATAATCATTAAAGTGCAAGTCTTTGACGACATTCTTCTTGATTCCCTTAGCTTTTTTAATATCTTTAGTTTCAGTTTTAATGCAATACAGCTTAGACCTTAAGCCAACAAACTCCGTTATAACTTGTCCGCCAAGCTCGTCTTTAAATAACCCTGGTACCTTTTTATTTTTACAAACTATACCATAAATATTGTTTTTGTCATAGTTACTAGTGTCAAAATATGATTGCAAATTATGTTTTATGTCATTGTAAATATCGTTAGTCTGTATTGAGTACAAAAAACTATCCGTGTCGGTATAACAGAGCTGCACATTGGGTCCGTAAAAAGGTTTTATTACAGAATAGTGAAAATCGTACATGTGACTTTTTGATACTTCTAAAACTGTAAACCCAATATAAATTGGTTTGTCTAATTTTATTGATTCTGGTTTCATTTGAACAGCCACAAAATTTTCTGAAAAGACGGAACAACTGTGAAAATTAGGTCTCGCTATGAGTCGCTGAGCGGTGTAACTTTTTTTCGTTTTATTTCTATTATCAACCCATTGATTTACTAATTTTACATCCAGTCTTTTCTCCGGGTCTTCTAAAGTCTTTCCAAATATAGAATTATTCAATAATTTAAAAAAGTCCTGTTCAAAAGTTGAATTAGCTTTTTGCCGCAAGTCTGTATTTAGATCTATATATTGTTTTAAGTAAGCACTTTGTTTAAATTCTATTACTCTATGAATTTTTTTAAGTAACAATCCATGACGTATACATATTTTCAAGTGTACATAGTGTATGACATAATAAAATTTATCATATAAGTTTGGTATTAACTTATTTGTCTTTGAACCAGGAGGAATAAATTTTTGCGGACAAAAAGGTAAATCGTTGTGCGAGTCATGTAACTGATCAGGATATTCTAAATCAACTTCTAAAATATAACCGTATTCAGAATCGTCTGATATTTTTAGAATATTAAGTGATTGAAATTCCGACACTTTGAGCATTCGGAAGTCAGAATGAGGTAAATATGAACACAAACTTTTTCCGTACAAGTTGTTGGAATCCCAGTACATCAAATAACTATCTGGGTATGTTGGATCGTAACTAGATAGATACTTATTATTTGCTTTTGCATGTCTAGTCGAACACAAACAGACTCCACCGCGTATACCTTTCTGTATCATTCTTACTATTTCTAAGTCTTCTATAAGCTGAAGTTTAACTTTTGTTTTAAGAAGCATGGCGTCAAAACTTAAACTTGGGGCGGTTATATAAAAAGCAGGATCTAATTTGTAATTTAATCTGCAAGTAGAGCGAAATTTTTCGAATATATCTGCAAGTAAGAGTACGTCTGATTTTAGATATAGGTCTGTATATTGACCTAAATTTTTAATGTTAAATTTTTTCCATATAATTTTGGCATGATTGTAATCAGACATTGAAACAGTAGAATTAAAAAGAGTGCTGTAAAAACACTCTCTTGGGGGCAAACTTTCCTCATCATATGATTTCCAATCAGTCATGTATTCATATGGATATACACCTTTTCGCGTTAACAAATCAAATTGTTCTTTTTCAGGAAATTGATTAGTTAAATGCAAAAAATCTTTTCTACCTAAATTTACAACAAGTTTTTCCAGGCTTGTGCCTAAAAACTTGAAAGAGTCTACAAAACGAAGAGCCATGTACTGTTGAGGTTCGGTCATAAAAAATTTTGTGAAAGATATATAATTTTCTTTATTTTTTGCTATAACTTTTAATGACCCAGGCATTTGTCCTAGTTGCCGAATAAATAAATGACTATCATATCCTGACAAATTGTGAAAAAATACCGGTATAAACTTTGGTAAGCTAAATTTAAGATTACAAAAACTGTGTGCGGCACCGCGGTACCTGCCCGTTAAATGACAGTGATCTTTTACGCTATCATCAAATAAAGTCTGATTACAAATATGACACAATTTTGCATTTAAAAAAGATTGTGTCTCCTTTGCTGTCAATGGTAGCATAGGCTTAACATTTTTATAAATTTTGGTTATTTTAGATACATCTTTTTGTAGAAATTCAAGAAAAACTTCAACGCAGTCTTCACCCCGGTAAGATACATACCGATTAAGTAAACCATTATATGAACATACTACATAATATGCAAAAGCGGCTGGAACGTGTCTTTGTAATGATGATGTGCAATTAGAACGTTTTTCATCCTCACTAGGTTGCAACAACGATTCAAAGTCCGCGTAAATAACAAAGGGCATATCTTGCATTCTCTCGTAATGTTTGAATTGTATGAAAGTACCAGATTTAGGTAAAATTGTCGCGACTCCACCGCACACGTGATTGTTTAATTTATGTTCGCTATTAAAAAACATTATACAATCATCACAAAACCATACTTTTCCATGATGTTTTGTTATCTGATGCCTTAGTAAACGACTTAAATTTGATATCAAGCAATAATGACTAACGTTTCCTTTCTCTATGAACAATAAGTTAACATGATGTTTTCTTCTGTTTTGTGTTCGGTATAGCGGACCAACAATGCTCGTTTTGTTTTTAAGACCATAAACATTTATACTAATGCGTGAGTTATTTTTTTCAAACGTCTTGATGTCATTAAAATTTACTGGAAAAGACATATTTTTAGTGTTAAGCAAGGTATTATAGTGTGGATAAGAAGAAGTGCGGTGAGCGTTTTTCTTAGCAGGAAATAATGCTGCTACTATGCACCACAGAAAACAAAATTGATCCCTGTTTTGAATATTTACACATGCTCGTTTAGATCGTAAAGCTTTTGGTAAATTAATAAAACCTGATGCTCTTAAAGGGTTATACTTATTTATATTAATCTCCAAGTACGAACTACCTAAAAAAGACCAACCGCTATCACGTTCTTGGAATTCATCGATGTGAGTTGAAATAATCGAAATAACTTTGGTGAACAATTCATTAAAATCAAAGTTTTTATGAACGACATAATTTTCAGTAGCAAAAGATTTAACTTCCCGCGAGTCTTTCGAAGGCAAAGCAAATTCGGCAAATAATTCGAAGTTTACTTTAATGCTATCAAAAGAGGCTAGCCTTGCATGCAAGAGCTGACTCACTCGTGCGCGCATCCCGTGTAGGAACGCAGCCGGCGACTTGAAACCCTCGTCTACCCCAACATCCCGCACTCTGTATGATGCTATACGACTACGAAATGCGCTACAAATTTTTTCTATTCCGTCATCTACTTCAACTGCACTATTATTTTTATGTACAGTGCTTCTCAGATGGGCTGAGAATGCCGAACTTTTGACAGATACATCGCAAACAGAACAAAATATTTTTCTTGTTGACATTATGACAACCTATCTAAATAAAAACTAAATGGTGATCCTACTTTACTATTAAAAAAATAATCAGGTCTTATAATTAAGTACAAAAATAAGAACTGCCTGAGGGCTTAGTTAAGTGCGCGTTCACCTTCTAAGCAGCGGGTTCGATTCCCGGTGGAAAGTTTTCTCTCCAAAGGAAATTTGTGTTTCTGGTTCTGGACGTAATTTTTTGTGTGATGTGAATGTTTCCGACACCCACGACACAAGTCATCAATATAAGTGTGGGGATGTGAGTCTAAAAGCGTTAAAAGAAAAATAGGTAATTCTATTGATTTATTAATTATCTACCTATTTGAAAAGTAAAAGAATGCTTATATGTGAATACGATGCCTAGGTATACCTAAACGTTAGCGTTAAAATGATTAAATACCTACCTGATTCATATTACATTTTTCAAATATAAATTAGAATTAAAAATATACTGGGATTTTAGTAATATAAAATCTTTATTGAGCTTTCACAAATAAAAAACAAAAATTTTAAATATTAAAAAACCTAATGCGAAGAGCAAGAAAACAGAAAAGAATAACCAATAAATATAGATTAAATTAATTTATTTTTTCTTGTCCGCGAAAAAAGTTCCCTCTTCGTGGAACTTCCCTTTAGAGGCTTGTACGAAAGATCGCAAAAACTCCAACTCCTGAGCGTCGGAGTCTACTTGATATTTTAAAGACAAGATCGCCTTCTCCCAGCGCTCCCTAGCATCGACAGCCTGGATATCCTTATAATTATAGAGCCGCAGCTCAACAAACACATCACCCGATAGGTCGGCGGTACGACGTAGAACCCCGTTGGCAACGCGTCTGGTGAGCACCGACTGTAGTGAACTCGACTTTTTCTTTCGGGTCACCTCACGATCCTCGTCGCTGTCGAAGAAGTCAAGGTGCCACCCGCTGCTGTTGCTGGACAAAGACGCCTCCTTTTTCTCTGGGTTAATCCTGCGTTTCGCTGTCTTTTTCATAGGCTTGTTGGCACTGAAATAAAAAAAAGTAAATTAACTAGACGATAAATAACTTCTACATAAGGTTGGGATGTAGGTAAATAGCGAAAGGTTGACCTTTGAACCGACTATTCAAGTAAGTTATACACATTCGAGTTAAGCCTAGGTACCTAGTATAATATTAAATAATTTTAAAACGTACCGTTTTGACTTTGGCAACAGCTCGTCTTCGGAATCTTTGTGGTAGCGCTTGGTCTCGTACTCAGAGTCCGACCTGGTAACAAACAAAAGAACAAGAAATTAACATACTACGCATGATGAATGGTCCAGCGGGCTAACAGCCGACTAAAAAAGTCATAAAAATATGTTATAGTAGGTAATAGGAATAAACTTAGTATTAAACTTACGAACATTATTTAAACTGAAGTGAAGTTTGATTCACAACTATGTAGCAGCACGATATTGAGCTCGATGGGACCCTCGCAGCTACGGTCTCGAAGCACACGTTGCAGCAGGTTGTAGCTGAAGCCTCGATGAGCACGTTGGAGCTGCTGGATTCTTGTAGAGCCTCGAGGCTGAGACACTAGTTGTTCCGGGATCTTGAGTTCGTTGAAGCTTGTCGTTGAAATGTGATTCACAGTTCAGGCCCACAAGGTTTTGTGTAAAAAAATAATGTTGATAAGAAGTGGTCAACATTTACGTTCGAATAGATTCGATTATTATTATATAAACTTAGTTTATGTCGATACCTATTAACACTAAAAACAGTTTGGCGTACCTGAATCTTGTTTTCGTATGTCATCAATAATAAATTATTGATAACAATAACAAAAAAATATATATTAGAAATCTAAGCGATAAAATTTAAATAGAGGTCACCGGATGTACAGTCGACGTTAAAAATATCTTTAGCAGAAAACGTGCACTGAAATATAATAATCCACTCACGAATCAATCCATTTACTTTAATTAATCGACTTAAAACCACGATGATGTTTTATGTTTTTTATATGTATGTTCGAGCGTAACGTTTATGTTTAAGAAACACATGAAAGCTCCAAAACATATATTTTATTTTGTTTCAGTTGTTTTTTAAATAGGTACTACTAACTAAATATTTATTCATGTGCGACGGAGCGCAGTTATCATTTGAGAAATGCTAAAGGTAACATATTTATTTTCCAACCAGGTAAGGAGATTAAATCGATACAAAATAATTCTGCATCATCGTACATAACGTAAAGTATTAGTCTTTTAAATATACGTAATATTGGACAGGGATATATGTATTGACATACATTTACATACATATCAATTAATTTTAACACCTGTCTTTGCTGGTCGGTTAAATCACCTAACATGCAGCTAACTGGTGTTGACAGTACTTTTATTGCAGTTTATGCAGAAGTGCATGTGACGTCAATAACATGCGCTATTTAGCAAGGTAGCTAGTTGCACAATACTACGAGTACCTATTGATTATTATTTCAACAGGGGCTAGTCATACGAAAAGAAAAACTTTAATACATGTTATGATTAAAGATAACCAGCGGTCAAAAAATAGTTTGTATATTCAACATAACATAATTATTATATAAAATTAAATATAGATTTTTTATTACTTTTTAATAATACTTAAGATATTTATATCAATAATATATATACACTCATAGAATTTGTGTTTTCTGTAGTAAGGTATCTATAGGAATATAATCAACTTATCTATATAAGTATTTAGTTTAAATCATATATTTCTAAATAATGAATAATCAATAATTCTGTGTTTTTTGTAATTATAACATTATTTTATTTATAAAACTAAAGTGACAATGATATCAACAGAGCGTACTTACCGGCCTGAATTATAACCAGTGTTTATAAGCTGTTATAAATCATGCATTGTGAAACATGCCCTATTACTAAGGTACATTGTAATATTATATAAACACTACGTTTCATCCTTTATCATTGATTTATAAGCAGTTGAGGTGACACCACGTTTGACTTAGCTGCCAACTGAAAGTTCCATTTCTAGGTGCCATTTTTTTGGGAAAATTTGGATGAACATGATGAGTTTATCCAAACAGAGTACTAGATTAATGGTACGACGAATCGCGCTAGAATGAACTTTGAGCAATCGGCCGACCGGCGCTGAGTCACGTGAAGTCTAATCGATGTCGCTTAGTAGAAACTCGTAAATGAAACCGGGACAACTTAGTGAAGGTTTGTTTCTAGGTGTCGTTTTGTGTAATAACAGAATGATACGACCAATCGGGCTAGAACAAACTTTGAGCGATCGGCCACTAAGCTTAACGGAATCATTGCGAAGTTCTGGTGGTGTGCATTGAGGTGACACCACGTTTGACTTAGCTGCCAACTGAAAGTTCCATTTCTAGGTGCCATTTTTTTGGGAAAATTTGGATGAACATGATGAGTTTATCCAAACAGAGTACTAGATTAATGGTACGACGAATCGCGCTAGAATGAACTTTGAGCAATCGGCCGACCGGGGCTGAGTCACGTGAAGTCTAATCGATGAGGTACTCGTAAATGAAACCGAGACAACTTAGTGAAGGTTTGTTTCTAGGTGTCGTTTTGTGTAATAACAGAATGATACGACCAATCGGGCTAGAACAAACTTTGAGCGATCGGCCACTAAGCTTAACGGAATCATTGCGAAGTTCTGGTGGTGTGCATTGAGGTGACACCACGTTTGACTTAGCTGCCAACTGAAAGTTCCATTTCTAGGTGCCATTTTTTGGGAAAATTTGGATGAACAGGATGAGTTTATCCAAACAGAGTACTAGATTAATGGTACGACGAATCGCGCTAGAATGAACTTTGAGCAATCGGCCGACCGGCGCTGAGTCACGTGAAGTCTAATCGATGTCGCTTAGTAGGTACTCGTAAATGAAACCGAGACAACTTAGTGAAGGTTTGTTTCTAGGTGTCGTTTTGTGTAATAACAGAATGATACGACCAATCGGGCTAGAACAAACTTTGAGCGATCGGCCACTAAGCTTAACGGAATCATTGCGAAGTTCTGGTGGTGTGCATTGAGGTGACACCACGTTTGACTTAGCTGCCAACTGAAAGTTCCATTTCTAGGTGCCATTTTTTTGGGAAAATTTGGATGAACATGATGAGTTTATCCAAACAGAGTACTAGATTAATGGTACGACGAATCGCGCTAGAATGAACTTTGAGCAATCGGCCGACCGGGGCTGAGTCACGTGAAGTCTAATCGATGAGGTACTCGTAAATGAAACCGAGACAACTTAGTGAAGGTTTGTTTCTAGGTGTCGTTTTGTGTAATAACAGAATGATACGACCAATCGGGCTAGAACAAACTTTGAGCGATCGGCCACTAAGCTTAACGGAATCATTGCGAAGTTCTGGTGGTGTGCATTGAGGTGACACCACGTTTGACTTAGCTGCCAACTGAAAGTTCCATTTCTAGGTGCCATTTTTTGGGAAAATTTGGATGAACAGGATGAGTTTATCCAAACAGAGTACTAGATTAATGGTACGACGAATCGCGCTAGAATGAACTTTGAGCAATCGGCCGACCGGCGCTGAGTCACGTGAAGTCTAATCGATGTCGCTTAGTAGGTACTCGTAAATGAAACCGAGACAACTTAGTGAAGGTTTGTTTCTAGGTGTCGTTTTGTGAAATAACAGAATGATACGACCAATCGGGCTAGAACAAACTTTGAGCGATCGGCCACTAAGCTTAACGGAATCATTGCGAAGTTCTGGTGGTGTGCAATGTGTGTTTAATTACCGGAATATACAATGATGATTCACCATGACTGTAATTGAATTGGTAAGTTCAAACGTGCTAGTTGACAATCGTAATATACTTTTTGTGTGATCGTGAGTAGAATAACCGAACGGGTATGATCGAACGTAAGATTGGAAATTCTAAAATATTTTTTCAACATGAGCGATTGGCAAAAATCAGAAATGTTATTGGGCATTCTAATTCACTTTTTTCGAGAAAAAACGCGAGTGAACGAGCGTTTAAGAAAAAAGTGAATTAGAATGCCCAATAACCACCTACTTATATGTTTTGTTAATGCACTTGTACCTAGTGGTACAACTTGCCCGTAGAGAATCAAGCACTATTTTTGTCATAATGTGTTATTGTGTATCCTTTTGCGTAGTAAAGTATTTATTTAAATATGAAAAATTACAAAATCATCTGGTGAAATGAGTTCTTCCTCTCTCAGATTTATTACAAGTAGGCGCTCTATATATATTCAGTTACTCTACGTCGATCATCTACTGTTTTTTGTTATAGCATTATTAGTTTTTTGTTAATGAAAATATAATTCAGAAGAAGTACCATATTTTCTAGTACAACATCTAAAATTCCTCCTCTCCCAGATATATTCTAAGTAGGCACTCGGTGCGATGCATTTAGGTGACGAACTAATTTTCCGTCTGGCGCCCTAATTGAAGTGGATCCACGCGCCCGCCCGTGAAAACGGCTCTTTACCACGTCAAACCTGTCGGACGTACTAAGGCATAGGGGCAAAAAATCCCTAAGTTCAACATATCAAATCAATACTGTTATATAAACCTAATTATAAAAGAAACACTTTTTTTGAGATTAAACGAAAGCACCGCAGAATATTACAATTTGTGAAGATGTTTGCCGAAACCGATAAACAAACGAAAACCTCTGTTTTGTTGAAGTGACTTGATACTGGTTGTCACCTTTTTTAAGCTAAACATCACGTGATGAAATATGGTAGAAATATAGTTAAAGTTATGGAATAAGAACTAATTCACCTGATTTTTTACCAACATACCAACATGAAAGTTTAACAAAATATTCAAAATCATGCATCTGTAAACCTCGTAAAGATTTGTCTAGATGCAAGGTCCTCTATAATAATATAAGCTTAGCAATAACAAATCAGTAACAATATACACGTGTAAAGTGAGTTTTTTCTAATTATTATTGAGAAGGTAGTAATTAACATTCCGTATTATTGTTACAGCGCCTGAGTCACGCGCTCATCTCGGTGTAACAAGTAGGCTCTCAATTACTGTGATTATTGTTGACGAAGTATTTTCTTAATATATATTTTATGATTCAACTGCATTATCATCATCAAGAATGCGGGTGAAGCCGCGGGGAAAAGCTGGTTGATAAATTTCATTTGTTTTCATACTATAAAGCATTTAATTTTAATAATATTAGGTCTGGTTTTTTTCTTCTCTATGTATCCAGTTCGTTGGTAACAATCTACCTTCAGAGGCAAGGGCATCAGATAACACGAATATTAGTTTAAATGAAGACTCAAATCATGATGCTTTTGTTTATAATATAAAAAAATATTAAGATAAAAAAATATTAACCTACACAATGAGATAGGCCATTGTCTCTTATTTTATTACTTAATGATGTTTGATTTGCAATTTAATATAGTCAGTAATAAGATAGAAAATTACTCTACATTATAATATTTCTTGGCAGAAAAAATAACACTTAATTTTTTCATTTTACATTACAAATTAAATACAATTTAAAGTTTCGCCAGCAAAACCCATTCAATCCTATCAACCTATCCTATCATATCATGGAGACCCCAATTCCCCTTCGAAATTGATTCTGAGTACGTCCACCAGCCTGTGTATACAAGCCTTAATTTTGTGCCCATCTCATTTCGCAGGCGTTCGCAGAAGCAAGTGCTGTTCGAGGCAATTTCTTTCCGTTTTCAGTGAGTACCTATTTCGGAAATTCGGAAAGAATAGGGTACGTACGGAGGGAAAGTGAGACCTTTTTTAACCACGCAAAAAAGGTAGTATTTTATGTAAAATATATAGGTGAGCTATATTTTCAGAGAAGCAAGTCAGATAAGACTTATGATTTTTTAACGCCTACTTTGGTAACTATGTAAAAATTTAACTAAAGGCAATGATAGTTTCGGAAATTTATTGTTAAATGTCAAAATAACAAAAAAGCTTATTTTTACTAAGGAAAGTTTATCGAACGTTATATTGATCGAGCAAAGAGAGATCTCTAAGTTGATTAGGGTGGTACTGCAGTTTGTGCGTCCATCCGTCCGTCCTTCTGTTAGGGGCATTTAGCGTCTAAACCATATGGTTTCGCATATATATGCGAATGATCTTCTTTTTCAATTTCTCAAAGATTGCATGAAGCTGGTTGTGATTGCGTGTGTAATGTGAATGTTTCCGGCACCCACGACACAAGTCGTCGAACTTAGTGTGGGGCTGTGAGTGTGAAAGCGTTTATGTTTATGTTATGAAGCAAGAATGGCGATTAAAATGATATATGTAAACGAAAATAATATCTATTTTATCATATACTCAAAAAAATTTTACACATTTAAAGCTGATACTTACGTACTTATAATATCCGCGTATCGTTAAAAAAAAAGTTATAAAAAATAAACCTCAAAAGATTTTATCTTTATAAGGCAAAATATAGGCGCAAAGTCACAGTTGGGGCAAACAGTAGTTAGCCCCAACTGTGGCTTCGCGCCTACATCTAATATCTTTAAACGAGCAATTCTTGTATATCTTATATATAAAATTCTCGTGTCACAGTTTTCGTTGCCATACTCCTCCGAAACGGCTTGACCGATTTTGATGAAATTTTTTGTGCTTATCCGGTATCTATGAGAATCGGTCAACATCTATTTTTCATCATCATCATCATCATCACTTTTCATCATTATCAACGCGGGTGAAACCGCGGGGCGCAGCTAGTATATTATATATATGTGTGTGTAATCAGGATCTCGGAAACGGCTCCAACGATTTTCATGAAAGTTACAGATTAGGAGGTTTTCGGCCAAAGGAATCGATTTATCAACGTTCCAGGTACGAGAAATGCTCGATTCCCAAACTGCATTTTTTTTTATTTTTATTTGTAACAGGCTAGTGTTTGACCACTATCTCACCAGATGGTAAGTGACGATGTGATCGAAGCTGGTACACACACTAGACCTGGAATACGCAGGCTCTCAAGGATAACTGCCGGAACACCGTATTTGGCTTGGCGGCAGAATTTCAACTTGATGGTGGTAAGCTACTTTGAAAAACCGGGCTTAAAAAACTATCAGCGCCATCTATTACGCCATGACCGATGTAAAAAACTGTTTCTACTCGACACTAGATGGAGCTTATTCAAACACATTCTACCAAAAACAAAAAACCGAGCAAAGTTCGGTCATCCGGATATTAAGTATATTAAGACTAGAGAAATGTATACATAAATAAGGAGGTCCAGTTTCAAAGGATCTCCTTAACCCCACTTTAATCACAAACACACTGCGCTCACTTCAGAGTATAGTGCCAACTTATCCGATTAATCTTTTACTGTTAAAAATAGACCATTCGATCCGGTAGTTTACTGTCGATGCTCCAGTTTTGTATCTATTGGCAGTTGAACCGAAATAAAACAAACTGGACAGCAGAATTGACTCTGTATTTTTAGTCGAGGAAAATGAAATGTGAACGACAGAAAATAGAGAATAGGGTTGTTACCTACGAGATTTTAATATAGATCAAGCATTATTTCTTTTAATCTTTAAAGTAATAGTGTTTTTACACGCAGCCCCTTACTAAGTTAAATAAGTATCGTGGATCCCGGAAACATTCAAATCATACACACATCACACCCAGAACCAGTGACACAAATTACCCTTGGGGAGAATTCTCCACCGAAAATCTATCGCTATGCTCCCCTGTTTAGAAGGCGCGCCTAACTAAGCAAACGGGCAGTCAAATTTACACCTAAAAACATTATTTTCTTCTTTAAATGCTTTTAATTTGAAATTGAATTGAATAAAGGTGATGAAAATGCAAAAGAAGATATAAAGCAATTGCACGCTATTGGCTTCAATAATTTGTGACGTCAGTAAATTTTTTTTTATGTTAACTTTCCTTTATGACATCCATGAAAGAACGTCAAAATGGCCGCGTTAAAATTTGCCGGAACCTGATAGCATTTTTAAATATTTATGTATCAACATAAACTTATGCTTTGATGAACACAGCATTTTGCTTCCACATTGATTATGCGTACCGCAAAGGAGTGGAACTCCTTACCCGATGGTGTTTCCCGATAAGTACAATCTGGGAGTATTCCAAGACACGAGTGAAGTGCACGTTTACCTAGAAAATTCTAAGAAAACGTGCTTCATCGTCGACCGCATCTTCACTTTCCATCAAGTGTTATAGTGGTCACACTTTTGTCTATCACGAATTACAAATATATTCCATTTCATTAGAAAAAGATTCATTTTTGACGATCTGTTCCCAATAATAATAATATTAAACAAAAATAAACGCTTTCACACTAACAGCCCCACAGTAAGTTCAATGACTCGTGCCGGAAATATTCACATCACACATACAATCACAACCAGAATAAAAAAAAACTCGGTAAGAAAACATGTGTTCCTGCTGGGAATCGAACCCGAAACCCCTGCTTAGAAGTTGAACACCCACAGTACGATATAATGGAACGGATTGTTCGAAAACTAGCTTTGTTTTAATTTGTATATCATCACGCCAACTTCACTCCATTCGTATTCTAAAATTATTTATACAAAATGTAGGTGAGTATATCGTGGAAAAGGCAACACATGGCGGGTCATCGGACGGCGACATTATGCCGGATCATTTCCCTAGAGACGGCACGCACTGTATTACCATAGGCAATGCTGATAGAAAACTTCCTTCTATACCTACCATGATATTAAAATAATAAGCCTGGCTGATTGGTAACACACACATTGGTAATTTCACATGCCAACACATGGCAAAATAGAAGGACGATTCAACCATGAAGACCAATATGTATACTCTATTTTGTGTGAAATATACTCATTTCATTTTTCATTTCATTTCAACACGTTCTACACCGTTAAAGAATTCATTGTCACACAGATAAAGGGACTAATTAATTCAATACTTAGTGAATAGATGTCGTCACGTAAAAAGAACGCTGAGCGACACGGGAGCGACTGTTCTTTGGGAGTCAGCGCGGGAAGCAAGGATCAATAGATGAATCAATAGCTTGCGCGCACACACATACCGGCGGAGCGTTCCCCCGTGGCACCCCTTTCATGCCAACTGTTTGATCGATAAATCGCTCAGTACAAAGGTAAACAACCGGCCAGCGTTCTTTTCAACCGACTTCACAGTTGTGGACATTTGCCGCCAATAGGCTATTAAAATTTTGCCGCTCTTATCGACCTCTACAATTCAATTCCTTATAGTCCAGTTATATTAGTCAAATTAGGGCAAGAATCTCGGAATGTGAGATAGTCGGCCATAAAGTTGTATAAACCTTTATTTTGGCACCCTAAAACTTGTCTCAAAACCTACTTATAGTAGGGTGTCCGCGACTACAGATATTCCAAGGTCAGAGGTCAAAATATCGATTTTTTACACATTTATTGCAAATATTTCGATTCCCATGGGTTTTATGCTGTTTGTATGTTTTATAAATATTGTAGAAGATTAAATTTTCTACAACTTTTGTTTAAAAATTGTTTTATATCTTGAACATTTTCGAGATAGAGAGCAGAGAGCGCGCGATTTATCCAAGTTTACATCTGACTAATAATAACAAAGTAATCAATAAAAAAGTTGGTGTAATAGGATGATAGAGTATGGGCAGTATACTACCTACATAATACACTATATTACACCACTTTTTGCCTTAATTAGTATGAATGTAAACTAGGTCAAAAAGGCTCCAGCCTACTCAGCCTGCTGATAAATCCGCCTCTGAAAAAGGAGGTTCTCATTCGACTGTATTTTTTTTTGTATGTATTTTACGCGATGTCTCCGTCAATTATGAATCGATTTTGATATTTTTTTGGATGGTAGTTGGTTCAGAGGTTGTATATATAAAAGAATCTAGCCAAAACCAAAATATAAGCAGTAAAGTCGGTTTTTAAGCTTTGCTTGCGTTTAATTATTACGAGATGGGATAGTTCCCATTTGTAGTTCATCCATCATTTGTAGTTGTTTGTACAGTTACAAACAACTACAAATGACTGGTATAGTTCCAGTTTTGGACCAAACACTAATCTACTAATCGTCATTTACAAGTACTAAAGCGGGCAAATAACGAAAGTAGGCAACGAACTACTAAAAGGAACAGTATGTTTTAAAAAGTGGGAAAAGATCCACAATTTTATGAATGGTAATTAATTAATTATAGACAAAATCAGGAAGGGGGCAAACAGCGAAGATCTTTAATTATATATCATTAATATTATGTCATGAATTTACATTTTTATTATTGTTATTTTGGATTGACAATTACTTATCTACCTATGCATAATATATTTCTTACGTGACGTTTAATTTCAAGGCAAATTATCAATAAACAGTTTATTAGATTAGAATTATTTATTCCGAGAATTTTATATTGTTATCTAAACTAATATTCTAGGTGAAGTTTAAAAAGCAAACGCTTTTACACTCACAGCCCCGCCCTAACCTCGAAGACTATCGCGGGTGTCAAACATTCAAATACAATTCAAAACAATCAGAATCGGAATACTTAGGGATTCCTACGGAAAGGAAGGTATCTCAATTCACCATTAATTTTATAAAAAAAGTAATTTACAATTTTAACACG
This sequence comes from Lomographa bimaculata, assembly GCA_948107665.1. NCBI lineage: Eukaryota > Metazoa > Arthropoda > Insecta > Lepidoptera > Geometridae > Lomographa > Lomographa bimaculata. The sequence goes on from OX403605.1 coordinate 2,882,086, forward strand.
GAAGGGTGCGAGTCGCGGAGGATCGCGGTGGGAGCGACGTGCACACGCTTACCTAGCTCAAGGCGGACTGAGGAAGCGAGTGGCGCGGCGCGCGTGAGTTGAAACAGCCGCGCATGCGCGCAGCCATGCGCGAGCGGTTCGTTGCTAGGCAACCTACTCGCTTAAGGATGTGGTAGAGCGATTAGTGCTGTATCCTGCGTTATACAATTAATTTATTCAACTCAAGAACGGCTGGACCGATTTTTAAGATTTTTGATTTGTTGGATTTATCTCCGCCCCGAATGGCAGAATAAATATTAAAACATCTAGAAACTATATAATTAAACGCAAGCAAAGCTTAAAAAACACCGACTTCACCGATTTATCTTCGGAACCCTTGATTATTTATATTAAATACGCATTATTGAGGATAACTCAAAAACTACTGATCAGATCTAGATCAAATTTTAATGGGACCATAGAGAAAACACCAGCTTTCAAAATAAAAAAAAAAATAGTGGAAAGAAGTTATGAGGTAACACATAAAAAAGTCCAGTAGAATTGAGTACCTCTTCCTTTTTTGTGAAGTCGGTAACAAAGGCTGTAAATATTGCTAATCTGGCACTTTTATCAGCGTCTCATTTCTCTCACGTGAAAAAATGGCATGTGATTTTTCCAGTTCCATATTATAAAAACTCAACCATTTGCAACACCCTTCACATTTTTCTAATGGATTATTTAACGACAACCGTTGAATTCCAAAGCGTCGGAAGCACTCCGGGAAAAAATGTAAATTCCCTCTTACTGCTCCTGCGGATTCTAATGCATATTTTACATTTCATAACGGCGTCGATAAGTAAATTTGCATGTGTTAGCATTTATGGTACACACATAATATCTTTATTCTTATGTTCTCCTAGTATAGAGTGCTGGTTTTAAAATGCAAAGATTTTTATATAATACTATATACAAATTAAAGTTTTAATTGTAAAATAAAAACAACTTTTTACCGAAACCTTTTATGTGCACTACCATATCAAAATATTCTCGATACACCCAGGTTAACTGGAAGAAAATGCTTTGTAGCATTAAGTTCGCCTATGTAGATACCTACAATACTGTTTGTGCCATAAAGAATTTTCTATCTATCTATTTTTTATTTGATTAGTAAGTTTGTAGGTACTCTACAGTCATCTTTGTTTTTATCTGTTTCAAAGTCGTCAAGCAATGTTTTCGACGGTTTTTTTTAATGCAGAATAGGCAAGCATTTGACCACTATCTCACCAGATAGAAAGTGATGATGCGGCCAAAGATGGGACATACTTGCCTAGAAGATACCTATTCACTCTAGGCTTGAAGACACCCAGATTGTACTGTTCGGGAAACAAAGACGCAGGCAATGAGTTCCACTCCCTCGCTGTACGGATGATAAACGTAGAAGCAAAACGTTATGTTATGTTATGTTCTCCTAGTATAGAATGCTGGTTTTAAAATGCAAAGATTTTTTATTTGATTAGTAAGTTTGTAGGTACTCTACAGTCGTCTTTGTTTTTATCTGTTTCAAATTCACCAAACAATGTTTTTGACGGTCTGAAAAATCTGCTGAATAGTATAGAAAATGATAGTCTGAAATTTGAATTTTTTTTGACGACCCAGTTGGCGCAGTGGACAGGTCTCCGCCCTCTGCGCCGTGGGTCCTGGGTTCGATTCCTGGCAGGAGCACAAATTCCTCCCAAAGGGATATTTGTGTTTCTGGTTCTGGGTGTATTTGTGTGTATAATGTAAATGTTTACGGCGCCTACGATACAAGTCTTTGAACGTAGTGTGAGTGTAAAAAAAATAAATTTAAATTTTTTTATACCAGCCAGAACATGTAGCATCACAAGTCCACGTGAGAAACAAGCGGCTACTTACACAAACTTTTTTATTTTAATTGTCAAACAGTATAATCTGGGAGTCTTCAAGTCTAGAGTGGATACAATTTAGATTCTGAGGCGTTTGTTCCCGACGTAGTTTACACTGTGTTTCGAAAACCAGCGTCTTCTCCCATTCATGAAACTAGTACCATAAGAATTGTTTACGACATCTGCAAGGATCAAACAGATAAATCTATATATATATATATATAAAACAAAGTCGTGTTAGTTACTCCACTTATAACTCAAGAACGGCTGAACCGATTTAGCTGAAAATTGGCAGGGAGGTAGTTTAGAGCCAGGAGAAGGACATAGGATACTTTTTAAGAACGTACATTTCTTTAAATTTTTTTTTTACATTTCGACATGCTTTCCATTTTCTCATACGTCACTCGGATTTGGTAAAGTACTAGGCAAACATAAACATGAAGGTTGTAATAATATAGTCACGTGACATTGTAACGCATGCCGGGTATGGCTTCCTAAATATGCACATTCATTGACTGTTAGGCGGAACAAAGGTCGCCGGGACAGCTAGTAAGTTATATAATAAACTTCATATAATAGGCGACCTATTATAATGGTTCGAGCACAAAAAAGGCACATCCTCGTGACCCCAATTTGGGAACGATAAATCGTTCTGTCCCCTTCTCTCGTATTCTTATGATTATTTCGTGATCTCGTGTCTTTTCGTAAGTATAACTGGATCACATAAATGTAAGATACGATAACTGTTTGGGTTCCTTATAATTGAGTGCTTACTCCAGCAGAGGATTTATTGCACTTGATAGAGTAAATGGGTTTGTCTATAAAATCTAGATGTGTCAATTTTTTTTTGTTCTGTGCAAACTTCCGACCTCACCTGAAGGAAAGTGACGATGAGGTCTAAAATGTAGCTTTCTTGTCTAGAAGATACCAAATCAATCGAGATTTAAAGAGCTAATGATGTTGTCTATGCTCTGAAGAGATAAGGAAGAACGCTCTATGGATTTGGAGGTTGATTTTTTGGATTGTGAAGACATTTTTTTTTTCTTAATTTTGGCTTCGCAATTAGCCAGTGTCAAGTTGTAATATAATATTTCAATTGTATTAATTATTTAAAGTCATACTCTTTTGTCAAAGTCAAGGTCCAGTCATAGTTAAGTCAAGCCCTAGTAAAGTGATAGAAACTTTACTATAACTACTACAGTTTTGGAGCGTATGTGAAAATCACGTTTTTAACTTTTTATAATATATATTTGTAACCGGTTATCATTTCAATTTGACAAAGGCCCCTTCCAGGGCCGAAATAAAAAAAAAATACAAATGTTGTTAACTCCGTCTACTACAGTTCAGAAGTCTAACGAGATTCCATACGCCAACAGCGTATAATAAGTAAATAAATAAATAAAAAATCAATGTATTGGCAAAAAAAAAAACATTACAACACAAAAAACATATTTATATCAAAATTTTACCAGGGGCAGACAGACCGCTTCAGTCTGAGGGACAAGGCCTATTAGTCTACTGTGAAAACTAATTTTACCAAAGCCAAGACTGAAACGTTTCTATCTATATATACAAAAAATTTGTGTCACAGTGTTTATTACCATACTCCTCCGAAACGACTGATACGATTTTGATGAAATTTTATATGCACACTTGGTAGTTCTGAGTATAGGTTGTTATCTATTTTTCATATCCCTAAGATATAATGGCCCATCCCAAATTTTTATTTTCGGACAGTTTTTTTTATGTTTCATCAATTAAAAATACTAACAACCCTACATTTTCTAACACCCTTCTACGATCAACCCCTATTTTTTTATAAATCTAAAAAAAAGATTTCCAAGAAATAATGTATATGGAAAAACAACTTTGCCGAGTCAGCTAGTATTGTTATAAGAATGTTTTTTCGTCAGATGGCGTTGAAACCCAAACTCAAATTATCTGGAAACTATCTCATTCCCTAAAAAAATAAGCTTTCCTTAACCTTCGCTTATCGTCAGATTGCCATGGAAAAGAAAAACTGAATTAAGATAAGAAGCGTGGGTCTCCCAAGGCGGTGTTTTGTTACAAATATTGCTTTTTTTATCTTTCCGTTGCAGTTTGTTTGCAAAAAGCTTGCCAGTTAGAAAGAAATGTGGAAGATGGATTGTGGACAAACAAGTGTGATTTGAGTTTTACAATTTGATAAATTTAGGCTTAGTGTAGTGTTTAGGATTCCGTGTCTACCCAAACGAGACCTTGTTACTTATTCTAATTAACGCTGTCTTATAAAAAAAAAAGTAAAAAAATCTATATACATTTTGGCTTCACGAACTATACGCATTTAGCCAGTGTCTATTTATAACTGATTTTATCAGTCAGGAAAATATATACTTAGTTAATAAAAGTAATCCTTGTTCAACTAGGCACAGTCAAGTAAAAGTTTTACCCCTTTTACCCCTTGATTATTACTGAATAATCAAGTCATACTCTAGTATAGTCATAAGCATTTTTCTAGAACTTCTATTGTGGTTTTGGAGCGAAACGAAAATCACGTTTTTCAACTTTGTATGATTTGCCCACACTAATACATTTTCACGAACCAATATTTGGTTAATAATTAATTATTATTACTCATTACCACTCGAATAATCACAAGTGTTGTAAAATAAAACGTAATCAACAACATATTCCTAGAATACTTAGACATAACATGACGTTATTTTTTTTTCGCTCTTGTCAAAATAAGCTTATTTTTTGTCGACGCTTATAACCGAACCTGTGTCGCAATTTTGGATTATGGAATCCCATCAAAAGTTCGCTCCACGTATCAAATTCCATCAAAGTTGGAGGCTTTGGGGAAAACATCACGTATTGAAATTACAATGTCGCCATACTGCTATGACATGATGAGCTGTCGACATGTTTTTAGGGCTCTCTAAGACGTGGTGTCGGATGTAGTTTTACCATCTTCGTCCACATCATCAATTAGCAACAAGTTATATAATGGTCAAACACTTCCCTAAAAATATATCTGTTCTTAAAATGCTATATAAATAAAATCAATTGATTTGGGTGGACGTTATCAACACAACGTTGAGCTAACTGCAATGTTATACTCGTTGGCCGTAGTAGTTTCTATAAACTGTTTCGGTAGATGACGTCACACGTCCCCGTAAGACGTTAATAATAAGGAAAGGTTAATTTCGTCGCGTCAGGCAGGGTTTGAATAGCTCAGAGGTTAGAGCAATAGGGCATGACACCCTATGGCCGCGGGTTCAAATCCCGCCTCAAGCGATAATTTTTCCTTTCTAAATTTATCACTATAGTTCTGCCTAGCATGGCTAATGCTATATAAATAAAATTAATCTCTGTTCTTATTTGGCCAGCAGGGATTTAAAAGGAGAAACACGTTTCAAACAGGGTTCGGTGGGAGCAGAGGCTTCGGCGGAGTTCCAACGATACCCACTAATACTAACGTTCGCACCCTAATAACACTAACTTTCGCGGCGTGTGTTTAAATCCTACTTGAAGCCTAACAACCTTCTTGGGATTAACACTAAACACAAATAGTGACCCTGTGAGCTGAAGCCATCGCATATTTTTCGAAATGGCTGAAATATGTTTGTTTTTTACGTTCTTTCGTTTTCGTTTCGTTTCTTTTTATTTCCAAAAACTGAATCTATATAATAATCGAACCTGCTCACAAAATTTCACGCGAATCGGTTGATAAATTCGACCTGTAGAGGAGAACAACCGGACATCCGGACATACGAAAGCAATGTTGCCCAAGCTGAAAGGGAGACGCTTCGCTCGCGCTTCACGCTTCTCGGTCAATAAGTAAACTTTTTGGTTATGGATTTCCGAAAAGAAGCGGCAATTTTTTTATATTAATTCGGCCGTTATGATTGATCGTTACAACTCCTGCTGACAACTGTCGCATCGGACCAATGATAAGCACACGTTAGTGAATCACAAGCATACCTTCCTTGTCCTCTTCCCCCGTCGGTAAATTTTCTTATAAAGGAAATATATAGGGATATTTATTAACATCATCTAATACTTATATAAAATTCTCGTGTCACAGTTTTCGTTGCCATACTCCTCCGAAATGGCTTGACCGATTTTGATGAAATTTTTTGTGCTTATCCGGTATCTATGAGAATCGGCCAACATCTATTTTTCATCATCATCATCATCATCATCACTTTTCATCATTATCAACGCGGGTGAAACCGCGGGGCGCAGCTAGTTTGCTATATATATTTCTTATTAGTAAAAATATCGTTTGTTGTTAACTAGATCTGCCAAAATGACGTATCACTAACCACTCAGTTATGGATGTCTCAAATGGTAAGTTTGCTCTAGACAAGTTTCATCACTGTCGAGAATCTAATCTATCAACGTCTACTGACAAAATGACGAAGGATTTTATTCGTATTATTCGAAAAGCAATAGATGTTTCTGATAAATAAGAATTGAATAGAAAATTGATAGATATTTATTCCGACAAGCTATGGATGAAAATGGATATAAATGTAAATAATAACGTTGATATATTCACCTAACAGTATACCTAACATCTTAAATAAATTACTATTTGTTTGATGAGTTTTGCCGCGAAAGTATTTGAAAATGTCGGTCTCGCTACAAAACTATCTACAATAGAATTTTACTAGGGCGTGACTATTATGACAGAACCTTAAATATTTTACTATTTGAATGTGACTTGGGACTAGGGCTAATTTTTAAATATATGTAATGCACTCGAAATTGTTGGTTTTTTAAATTTGACACTGACTGAATGCACAAAGATAGCAAAAACAAAATTACAAAAAAAAATAATTTGCGGCCTGTGACCATAGTAGAATTTATTTCTACTATACCGTGACTTTGTCATTGCACAGTATAACTTAGTATAAGTCATGTCTTTGAAGGCATGTCTTAAAATTAGTAAAAATATACTGTATATTAAAAAATGTAAAGTTCAATTTAACATCAGCACATCCACTTCGCAGCAATGATGACATACATAGTACAAATAGTACATTAGTCATCAAACTTTTAATTGCGCGTTGTTGTTGTTGTTAACGTGTCTGCGGGTACCGGGTTTGATTCCCGATAGGAACAAGATTTTCTTCTCAAAATAAAATTTGTGTTTTTGGTACCCGCCACCGCGATACAAGTCTTCGAACTACTGCTGAGCTGTGAGTGTAAAAGCGTTTGGATAAAAATACGATCCCGTTTTTGCATCGAGGTCTAAAATATGTAGTCTGCTTCGCATTTATTTATAAATATTGTGTAAAACTCTTGCAAGATATAAAAATCTTATTTCCGGGGAAATGGTGCGTAAAAAATATGGAAAGTTGGTAAAGAAATATAAGAGGGAGGCGAACAGGATGTTTAAATCTGTCTCTTTTGCGACCCTTAAGAAAATAATGCCTCTGTTTAGGTATTTGGGTATAAAGAACAAGAGTTACTTTTGGGGTGTCAGAGTCTGATGTATTTATCTTTGAGTCGCAGAAACAAAAACTGCTATATATACATAAGACTTAAGTTTTACTTAGAGAAATAATAATTATTATGCGAAAAAAGCACATGAAACAAAAGCACACATGAAACAAGTGTCTTACCATTAAATACAGACAATAAGAAAAGTGTTAATGGACACATTCTTAGTAATAGCAATGTAGCAGTTTAAGTTAAATTACTGATTAGCCATAGTTTGGTTAGATTGTAATTATAATATAACTTCAAACGTCAAAGTCAAGTAAAGGAGTAAGAGTTCAGTCATGGTCAATTCATGCCCTATTAAAATGGTGAAAACTTTACTAAAACTTATATTATCAAAATAAATCTAGCCGTTTGGGAGCTACGATGCCAAATACTCATATATCCGATGGGGCCGAAAGGTTCTAGAAAGGGGGCCACGGACTGGCAAGCGCAGTGTTGGAAGACCGCCCACAAAGTGGATGGACTACATAGTGAATGTCGCAGGAAGACACTGGATGCAGGCCGCTAACAACCGTTCTTTATGGAGATCTTTGGGGGAGGCCTATATCCAGCAGTGGACTTCTTGTGGCTGAGATGATGATGATATACACAGAAACACACAACAAACATATACCACAGTTATACATATGTTATAACACCTCTCTCTTTAGTCCGGGGTCAAAAATTAATTAATTAGCCCTCGAATCCAACCAGATTCTTGTAGAAAAAAAGCAGTTATTTGTTTAAAATATTTTACATTTGTGTACACATTTAAATCGCGTCATTCAGAAAAAAATCGATTAACAAGGTCTGGATGGACTGTTTATAAAAATTAGATCCAAATCTGTTTAGCCATTTGTAATAGAGTACTATTAAATGAGCCGCAGTGATGCCGAATATTCAGTTTAAGTAAAGCCCTAGTTGCCTGCGGCATTCGGTCTAGCAGAGACCCGAATTATATTACCCGAACATTCATAGCACATCCCTATAGAAACTATTGTTACGTAAACGTTCTGATACTAGTGTGGACTATTGATTTGCCGAATTTCATATATCAGACCTCTCTACACGGAAAGGTTGTACGAGTGGTTGAATTGAGATCTGAGAGTCTGGGAGTCTAAGTCGCAAGTGAATAGGCATTTTCTAGGAAAACGTGCTCTATCGTCGCTTACCATCAGGTGAGATAGCGGTCAAACGTACACCTATCTTGAATAAAAGATAAATAAAATAATTCCGGAGCATTTGTAGTGATAGGACTCTTTTGCAGACTCCGCCTGGGTAGAGCTCGTCCAAGCTGAAATGACGCGCCCCACTACTTAATTAGTTTATTTAGATGTGTGAGTGCAAATATTAATGACGACACTTCATCTGTATGGGAGCGTCGATTGTTCAGTGAACAATGGATCTGCACGTGTACAAGACGGTCGACTAGTCGGGTGACAAATCCGACCACGCTCGCTCTATGGAGCGAAGGTGGGGCGCGTCATTTCAGTTTAGACAATCTCTACCACACTATTGCCAAACGTTAATGTATTTCAGATTGAAACGCAATGTTATCAGTGAAATTACAGGACTTAAAGAGCCTTAACATCTAATATTGACGACCCAGTTGGCGCAGCGGACAGGTGTCCGCCCTCTGCGCCGTGGGTCCTGGGTTCGATTCCCGGCAGGAGCACAAATTCCTTCCCAAGGGATATTTGTGCTTCTGGTTCTGGGTGTAATGTGTGTGTGTGTGTGATGTGAATGTTTCCGGCACCCACGATACAAGTCTTCGAACTTAGTGTGGGGCTCTGAGTGTGAATGCGTTTTAAAAAAAAATATCTCAGAGCGACGAGCGCAGTGCTTTGACGCGCATGAGTTCGAAATATACAAGTTCTCTGGGTAAGTAGGTACCACTAAGCTGTAATATGCCAGTGAGATGCTTACCATCTGGCGAGCGACTTGCTGTTTTCGTCTACCAATGACATAAATGATTAAACGCAAGTAATGCTTAAAAAACCGACTTCACCGCTTTAACTTCGGAACTTTGATCAGATTAGATGTACTAAACACGCATTATTGACGATATTTCAAGAACTGTGGATCAGACCTTGATCAAATTTAAATGGGGTTAATTGGAAAGCAACAACTATCAAACAAAATAAAATTTCTTGTGGAATAAAGTTATGAAGTAACACCCATAAAAAAAAATACAGTCGACATGAGTACCTCCTCCTTTTTTGTGAAGTCGGTACAAAAACAAGATTTACTCCTCACGCTAAATAGATGGATATTAAAAATACGTTTGCTGTTTGTGTGTGTCTGTGGTATCGTAGCACCGAAACTGATGAACAGATTTTGATTCAGTTTTTTAAAGATATTTTTAGTTTGGAATTTGACTTTGAAAACGAGTGTTCTCAGCTATGTTTGGTGAAAATCAGTGCAGCAGTTTCTCGGCGTCGTCAGGGGTATTTTTATAAATTTTGGTTTTGCTTTACTTAACTATTAGTGCTTAAACTCAGCCCAAGTTACTAAGATAAAAATAATCTATCATATTCCAGGGTCGGCCCCGACGGTCCCAGTCTCTCAACCGCATAAGGCACAAATATGTATCCACTGTCCATATTAATTACCATGTTTGAGCCTTTTAAGGTTCTACACCGCCCTAGTTTGCGTTCCGGAAAGATGTGACGGCGCCAGAGAGTCTACGCAGTAGCTTCCCATACTAAAGGTCGTCCCAATTTCTACGGAATCAAAGTCGTACTAACCGGTCTTTTACATGACACAATAGGTACTGGTAAAAGCCCGACGTATGACGTCACTAGGACTGGCATGAAGAAGTATTCTTCCTGCGCTTTTCACGCTAAAAAGAGCGTGAGTTTTATTTTTAAATCAAGGTTTTACTGGTTGTAAATAAAAAAATGCACTAAAAAGTTTTATAGGCTAATTTGATTCGCCTTGATAAGCCCGGATTCGATGCGTTTAATTTGATTAGTTCAGAAGATCCTATGGCCATCTTCCGTCTCCATCATCAGACTAGCTCCATGGTATCATGTTAAAGTATTGTCACCGAAGCTACATACTCGTAAGTACACCAAATTTGAGTCCAATCGCCATCAAGAAGTGGGTCTAATTTACCTTGCAAGATTTGATTACAGACTGACAGACAGATAGACAACGGGACAGGTGAAACAAAATAAAAGGTTATGTTACATAACCTTTTATTTCGTTTCATCTATCGGATATAACATTGAAACATAATTTATACAATACTAGTGTATTGTATAAATTATGTTTCAATGTTATATCCGGCTTAAAACACGAAAATTTCGACTTACTTTGTAGTCGACTAGTTTCGTGACTCGGTTCGGGTTCGGCGCCTGACTCGGGCACACGCTGAGGCCCGAGCCGCACGCCTCCGCGTATCGCGCGTCTAACTCATCCTGTTGAAGGATAACTAATTTGTCCGAAACTAGTCGACTACAAAGTAAGTCGAAATTTTCGTGTTTTAAGCCGGATATAACATTAAAGCATAATGTGTAATTCTCACGATAGTTTTAACTTTAAAAGTATTATCTGAGCCATGTATACTTTCACGCGCTTCTAGCGGCATCATTTATTTCAATCCTTGTAGAAATATAAGTACTTTTTCGGACAGTAACTGATTGGCCTTTCCCAGTTTCCTCTCCGTGTATTGCTGCAGGCCTCTCAGGAAATTGCCTTTGCAATAACTCGCTGTTTGTTCCACTAACTGATTTTCCGTTGAAATTTCTTCAATATTGTCCATTTATTGCACGTCTTGGCCAATATCATATTTTGAAGTGGTCTGTCCCACTCCATTTATCTCACGTTTATACATTTACAATATCATATTTTGAAGTGGTTTGTATTTGTTCGACTGAGTTGATGAAAAAGGTGATTTGTGTGCGTTCTTCTCAAAGGAGCAGTTGGTTTAAACATTCAAAAGTTAAATAAATATATTTTTTACTAGCTGTGCCCCGCGGCTTTACTCGCTATAATCAAGCTAAAAAGTAGCCTATATGTTTATCCTAGGTATAAGCCATGTACATTCCAAATTTCATCCAAATCCGTTCAGCTGTAAAAGTGTGAAGAGGGAACAAACATACTTACACACCTACACACAAACTTTCGGATCCTACTATTAATATAAATGCGAAAGTTTGTGTGTGTGAGACTGTTTGTTACCACGTATCTCCATAACTACTTAACCGATTTTAATGAAATTTGGAATGTAGGTAGCTTAAGCTCTGGATTAGGACATAGGCTACTTTAATCATCATCATCATCAGGTGGGGCTCAACTAATTTATAATATTAGTAGGATAACAAAAGAGACTACCTTCCACAAGTGTTCACCAAGTGTGGAAGTTAGAGATTGTATAAAGTCAATGAAAATATTTTCTTGGCAATAAATTATGACTATTATATAATAACTATAAAATGTTATCCCCTTGTCAAGATCGTCTAGCTAGGGGAACCCTAAGATGTGCGAGTGACTTAATTACTCAGTTTTATTAGACTGGAATCTAGACTAATTAAACTAAGCAACTAGTAACGATCAATGTGTGATAAGTGCTTATCACATATTCCACATATTATATACTAGCCGTGCCCCGCGGCTTCGCCCACTATTATCAAGTAGCCTATGTGTTAATCCTAGGAATAATTTATGTATATTCCAAATTTCATTCAAATCTGTTCAGCGGTTAAAGCGTGAAGAGGGAACAAACATACTTACACACTTACACACAAACTTTCGGATTTATAATATTAGTAGGATACATTATATATATACCGTCACTAGCCGTGCCCCGTGGCTTTGCCCGCTGTTATCAAGTTGAAAAGTTTCCTATGTGTTAATCCTAGGTATATGGGTACTTTCTAATTTCATCTAAATCCGTTCAGCCGTTAAAGCGTGAAGAGGGAACCAACATACTTATACGCTAACACATTTACACACAAACTTTCGTATTTATAATATTAGTAGGATTAGTAAGTAGTGCACAATCCTGCAGGGGGTGATTTAGACTTGACAACTGAGTAGAATAAAAATAAAATATGATGAAAAAAAATTTTTTTTTTAATCTAAAAGAACAAAACTTTCCTTTTTCCTTACTGGTAAGTAAATTGTGGCGCAGACAGTTCAGTTGTAACCGTCAAGTAAATTATGGCAACTCTTAGACAACTTCTAAAATAATAGCTTGACTGCTATGAGTGCTAAGTTTTACAGAATAATTGAACTGACATGTGACGAGAGGTCACGAGAGGTCACAGCTGTTCATAAATTACGAGAATATTATATAAATACCTACTCCCAATAAATGTTGACTTTTTTATTTTTGTTCCGCTCAGTTGTCGATTCTAAACCACCCCCTACAGGATGGTGCACTACTTACCAATGACGGTATATACATATACATAATATATCTAGTCTATTTTTAAATGAGTTTAAACAATATTAATAATATCTATTAATTATAAGCCCCCATGAGCAGTCCCTCGAATAGGGGCAAGATAGGGTCGTTTTAGCAGTCACTATCTACCCCCGGCTAACATAAACATACCAACGGCGACCTATCCAACCTTAATGTATGTACTCTCACTACGAATAAAACTCCTACTAATATTATAAATCCGAAAGTTTGTTTGTAAGTGTGTAAGTATGTTTGATCCCTCTTCAAGCTTTAACGGCTGAACGGATTTGAATGAAATTTAGGATGTACATAGGTTATACCTAGGATTAACACATAGGCTACTTTTTAACTTGATAATAGCGGGCGAAGCCGCGGGGCACGGCTAGTAAATAATAAAAATAGCGAGCTCTTGGAAAACATCAAAGTAGGTACCATACCGCCGGCAACCACTCCCAGCTCGTGCAACTTCCCAACTTCCTTGGGATCCTAATTCTCAAAATTAGTTTTCCCTGATTGGACTAACTTGGGTGTTAGTTATGCGTGCCGTCCGCAAGTTTCACATGTTTGGGAATACATAGTTAACTTGAGTTAGTGGGAACGGGTCTCGGGCAAGTGTGAAAACTAACGGAAAAAGGAGTTTATTTATGTTAGCTATTCTATGGCTTCCATTTTGGAGAATCGAAGGCGTTGGCTCAGTTGGGTGAGCGTTCGCCTTCTATGCAGGGGTATCGGGTTCGATTCCCGGCGGAAACACAAGTTTTCTCCCCAAGGAAAATTTGTGTTTCTGGTTCTGGTTGTAATTGTGTGTGTGTCTTAAAAAAGTGTCTTAGGTAGATTTAAGTAGTTTACCCTAAAATTGAGCTGCGGAACTTATTTAACTCATATAAACTGTAAAAATATGTTCTTATAATTTCAAAATAACGCTTGATTTAAATTTTATTTTGTCTTGTTTGCTAATCTAATTTTTCATTTAATGTTTTAACGACCTAGATAAGAAGTACTAAATATAATGTTCACCTTAGGAAGGAACTAATTACCAAGATACGGGTGTTACTCTCACCCAGTTTGGTAACTAGGGCCGCAATTTGTAAAATGTACAATAATGTATGAAATAAACCATTTTTACTTTTACTTTTACTTGTGTGTAATGTGAATGTTTCCGGCATCCACGACACAAGCCTTATCGAGCTTAGTGTGGGGCTGTGAGTGTGAAAGCGTTTATGTTTACGTTTATGTTTATGTTAATTACACGAGTTTATTCCTCATCATTCCTCCATTCCTTTACCTAACAACAAGACAAACTGTCAAATGTTATCCATTTAAGTGGACATACCTCAGTTTCTTTGTTACTATTTTCAACCGACTTCAAAAAAGGAGGCTCTCAAATCGACTGTATGTTTTTTTTTTGTATGTATGTTACGCGATATCTCCGCCAATTATGGATCGATTTTATGGTTTTTTTTTGTTTAGTAGAGTATACTTCGGAGGTGGTCCTATACAATTTTTTTGAAATCGGTTTTTTAAGCTTTGCTTGCGTTTCAATTCTGTGTATTTGAGAGGTTAGCGATTGACCACTTTTTCAGCAAAAGAAAATATACAAAGATTTTTTTCCATAACCTACGAGTACAAACAGGAAAATATGACTAATCCTACGCCATCTATCCGCCTGCCCAAATATTCAGCGTAATAAATTCCTACATAAAAAAATTCATTGAAAAGCATAAAAATGAAACATGCACATCTGAATAGCTCTCATTGCCAACAATTTTGCGAAAGGAGAAAAAATAAAATGTCTATGGTGAAAAGCGCGGGAACAAAGCGCACTCTCGACCATCGGAATAGTATCGCGAGAGAGGTTGAAGAACGAATGAGTGGATCCTCGACACACATTCAACTCGGGTACTATTGGTTCGCGAACTCACTTTGATGTAGTCCCGGTTTGTATTACGCTTTGAACTTTTGAGTGATGCGTATAATGACGGATTTTTATGGGAAGTATTTTTTGTAGGTCAATAGTAACTGTAGCTCGGAATTATATTTAACTTTTTTGGCGGGTTGCAGTTTGTTTTTTATTTCTCTATCTTTTGCATTTATTTTGTTCTGAAGACCGTTTTTTTTGTCATTGGGAGTCGATTTTTATAACAGTCAGATGAATACTACGGACCTAAGACAGTTTAAAGTTACTTATATAATTATCCTATGTAAGTTAACATAGGATAATTATATAAGTAACTTTAAACTTCAAACAAAAAAACATATTCATACCCAAAATAAGTTCAAATATTTGTATCGTGGGTGCTGCAAACATTTACATTACACCCAGAACCAGAAGCACAAACGTCCCTTAGAATTTAAAATTGTGCTACTGCCGAGAATCAATCCCAACTTAAGTTGAGAGAATAACTAATAAAGGCTTACCATTTTTCTATATTATTATTAAGTAATTCAGCCAGCTTAATAAAAAACAATTTTATTTAATTATAACAGTATTTTTATTTTTTACGTACAATTGCAAATAATTCTGAAACATTGACTTGCCTTGTGTAACAGTCTCATTTATAATGGCCAATGCAGGCATTTTATTTCATTTCACACACTGTATTCACCTTATTCAAACTTTTTAGTAAAGCAATTTGTTTATTTTTCGCTGACTTGTCTTATAAATATTTTTATTCTAAACTGAAAACTAAATTTAATCGCAATTAAACATAGCCTATGACACTCAGGGATAGTCTAGCTATCTATTAGAGTAAGAATTTTCAGATCAGTAGTTTCAGACATAACGTTATACAAACAAACAAACAAACTTTACCTCTTTATGACATTAGAATAGAATAATAGATTATATATATAATAATTAAAAAATTTGCCCGTTGGCGTAGTATGCAGCAAATATCAGGTTCGATGCCTGGTGGAAACACAAATTTCTCCATAAGGAAAATTTGTGTCTTTGTTCTAAATGTGATGTAAGTTGTGCGTGTGCCGACTTTTTGCCGATGAATTGGCACCCACGACACAGTCACCGAACTTCGTGAGTGCATTTTCAAGCGTTTAATTTTAGTACAAAGAAATCTTCTTCTTTGTCGGTATCACTTTTGACAGAGAAATACATAAAAAGAAATATTTATGTGTAAAAAGTCGCACCAATGGTAGAAACCGTCCATTGACATAACGCCCGAGAGCGACAAAGTTCTCGATCATTACTGTGGTATGATTCTAGGATTGTTTTGCATGCAGTGAACTAGAGCTTGCAAATCGAATGTCGATCGGAAATGCACTGAGCTGGCCTTATTTGTATAATCAAGCGCTGCAGGAAAAGTATCAACAATTTTTTTTTATTTATTCAGCGTAATTTGTAAAGTATCTCTCAGGCACAGATTCTTGTTCTAACCATTAGCTCATTTAGTTGCATGATTTTCTTTTGAATGCTGTATTTTCGTATTCTGTACAATCTATGATTAATAGATGTGTAGACTACACCCTTGGGTATATATCTTATTTATCTCTGGACTACACTGTCATACAAATAACGATATCGCCTCGTCGTGACAAGCTCGCCAACGCCAGTTGACACTTGACTCCATAGACTAAACAGACAAGATAAATAATATATACTTTGGAGATTTGCCGCGAAAGTGAATAAATGGCGTTGTTGATTATGAATAATTTTCCAACACCTGTGATTCTTTGAGTGTTCATGGGTAATAATGGTAGAATTTTTACCGTTAATACTTAGTAAACGTGCATACGTGTAGGCAAATCAAACATAGTAAACGTGATTTTCGCCTTAGCTCCAAAATTCCAATAAAAGTTTCTACTACTTTACTTGGGCATGACTAGACTATGACTGAACCTGGAGTCTTACTTGACTTGATTGTGACTTGTGACTAGGAAATTTTATATGAAATACCTACACTTGAAATATATTATTACTTGACACTGGCTAGATGCACAAGATTGTGAAGCCAAAATATATATTTTTTTAATTATTTAAAGTTTCTTAAAACCGCAAAAGACGTTGATCTCAATGGCTGGAATGATGTTCCAAGAGATTTTTGATATTTTACAAACTACCATGTACCTTGATAAATTTAACCTGTAGTATCGCATTCACACTCACAGCCTCACATTAAGTTAAAAAACTTGTGCTGTGGGAACCGGAAACATTTACATGGCACACAGAATCACAATCACACTCATAACCAGGAGCTTAAATGACCCTTGAGAAGGAAAATTGTGCTCTTGCCGGGAATCAAACCCAGGATCTATAGCGAACAGAGGAGTAACCTGCCTACTGCGCCAACTGGGTCGTTAATATATGACCACACTAGATGTTCCACGCGGCCTCGCCCGCGTTGATCAAGATAAAAAGAAGCTTCCTGGATATAAGCTATACAAATTCCAAATATCATCCAAAATTCGTTCAGCCAAGTTTCAGTTAAGAGAAAACAAACATACACACAAACTTTCGCATTTATAATATTAATGCGATAGTTACATGGTCATTTGGAAAATAAATGCTATTGATGGAACGCATTTATTGTTGTGTAAAAACTGCCAGATCATTTATATCTTCAATAATTTATCTTCGATCCCTCAGGGTAGTATTCAAATACATTTAAGAGGGCCGCCCGCCCAAGGGTGAGATTTCATTTCCGCCCTGAGACGTTGCGGTATCTTTGATGCTTGAATCTATCAACCCCACTATTATCTCCCCCTTTCTGGGTTTTTGTGTAGAGTAAAGAGAAAACGTTGTTTTGAATAGAGAGAGACAAACTGGCAAACGTCATCCATTTATGGTAGACATTCCTCCGGTTCGCTCAAAGCGTTTTGCTTCTACATTTGTCATCCGTACTGCGAAGGAGTGGAATTCATTGCCCGCGTCTTTGTTCCCTGAACGGTATAATCTGGGAGTCTTCAAGTCAAGAATGAATAGGTATCTTCTAGGCAAGCGTGCTACATCTTCGGCCGCATCATCACTTTCCATCAGGTGAGATAGTGGTCAAACGCTTGCCTATCGAGTATAAAAAAAAAAAAAATTATTGAAATAAACAAACCTAAGCAATTTTTTTTTGACGACCTAATTGGCCAGTCAAAAGTCTCTGCCCTTTGCGCCGTGGGTCCTGTGTTTGATTCGTGGCGGGAGCATGACGTATGGGTGTAGGCAAATCATACAAAATTAAATACGCGATTTTCGCTTTCGCTCCATAACTTCATCAGAAGTTCTAGTAAAGTCTCTATAATTTTATTCGGGCATGACTTGACTATGACTGCACCTTGACTATTTGACTTGTGACTTGGACTTTATTTATGAATTACTCAATTTTACTCGAAGAATATTAATTACTTGACACTGGGTTCATGAACGCGACCGCGGAGCCAAAATAAAAAAAAACATTTTCCATTAAAAAGAAATAACCGGATACTTTCCCGCCAAACGCAGACGTTTAAAAATAGAACATTATAAAGGCGTGTGCTCACCGGTTATCACGCATGAGCGCTGATCAAACGCGATTATCTGCTGAGCGTGGCCGTGGGTAAACACCTCACCGAGCAGGTGTGCGCCTTTACCTTGTACTTTTTTAATTTCAAATAATATTATAGCAATAAGGCTTAAATGTACTCTCAGGTTCATTCATAAATTAATTAGGCACGCAAGTAATAATTATTACTATAAAATGTTATGTGCAATGACGTTGACGACGCTTTGTTACGCGTATGTAGACTGTATCAACTAACATAACAAATACTTATTCAGGATTTACGATTTCACCCACGGTTGACTTCTCGCATTGTTGCGAGACTAGTTTCGGAACAATCGGTGCTCCTTCATCAGCCGAGTACGCGCGTAAACAGTCCAGTGTTTCGGCGGGTAAGGACTATTGGCTTTTATAATTAAAGTTTAGCTTTTATTTGGCTAATGACTAATTATAATTTAACTAAAATATCAATTTTTCAATGCTCTGTTATCGATCGGATTATCTGTAGTTTTTTGTAACTATCTTCACACTTCTCGAGAGAATGAGATGTTACTATATCCGTGTGGTCTTTGGAAAATTAAAAGAAATCTCGATATGCTCGTAACTTAACATATCAAGCAGAATAGTCTCTGTATTTTTGAGTCTAGTCTGATTAGAGTCGAGTCCTAAAACGTGGACTCTCGGAATCGAGTTTTTGCAACACTATATATCCCTCCTATAACGAAGTTAGCAGGTAAGTACTCCTAGCGTATTACCCAGAAAGTTTTGGTAGTTTTTCCTGTTCTAAATCTTCCGTGTAACACGAAAACAGCTATAAATATTGTAAACGAGCTACCCATTTGCGATATGAATACATCGTGGTAGTTATTGCGTCGTTCATTAATCAAGTGTACTTACTGCTGAGGCATAAGAATGTGCTCATTTCACAATTATTTTCTTTTTACACGCTTTTTATTAGTTTCACTTGTATGTAGGTATGTTTGTAACCGACTCCTTTGGACTTGATTATGATTATGACCCACCTCAAACCGTCAGATTTCATTTAAACTTCGTAGACTTATCGAGGACCGATTACAATACAGATTTTAGAGAGGTGGTAGAGCATTTTGTGAGTTGCTCGCCTGGCTTGCTACCAAAGTAGCTTACCACCATCAAGTTGAAAGTCTGCCGCCAAGCCAAATACGGTGTTCCGGTAGTTATCCTTGAGAGCCTGCGTATTCCAGGTCTAGTGTGTTTACCAGCTTCGATCACATCGTCACTTACCATCAGGTGAGATAGTGGTCAAACACTAGCCTGCCACAAATAAAAAAAAAAAAACACAAATATATGCATTTTTTTTATTGTTTTTTTTACTATTATATTTATTTTAACTGACACTAAAAAAGTAGTTCTTATTAGCCAATCGGCGTTCAAGTTTCTAGTTGTCCTAAACAAACTTTTTTGTAATGCTCTTAAAGGTTTTGCCGCGAAAGTGAAAAAATGGCGTTGTTGATATTGTATATAATTTTCCAAAACCAGATTCTTCAAGTGTTTATGTGTAATAGTGGTGGATTATTAACCGTTAATATCTAGTAAACGTGCATAAGTGTAGGCAAATGATACAAAGTTGAAAAACGTGATTTTCGCCTTCGCTCCAAAACTCCAATAGAAGTTCTAGTAAAGTTTCTACCGCTTTACTAGGGCATGACTTGACTAAGACTGAACCTTGACTTTGACTGTGACTCGTGACTAGGATATTTAATATGAAATACACTTGAAATATATGATTACTTGACACTGGCTAAATTCACAAGATTGCGAAGCCAAAATTAAAAGAAAAAAATGGATCTTAAAAGTATATCGGACCTGTATTTGATTACAACTTCCCGGTCTTTGACGCATGTGATTTAAATAAAGGTTGAGTATTATTTTTTTATAGCTATAGAATTACACCTACAAAATCGCCAACACCGTATGAACACTTCCGCATCACACTTATGCCAGTTACGAGTAACGTTGAAGAAGAAACGTTAAACGAAGGTTATTCGTTAAAAACTTTTTTAAGCAAGCTTTTAGAAAGCCGCCATATTGGATTTAGAGTGACGTTACTTTATTTTTCGATTTATTCTCAGTAAGCCCTTTCATTTGATACCCATACCGTAGGAGTGCATTAAAAATAACGTGTTCGTCATTTTGGGTGCACCGCCATGTGGATTTAGAATGCACTCAGCTAACCATGCATTGTTATCCAAAATAAGCGTGTATACCAAATTTCAGCTCAATCGGTTAAAGATAACCGACTTAAAATTCAGTTACAATATTCCACCCGGACAAACATACATTGTAAGTTAAATGAAAGCTTTTAAAAAGAAACCATCATACACTAACTACATTTACATGACGAATTATAAATACAGTAAGAAAATAATCATATAATCCAATGAGGTTCAACCAGCTTTAGTTCTTAAATAAAAAAAAGACGTGGCACTCGGGGACTGCCGCGGTAAAGCTATTGCATAGCATTTTTTATCAACTTATGCAATTATAATTATTTATTTATTTTATTTATGCAGTATTTTTTTTCCTGCCACCTAGAGGCGAGTTGTTGAACTAAAGAGACAAGCGCGATATTTAAAAAAAGTCATTAAAATTTCTGCTATTTATCGATAGATGGCAAAACTAAAAAGTATCACCGCTGTGCCGGTCGGCGTGGGGGGTGTTAGGTTATTTTCGTTACGGAATTTCTGGATTCTGTCTCCACGCTCAAGGCCCGCGATAGAAGCTATGCAATAGCTTAAAAATCAACGAATGAAATGACAACCACCTCATTAACCGTAGATAATTAGATCCCAGTAACGTTCATTATTACGTATTGCTTACACAATTGAAATTTCAATAGCGTAGCTCGCCTTGATTGGCAATAATCGAGCAATCCCCGGCACAATGCAATGGTTAGTGATGCACGGATCGATTTGACGTTGTTAGTATCGATTGTTTGATTGGATTTGGTGGGTATGCTGGGATTCGATAATTATTTTGAAATAGAGCAATGTAACACTCACTTCGTATTATCTGGCGGTAGCCTGTAGGTTTATTCTGGTAGTCAACTACGATTATTCGAATTGATGCCGACGTTGATACGACAGTCGATCGGTTAAAAATTCAGTCGATATGATGTTCGATGATATGATATGTCGTTCGATTTCGACGTCGATGTAAAGATCTTATCGGAATAGACCTCCCGACTTTGCTTCACTTGTCGTCACTCACAATATCAATGGTTATTCCCGGGGAATGTATGATTGAATGTATGGAACATTAATCGAATGTGGTATATCAGTTTGTGCAAAGGTCACCGCCAGATAATACGAAGTGATCGAAGGCATGTTATCAGCAAACAGAAACATAAACGCTTACACACTCACAGCCCCCACACTTAGAACAAAATAAAAATCGTTTATTCACATGGGCCCAAAGAGGCACTCATGAAAGTTAATGACTCTACTGCCAGATTCGCAAAATTACAGCCATCTCGAGAAGAACCTGACAAGAAACTTAGCGTCGCATATTTTTTTCAATTATTTAAAAAAAAAATCATTTTTAATCTCTAATACATAATATTAACCTAGGTGTTATTATGGTAGTCGCTAGAAAGCGTTTGTGCAGTTTGCCTCCATGCATCCTTGTCATTAATGTAGTCAATCGTTTTATAATAAGCTTTCTTTATTAATCCCCGTTTTATTATTGATTTGGTTGAAATGTACAAACCGAATCGTAATGTACTTCGCATAACAAATCAATACAACTTCGTAAACCCTTTTAATGTTTCCCTAATTCCATCGAAACCGCTTAATGATACACGCTTTCCCCAAACACATATAACTTTAGTGTTGTATAAGGGCCATAGAACACACAGGGCCATATTACAGAATAAACAGTGAATTATGCCTATTGCGGACATGAAATGGGGTATAAACATGGAAATGAAATTACGATACGTGTTGTATCAGTCCATTACGTTTTTACGAGCTACGCAATTAGGTCGGATCCACCTGGTATGGACGTAATCAGGCAGGAAGTGGGGGGTACGATATAATTTTCTACCGACATCACAAAAAAGAAGGAGGTACTCAAGACGACTGTATTTTTTTATTTGTTACCTCATAACTTATTTCCACGTGAACCGATTTTGAAATTTTATTTTTGTTTGGTAGATGTTTTCCAATTGGTCCAATTTAAATTTGATTAAGATCCGATGAGTAGTTCTTGAAATATCGTCAATAATGCGTGTTTAGTACATCTAATCTGATCAAAGTTCCGAAGATATCAAATCAAATCAAATCAATAATTTATTCACCATTATAACAATGTGCGTTATACTAGGTACGTCAATTTACATTCATCATAATAATAATTGTCAAATATATAATATCATAATAATAACATTAATCAAGTAATTATAATAAAATACATTAATTAACAAATTATACAATAAAAATACAACTTAATATTATTATTCTTATGAAAAAAATGAAGATTTATGCAATTTTAAAACCATGAACTCATTTATATTATAAAAAGGATTATTTTCAAAAAATATTTTTATTAAAGCTTTAAATACGTTCTTGTTTAAATCTATCACTTCTTGGGGCAGTTTATTGAACATTTTTATTTTTATATATCTTCCTTGTTTTTGAGCTTTAACAAGTCTTGTTCTTGGCTGGTATAACTTATTATTATTTCTGAGGTTAAATGAGTGCAAGTCCTCGTTTTTAGGTAAGATTTCTTTGTCATTATAAATTTCTAAAAGGCTGTTATATATGTAAAGTGAAATTACGGTCATTATTTTGTTTTGTTTAAAATAATCTCGCGCAGATGTACGTTTTTTCAGTCCATTAATGATACGTAATGCTCTCTTTTGACATTTCAAAACTTTGTCTATTTCTGCGGCATTGCCCCATACAGTTATTGCATACCTTATTGTAGAGTGAATATATGCGTTAATACACAGATATCAATGTCTTTTTATCTACAAGCTGTTTAAGTTTTAATAGGGCGTAGTTACCACTGGCTATTTTCTTACAAATTTTGTCTATATGTGCATTATGATTTAATGTGTAATCTAGTGTATAACCTAAAAATACCGTGTTTTTAGTATTAACCTTGGCTATGCCTTGTTTAGTCTGGTAGTTCATCACTATACTTTTAGAGGCATTCAATATAATACCATTAGCATCAAACCATTTTTCGTCTCGATAAAGCGGTGAAGTCGGTTTTTTTAAGCTTTGTATGTATTCAATTATTTAGCACAGGTACCTGCAGTACAGGCTTTGTCTACTGTGGGTCCTGACGCTTATTGTATAATGTCAAACAATTACATTTTCTTACAAATTTATAGTTTGTATCTACTCTGTGCGCACGCGCTATTATTGGATATCATTAATATTTCTGGAAATAATATTATTATAATTATTTTTTGCCTAAATACTATTTTGCCGATCTTATCTTATTTGTAACAATATTTTTTGGATTTAGAAAAAACAACAACCACAAAGACTTAGCCTTGTCTTGTACTGTGACTTAGTAAAGGTAACCTACCCGAAAGTTCAAAATTTTTATGTCAAAATAAAATTAGTCGCCGTGTCAGTATTTTTGACAGCTTTTCAATCATAATTAGTGCGATACATCGATCTACAAACAAATGGACCTCAGGTCTAACATAAACTTCTCGATATACTAAGCGTACTGATAAACCTACATAAACTTGTACCTTCATTCCTAATTTCAGCCAAATCCGTTCTGCCGTTACAGCGTCAAGAGTAAACAAACATACTTACACATTAACACACAAACTTTTTTAATATTAATTATAATAATAAAGTGTTATACCCTATATAAAATGGCAGCCGCGAGGTATTAGCGCAAAATTAAAATAAAATACGTAAAAAATACACCGTGATCCTTATTACAATCCTGTCTACCTTTATTTGTAGAAACGTTGGTTGTGAACTGACGAATTGAAAACAACAAACGTACAAAACAGCTAATTAGTGAAAGCTTTCAGTTTGTTTCAGCCATGTTAGTTGGTACAGTTAGATATAATTACTTATATGTATACAGTACACTGGTATGGGAAGTATTGTTATATATTCACTAATTATGCTCATAATCTGGGAGTCTTCAAGACTAGAGTGAATAGGTATCTTATATAGGTATATAATTAATCTTCTATATGAATGAATGAATGTTTATTTCTTCTTAACACGTTTTCTTAAATTAATCTTACACTAAAGATACAGAATAAAGTGTTTTCCGAACTAAAAACTATAAATATTTGACATTGTTCCAATTGTTTAAGCAAATCTTATATTTTATATTAAGTAGGTACTAGAGATCCGCCCCGGCTTCGCCCGGGTGTAATAAATGAAGAACCGCTCGACCGATTTTGTGCAAACTTCACATAAACCATCTACTAAATAGTCCGAACAAAGCCTAAACAATTGGTTTGGATAGGTGAGCCCGTTCTTGAGTTATAAAATTACAACGAAATGGCATTAATTTTTATATATAGATTCCAATATGGAAGCGTTCTTTAATTGAAATTGCAAATCAACGAGTAGATTGTAAGATTTAGTTCTACCCTCCGTACTAGCATAGTAGAATGGCACTAGTTCTGATTGTATGACGGCAGGGCAGGCATTCCTCGTCCAACAACTCAACGTTTACAGTATACGTGCGTAATTAAGATCAATCTGTTTGTTGTCAATGTTTACCAATATAGTAGTTACATATCATAAATTTCAAAAATGATATAAACTAGGATAATATATTTTACATACGTAAAGTAAATTCATCAAATTTATTTTGAATGTAAATTAATATGAGCTTAGCCCTCAATGGCAAAGCAGTGCCATACAAAACTTTGTCATATAAAGTAAGCCAGGCGTGATCATAATGTAAAAACGTCGTTCCAAAATGAGTAACAAAGAGTTAAAACTTTGCCTAAATTTCAAAAGAAATGTCTCTCATAATTGTATTCAAAATAATGCGGCTCAAACTCCCGAAGAAAGTTGGCACATTTGAATGGAACAGCTAAACCTGCCTTTGTTGAATCCACTAACAAAGTACCGTGACCGGATATTACGTAGCCAGTACAGAAAATGTACAGTAGGAAAACTACCAACGTTTTCACTGAATACTATTTCTTTAGTTATTTGTAGGGCCATGGAGGGCGCCATGCTTGGCATACAATTACAAGACCGTATCCGCAACACCGTAATCCGAAACCGAATTAAGGTTAAAGACATAGGAAAAGGGTGGCGGAACTCAAATGGAATTGGGAAGGACACATGACCAGACGCGATCATGGCAGGTGGTTTAAGGAAATAACGGAGTGGTGGCCTAGACTGGGTCTGAGATGTCCAGGTCGACCTAAATCGAGATGAAATCAAGAATACGTGGACGCGAGTGGCAAAAACAGAGGCGAATGGCAAATCCAAAGGGAGACTTATGCCCAGCAGTGGGCTATAACAGGGTGATGATGACTATTTGTTGACCTGTACTGTCCCACTGCTGGGAAAAGGGCCTCCTTCTGG
Source organism: Lomographa bimaculata (assembly GCA_948107665.1). Classification (NCBI taxonomy): domain Eukaryota; kingdom Metazoa; phylum Arthropoda; class Insecta; order Lepidoptera; family Geometridae; genus Lomographa; species Lomographa bimaculata. The sequence goes on from OX403605.1 coordinate 2,907,908, forward strand.
TCACGCTAATATTATAAAAGCGAAAATTTGTGAGTATGTTTGTATATTTGTTACTTCTTCACGCTCAAATGACTGGACTAATTTGATGGCATTTGGTATGGAGGTAGCTGACATCCTGGATTAACACACATGTTACTTTTTATCCTGGAATTCCCGCAGTTCCGGGACATACGCGGGTAAAACCCGTTGTACCCGGCATGATTTACAATGCCACGTTAAGACAAAGGTTTTCATACCTCTTTTACGTTTATGGTCGCCTAGTACTTTAATACCATACTAAAAACTGTTTTGGATATTGTTCATACAAAAACACTAAAATCACGTTAAAAAAACGGGGGTCATAACAAAACTTTACGATCTATTCTCATACCAACCAAATATACAACAAAAAAACATGAAAATAGGTCGAGCCGTTTCAGAGGCGTTCAACCACGAACACCGTGACACGAGATTTTTATCTATGCCAGCAGACTTCGTCCTGCCAGGAAAAGCAGCGCCACGTTGCTATTCCGACAGCAGCGCTACCTACCGGATCCAATTGTGTTTTCAAACCATTGAAATATACACACAAAATTTCATCCAAATCGGCCATTTGTTTGTGAGGAGTTTCATTCAGAAACACGACTACACTAATCCGTATCTATTAACTGCTTAAAATTTACACTTTTGTGTGCTGCATAGGCAAGCATTAGGCTACTATCTCTCTTGATAGTAAGTGATGATGCAGCATGCTTGCCTTTGTATTTAATCTTGACCTGAAGACTTCATAGCTTTTATGTCGCAAGGTTTTTACGCACTTACACTTACAGCACCACACAAAGTTTAATAACCTGTGTAGTAGGTGCCGGAGACATTCACATCACAAACTAAATCACACCCAGAACCAGAAACAAAAATATCTTATAAGGAGAAAACTTGTGTTTCATCCAGAAATCGAACCCGTTACCTGCTTACACGCAAAGCTGGGCAGTTTGTTGTTATTAAAATATCTAAAGTTATCTTACTGCATTCAAGTTATACTAGATTTTCAGAAATGCCCTCCATTTTTAGCCCGCTTTACTAAAGCTGACATTTCAGACCTTACAATTTGCAACAAGACTCGAGCTTTTTAAAAAGGTTTTCAATTTTATTCTGTGCGCATATCTTTGAGCAGAATTGTAACAAGGTGGTTTCTAGCAGTCTTTGTTGTTCATTTTGTATTTGCCGACAAAGCTAACGGGACGGGAGGTTTTGAAATACATTACTGTTTTTAACAAGTCAATGGACTAAAAATTAAAAAAAAACCCGTCTGCGAAAAATATGAACCTACTTTTTATGTAACTTTGTTTTATCCCTTTTTTCCTTAATTTTGATAGCCTACTCGATTGCATTGTTTTTTTTCAATACAAATTTTGATTACAAAAACTACCCGTTGGCTTGGTTGAGTGACGTTCGCCTTCTAAGCAGGGGTTCGATTCGCGGCGTGAACACAAGTTTTCTCCCCATGGAAAATTTGTGTTTCTGATTCTGGTTGTGATCATGTCATCGAACTTAGTGTAGGCCGTGCGTGTAAAGGCGTTTATGTTTAAAAAATATTTAACACTGTAAACATAATTTCAAAAATCTTTCAGAGCGCCTGGTTGAGGCAACGCGTGATCAAAATGTTGGCACTTATTTGGCTCAACGTATTAGCATTGTAATTAAAAGAGGCAATGCCGCCAGCGTGATGGGAATACAAACCACTGGTACCCAACTGGCTTGAGCCAGTGAGTTACCTATAAGCTCGCTGCCTTGGTTGTAGGTAACCTAAGTCTTTTTTTGCTGTATATATGTGTAACGTTTCAGTTTAGTTTTAGGAAATATAGGCAATTGGCCCGTGAAACATTTATATTAACATCTTAAGTAATGCGATTTCGCTATAGACTGTTGCGCTAATTTACCGGCGTATTATCAATAATTCGAAGCTTTATATTGGATATTGTCAATAATTCGAAGCTTTAAACAAGTTGATACCTTAAGAAGTTTTTAAATTCTTGCTTTTACCAGTTGCAAATAAAGAAAATGCTAAAAAGTTAGAACAGAGAACTTGTCAAGACGAATCAAACAAACCCAAACTTGATGGGTTTATCTTGTTTAGTTCAGAAATTCCTATGGCCATCTTCCGTCTCCATCATCAGACCATAGTACCATATCATTGTATTGTCACCGAAGATACGTAAGTACAACTTTGAGCCCAATCGCCTTCAAGAAGTGGGTCTAATTTAGCTTGCAAGATTTGACTACAGACTGACAATGGGACAGGTAAAACTAAATAAAAGCTTGTAAAAACCTTTTGTACCCTCTCGGTACGTTTTCCTATTGTAAATCGCAGGTAGCATCCACAAATGAAAACAATAAATATATCAACGTCAGACATTGGAAATCTCGATGATAAATGATATTCCGTTGATTGATCGCTTTCGCACGTCGACGCGTTTCGTTGATTCGAATCGTAATGTTATTATCATTTGCTGTAGCGCTCGTTGCGAGGTCCACCTGGTCGATAGTTTAACAGTGTATACGCCAAGAATTAACTTAAGCGATGAAAAGAGCTGTGTTTGCTAAAAACTTCATGCACAAATACTATGTACATGACTAAATGCTACAGCATTTTCTGCCAGTCATCCTGCTATTTCAGGAGATATTTCGGCGTGCAATAAATGAATCTATACATGTGTACATAAAAAATAACTTAATATAAAACGTGTATGCAAAAACTTTAAGAATCTAATATATAAACATATATACAACAGATCATATGATACATACATACTTATATAAACATTATCCTACTTAATATTATAAATCCGAAAGTTTGTGTGTAAGTGTGTGAGTATGTTTGTTCCCTCTTCACGTTTTAAAGGCTGAACGGATTTGGATGAAATTTTGAATGTACATAGATTATATCTAGGATTAACACATAGGCTACTTTTTAACTTGATAATAGCGGGCGAAGCCGCGGGGCACGGCTAGTACTATATATATATTATACATACATACCAATGCTATATGTATGTTTCTGTTTTTGAAATAATGAGGTCGGTGGTGAGGTGACCGATCTCATTATTTAAAATTATCTCTCTCCATCCAAAGGTTGACTGGAGGATCGCTCTTAGCGATAAGTCCACCCATTACCACCACAACTTAACTTTATTTGGTGTACAATAAGAATTATCTATTCTATTATCTAGGCAAGTAAATGCATGTTTTGGGCTCAATAACATCGTCGTTTGATGTATATCGTTGAGAATTATTTACTTGAATTGCAGTACTGTATAGTGAGTACCTACCTAGTATCTAAATATATATAACTCAAAGGTGACTGACTGACTGACATAGTGATCTATCAACGCACAGCCCAAACCACTGGACGGATCGGGCTGAAATTTGGCATGCAGGTAGATGTTATGACGTAGGCATCCGCTAAGAAAGGATTTTGATTAATTCTACCCCCAAGGGGATAAAATAGGGGATGAAAGTTTGTTGTACAGAAGTACTTTAGCTTTTGCCCGCGGCTTCGCTCGCGTTAAGGATAACGCGAGCGAAGCCGCGGGCAAAAGCTAGTTTATAATATAATAATAATAATAATAAGTAATTTATTTCAGGCAAAAAACCCATATCTAATAGACAATTAATTAAAAATACTCAGCTACGCTAAAAGACAAAAGAACTAAAAAAAAAGAAATACATACATACATTTGAAAAAAGAATAAGAAATACATACATTATTTGAGTAGGATTTATAATAGCATCATAATGTGTTACAACTCTTATTATTGCAAAGTCGATTATTTCCACGCAAAGTAATAGCAAAATTAGTCAAGAATTTCATACAATACGTTGAAGAGAGCACCCGGCCAGAAAGCCGGCTGTACGCTGTAAAGGATTCAAAGTTTTTACTCCGCTGTTTTAGAGGAATTTATTAATTAAAACAAATGAGTGGTGAGTCTCGACGCCGCGTCGCCCCGAGCTGACCTCGGAGCTGTGTTTATCTTAACGATACAAAATACTGCCAAGTTATTGTAAGATTTTCTTTAATTTGCAGTGTTTTGTGAAATATTGCTACAATTTATAAATCAAGTTTATGTACAAAAAATTTTAAAAACCTGACTGCGAAAATTGAAAATCAACTTTTTATGTTATTCCTACTCCGTATGTTTAGTTATTTATGAAGTGTAAACTTCTTTCGGCGCGTTGAGCACTTTTTGGGTGAGCAAAAATCATGGAACTCGCGTCGTCGTCACCGAACGCGTAGTATACTGGCTACTGGATTCTATCTCTTTCTAGTTTTCACTTCTATCGGCAGTCCACAAAGACTGCCCCGTATGTTTTTTTTACTAACATACCTATTACTATTTCGTGCCGAAAATCCGCCATTTTTTTTTTAAAACACCATCTTTTTATATTTAAGATGGACAAACGTTTAACCACTATGTCACCTGATTGTAAGCGACGATGCGGTCAACGAATGAGCACGCTTACCTAGAAGATACCTATTTACTCGTGACTCAAAGACTCCCATATTGTACTTATCAGGAAACACCGAGGCAGGAGTTCCATTCCTTTGCGGTTCGCACAACGAATGTGGAAGCAAAGCGCTTTGTTAGCATTTGTGGAATATCTACCATATACCGATGTCGCTTAGCAGTTTGTCTGTTTGTCCGATGATAGAACGGCGATGGGGGATCTAGATCGTGTAATTCCTTGGCACACTCTGTGTATGTATCCGATAAAATAAGGAGAGATACCTTTCGACTAAGCTCTGAAACATCATTCAACTGCTCAGTGTTAATGAGTCTCTTGGCTCTTCGATTTGAAACGTGTACAGATATTACAACAAGTTATAAGTCTTCCACAGACTATGTGGAACACAAAACCATGGGGATCTGTTATATAGTATATCACACACCACACTTATAAAATATAATTAAACGCTAGCAAAGCTTAAAAAAAACCGACTTCACCGATTTATCTTCGGAACCTTGATCAGATTTAATGTATTGAACACGCATTATTGATGATTATTAAAAAAAAGGACCACAAGGAAAGCACCAGCATTCAAATAAAAAAAAATCATCAGAATCGGCTCACAACGAAAGAAATTACGATGTAAAAGAAATAAAAAAAGTAGAGTCGAATTAAGAACCTCTTCCTTTTTTAAAAGTCGGTTAAAAAGCGAACGTTGATGATGATGAGCGAGTGTGTTTGTATGTTTGTTACTTCTTCACGCCCAAACGGCTCGACTAATTCTGATGAAATTTGGTTTAGAGGTAGCTAACACCCTGGTCTAACACAGGTTTAACGCATCTAGTATAAGTATAAAACTGTAGAATATACACGATAGAAAAGCCCGTCGTAATTAATTACAGTACAGTGGGTAAGGGCAAACCCATTTTAGGGTGGCCTTTAGCCGGTCATACAGGTGCGGTCAAGTTATAATTCGTGCAGGTTGTGGGACACCTGTGCCCGGTACTCCCGACAGATTTACGGTATCAGTTATCCCTATACAGTTTGGTATACAGAGTGTGGTATACACAACTCGTGTGACATTGCGAATTAGAGTCATTAAAATTCATGAGTACCGCTTTGGGGTCCATATAAATAATTTGAAATTGAAAAAGAAATATTTGAACTGCCCGTTGGCTTAGTTGGGTGAGCGTTCGTCTTCTAAGCAGGGGTGTCGGGTTCGATTCCCGGCACGAACACAAGTTTTTCCACAAGGAAAGTTTTTCTGATTTTGGTTATGATGTGATGTGAATGTTTCCGGCACCCACGACACAAGTCACCGTAGTGTGGGGCTGTGCGTGTGAAAATGTTTACGTTTATTTTATTTTATGAGTACCTCTTTGGGACCTATGTAAATTATTTGAAATTCAATGTCTGATTTAAAAAGAAAGAAAATAATTTCATATATAGATTGTTACATAGTGTTATTTAATTGATTAACGACGCAGTTGTCGCAGCTTTTATTTGCTTTTTAGGCCGCGGACCCTGGGTTCTATTCCCGTAGGTACAGTTTTCCTTCCCAAGGGACAATTTTTATTCATTCTTCTGGGTCTGGGTGTGATTGTGGATGTGACGTTAATATTTCCAGCTCCCAATTTCGGCATTGTATCAAATCTTTGAATTAGTGTGGGGCTGTGAGTGGATCCGCCACTTCTGGCTTGTGACTGAAAAACAGCGCGTAACACTACATTTGGCAAAAATGCTGAGTCACGACCATTATGGAACTTTTACTTTTGTTTATATGTTCTTGTCTCTTTGTATGCTGTTTCCTTTTATCTTTTTTACAGACTTCACAAAAAAAGAGAAGGTACTCAATTCGACTGTTTTTTTTAATGTGTGTTACCTCATAACTTTTTTCCACGTGAACCGATTCTGATGATTTGTTGTTTGAAGCTGGTGCTTTCCCATTGGTCCCATTTAAATTTGATCAAGATCTGATTAGTAAGTAGTTTTTGAGTTATCGTCAATAATGCGTGTTTAATACATTTAATCTGATCAAGGTTCCGAAGATAAAGCGGTGAAGTCGGTTTTTTCTAAGCTTAGCTTACGTTTAATTATTAAGCTTTGCTTGCTTTTAATTGTTATGTTATATTTTGTTTACAGTAAAAACGCATAAAAAACGCATTCACAGCCCCACACTAAGTTCAAAGACTTGTATCGTAGGTGCCGGAAACATTCACATCACACGCACAAATACACCTAGAACCAGAAGCACAAATATCCATTGGGAAGGAATTTGTGCTCCTGCCGGGAATCGAACACAGGAAAATAAACCAGTTAGATTTCATTTCACATATAATATTTAATTGATCTTTCTCGTTAAAGGCAATAACAATTCTAACAATTGCTTGATTCAGCCATTGCCATGTCATTTGTTTTGTCCACCACTCAGCCACAGACTAATTAATTAGTGAAATTATTAAAGCGGCTTCGGAACTCAAATATCCATATTTCAGAACAGTTTAGCAAACAGCAAACAATTATCATAATTGCTAAAAATGCTTGTTTGAGTTTAATCGGCCGCAATTATGCTAAGGGTCGTTACAGTTGTTAACATATTCAGGTCCTCTTTATTATAATACTAGCCGTGCTCCGCGGCTTCGCCCTTTATTATCAAGTTAAAAAGTAGCCTATGTGTTAATCCTAGGTATAATCTATGTATATTCCAAATTTCATCCAAATCTGTTCAGCCGTTAAAGCGTGAAGAGGGAACAAACATACTTACACACTTACACACAAACTTTCTGATTTATAATATTAGTAGGATTCGGAGAGTGTTTGCACGGAATTGCATGATCTAATTCCCCCATCCCTCTTTACCATCGGACAACCAGACAATCAGTTACGCGACATCGGTTTATGGTTGATATTCCAAGGGTGCGTTCGAAGCGATTTACTTCCACATTTATTATACGTACTCCTAAGGAATGGAATTCTTTGCCCGAGTCTGTAACTTTAAATGTCGAGTGAACAGGTATCTTCTAGGCAAGCATGCTCCATCTTCGACCACATCGTCACTTTTCATCAGGTGAGATAGTGGTCAAATGCTTGCGTATTGAGAATAAAAAAACTTACTTACATTTAAATTATGAAATGTAACATCCCTTTCCTTATCTTTGTTTATGGTCATGCTGCGGGTCTCAACTTTCGCGTTTGTGATCAGCCTAATTGTAAAAATGTTGTATGTTTTGTTCGCCTGTTCCTTTCACGATACCCACCAGCATTTACAGAGGTCCGTTTGTTGAAAAAGTTTGTAAATTTTGAGCACAATAATTAGACGGGTACTAGGGGGGCAGATGTGGGAGGAGCTAGATTTAACTCATTAGCGTCGGAGGAATACACATTTGGGCTAACGAGTTTTGGCTGGATACGCGGATCTACCTACGCAGAGTAATCAAGGTAATAATCACAAAAAATATAAAAGAAGGTCCGTTATATTCCCGTCTCTATGCAAGAGTATAACAATACCCACGCAGACTCATACGATCGGTCGCAGTAATAATCACAAATAATTAATTGATTTTATTTATATAGTATTAGCCATGCTAGGCAGAACTATAGTGATAAATTTAATTTATATAATTTTTCCTTTCTAAATTTATCACAAATAATTAAACGCAAGCAAAGCTTAAAAAAACCGACTGTATTAAACACGCATTATTGACTATAACTCAAAAACTAGAAATCAAATCTTGATCAAATTTCAATGGGACTACATGAAAAGCACCAGCTTTCAAATAAAAAAATAATCATCAAAATCGGCTCACAAAGAAAGAAGTTATGAGGTAACTTTTGAAGTCGGTTAAATGAGAACATCGTCAAAGTAGCCATTATTGGCGATATTTCAAGAACTACGGATCAGATCTTGATCAAATTTAAATGGGACCAATAAGAAAGCAACATCTTTCAAACTAAAAAAAACACATACAAAAAAAAATACTTTTAATCTTCTGCTGATTCATGATATTCTGGTACACTTCAACGAAAATTTAGAATTAATATAATAATATATTACCAATAATATAATATTTACCGGAAAGAAATTGCTCCCATACCTACCCGCCCTAATTTAATAATAATAGAATAAAACATATTAACACTCACGGCCCACACTTTCACACACACGATTACTGTTTTGTTTTTACAATGACTTTAATTAATGTATAGTAAATCTTTGCTGCCATGCAATAATAATTAAGCGAAAGTCTGGTCGCTTTGTGCTCTGCTGTAAAGAATTCCTTCATTACGGCGGCGGAGCGTTCAAAGAGAATCCTTAGTTACTCGTACCGTACAGACAGCGAAGCGCAGTTGATTTTTGGGGGTCCGTACCTGAAACGAAACATAAAATATAAAATTTTCTTCTTTTGGATTTTTTTTCTAGTGAATCTTTTTCATATTCATTGATTAATTTAATAAAATACAAGTTGTTTCATATTGCCTGTAAACCTAGCTTAAGTTTGTCTAGACAATAAGTTCTCGCCATTAGCTATTACATACGATATAATAATAACAATACATAATAATAAAATAATAATAATCAGTACGACTTAAAAGTAATTGAAACGGAGCCATTTCACTGGTTTTCAAAAACAGCTGAGTTGCATCGCAGATGCGTGACGACTGACTTTTATGACAGGGCTTCTAAATTCTCATCCTTTTTGTGTGACGAAAAGTTGGGGTATTTCACTTAAAAAAGTTTAACTTCTATCGTTTGTCTTTACGATACACCCAGTCTTTTCTGCTACACAGATATGTGACCAGTAAGACTCGCCTAACGGTAAGCGGGTAAGCGTCACTCTCGCCTAATACAGTACACAGATTTTTTCAACAGATCAAATTCCTACATGGCAATGGACTGCCCTTGTCACCCGCATTTCATGTTAAATTTCTTAGTGTTCTTATAAGTACACGTAGGCTTCCAATCCAAAATACAGTAATGTTCTAATACAACTACTACTTAGTAGTTGAGTCATCGTCTGCATGTGTCTATCGCATCTTGAAAGTTCTGGATGGAAACCTGGAACTGGAAAAAAATAGAAGAGAAAAGTAGTAAAAATGTTACATTTTATGGAATATATATAAAATAACAAATAAAAAGAATACGATACAAAACATAGAGTTTACTAAAACATTGAATTTTAAATTGATTCCTACACGTAGCACAATCAAAGCTTTGAATATACCCCCGAAACTCTATCCGAAAAAAAAGGCTATACCGATTTTCACCAAACACTTCTCTTTTCACTCTCGATAAAATCACCTATCTAACAAAAAACTAACTCAAAATCGATCCAGCCATTTTGGAGATACGATGGAGAATCAAAGATACAAGGATACACAGATACACACTACATACTTACAATATCCTTGTATATCGTAGTGGCTTAAGAAATAATCTACAGAACCCGCCAACCAAACAGTCTCGCTCATATCCAATTTTTCCGTCACCGATTGGGATGCAACAGTGCACTTCTAACTACGCCGTCAATTCAAAGCTATCTCAAACTAAAGCCTCTCTTTTTGCAGATCCAATTCAGCAATCAAGTTTACTGAACTGGTACGAGTGTAACATACTACTTGGTTTCGTAGTTTGTATTTACTTGTTGCCTTTGTAATAGGCTTATTTCTCTTTGTGAGACGGCCACATGTTACCATGTTAAAACCATGTTTACTCATGTTATCCCGAACTCAAATCTCGCGAAATTTTGCCTAATACAGAGAAACTTTTTTTTATCTGTGATAGGCAAACATTTGACTACTATCTCACCGACGATGGAGCACGCTTGCCTAGAAAATATATATTCACTTTGGACTTGAAGTCTCCAAGATTGTACTACTTATCTGGGAACACAGACTCTGGCAAGGAAAAACGAAACAAAACGCTTCGTGCGCATTTGAGGAATGTACTTTTGAGGTAAATTGCTCATAACTGCATATTTTCTTAATAGCTACTTATTATTTGATTGATGCTTAAGTACGGATATATACACTTACATTTCAGCTTTAAATGTGTAGCCGTTTTAGTCGCGAGGTCTTAATTTAGACCGAGCTACTAATACTATTTGAGACAGATTCAGACCAACCTAATATGCAAACGCTGTGTATATCATTAGGGTAATAAAAACAAGAAAAATGAAACCCCATTCCCACCTTCAACAATAACAATACCTCACGCCATAATATATAATAATTCTTGAGCAAAAACTCCCATAATTTAACTTTGTCGTTGCCCCTTATATTTTACATTCTTGCTTGTACCACACACACATAAATCTTTATGAGACGCCATCTTGAAAGTGCATTTTCCCTGAAAGCGGTAATTTCCCCTTACTGGCAACATTTATCATCATTGCGCTGGCAGCACTGAGACGTATCGTTTGGAAACTATGCATGTTTTAACTAGACTGCTTATAAAAAAGTGTACTTAATGTTTTAGAGTTTAGAGGGCTTATTCCCAGACTTCCATAGTGTTATTACCACGCTTTCCACGACTTTTATTGAGACTAGCGGAACCCCACGGTTTTACCCGCGTAAGTCCCGGGCCCGCGGGAATTCTGAGATAAAAAGTAACTTTTGTGTTAATCCAGTGGGTCAGTTACCTCCTTACCAAATTTCATCAAAATTGGTTAAGCCGTGTGAGCGTGAAGAAGTAACAAACATACAAACACACTCACATAATTTCGCCTTTATAATATTAGTGTGAAATGTGATGCTATGTTATTCCCAAAGCATCAACGAAATATAAAGTACAGTGAGCATGAACCAGGTTTTTCTTAGTTTAATGTTTTGCGTACATTTTAGTACACTATTCGTTCGCCCCGAACCTCGCTTCGCACGTTTAATTAAATATTATTTTATAGTATACTAGTGTTGCCGCGGATTCACCCTCTTAAATTAAAAAAAATATTATTTATTGGACCCAATTGTAAATCTTAACTATTCTTGAATTCATCTGAACACACATGTTTTTTTAATCAAAATCTTTTCTTTTACTCTTGTCTCTCACAGTCCCACACTAAGTTCTATGACTTGTGTCGTGGCTGTCGGAAACATTCACATCACACACAAACAGAACCAGAAACACAAATTTTCCTCGGGGAGAAAACTTGTGCTCTCGTCGAGAATCGAACCCGAAACCCCTGCTTAAAAGGCGAACGCTCACCCAACTAAGCCAACGAACGGGCGGGCAGTTCAAATCGGTCCAGCCGTTTAGGAGGAGTTCAGTCGCATACACACATACAGGAGAATTATATATATGTATAGATATATATAAACATGAACGTGACTGATCTGTATCCCTTCTGATTCATGATGTCCTGGTACATTCTAATAGGTAATCTGTAGAGTTGTTGTAATACTTCGATAGAACCCAAATATATATAATACTAGCCGTGCCCCGCGGCTTCGCCCGCTGTCATCAAGTTAAAAAGTAGCCTTTGTGTTAATTCTATGTATAATCTATTTACATTCCAAATTTCATCCAAATCCGTTCAGCCGTTAAAGCGTGAAGAGGGAACAAACAAACTTTCGGATTTATAATATTAGTAGGATAAACATGAACGTAACTGATCTGTATCCCTTCTGATTCATGATGTCCTGGTACAATCTAATAGAAAATCGGTAGAGTTGTTGTATTACTTCGATAGAACTCAAATATAGATATATAATATAAACATGAACGTGACTGATCTGTATCCCTTCTGATTCATGATGTCCTGGTACATTCTAATCGGTAGAGTTGTTGTAATACTTCGATAGAACCCAAATATAGATATATAATATAAACATGAACGTAACTGATCTGTATCCCTTCTGATTCATGATGTCCTGGTACATTCTAATAGGTAATCGGTAGAGTTGTTGTAATAGTTCGATAGAACCCAAATATAGATATATAATATAAACATGAACGTGACTGATCTGTATCCCTTCTGGTTCATGATGTCCTGGTACATTCTTATAGGTAATCGGTAGAGTTGTTGTAATACTTAGATAGAACCCAAATATAGATATATAATATAAACATGAACGTGACTGATCTGTATCCCTTCTGATTCATGATGTCCTGGTACATTCTAATCGGTAGAGTTGTTGTAATACTTAGATAAAACCAAAATATAGATATATAATATAAACATGAACGTGACTGATCTGTATCCCTTCTGATTCATGACGTCCTGGTACATTCTAATAGGTACCGGTAGATTTGTTGTAATAGTTCGATAGAACCTAAACATTATGATCATAAATCACAAACGCCAGCCAAACAACTACGTACAATTTTGTTTTACTTCGTGTAACATTATCCCCCAAATAATTAATAACAAACATTTTACAAATTTTGTTTGAACCAACTTCGCGGCTACGGATTCAAAGTTTTGGCAAAATAACAAGGTGCTGGTCTCTTGGGGGCTCTTACAAAGTGTAATTACTTACAAAACACTGCCTAGAATGGAGCTACCTCGATTCTATGCGAGAACGTTTGTTGTTCCAGTCAATTTAAAGTAATATTATCTTCGTAATGGTGAATTTAATTATATAGTTCGCACGTTTCAAACTTTTAATAATTACAGTGGTTAAAAAAACTGATTTATATATCTTTTCAACCGATTTCAAAAAAGGAGGTTTTTTTTATTGAATGTATGTTACGCGATATCTCCCCAATCATGAATCGAATTTTATGACTTTTTATTTTTGGTAGAGGTGGTCCCATATAAATTTTATCGAAATCGGTCAAGCCAAAACCTTTGATTGCGTTTCAATTATATTTCTGAATAATGAGCAGAAACTTATAAGTAAGTCACAAAATGTAATTTTCGTTTTCGCACCAAAACTGCAAAAGAAGTTCTAGTAAAGTTTTTTTTTTATAATACCCCTATTACTGAACTAACTCTTTTAATAATTGACTGTGACTGGTGACTAGGACTTCTAGAGAAAACTTGGAATAAATGACTTGATATATTTCCTACTTAACCCTGTCCAAAAAACGGACGTGTGATTAGTCTGCCCGCTGAACTGCGAAAAGCTAGGTCCGCCTTTTAAGCATGGATTGGTATCTGGTTCTATTCCCGTCGCGGACATAAGTTTTCTCCCCAAGGGAAATTTGTATTTCTGGTTCTGGGTGTGATTGTGTGCGTGATGTGAATGTTTCTGGCACCCACGACATATTTCAACTAATTTAGTGTGGGGCTGCGAGTGTGAAAGCGCTTACGTTTAAGTATGCCAATTTGCCCAGTAATGGAAAAGCTGTTAAAACTGGTCCATTGCTATATTTTCGATGAATCACCGCTCGGCGTGACCCTAATGCTCTATACTTAGCTCACAGCAAATTTAATGTGCCATAAAACAAGCCCGCCTGTCCCACCGTCCAGCATTTACAAATTGTAGGTAAAATTGAAGCACGCTACGTTAAACCGCTCTCTGCTAAACTGTAAGCAGTACTGCGGTTAGCCACGTCGCTGTACATTTTCGTGCCGTAATTACTGGTAACATTGATTATTATGTCAGAAATAGAGAAAGAAAAATTTTGGAAGTTTTGCCGCGAAAGAGAAATAATGGCGTTGTTGACTTTGTATAATTTTCCAAAACCTGTGATACTTCGAATGTTAATGTATAATAATGGTGGATTATTAACTGTTAATACTTAGCGAACGTGCATAAGTGTAGGCAAATTATACAAAGTTGAAAAACGTGATTTTCACCTTCGCTCCAAAACTCCAATAGAAGTTCTAGTAAAGTTTCTATCACTTGATTAGGGCATGACTTAACTATGACCGACCCTTGATTCTTTTACTTGATTTTGACTGTGACTTATGACTAGGACTTTTAATATGAAATACACTTGAAATATATTAATACTTGACACTGGCTAAATGCACAAGATTGCGAAGCCAATAATCAAAGAAGAAAAAATAGAATAATTATTTATTTGCAACAACAACAAAATACATGTGTTATGAAGGAGAATAAAAGTTATTGTTGCAAATTTTCCAACTCAGCAAAATGCTTAATGCAATGCTCAATCTTTGTCTGAAATAATTGCCAGCATTTTGGTCACGTATTGCCTCGACCAAACGCCTTGATAAATCTTCGTAAATTGTATGTACTCTCGGTCCCCAAGGTCCTAATGTCTCAATCCCAAAAGGCAAATATATATAACCACTATCAAGACTACTTATTTACTAGTTCCAGAAAGATGAGACGGTACCGAAATAATTATCTACCGAACAAGTGCACGTGGAAGCAGGGTTTGTCGAAGTAGTGGTCTTTCTAAAGCGTGCGTTGTCGAAGTTAGTTCTGTCGGACTATTCCTTGTCGAATATATGACCTGTCGAAGCAATGGCTCGCCGAAATATATTTTTTCGAAGTAAGTAACTTGTCAAAGTAATGAACTGTCGATATTTAGTATGACACCCGCCGGGGTGTCTACGCAAGATGCATCCCAAACGTTCCATCTTCCACGTAGTCAGGGTCATCACGTTCGAGACCATTTGGTACAAAAATTTTATTCTAATAAAGTTTGAATAAAAGCTCATTACCTGTTTTGTCTTTACTGTGACAGCATTAATTATGTTTTCAATATGTTGCCAATTCTGAATTTATCGGCGCAGGCGTAATTGCGGCTCTGTCTACTCATTTATCACGAGTCAGACGTTACGAATGAATGATCCGATAGCCGGCTGGGCTTTTCATTATTGAATTTGACGGTGGAAAAGCTCTTTGTGATTATTTCGGTCGCACCTGATATGCAATTATACAATACTACGTACTTACTTGTTAAATGTTTTGGCAAAAGTGCTCCATAAAAAAAAAACGCTTTCACACTTACAGCCCTACACTAAGTTGGATGACTTGTGTCGTGGGTGCCGGAAAGATTCATATCACACATAATCACAACCAGAACCAGAAACTCTCTTTTTCCTTGGGGAGAAAACTTGTGTTCCCGCCGGGAATCGAACACGAACGCCCATCCAACTAAGCCAACGGGCAGTTCGATGGTATCTTTCACTTGTAGACAATTTTTTAAAGGCAATGGGTGAGAGAACTGGGTGAAGGCTATCCTTCTGAACCTCACAAGAATAGACGTAAAAAAACAGCAAAGTATAGGCAAAATAAAGTCCGGAGTCCAGACATTCTATGCGCGTACTCGACTTTTTAGGGAGCACCGACTGCTCCGAAACTGGTCTAGTCACGATGCGAGTAACAAATCAAAATTCAAAATCGTTTAATGACATGGGATCCAAAGAGGCACTCACGAAAGTTTATTCCACTGCCAGATCCGCAAAATTACAGCCATCTCGAGAAGAAGAATAGCAAGAAACTCTTCGGCGCATTATATTATTATTTCATATATTTTTTTAAAACTCTTAAATGACGAATACAAGAATTATATTATCCTAGGTATATCTATATTATGTAGTCGCCAGAAAGCGCTTGTGCAGGTTGCTTCCATGCATCCTTGTCATTATAGTAGTCATTCGTTTTAAAATCTTAAGTGATCTTGTGTCGTGAAACTTAAGTCCGGTTTTAATTCTAAATATAAATAAATGTACTACCACCACGTCCACCCGTTTCTATCTTACGTTTTGCGTTGCAATTCACTTCCGCCGGAAATGAGGCTATGAAAGTAATACTGGGAAAACATCCTGAAGTGGACAATTTATAAAATGCTTCTTGAACCTGTTGCTTGCAATTAGAATGGAGAGGTAGCTTTTAAGATGGAAGTCAAGAAAAAATATGCTTTTTAATGGAAGTTGTTCTTAATTGGAGAGTTACCTAGATTGTCTTTAGTCTGTCTTCAGGTGCTATTGGTAATAGATAGTCTTTTATGCAAGAATGCCTTTTTTTGTGGGGGGAAAATGCCTACCACTTCCCTTCCCTCCCAGGGTGAAGGAAGGGGGTGTGTGGGGCTCCAACCCACTAAACCCCCCCCCGTGAGCAGTCCCTCGCCGAGGTGGGGCAAGATAGGGTCGCGCTAACAGTCACTATGTCGCCCCGGCGGTAGGCCCGGATGCAAATCGGGTCAGTGCGCCCATGGAGGGGTGACCTTGCTCACCAAAGCCGCCCCCCAGACGTGTGGAGCCGTGCAAGCCTATGGAGAGGTAACCTGACTCTCCACCAGTGACCCCACTACAGAGGAGGAGAGAGGAGGTGGGCGAACCGCCTCCTCCTCCCACACCCACTTGTAAACACAACCCCTCACTAAGTTCAAAGGCTTGTATCGTGAGCGCTGAAAACATTTACATATCGCACTAAATCACACCCAGAACCAGAAGCACAAATCTCCCTTATAAAGGGTAATTGTGTTCCTGCCGGAAATCAAACTCAGGACCCACGGCGCTGAGGGCAGAGACTTGTCCACCGCGCCAACTGGTCATCTAATGACGTTTAATTATGTTTGAGAAGAGTTAGGAATTTATTTCCAGAATCCATTTTCGCCAAGCGGTCCATGTTTGCCTCCAATCGGAGCAAATTCTGAGTGTATTGTGTAAATTATGCTCGGCCATGTTCGCTTCAGTTTGTCTAGTTAAGCCCATACGAGAAATACGGGTGCACTGTTTGTCCAACATAAAACAAGTTTTTAACCTGTACATTTTTTTTATTCGTGATAGGCAAACTTTTGTCCCAACAAAACATAGTCTATGGCACTAAATGCTATCTACTAAAAAAATATTGTGCACTTTGCATCTTATATAAATATCTAGCCGTGCTAGGATTCGCCCGCGTTAAGTTAAAAATGTGGCCTATGTATTATTCCGGAACCCAAACTACCTATATTCTAAATTTCATCAAAATCGGTTTATTTGTTACGGCGATACGTGGTAACATTCACACACGCACACAATCTTTCACATTTATAATATTATAGTAGGAAAGAAGGATTTCGTTAGTCGCCCTATGAATAAAACGCTACGAATATGACATCCTTCTTTCAATAAGTCAATTTAAATATTGTCATTTTCTGTACAATAATAGAAGCGTCAAGAATACAATTTTATATTTATTTTGTGTGGTATGAAAATTAAACACTAGCAATTAAATAAAAATGGATACACTAATTATTTAATCTTTATCACTAGCCGTGCCCGCGGATATGTGCTAATCCTAGGTATAATCTATGTATATTCCAATTGGTATATTATTCGTTGAGTATTTCGTAGAAGAGCTACGAATTTCGTAGACCTTTGCTACGGACATCGAAGTACGCAGATAATATAATTAGCTATTATCATAATTACATGCATACATAAACGCTTTTATGCTCACAGCCCCGCACTAAGTTCGATGAATTATGTGGTATACGGAAACATTCAATCACGTAATCACAACTGGAATCACAGATTTCCCTTGGGGAGAAAACTTGTGTTCTCAATGGGAATCGAATCGATGCTGAGAAAGCGAACGCGCACTCAACCAAGCCAACGGGCAGTTCTGCTTTATTACTGATATACTTTGCTGGATTTTTTTCTTTGGTACATCCAGATCAAGACTACTGAACATAATAAATAAACATAACTCTACTACCGAACATTCAAATCCGTACAGCGGGTGGCTTTATTATTTATGAACTAACCGCTTACCGCTTAGTTGGGTGCGCGTTCGCCTTTTAAGCAGAGGGTATCGCGTTCGATTCCCACTGTAAACACAAGTTTCTCCCAAAGGTTATCCGTGATTCTGGTTCCAGGTGTGATTGTGTTACCAGCACTCACGACACAAGCCATTTAACTTAGTGTGGAGCTGTGAGTGTGAAAGGGTTTATGTTTTTTGTTTATAGACTTGATCGTTTGTAACCGTATCGCTCTATGCGTCAATGCGTCGATGTTTTAAAACTTACTAATTTTGTCTTCGCGTATCAAATTGAATTGTATATCTTGATAAATCTATGAAAACTTTGGGCTACAGCTAAAGCTATGAAAACTTTGGGCTTCATTGTCAGAGTTACTAGAGATTTCAGGATCATTAAATTCCTTAAAATTCTATATTGCTCCCTAGTTCGGAGTCAACTTGAGTATGCTTCCCAGGTTTGGAATCCCTGCTATGATAGATACATAACACTTCTTGAAAAGCCGCAAAGAAAATTCTTACGTAATATTAACTACAAGGCCAAAATTTCTAATTCTAACTTTGACTATGATAATAGTTGTAAACACCATCACTTGTTACCTCTTCAAAAAAGAAGGGAGGCTGCAGATCTTTCGTTTTTGCACAATTTAGTGTCAAGTAGAATCGACTGCTCATCCCTGCTAGCTGAAGTCAAACTTGTCTCGCCATCTTTTTCATCTCGTAAAAAATATCTTCGTCTATATATCCCCCGCCATACTACTAATTATCGTGGAAACTCTTTCTTTTTGCGTACGTTCAATAACTTTAACTCAAATTTTTCTCAACATGTAGATTTATTTACATCTAGGCATAATATATTTAAAATTATAATTAATGATCAGTTTTTCATTGTTGATGATAACATTGAAACAATAGAGCAATAAATACCATTTGTAGTACCTATTGACTCGTTCTAGCTCTGTAATATTCTTACTTATTCATTATTATATTTGTATATTTTAATTTGAATTCGCATGGCATTGCATTCGTATTATTTATTTATTATTGATGTAGAACTTAGATAATAATAATTTACTTTCCATTTGTTCATTTAAACTGGATATTTAATATGAGAAATTATTCGACATGTCATCTTATTGTGAAGTTTAAATGGACATATTGTTAGTTTTAGCAATAATTAATTATTTAGTTTTCGTGTACCTTTACCGAGGTGTTTATATAAGTGATAACCTATGTTGGCCTAGGTGCTCTCATTCTCATGTTTCTGACTTATTTTGTAAGAAGGCTGTTTGGTTTTCCAAATAAATAAAAATAAAAATAAAATAAATCATGCATTCGACATATAATAATAATGTATAAATAAATATAAAATAATAAGATCCGTTTACACTGAACTTAGTATTTTATATATTGAGTTACTACCTGTGTAATGTAATATCACTATAATTGAAACGCAAGCAAAGCTTAAAAAAACCGACGTCATCGCTTATATTTCGGTTTTGGCTTGGCCAATTTCGATAATATTTATATGGGACCACCTTTAAAGTATACTCTACCAAACAAAAAAATCATCAAAATCGATTCATAATTGGCGGATATATTTCGTAAAATACATTTAAAAAAATACAGTCGAATTGAGAACCTCCTTTTTTGAAGTCGGTTGAAAATAGGTAGCTAGCCTATCGATGTTCTATCGCTTTCATTTCGGAGAGTGAATTACACCAGTTGGTTCACGATGCCCTTTCTATAATCGGGCCACAAGACGAACAGACCAACGTCATCCATTTAATGTTGACATACCTCATATCCGCACGAAGCGTTTTGCTTCTACATTTATCATCCGTACAGCGAAGTGTAGTGGAACTCACTGCCATCACTCACAGTTATCTGGGAGTTTTCAAATTTTTCTGTACATAATTTCGTTCTACGGTACTGACCAATCGTTACATCTCTCGACCGTGTGTCCACAAGCAATTAATGACGTCACCCGCCCCCCATAAATATTGATAACGCGTCCGGCGCTGCTTCAGTAAAGCATTTTTATTGACAGTGTACAAAGGCCTTTATGTTTTATGTTTTGTAGGAAGCTGCGAGAGAAAGTTAACTTTACCATTACTACGCTTGGTTTACTTGGTGGGTTTACTCGATGTAATTATTCCGTGTTTAATTGAGTTATTAGGGAAATGTTGTGTCTGCGCGCCTGTTCGTTGAGCTTATAGCTGTGTGTACATGTGTAAGTGTGTAAATATGTTTGTTCCCTCTTCACGCTTTAATCGCTGAACGGATTTTGATGAAATTTGGAATGTACATAGATTATATCTAGGATTAACACATAGGCTACTTTTTGACTCGATAATAGCGGGCGAAGCCGCTGGAAACGGTTAGTACAAAAATATAATTAAGTATTATCTTTCTAATTTATTTTTACTAGCTGCGCTCCACGGTTTTACCCGCGTAAGTCCCGGACATGCAGGAATTCTGGGATTTAAAGTAGCCACTTCTATCAGCTACCTCCATTACAAATATCATAAAAAATAGTTCAGCCGAATGTGCTTGAAGTAACGTTACGAGTAGTGTGTAACAAACACACGCTTACACTCATAAACTTTTGCCTTAATAATATTAGTGTGATAATAATTTTATTCAAATTTAGTTTTTTTTTATATCGTCCAAGTTCAAAAATAGCATTTACACGTAAAACAAAAAATAAATTAAAAATATACGACGACAGAAAAACTATATTAGTTTATGTTGAACTGCCCATTGTTTAATTTATGTTTTTGGTTCTGGTTGTGATTGAGTGTGAAGTGAATGTTTCCGGCACAAGTCATCGAACTTTAACGAGGTGCTGTGAGTGTGAAAGCAGTTATCGAGTAGGGTGTCAAAATAAAGGAAATCTAAAGGGGATTACATAAAATGACATAGAAAGTATGTTCACATTTTTTGCCGTCGGGTTTTTTTGAATGTTTAGTCCATTGACTGATTTAAATGTATTTTTATTTACAGAGTGGATGAATAAATCGACGATAAATCGAGCGTAGGTAACAAAGGCTTATCGCAAGCAAAATGAAATCGAGTCAAAATAAAACATTGCCAGGCACGGATAACGCGTGAAAGATTGTTTCTCATTTAATAAATCACTCTGAAATTGTAAATACAAACGTGAGAATGTATGTTAAAAATATTTAGTATTTTATAGCAGCTAAGGGGATGAAATTCTTTACTGGAATTTTTCTACAGAATCTAGGTACAGCCAAAGATAATCACCAGATTTTATACATTAAGAAAAGTGTTATTGGACACATTCTTAGTTTACTATTCTACTTAGCAGCTTAGGTCAAAATTACCTATTAGTCTTGAGGCTAGATCTTAAGTATATCTTTGTTTTTGTATATCGTGTATATCTTTATATAATAAAATACCTAACGATGTAAAAATTTTAGAAGGCAATAGTTTTAAGAAGAATCTGAGTAATTGTTTTTATACTATTAACGAATTTATGAAATTTAGAGATTAATATTTTTAATTATTTGCACGTCTGCATGCAGGCTGAAAACATTGTACATAATATTATTTATAAGACCTTTTTGACATGTATTCTGGTAAATAAACGTTTGAGTTTGAAAATGTTAAATTGGTCCAGCCTTTTGGGAATTACAATGTCACAGACGGACACACAGACGTATACACACACATACACTGTTAAATTTAAAACACCCCACTTTTCCGTCGGTAAAAATAGTCATATTTTGCGGTTGGTGGTATCCTTCAACGAATATTGAAAGCGACGCATGCAATATCAACGATTTAATATTTCTTACAATACGTTTTTTTTTTTTTTTTTTATGCTGGCACTTATTTGGCTTAACTTATTAGCATTGCAATTCAGAAAGACAATGCCGCCAGCATGATGAGAACGCTACCCACTGGTAGTGGGCTTGAGCACTTGAGTTACCTATAAGCTCGATGTCTTGTAGGTAACTTAGTTCTTTGCTGTATATAATTTTATTTTATATAAGAATTTGAGGGATAAGATGTTGCGTTGAAACAAATAATACCTGCTAATATAAGCTATATCCTGATCCGACATCAAAGAATACAATTTCCCCATGTATTTTTAAACACAAGTTAAGCACGGTTAACCAAGCTTGAAGGGAGGCTAAGCTGACCCATCGTCCTTTGAACGTATACATGGAGCCGACGGTCACAGCGCAGCTAAAGCAGAAGGAAATGTCTCCTTGAGTCATTCCTGATTTGACATTCATCCCGATATGTTTGCGGATATACTAAAAAAAACTGATGGTAAATTAAGTAATTGACCGAGCGAGGCAATAGCGGAGATATGGGGGTTGAATACTAAAAATTTATTTACAAAATTATTGCCTCCTTCATGTTTATGTTTGCCTAGTACTTTACCAAATCTGAGTGACTGACCATTAGAATTTTTTGTTTTCTTAATTTTTTTTTAATGAATTTTTCGATGTTTTTGTATTTATTTTGCTAGAATTAGAACCATTCTTGAATCCACCTGAACACACACAGAAAAAAACACAAAATCGGTCCAATCGGTTAATGAGATTGACGTTTATCCCACAATTCCAGTATTTAAACTTGAGTAAGCTAAATAAAGCTCTGTGCATCGTGTGCATCCCATTGCATATTACACCACACTTCTTTACATCGAAACTATATCTGTCTCTCTGTCTGTAAGTTACTGCATTACCGTTAAACCACTGCACACATTTTGATGAAATTTGGTGGCGAAATAGTTTTAGTCACGCAGAAGGATAAAAAATAATGTATCCCAATTTATAATCATAGTAACGCAAGTGAAGCCGCGGAGTAGGTACTACATAAATTGATGCTAATATACTACTGTTTTTTTTTGACTGTGGTACATCATCAAATAAGCCAAACATGTATCCAGAATAATCCCCTCACAGGGCATAAGGCGGCATGTAAATACAAAGGATCTTTCTTGCTCATTATAATACTAATATTGTAAATGCGAAATTTTGTGAATATGTCAGTGTATATATTTGTCATAAAATAAATTTATGTAGCGATTAAACGTTTTTTTTTCATATCAAGATAAGCAAACGTGTGACCACAATTTCACATGCCCCCTGATTCAGAACCATACACAATATATTATTATATATATATATATATATATATATATATATATATATAAATATATATATATATTTAGCTGCCGTAAAGAAAAGTCGACCAATCATTGACGACAATGTTTAAACTGACGTCACGAATAAGTTCCGCCAATAACGTGCGTTTTGCTATATTTTGATTTGGCTATAATATGTTGATTTGAATTAAAAAGAATTTAAATAAGAAAATAAAGTCATAGATGTTATTTTTTAAATATAAGGATTATAAAAAAAGATTCTAAAGTGCAACATCAAAAACTTTGCTCCGACCCAAGCAATAATTCCGTTACTTACTTAGAAATTGTTAGTTACCTAGAAACTTCTAAGTCCAAGACCCAACTAACTTTAACTGGATCTAGAACTGTCTCCAGCAGGACTAGATATTCTAAATACTGGCTGATCCCCGCAGGTTCACCTCTGTTAATCGAGAAAAAGATATAATAAAACAAGTGGCAAAACAAAATTTAGATAAAACCCCCGGCGTCTATCTGAAAAGCAGCATCACCGATTTTCATCAAACAGCATCATCGTCAGCTACGAACACTCTTGACTAATTCACCTTTCAAACAAAAAAAAACAAAATCAAAATTGGTTTATTCGTTCGGGAGCTACAATGCAACAGACAGACACACACACAGACACGTCAAACTTATAACACCCCGTCGTTTTTGCGTCGGGGGTTAGAAAGTATACAAATAGGACAAATATAATTGAAGAAATCACAACTTTTCACGAAGAACTAAGAACACCATCGATGCATGTTTTTTTTTGTGTTCAAATTCAAAGACACTATCTAACAATATTTAACCGCGCTCAAATATGCGTGATATGTATAAATTTTAGCTTAAGCAAAGAAGTACCTATACGTTTTGCAACAAATTACAAATAGATTTAGATGTCAATTATAATATAAGTACCTGGATGACCGAGCTTTTCTCGGATAAAACGAAGATTTCTAAAAATTAAACCTAGCTAGATCGATTTATTTTCCCCGAAACCCTCTGCATACTAAATTTCATGAAAATCATTGGAGCCGTTGTTTTGCCATATTAGGGCTGTATTTTTCAATGCTGAATCGTAAAGAATAAGCAACAAAAAAAATTGGGTTGGACCACCCTTAACATTTAGGGGTATGAAAAATAGATGTTGACCGATTCTCAGACCTACCCAAATCGGTCGAGTCGTTTCGGTAACAAACACCGCGACACGAGAATTTCATATATAAGATATAGAAGAATTGCTCGTTTAAAGGTATTAGATAGATAGATAGATAAAATCGATGCATATCCCTATTGTACCACGCGACAATAGCGACTACGGCGAATATCAGAGTGATAACAATACGTATAATCATGCCTACCTATATAGTCATGATCATGCCCATACGTACGTACCCAGGTAAAGCTATATATCTGTGAGTCGGCGACCAATTCACAGGAGACAATGTACCTACCGACTACAGTTATCTATTAACGAATCAGATACGAGCCCCTGGCACAATGCCAGCCACTTCTGCATTCATGGGGTGACTGAACAGTTACTGGGATGAATATTGCGGCCGTCGTTTGCTATAAACTCGTTTCGCATAACAATTTTGACATATTTTAGTATGCAACTTTATTGTCTTATGGATAATGCCGCCAGCATGATGGGAACGCTACCCACTGGTAGTGAGCTTGAGCACTTGAGTTATCTATAAGCTCGATGTATCTTGTAGGCTTAAGTCTTTGCTGTATATAGTTTTAGAAAATATAGGCAATTGGCACGTAGCTATGGGTACCGTACTATGTATAGGTAGTTAGAAACAAAAGAAGCAACTGTTTTTTTCTTTTACTTTTGGCTTCGCAATCTTGTGCATTTAGGCAGTGTCATGTTATAATATATGTTGAGTGTATTTCATATTAAAAGTCCTAGTTATAGTTGAAGTCAAGTAAAAGAGTCAAGGTCCAGGGTAAAGTGGTATAAACTTTAATAGAACTTCCATAGGAGTTTTGGAGTGAGACGAAAACCACGTTTTTAAACTTTGTATGATTTGCCAACACTTAATCACGTTTACTAATTATTAACGGTTAATAATCCACTATTGTTACACATTAACTCTCAAAGAATCACAGGTTTTGGAAAATTATACAAAATCAACAACGCCATTTTTTCACTTTCGCGGCAAAACTCCCGTAGCAACTATTAGCGTTTAGATAAAACTAGCCAAGTAAACCCGACTCAGGCACCAAAATCAAAATCGTTTATTCACATGGGCCCCAAAGAGGCACTCATGAAAGTTAATGAATCTATTGCCAGATTAGCAAATAACAGCCATCTCGAGAAGAACCTGGCAAGAAACTCGGCGGCGCATATTTTTTTCATTCATTTTTTTTAAAACATTCTTAATCTCTTATACATAATTTTCTTAACCTAGGTGTTATTATGGTAGTCGCTAGAAAGAGCCTGTGCAGTTTGCCTCCATGCATCCTTGTCATTAATATAGTCTGTGGTTTTATAGTAAGCTTTTTCACCGAGCGTTCTGTACAAACTTATTTGACATATATGGATTAATGTTTTTTTCTGCTAGTTGTGCTGTGACTGTGAAACTTTTTAGATTCTCAATTCTAATGCTTTTTTTTGTATGTTTGCTACGCGATTTATATGCCTATTATGAATCGATTTTGACGGTTTTTTTTGTTTGGTAGATTATACTTCAGTTGTGGTCCTATGGGACCATTATATTTACATAACATACATAAACATTTCATCGAAATCGGTAAAGCCAAAGCCAAAATATAAGCGTTGAAGTCGGTTTTTTTAAGCTTTGCTTTCGTTTAATTTGCTTTTGTAGACTTTTTTTTAAATATAATTGAGAGATGATTTGACGACTTGCTCGTGTCTCAATCATCATTTCGCAGAATCAGAATAGTCTTTATTGTATAACTGCGTTGTAAACAAGGAGTAAAAAAACATGTTTGGTATTGGTAGCAACAATCTGCCCACTTCGGGCGTACAATAACAAGTACTGTAAATGACAGTTTCATAGCATGTAGCAATATACTTACATTACGTTTCGAAGTATTCATAATTTAAAAATTAAAACATTTCTTAAAATTCTTATGGACTATTTTAATTATATGTACTAAATACAATTTAAAAATCAAATCAATCATTCACCATTGCCAGTAAAAGCGCAACTGCGGACTCTGCAAAACTACAGGCCTAGTTATTTTACCTCGTTATGTTATGGCTACAAGATATCGCAAACGTTAGTTTTTGACATTAATTTCAGCTTGAAACCTTTACGCGTTTCTGAGGAAAACGCTCTTGACAGACAGACAGACTGATAGCATCGAGATAAGAAACAAATCCTTTGGTTTAGCTACAAAATCCTTGACTGATGTATTTACCCGAGCTACTACCGACTGACAAGGTAGTAACACGGGTAAAAAAACCTGTTTTACTACTGGTAAATATGTAATACGTCTACGGAAAATAAACCGACCGACAGACTGACAACGAAGTGATCATGTGAGTATTTTTTTATTATTATTTTTTACTGTGATAGACAAACATTTGACCACTATCTCACCTGATGTTAAGTGATGATGCGGTCGACGAAGGCGCACGCTTGCCTAGAAAATACCCATTGACTCTTGACGACTCTAAGATGGTGGTCAAATGCTTGCCTATCGAGTATAAAAATAAAAAGGTTCTTCAACTCATTGAAGCTGGCGAAATATTGCTACTATTCTTTGGTAGGTACATTAAAGATTTTCTAATACCCAGACGTAAAAATAGAAGCAACCCGACACGTATTTCATCCCCTTTCAAAGCGTCATCTGTTTGTCCTTCCGTCTGTCCGCATACTGCCAAAATGCGACCAAACTTTTGGTCACGAGCGGATTTCAGCCTGTCCGCTCTAATTGAGTTTGAATAAAATTTAGCTATTTAAATATTCATTGTTGGAATGTTAAACGTTACTGAATATACGGAGAATTAACTCTGAAAATCCATCCATAAATTGGGACGAAAATATATGGTCGGTAATACTGTGGATAATGGAAACGGTTTATCCGAAATTTAATCGAAGAAAAATTCTTCTCGCTGCACTAGTACGTACCTATCTGCACCCTGTTCTCTCAACTCAAGAAATCAAGAAACTCGAGAAACTTTCAAATCAATAAACTAAATAATTGAAACGCAAGCAAAGCTTTGAAAAAACCGACTTCATCGCTTATATTTCGGTTTTGGCTTGAACGATTTTAGTAAAATTTATATGGGACCACCTCTGAAGTATACTCTACCAAACAAAAAAAAAACCATCAAAATTGATCCATAATTGGCGGAGATATCGCGTAACATTCATACATAAAAAAAACAGTCGAATTGAGAACCTCCTTTTTTGAAGTCGGCTGAAAATCCACAAATACCCGATAGCGTATAAAATGTGAATTTCGATCTTTTGTTTTAGACTTTTTCCTAATACAAGTAAAATAATATATTATAAGTATTGAAAGTTTTAGTGAGAATAGTTGTCAAACAACGTTAAATCATTGGAAATCCTAAATAGTAATTAAAATTAAAAAAAAGACGCCATAAAGGAACAAACACATTACCTTTCTTTACGCCGCCGCGGAGTCGGGGACAAATATAATAGAATTATTATGACCTATAATAATTCTTACTATACATATAATATCTGTAAGACAAACTAACAAAATGTTATCTAGTGATAGATAATAAAAAATCTAATAATAATAAATCTTTATTGCCAAAGAATGTACAATATCTCACGACAGTGTTCTTAAAGGCTAAGTAAGCAATATCGTTGTAGAGTATCTGCTGCCGAACTAGGCTCATCGCCGGTGTTTCAGCATACAGCGCTCTTCCCATAACTAGATCTACAATATTAACTAGCACTAATATCTTACATAATCCAGTTACATTTACATTTACATGACGTGAAAGAGTTCCTGAGTCCTGTACTCCTGTTGTTTCCTTTCTTCTCGCTTCCCGAAACGCTATTACATGATCTGTGGCTGTTTGAAAATGATCAAGGGAAAGAATACAGATACAAGTACCTACTAACAGCATTGTATCAGATCTCCCCTCGGTTTGCTTTTTTATTCGTTTTCCTCGTGCACCCCAAGTGTCTTTGTCTGTCTGAGTCATTACGACGGGGCGAAATATACAGGCAGCCATGTTAGGTATTATTGTAGGATCTGCGGCTTCATTTTAGAAGATTTTACGTGTGAACTCTCAACTGTCAAACGTCATCCATTTATGGTTGACATACCTCCAGTTCGCTTGAAGCGTTTTGCTTCTTTGTTCATCATTCGTACAGCGATGGAGTAAAATTCATTGCCTGCGTCATTGTTACCCGAGAGCTATAATCCGGGAGTCTTCAAATCAATTCAAAAATCAATCAAAATCAAAATCGTTTATTCACAGGGCCCCAAAGAGGCACTCATGAAAGTTAATGAATCTATTGTCAGATTCGGAAAATTACAGCCATCTCGAGAAGAACCTGGCAAGAAACTCGGCGGCGCATTTTTTTTCATTCAATTTTTTTTTTAAATATTCTTAATTTCTAATACATAATTTTCTTAACCTAGGTGTTATTATGGTAGTCGCTAGAAAGAGCCTGTGCAGTTTGCCTCCATACATCCTTGTCATTAATATAGTCTGTAGTCTTATAATAAGCTTTCTTAATTAATGCCCGTTTTATTACAGATTTGAACTTTCCCAGTGGTAATTCAGTTACGATTTTAGGAATTCTATTGTAAAATGTAACCCCATTTGCCATAAAAGATTTATTCGTTTTGCTTAATCTAAATGCGCGCACTGTAATTTTATGCTTATATCTAGTATTAAGATTGTGTGCGTCGCTTCTTAATTTATATTTACTAATATTTTTGCGAATATGCATAAGTGAATAGGTATCTTCTAGGCAAGCGTGATACATCTTCGGCCGCATTATCATTTTCCATCAGGTAAGAGAGTGGTCAATGCTTGTTAACTTGGTCTACTGAGCCCACGGGCTCAATAGGATGTGGGCCCAGTTGACCATGAAGTCGTTATATCGCTTAAAAAAGAAAATATTGGCTATGTTATGATGAAAATAAGTGCAGAAAGACATGAAAAGACCCGAGTACGAAAACCCGGTCCATACCAAAAGTCGCGTCTTTCGAACATCAACTCGCAGCGAAGCGTAGGAGAGAACATTCTCACCTACCATCCTCACTAGTCCCCTCTAGCTAAAAACTAAAACGTTTCGTCTCTATTCTATCAAAATAAACGCTTTCCAAATGTAGATTTTAAAACTTGTGTATAAAGGTTTGAAATTGCTTGTCTTTAACTTTGCAATCTCGGTGAGCTTTTGTATTTTCTTCTATTCGGGTTGTTGAAATAACAGAGGGTTGAAGATTTATTCGATTTATTCTCGAGATGCGTACAGGTTCTGAGTTTGCGTTGAATGAAGAAAGAGGGCCCGATCCCGGGCGCGGCAGCCTTATATATATGGCCGGTGGGGGGAAAGAAGCGGGATGAGGCGTGTGCCACCACCTAGCTCACAGAGTATGCACAAATTTGACAGGTGTCAAATATTCTGTCACAGATGTGTTAACATGCTCACGCGCCAGAGATCAGACTACATATAGGTATACATCGATAAGTTAAATTGGCCATACCCTAGAGCCTATTCCCTAGGGGTACCTATACTCTAAGGTAGGACCGAGTACTAACTGACCTAGTGGTTTCTAAATTTGTTAGACGAAACGTGGTAGCCGAGGCGGGCCCCGCAGCACTCGGTCCACAGGGTGGCTCGTTCACGCGGCGGTCGTTCCTCGTGGTAGCCGAGCCGGGCCCCGCAGCACTTGGTCCACAGGGTGGCTCGTATTCGTCGCTCGCTCACGCGGCGGTCCGTCCACGTGGTCCACAGGGAAGGTTGCCCGCGGCTGTCGTCGGTCGCTCGGCGTTACGTCCAGATCAGCGGGCGGCCAGCCACCACGGCCTCGCCTCGCCTCGCTGTATCCTGCTTGCTCCACGACAAATGGTAGCTGCGCACACGCGGTCCCACGCGCCCGCCACGTTGTTTTGTCGGAACTTCTCGGAGATCGCGAGCTTGACGACTTTTTTTCCTTATGTCGGGGTCACCAATTTGTATTTTCTTCTATTCGGGTTGTTGAAATAACAGAGGGTTGAAGATTTATTCGATTTATTCTCGAGATGCGTACAGGTTCTGAGTTTGCGTTGAATGAAGAAAGAGGGCCCGATCCCGGGCGCGGCAGCCTTATATATATGGCCGGTGGGGGGAAAGAAGCGGGATGAGGCGTGTGCCACCACCTAGCTCACAGAGTATGCACAAATTTGACAGGTGTCAAATATTCTGTCACAGATGTGTTAACAGCTTTAAATAACAAGTCAATATTTTAAACCTTTTGTATATTTTTTTTTTTTTGTATAATTGAGAAATTGACACATGTTATGGGTCCGACAGTGTATAATCGTCTGCCGGATAGTATAATTGAAGCGACCAACCTGCAAATCTTCAAGTCAAGGCTGAAACGCTGGTTGATCAAACAGTCGTTTTATAGCTACGCTGAATTTCTGTATGTGACTAAAATAAATGTGTAATTGTCGGAAATTGTAACAATATAATCTATTTATCTAATTTTAATTTATAATGCCTATGAATTTATTATATATGACATTTGTTTTTTATTTTTAATTATAATAGTGCTATTTCTCTTTCTCGTTGACGTGTATGGAAAATATGAATAAATGAATATGAATATACAACTTTTAAGGTCTGTTACATTTAGAAAGCGTTTCTTTTGATATAATATGAATGAAGCGTTTTGGTTTTTGGCTAGGGAGGCAGATCCGCATGCCTTTGATACATTCTGGCGACTGCTTCCTCCGTTATAAAGGCGGTTAGAAGTATAATAATTTAACGCAAGCGAATCTTAAAAAAATCCGACTACACCGTTTTATCTTAGGAACTCTTGATCAGATTAAAATAATTAATACGCATTATTGAGGATAACTCAAAAACTACTGGGCAGATTGATCTAATTTAATGGACCACATGGAAAGCACCAGCATTCAAATGAAAAAATAATCATTAAAATCGGTTCACATAGAAAAAAGTTCTGAGGTAACACACATAAAATTAATACAGTCGAATTGAGAACGGAACTTTTTGGACTCCCCCTTCAAGTCAGAAAAAATAAACTATAGTCATTGTCAATGATCAACGCTTTCACATTCACAGTCCCACACTAAGTTCGATGACTTGTGTCGCACGTAAAGACGAATAAATGTGTTTTTTTTTAAACGCTTTCATACTCACAGACCCTCACTAATTTCAAAGACATGTGTCGTGGGAGCCGGAAACATTCATATCACACACACAACCATAACGAGAACCAGAAACACAAGTTTTCCATTGGGAAAAAACTTACGTTCCTGCCGGGAATCGAACCCGATACCCTTGCTTAGAAGGCGAACGCACACCCAACTGAGCCTGTTTCTACGTGTGTAATGTATGTTTCCGGCACCCATGACACAAGTCATTGTGTGAGGCTGTGAGTGTAAAAGCGTTTATGTTTATGTTTCATATAATACATGGCTTTTGGACAGGCTAAAACTTGCACAGGATCAAGTAGACGCTTAAAATAAGACCCCGCAAACTACTACTTTTTCCGGCTCGACAACCATCTTAGCTCGAGCAAAGGATATGCTGAAAACCAGCCATGCGTAAGCTATTTATATATTTATTTTACGCAAAAAAAGAGCTGAGCATACTCCTATTGCCAACCACTATTGTTTTTGTCTATAACTATGTATGTAACTATTTTATAATTATGTAACTGTATCTTATCTAATATATAAAATTCTCGTGTCACAGTTTTCGTTGCTATACTCCTCCGAAACGGCTTGACCGATTTTGATGAAATTTTTTGTGCTTATCCGGTATCTATGAGAATCGGCCAACATCTATTTTTCATCCCCCTAAATGTTAGGGGTAGTCCACCCCTAAATTTTTTTTTTATTTTTTAGGCAAAATTTTTTATTTCTATTTTTTTATGATACAACATACAAAAATACATACAATCCTCAATTTTCACCCTTCTACGATCAACCCTTATTTTTTAATAGCCATTTTAATTTTCTAATATAATATGGCAATACAACGTTTGCCGGGTCAGCTAGTTTATCTATATAATTGAATTGTTTTTTTTTATTGTATGAATATAGGTATACGTTATATTATATAGTAGAATATAAGAAAAAATGTTTCTGGTTTCTGGCAATAAATACTATTTTATTTTTATTTATTTAAAATATTTAACCGTCTAGTTTATAACTGAGGCTTATCGCACTATGAGTTTAGGCAGAAGAACAATTATTATGTCAAGAACTGTTCGATATTCCACTCCAGCCTCCTTTGAGCTCCACTTCTGTCGGCAATATTAACAGATCACTTGTGACAGGTGACTTTCAGGTAAAGTTTGCTGTTAAAGGATATTAAACTTTATCAGAGAAGATACCAATAAGGGACTTGATGAGAGTTTTGCCGCGAAAGTGAAAAACATTGCTGA
Organism: Lomographa bimaculata; assembly: GCA_948107665.1. Lineage (NCBI taxonomy): Eukaryota > Metazoa > Arthropoda > Insecta > Lepidoptera > Geometridae > Lomographa > Lomographa bimaculata. Next base: position 2,940,753 of record OX403605.1, read on the forward strand.
TTTTGTATAATTCTCCAAAACCTGTGATTCTTGGAGTGTTAATGTGTAATAATGGTGGATTGTTAACCGTTAATACTTAGTGAACGTGCATAAGTGTAGGCAAATCATACAAAGTTGAAAAACGTGATTTTCACCTTCGCTCCAAAACTCCAATAGAAGTTCTAGTAAAGTTTCTACCACTTTACTAGGGCATGACTTGACTACGACTGGACCTTGACTCTTTTACTTGACTTTGACTGTGACTTGTGACTAGGACCTATAATATGAAATACACTTGAAATATATTATCACTTGACACTGGCTAAATGCACAAGATTGCAAAGCCAAAACTAAGAAAAAAAAAAAAAAAAAAAAAGATAGTCGCCATTTAAAGAAGAAGTTGAAGTTGAAGTTGAAGATACCGATAAGGGACTTGATGAGAGTTTTGCCGCGAAAGTGAAAAACGTTGTTGATTTTGTATAATTCTCCAAAACCTGTGATTCTTCGAGTGTTAATGTGTAATAATGGTGGATTATTAACCGTTAATACTAAGTAAACGTGCATAAGTGTAGGCAAATGATACCAAGTTGAAAAACGTGATTTTAGCCTTCGCTCCAAAACTCCAACAGAAGTTCTAGTAAAGTTTCTACCACTTTACTAGGGCATGACTTGACCATGACTGGACTTTGACTCTTTTACTTGACTGTGACTTGTGACTAGGACTTATAACACGAAATATACTTGAAATATATTATTACTTGACACGTAAATTTGTGTTTAGGATGACATTACATTATATTTGAAATTGACATTTTGGATTTTGTTGCTATGATTATGTATAATTGCCAATCTATTTTTTATTTATTATTTCAATTATTTTAGAAATCTTTTATTCATGACATTAATAATATAATATCGAAATATTTTGGTTTTTTTAAGATTTTCTATGAGGTAGATAAAAGTGTTTATGCAGCCGAAGATGAAGCATGATTATTTAAGTTATTTTATTAAACTGCGTGTGTGTAGATAATAACATTATATGTACTTATAAACAAAACAGAATAGTACAAAGTAGAGCTAGTAGTATAGAGTTGTGAGTTGTGTTGCCAGGTAATTATTTAGGCTAATGCACTGCATTTAGGTCATACGTTAGTCCACGTACGCTGCAGCAAATCAATAACATTGTTAACTTTTTGTTTCAACGGAACCCAACAAAAATATGAATATTTAAAATATAAAATATGAATGTTTAAAACATAAATATAAACGTTTTCACACTCACAGCCCACCTTTCACATAACATACACAACCACAACCAGAACCGGAAACACACATTTTCCTTGGGGAGAAACCTTGTTTTCGTCGGGAATCAAACCCGATACCCCTGTTTGGAAGGGGAACGCTTACCCAACTAAGCCTACGGGCAGTCCAAGTTAAGTTTTTCAAATGAAGTCTAAATTACAGGCATCGACTATGTAAGAAATAAAGTAAATATTTGGATATTTTATTACTTGACACTGACTAAATGCACAAAATATATATTACATTAAACTAAAAACTAAATTAAAATTAAACAAAAAAAATATAATTAGATATAAATATGTACAAAACTTAATCTAATAGACCGCTACCAGTAGGCAAAGTACCCAAAATGCTGGCAGCATTGCCACGTTGAATGGCAATAAAGTAAATTAGTTTAAAATTTGGTGTTTTTTTATGGTATCAGATTTTAAGACTTAGTACCTGGATGACCAAGTTTTGCGCGGTTTTTTTTTTATGTAAATGACCTTTTCAAAAAATTAAACCTAGCTAGATCGATGTATCGCCCCCGAAACCCCTTGCATACTAAATTTCATGAAAATCGTTGGAGCCGTTTCCGTGATTCAGATTATATATATATATATATTTACATATATACAAGAATTGCTCATTAAAAGGTATTAGATGAAACATTATCATTCAGGTTTTTTTTTTTTTTATTATTTGTGACAGGCTAGTGTTTGACCACTATCTCACCTGATGGTAAGTGACGATGTGATCGAAGCTGGTAATCACACTAGACCTGGAATACGCAGGCTCTCAAGGATAACTGCCGGAACACCGTATTTGGCTTAGCGGCAGACTTTCAACTTGATGGTGGTAAGCTACTTTGGTAGCAAGCCAGGCGAGCAACTCACAAAATGCTCTACCACCTCTCAATTAATGTAATTTAGCAAAAGATTTTTCTATTTGTGGTTTTGTGATCATTTAATGATTTACCAAGCGGGTAAAGATTGTCGAATAGCGAATTGAGATCAAGTAGTCTAGATATACAAGTGTAGGTAGACAAACAACGCTGTTTGCATTTGTTCTGTACACAGTCTAGAGAGCTCCGGGTCTCGATGGATTTACCTACAAGGTACCTACGATTATTCACTCGGCAGTCGGCATTTCAGAGAAATTGCCACTATCTGAACTGTAGAGCCTTGGGCAAGGTAAGATTGCTAGCCCATCGGCATTTCATATAAATTTTTAAAACAAACCAAAGAATCTTTTTTGAAGTTCAAACCAATGTGAGTATAACACACAATGTTATATACGCCTTAAACACGCAAAAAACGACGACTTACTTTTTGTCGACTAGTTTCGGACAAATTAGTTGTCTTTCATCAGAATGAGTCGACAAAAAATAAGTCGACATTTTACGTGTTTTAAGCCGTAGGTATATAACACTACCATAGTGATAAATTTAGAAAGGAAAAATTATCACTTGAGGCGGGATTTGAACCCGCGGAAATTTCCTTTCTAAATTTATCACTATATTTCTACCTAGCATGGCTAATGCTATATAAATAAAATCAATATAACACTACCTGTGCCTTGCGGCTTCGCCCGCTATTATAAAGTTAAAAAGTAGCCTAATATAAGTAGGATTGATACATATATATTTACACACAAGGTTACGTTTTCTCCCCTAAACCACTGAACCGGTTTTGATGAAATATAGTACTGAGATAGACTAGAGCTTGAGAAAGGCTTTTTATCCCGGCATTCCTGCGAGTCCGGGACTTAAGCGGACATTGCGGGGCGCAGCTATATATACATATATATAAATGAGAATGTGTTTCTTGGTTTGTCTGTCTTTCACGTAACAACGGTTTGTTATGACTTTGAAATTGACATCACATTCTAAATTGTTTATTCAGGGCCCAAAGAGGTACTCGTGAAAGTTAATGATTGAATTTTGGAAGAGTTATGATGAAACGGTGAGTGGCTACTTTTTGCCCTGATAAATCATCATTATTATGGTGAATGCGAGCAAACCCACCGTCTTGAATAAAATAAGCCTGAAATAATTTATATACGAAGAACACTTATAATTTTACGACTCAATAAAATACTCGGAATGGCCCAAGTTACAGTAGAGCGCAAATGGTGCTTTGAAAATAAATTTTGATTTATTTACCCTAAAGTCGTATTGTTACTGGATTACTAAGGAAACCTGAAGTTTAAGATGAATTTAACGGGCAACACTGCCAATTTTTTTTTTTATTATTTCATGTCGAAATATTAAACGAATATTAACAATTTCTATTCTTCATAATAAAAGTCTTAGTCACAAGTCACAGTCAAAGTCAAGTAGTCAGTCATAGTCAAGTCATGCTCTAGTAAAGCGGTAGAAACTTTACTAGAAATTCTATTGGAGTCTTGGAACGAAGGCGAAAATCACGTTTTTCAACTTTGTATGACTTGCCTACACTTATGCACATTTACTAAGTATTAACGGTTATAATCCACCATTATTACACATTAACACTCGAAGAATCACAGGTTTTGGAAAATTATACAAAATCAACAACGCCATTTTTTCACGTTCGCGGCAAAAACTCCTACTGCCAATTTTGGTGGTAGATTTGCCAGTTAAAAATACAGCAGAAGTTAAAGTTGTATTTTGTCGTTCCAAATTTGAATTAAGAGGGTCTATTCCTTTTTCTTTCTCTCTCGCTCGCACATTTCAATATTTTTAATAAATACAATTAGCTGCGTGTGTTTTTGAACATGTTTTCAACCAACTATATGGACATTAATACAATGAATGTTTTAAGCTACCTTTTGTTTTTCATATCTTTAAGTTAAACGAAGAAAGCGTGAAAATAACACTGAAATTTGAGAACTCTGTTTTTTCTCATCTTATTGAAGTATATGATAGCGAAAAGAAGTTTGAAACATCCTTGTATTAATGTCCATATAGTTAGTTAAAAACATTTTCATAAACACATGTACATAATTGTATTAATTAAAAATATCAAATTGTGCGAGCGAGAGAGAAGATAAAAGGAATAAACCCTCTCAATAGCTAATTCCTGACGAATCTTGCTATAGTGCGCTTTCTGTCTATCATAGATTTTTGTTCACATTCACGGTCACAGCCCTAAGTTTGAAGACTTTTATCATTGGTGCCTAACATTGCAAATTCATATGCCACATCCAAATACCCACGATCACGGAAGTTGAATACCAAATTAAATAAAAAAAAATTAAACGCCCGAACCGCAAACATCGCTATCTTTTCTTTATTTTGGTTAACGTACGAAACGGGAACCAACTAGATGACACTTCGAGATGACTCCTCGTTCTTAGTGTTTTCTGCCAAGTCACGTTTGCCTTAAGGTGTTCTATCAAACAAACTCCCCTTCTGAGATAAGATGAGTAAGTCCTAATATTGTTACTCCACCCCTGGAAAGGAAGGGAAGTGCCAGGCATTTTCCCAGCCACAAAAAAAGGTCTCGTTATATACAGAGGGTACAAGTATGGGGTCGAAATTAAGATGTTATATTTTATTGACGTGATTACGTCTTATAAATCGATTTTTGAGAGGTGGTAGAGCATTTTGTGAGTTGCTCGCCTGGCTTGCTACCAAAGTAGCTTACCACCATCAAGTTGAAAGTCTGCCGCCAAGCCAAATACGGTGTTCCGGCAGTTATCCTTGAGAGCCTGCGTATTCCAGGTCTAGTGTGTTTACCAGCTTCGATCACATCGTCACTTACCATCAGGTGAGATAGTGGTCAAACACTAGCCTGTCACAAATAAAAAAAAAAAAATGAACACCGGCTGCACGCACGAAAAAGTGTCACGTTCCGCCTGAGCCTGAGCGTGAAAGCGAGAGCGCGGAAAAAGCGATAGAGAGGCACGATCGGCCTAAGCGTTCGTCTTATGACGTTATCACGTAAAATTATCGTCCGCAAACCGACTTTACAGACAACTATTTTTATTTTTTTAACTAGCTTCTGCCCGCGATTTCGTCATCTCATTAATTAATTCAGGTAATAGTGTGCCTAATTTCATCAAAATCCGTTTAGTAGTTTTAGTGTGATTGAACAACAACGCGCATCCAGACTTTCACATTTATTATATTAAGTCATAGCCATCCTCAATAAAAGGGATATCTAATGCAAAATTATTTATTCATTTCGGATAATGTACAGACTTCGGCCTGCTACAATTTATAATAATATGTATAGATATGACTTATTTAAGGGCCATTACAGCCTATTTACTTTAAAAGAGCTCACAGCAAGCAATAGGCTTATAGGTAAGTCGTTTTAATAATATTAGTTCGTAATATCATTTCATTATATTTTGTTGTCATCTTATATAAGTACTTACAAAAATAGAAGTTACTTTATATATTTATTGGTTCTCTATTTATTCGCATTGGTACTTAATATCTTAAGCCATCATTATTAAAGACCAAATTATTACTCGTTAGAACCGTGTTTATTTAACATTTTGTTTAATTTAGCTATAGGTACACGGAGGATTTATACATTATTATTAGCTTACATAAAACCTAACTTAATTGGAACCAGGTTTAAATATATGTATGCAGAATAACTTTATGATATCTAAATTTATGCGAATCAACTGGTCACCCTCATAATTAACTATTTATTGCAAAATCATACTTTATTCTACTTCCATACCCGTGTTTTAAAACCTATGTATGTACCAAATACTTTAACTTTAATCTCACCGAATCGGATCCAGGCTAAAAAATATGTATGCAGAATAACTTTATGTCATGTAAATTATGCGAATCAACGGGTCACCCTCTTTATTAACTAGTTATTGCTAAATCATATTTTATTCCACGTATATGACGGTGTTTTATAACCTATGTATTTACCAGGTACTTTAACTTGAACCAAAACGAATATGCTGAATAACTTTATGACAAGTAACATTATGCGATTCAACGTGTCACCCTCATAACTAGTTATTGCAAAATCATATTTCATTCCACTTTCATAATCGTATTTCATAACCTACTTATACATTTGATAACCACGCTGGAGAGACTGTTAAAGTACCTACTCAACCTCTTAACCAGACGATAATTCAGCGAAGCTGCGTACATTTCTCCGCTTGTCCGACGTAAGCTGGATAAGCTGTTTATCTGCCGAGAGCGCACAATGTCCGGCTAATACGAGTTGTTGCTGGTGTAAGTTACAGGAGATCGATGTTCAAATTGCTATTAAATCGCTTTATAAAACATGGTAATCAAATGTTTGAATATCGAGCGTGAAAAGAAACTAATTTTAGAGATTGTTTTTTCTGTAACGATAGGAGAAAGTTTACTCGATACAATTTTTTTTCTAAGTTGGGTCTTTTTAAACACTAATGTAGTTTTAAATGCGAAATGCAAATGAATGGAATACCCGATAATGTTTGTTCTTGTTTCCCGATAAGTGTACTGAATTAGTGAAATTGACGAGTAAGGAAACTGACCAGTGGTACGCTTACTCAATTTAGGCCTCTTTGAGTCAAGAGTGAACAGGTATCTTCTAGGCAAGCATGTCCCACTGTCCGCGACATCGTCGCATTCCCTCAGGTAAGATAACGGTCAAATGCTACCCTATTGGTTATAAAGAAAACGAATACCTATTGTTTAATGCATTGCAATTGTTAATTTAGAATCTCAGTTATGTTAATGTTAGGATTACTGTACACATTTTGTATGAAGACAGCACCATTTAGGTAGGTTAGGAACTATGGTGTTGTTTCATTCAAGATCCGGCACGAGACTTCTGGACTTGGATTGAAAGGCTGAAATCCATTCAAATATCATGAAGACTCTACAAATGATACAAAAAATAGTATTTTTTTAATTTGCTCCGCAATTTTGTTCATTTAGGCAGCGTCAAGTAATAATATATTTCAAGTGTATTTCAAATTTAAAATCTTAGTCAAGTAAAAGAGTCCAGGTCCAGTCATAGTCAAGTCATGCCCTAGTAAAGTGGTAGAAACTTTATTAGAACTTCTATTGGAGTTTTGGAGCGAATGCGAAAATCACGTTTTTCAACTTTGTATGATTTGCCTAAAATGCACATTTACTAAGTATGAACGGTTAATAATTAATAATTCACAGGTGTTGACACAACTTGAAGAGAAATGCCCGTTAGCTTAGTTGGGTGAACGTTCGCCTTCTAAGCAGGGATATCGGCTTCAATTCCCGGCACGAACACAATTTTTCACCTCAAGGAAAAATTGATTTCATGTTATGTTTGAGTGCTTACGAAAACGATTACTTCCAAATCGATACATAATCGCAAATCGGTATAAACGATTATCCTACGAACCCCGACTCTACAAACTTATAACTTGCACCACTCCCCACGGGAATCTTAGTTACTCCGCGGCAGAAGTCCATCCATTCACTCCAGCTTTGGGAATTAACTTCGTTCCCGGGAATTAACTTATTAAGTTTTTGAAGTATTCACGTACTTCGAATATGCATTTCAATAGAATTTCCATAGTTTCCGAGGTAAAGTTTGTCGGGGATTCATATTTCGGGCTCGATGAATTCGCCGAATTCTGCATTTTGTTTCCGAAACAAAAAAGTTTTCATTCGACATTAAAAAGAAATAGATTTTTTATTCAACACCAAAAAGATTAATGACTTAAGTTTGATCAGGACGATAACGGATTTATTTTTTATTAATATTACTTAATTATGAGCACCCAGTTGGCGCAGTGGACAGGTCTCCGCACTCTGCGCCGTCGGTTCTGGGTTCGATTCCCGGCAGGAGCACAAATTCTTTCCCAAGGGATATTTGTGCTTCTGGTTCTCACATATCACTGACCTCCTTTTAGAACCAAGCTAGAGACATAAAAAGCTATGAGATTTTCGCGATTTTACGATCCCGAGGGAAGCTAGTGATCTTGTACAATAGGATAGGCCAGGGGTCGGCAACCTTTTGAGTCGGAAGAGTCAAAAATTACAATTTACAAAATTTCAAAGTCTTATTAAGCCACAATTTTTTTTCTTGCCAACAATAATTCTTGATGCCAACAATAATATGAGTATCGTATAGAAAACGATAAGCACGCGTTATACCTACCTAATCATCCCATAATTTACTTGTTTCAACTGTATAAATGTACTTTTTTGCTGCCTTTGGAGGCTTGTTAATGGCTCGATAGAAATGGTGCCTAATCCTCGTTAATTTATTCAGTAAGTTTTTTTAATTATTTTTATTTGCGTATGGAACTAAAGAGCCGCAGCTTCACATCCAAAGAGCCGCATGTGGCTCACGAGCCGCAGGTTGCCGACCCCTGGAATAGGCCGTTATATGGTCCATAGTACAATTACTGACTAGATGGGCTATAAACCAGAAGACATCTAGTTATTGGCTTGGTGGATATGGCCCATTGGACGTATTAAACTGCCCGTTGGCTTAGTTGATTGATCGTTCGCCTTCTAAGCAGGGGGTATCGGGTTCGATTCCCGGCGGAATCACAATTTATCTCCCAAGGAAAATTTGTGTTCCTGGTTCTGGTTGTGATTGTGTGCTGTCAATGTTTCCGGCACCCACGACACAAGTCATCGAGCTTAGTGTGGACCTGTGAGTGTGAAAGCGTTTAAACATTTTAATTATTCATCTCAGTGTTTACATCCACCACTTTCCGTCACAGAAAAGGTTGCGTATCAGAATTTCAAACCCTCCCATATAAAGTTTGACTTTAAGAACAACCAAAACAGGAAGAGTTCCTCACCTTCTCCTTTTTTTAAAGTCGGTTAAACACATCTGATAAAATAAACCGATTTAATGGAATTAACTATTAACCAAAATATACGTACATTTCACAAAATAAACCCCAAGCCACGTCGTATAATTTACTAGCAGTACCTCATATCGCGCAAATTATTTATGTAAATCACCTAGTAAACAATTCACAACGCCCGGACCAGCTGGATTTAATATTTAAACAATTTTGGTTAGCTTTACGAGAGATGAGCGGCTGAAATTGGACACAGACATGCATTAGAATGCTAGGAGGTATATAAAGTGATGTTTTGACCCAGTTTTGAGACATTGACAGGTAAATTGTATTTTGTAATTGGCACAGTATTTTGTAAATGGCACAGTATGGAATATCTCGCCGACTTACTTGCCTTTAATGTGTTATTTCTTTGTGTGTTAATTTCTTAGTACCTATTGAATAGATTTTTTTACGGTTTTAATTAAGTGGATGCTTTTTGTGGGAAATAGTTATAGTCCAATAGTTTACATATAATGTCGTTTGTACAATATTTTTATACGAGTCATTTGTAAGCGGTTTTAGAGACATCTCGCTTAAAACATACGCACGCATTTGCAAATCTATAAAATGAAGGGAGCAATTGTAACGGAAATAAAAACTAACATAGATTATCTAATATTCTATTAGCTTTTTTTATAATAAATCAGTACGGGGACTTGTTCGTTTTAATTCAAAATAATACTTTGAAAAAATCCGATTTAAGTGATTTTTCAGCCGAAAATAAAATAAAAATATAGCTAATTTAAAACAATGTACAATGTTTGAATGTCAACTGTCATAGGTATAACTCACAATTAAATATGTATACGTATACATTAATCATTTCATCTCGTATCTCCAGATGCTATTGGATATTATCAGTTCAGATTCCAAACATTCTCTATTCAAAGTTGAGATACTGTATTCGCCTAATAATAGTGCACAACTATGTAATAGAAAACGTAAGCACAGCTAAATCATAATTGGAATGCGAAACAAATACAACCTAATTTAGTCTTTATTTGTATTAACTTATAGCTGGTATTCCGTTGTAACTTATTATTTGATATGACCAACGCAGGATGAGGTTAATCTCATGAATGCGAGCGGAGTGTTTGTGAGACGTGAGATAGATAATGTTCGGGTAATTTTCTGGTGTTTATGAACCTTTGGTGGTTGAATTGTTATACATATACATTTAATTGTTGATTATGGGAAAGGTACTAATAGACTTTGAAGTGCAAGCAAAGGTTCAAAGTCTGTGTTCCCAGATAAGTTTCATCTTGGAGTCTTCAAGTCGAGAGTTAATAGGTATTTTCTAGGCAAGCGTGCTCCATCGTCGACCGCATCGTCACTTAACATCAGGTGAGATAGTGGTCAAATATTTTCCTATCACAGTTAAAAAAAATAAGTTTACCGCTTTATCTCCGGTACTATTTTAAATTTTTGTATGAGACCAACTTGACACGATACCTTTTAAATGGATATATATATTTTTCAAGTAATCGCGTAACAATCATAAGTATAAACAAAATATAGTCGAAATGAATACCTCATACTTTTTAAAAGTCGGTAAACAAGTGCGGTTCTAAAAGGGCTTACTGCAGGTTGGCTGCCCTTGGAAAAATGGGATATGGACATATCGTTTTTTTATTATATTTTCCTTCTGGTTGATTTAAGAAGTTAAATTGTTTTACCTTACATTTATACTATAATAATAATTAGCTGTAAAATGCCTGTGTCCTATTACTGGATCTAGACTATGTGCACTAGTCGTTCGCGCCGCACTGAGATCTCGCGCCTACATTTGGCTTCATTTTTTTAATTTTTTTTTTATGTACGATAGGCAAGCGTTTGACCACAATCTCACCAGATGGAAAGTGACGATGCGGCCGAAGATGTAGCATGCTTGCCTAGAAGGTACCTATTCACTCTTGACTTGAAGTCTCCTAGATTATACTGTTCGGGGAACAAAGACGAGGGCAATGAGTTCCACTCCTTCGCTGAAAAACTTTCATAGAGAAAAACTTTTGAGGTGTATTGTACTTATGTGAGTGTATTTGTTGTTCAAGTACAGGATATAACGGATATTATACGTAAGTTTAAGTTTCAGCATTCAGTGTGAAGCCGTTTTTGAGATAGACCTCGGGACAAAATAGGTCTAAAAACAGTGCCTTAGTGGCCTACCAAATCGTTATTTTCCAACATAGATTTTATTAAAACCGGTTTCGAACTCTACTTGTCAAGCCCTTTTCAAAAAAATCACACAAGTGTGGATAAAAAAATAAAAAATATTTTGTTCCCCACTTACAAGTATGGGAGCCCCCTTAATATTTACATTAATATAATTTAAAGTGTTATTTCTGGCTTTGGGCCCTTGTTTTACTAATAAGAATTTGAAGTCATTCGCTTATATGGTTTAGACGATAGACGTCTCTGACAGACGGACGGACGGATGGACGGACGGACGGACGGACAAAGTGTTGAACGATCCAAGTCACCTTAGAGATCTGGCTTCGCTTGATCAACTAAATAATTATAACTAAATAATTTACAGATCCTCGGTTCAAACATTCACTCAGACTAACACAAATTTACAGATTTATATTAAGTTTATTTTTTATTGGTTCTGCATGCCAAGATATCTCGATACCGAGCATGACGTCTACCACTCTTAGCAGCAAGAGATTTCCACCTATAATCGCTGAAAGTGTGTGAGCCCTATGCGGCTGTGTCATCCTTTACTGAATATATGACATCAAAACTGCCCGTTGGCTTAATTGGGTCGGTGTTTGCCTTCTAAGCAGGGGTATCGAGTTCGAACCCCGGCGGGAACACAAGTTTTCTCCTTAAGGATAATTTGTGTTTCTGGTTCTGGTTGTGATTGTGTGTGTGATGTAAATGTTTGCGGCACCCACGACACAAGTCATCGAACTTAGTGTGAAAGCATGTGTATGTTATACTACCCGGCTCAACCCGCATTGGAAATCGTAATAGATTGTATCCTATATTCTATTCCTATAAGAGAAGAACCCGAATATGAGTACAATTGTAACAAATTAACAATTTCTTAAGAAAAGAGGCGTCAGACAAATGACGTCACATCTCCGAACAATTTATTACTCTCTGTGATTGGACTCGATGAACTGTAATGATCTCTTCACTGAATTTGTGGCCGATTTAATAAAAATAGATATTGGACGCTGGGGAAAGATGAAGTATGATAATTATAGTAAGTGTATAATCGTCTGCCGGATAGTATAATTGAAGCGATCAACCTGCAAATGTTTAAGTCAAGGCTGAAACGCTGGTTGATCAAACAGTCGTTTTATAGCTACGCTGAATTTTTGACTCTCAAAGAGGAAAATAAGCTTCTGATAGCGGAAAGAAAAGTCTTGAGAAAAATTCTTGGACCCACACGTACAGAGGACGGATTGTGGAGTAAGTAAGTAAGTATAATCTATTTATTTCATTTGAATTTTTAATACATATGAATTTATTATTTTGAATACCTATGTTATTTTATTATGAATGACATTTGTTTTTTACTTTTTTTATTTATAAAAGTGCTTGGTGGCGCGAGTAAAATCGCTGGCGTGTAAATAGCCCACCATTTACGTATTAATATTTTTAATGATAGCGGTAAATTATTTTGAACATTGGCAAAAATCAGTAGGGATACACGAATCAATTTACAGTGTTTATTTAAGCCCACGTACCTAGACTGCGTCGAAACCGCCTCCGGAGCTCCCCAAGAAAGGAACTACAGCAAACTGTATGTATGCCTAAGCGCACACACACAACTCCACGTCGCGCCGGCCGGCGAGTTTGAATCCGAACACATCCGAAAATCTGCGAGGCACTGAACAATAAGTCACATCACAGTTCAAGCGGTCGATCACAATAGACACGATGAAGTTTTTATTTTAAGTCCTGGTTAATTAGATGATAATTATTTAATTAGTTTTCTACGTCACAAAAATTCAATAGCGGAGCGTTTTTTTTGTCAACCACACGGACCAGGTGACACACACGACTGAAGTTAGTCGCGAGCGCAAAAAATGTCACTCGATACAACTAGCGCCATCTCTAGGATCGTCCTTGAACGATCTCTAACAGTGGTCAGCAGAGAGCCTAATACACTGCAAATGTACACAAATATCCAAAGATTCCTGCCAACATGAATATTAGGTATATAAAGTGAAGTATTTATTCACAGATGTATAATTCATACTTATTTCTTATATTATAAAAGGCAAAGACGCTTCACCAGTGCTATTTCTCTTTCTCGTTGACGGATATGGAAAATATGAACAAATGAATATGAATGTAAGGTTTATTATCATTTACAATTCATAATAGGTATACCAATTTTGTAGTTAACATTTTATACATAAAACCTTCCTATTTATAAATGAGTGTTGAAGTTAATATAACATAAACATGGACGCTTTCACACTCACAGCCCCACACTAAGTCCCATGACTTGTGTCGCGGGCGCCAGAAACACTCACGCAATCACAACCAGCACCAGAAACACAAACTTTCATTGGGTAGAAAACCTGTGTTCCGCAGGGAATCGAACCCGATACCCCTGCCCAGTATTGCGAACGCGTATCCAAGGCAACGGACAGTTCAAGAAAAACAAGAGCCAGTCACATTCTAGACCTACCCTGTTGACCATGTCCATCATTGGACAACAAGGCGTACTCAAACAAGGCATCCTTACATGGTGGATATTCCTCAGATTAGAACCAAGCATTTTGCTACAACTTTTATAATGCGAACTGCAAAGGAGTGGAATACCCTGCCTTCGATCTTGTTTCCCGATAAGTATAACTTAGGCCTCTTCAAATCAAGAGTGAACAGGTACCTTCTAGGCAAGCGTGTCCCACCATCGCTTTCCATCAAGGGAGGTGGTGGTCAAATGCTAGCCTATTGGTCATAAAAAAAAATCACTCTTGCGAGTCTTTCAGAGATAAAAATATATGATTCTTCTATATTCCGGTCGCCAACAACTGTTATTGTTATTATTATGGGTTAAAGTTCATTGTTATTGCTAAAACTTTTTATATGGCGCATAAGAAAAGCTATATATCTTATCCTTACAATACACAAGCTCTTTTGGGAACTATATACAAGGTAAGTTGACTCAGATGAACGACGAGCTATATATATATTTATATAATAAATGTTTACCTATATATTTCAAGATGTTTTTGGTGTTCTCTTTTGCAGTAAGTGCATATTTTTACCCGACAGCGCGACGCGAAGAAGGATATTCCGTTTATCAAGATTATTATATTCTCCGCTGATTCAGCTGCAACACCAGCCTCCAAAAGATGAGATGGTGTCAGGGTGTCCACGCAAATTGCACTCCAAACAAAAGGCCGTCCCATCTTCCACGTAATCAGAAGCCTGACGAGATGACCCTGTGGTAATTTCGTTATGTGATGAGACAATATATATATACGGTTATTCTCAGGTAAGGTCCACATAAAAATATCCGTATACATTTTCTAAGTATGCAACCTAGTCGCGGGATATAAGCTCGCACAAAAGTATATATTTCCTTTCAAATATTAACAGCAACTAAATAATAAAATATCTTTCCAATGTAGGTGTATTGGAAAACCAGTAAATATCTAGAGGAAACTGAAGTTTATAGGAGCCAGTTTCCTTCACCCGGATATTGCGCCTGCAACGCCTGGCATCCGGTTTGAGTTCGAAGTTACCCGGGAGACGTCGGCCAGCTCGATTACTAGTATACTCAAGTTTGACGACCCATTTGGCGCAGTGGACAGGTCTACCCTCTGCGCCGTGGGTCCTGGGTTCGATTCCCGGCAGGAGCACAAATTCCTTACCAAGGGATATTTGTGCTTCGGGTGTGTGATGTGAATGTTTCCGGCACCCACGATACAAATCTTTGAACTTAGTGTGGGGCTGTGAGTGTGAATACGTTTGTTTTGTTTGTTTGTTTGTTAAGATAAGATAATTCTTTATTGTTAAAACTGTAGTGTTAGTATTCGCAAGATCTCATTGCAGGTACAGTTGATCTCAGTACAGTTGACCCATATCGGGCGTCACAAAATATTATTTTATCTATTGATTATCTAGTTCATACATATTTTTCATTATTTACTTGTTGGAATTTATTATCTGCCACTCTGGAACTCCTTGCCTGAGCCTGTATTTTTTTATCAGTACAATATAAAACTTTTCAATTCGCGAGTTAATAAGCATCTTTTAGGCAAATGCTTCATCGTCGACCACATCGTCACTTCATCTGGTGAGATAGTGGTAGAGGACCCAAAACTTACGATCCTCTCCGGGGAGAGCGATGATGTTTCGACACAGACTGATGTGAAATGTTGGAAGCATATATCTTTGTTAGATATAATAAATATACGAATTAAAAAAAACGAATAACCGACTTCAATCGCCAAACCTCTTAATTAGATCTTAATTAAGTTATAATGAACTAGAACGGATACCTTTTCAAACAAAACAATAATTTTCCAAATGGATCAATAAATGACGGAGCTCTGAGGTAACATACATTAGAAAAAGATTCCGACAAATTGAGAACCTCCTCCCTTTTTTGAAATCGGTTAAAAATATATCTTTTATAAGGTGTTAAAAACACGTTTAATGTATAAAGGAGTATTGGCGTTATTGCTAATAAAATACTTGACACCTCATTTTAAGGTTTCTTCAGTAATAAGCTCGACCATTACTCCCCGACTACTAGGTACTACAACCGTTGAGTTGCAACCTGCCTTTGTATCGTGCTCGGCACCAGACTGTTCACAACTGTTGTTCTATTTGTATTGGAATATTCGATGTGTATTGTTGCACAACAATGACGACATGGTATAGAAGGCCTTGCCTTCTACGAAATAAACCTAGCAGAAGTACCAAGAAGTACAATTTTCATCCTCTATGAAAAATTTTGTGTGTGTGGGTGACCACTTACTCGCCTGTTGGTAAGTGTTCGTGTTGGCGAAGGTTTAAAGAACGCTACGAATGGCTTTCAAGGAGACTGTAACATCGTTTGGTGCAAATTTTTATTATGGAAAATTTCATCCGGGTCTGTTCTTGCATTTATGTGATTTCTACACAAGTAAAACATAATACGCTTTCACATTCGCAGCCTCACACTTAGTTCGATGACTTGTACCCTGGATGCCGGAAACATTCACATCAACAATTCATGAACATTCACATCAACATCAACATTCACACCACACACGCGCTTACAACAAGAACCAAAAACTCAAATTTTCATTGGGAGATAATTGTTTTAGCCGGGAATCGAACCCGATATTTCAGCTTACAAGGCGAACGCCACCCAATTAAACCAACGAGCAGTTCAACTAGAAAAAAAATAAACACTTTCACACTCAAATGACAGTTCTAGTTAAGTACGAAGACTTGATTCGAGGATGCTAGAAATATTCACATCACACAGTTGTCTGTGTTGTTGTTGTTCTGGGCGCGATTGTTCACACCCAGAACCTAAAATCCAGGAGTGACTACTTACATAAATGTAAGAATGTTTAAAGAAAAATAAATGAAAAAATGCGCCGCCGAGTTCTTGCGAGGTTCTTCTAGAGATGGCTGTAATTTTGCGAATCTGGCAGTTGAGTCATTAGCTTTCAAGAGTGCTTCTTTGAGGCCCATGTGAATAAGATTTTTATTCACATGAGCCCCAAAGATGCATTAATGAAAGTTAATGATTATACTGGCAGATTCGCAAAATTACAGCCATGTCGAGAAGAACTAGAGTACGTACCTACCAAATTTAGTAATAATAAAAATAAAAATAGAGATATACTCAATTTCTTACTTCGCTTATACAATACAACAAAGGTAATGAACCGACCCAAATTTCCTCAAGAAACACTTCACTAAATGGTATACATAGCATCCAGAATGCAGCAAGACAGTGAGGGTCTTAAACAATTGGATCGCTTCCAACGGTATTGTGGCCGCTGCATTTACTTGACAAGTTCATTGCTAGCCATTAAGGAAACAAGGAGAAGGCGGCGCTTGCCATTTTTGGAAGAAACGGTTAAATTGTATAGAGCATTAAATAAAGGAACATTTTGGTGCAAACGTATATATATAATTATTAAATGTGTTTCCGTGGTATATAAAATGATTAGTCACAGATCCACCACAAAATGCCAAGGAAAAATAAATACTTTTTTGCCCGAATTGGCTTCGCACGTCTGTAATGTTGCATAAGTAGAGTCGAATTTTCATGAATACAAAAATGTTTTATGATCATTTTCTTAAAGTTAATGCCCACTATTTACTTACGCCCATTGGTGCAGTGGGCAATTCTACGCCGGAGGTCCAAGTTCGATTCCCCGCAAGATTTTTTTTTCTAAGGTTATTCTTTATGCTTCTGGTTCTGGGTGTGATTGTGTTACATCACCATAGTACAACACGCAAAGTAAATACTGAGCACAGTTGAAGAAACGTCTCTATAATAACATATAGGACCTTTATCAATTCGTGTTTTCCCACATTCTTCAATATTACTTTTGAAATCCAGCCTATGAGTACGAGGAGGTTACACCAGATACCTCCTCTGTAGTGGGGTCACTGGTAGAGAGTCGGGGGATTCTTCACCGGCTTGCATGGTTCCACACGTCTGGGGAGTAGGCCTTGGTGGCCAAAGTCACCCCACCATGGGCGCAGTGGCCCAGTTTGCATCCGGCCTATAGTGGATGTTAGCGTAACTTTATCTTGCCCACTTCGGCGAGGGACTGTTTACGAGGGGGCTATTTTGGTTTGAGCCCCCAAACATTACTTATCTTCAGCACTGGGAAGCCAAAGAAGTGCCATTTGGTGGCATTTTCTCCCCACAAAAATGGTCCCTAAGAGCACAAATATGTTATATATCCTGCGGTATATGCATTTCATTCACGGGTTCTTCCACTTGCCCTCATTGGCGTGGTGGGTTTAGGCCTTGATTTTTTTTTGTATCTTTGCCTGGGCTGGTCGCTGGGAGCGATTACTCCCAGGGTGCTTGGCGAACAATATCATTGCTCTTGTGTGGATGTTATGCCCGTACTTGGTCGGAGTCACCCTCCTGGGCCGCCTCGGGTCAGTTGGCCCGGGTCTGCCCATCCGGGGCTCTCACGACCTTTCCTGGGTGGATTAGTCGAGGTAGGTATCTTGTCCGGTGTTGTTGCTGTCTCGTTTGGTGCCGCTTCCTGCCCTCTATTCGTCGTCGTCCTTCGGGACGATGTCGCGAGGGAGTGCACGCCAAGCCGTTACGTCAGGAGGTCGGGCGTGGTGCGGCGCAATGTTTCTTAGGTGGGGGTGTGGCCCGTTGTCGGCGCGGTCGTACATGCCGCGGGCCATACGGGCCACGAACTCCCCCACCGCCTCGATTTTGACGTCTCTGGCGATTACGTCATTGCGCACGTAACGGCCAGCTCCTGTGCACTGCCTCAGGACGACGTTTTGGATGGTTTGGAGTCGCTTCTTCTGGGCGGCGGAGCAAAGTGCAATCCATGCCGGTGCAGCGTAAGTAAGCCTTGATCTTCTGTAAGTCTTGTAGATATTTACTTTGGTGCGAATGGGGAGCTGGGAGGCGAGGACCGGTCGGAGCATGGCGCGGGCGGCCTTCGCCGTGCGCACGGCGTGGTCTACCTGCGGGCGCATGCTCAACGACCGATCGATGTGGACACCCAGGTACTTGACCGATGTTTCCCACTCGATGTTTTCGCCTCGCAGCTTCAACTGCGGTGGTAGGTGCTTACGCTGCACGCCAGTAAGCAGCGCGGCCGTCTTCCCACGTTGACGGCCATCCGCCACTTGTCTAGCAGTAGATTGGCTAGTAGTCGCTGCATTCTGGCGGCGGCTATGGTTGCACTTCTCGACGAGGTGAGGTAGGCGCTGTCGTCGGCGAAGAGGGCAAGCGTGGCACCCCGTTCTCCCGGCAGCCTCTGGTCTTCTTCGAGTGTCGGGATGTCGTCAGTGTATGCGGCGTAGAGAGCTGGCGATAGGCAGCTCCCCTGGGGCACCCCCGCGGCGATCATACGGTGGCCGGAATTGACGTTTTCGACGGTCACGTAGAAGCTACGCTCCGCGAGGAACGACGCCACCACGCTGATCAGCGCCGGTGGCGTCGTCGTTTGTGCCAGCTTGTATATGAGGCCTTCATGCCACACCCTGTCGAAGGCCTTCTCCACATCCAAAAATACTGCCACAGTTTCTCTTCCGGCGTTCTTCTCCACTGTCATCTGGTGCAGGACTCGCGTTAGCTGGAGCGTGGTCGAGTGCTGCGTGCGGAACCCGAACTGCTCCTCACGTGGGACAAGGTGAGGGCGCAGTCGTCGCAGCAGCAGGCGCTCGAACAGCTTGGCGACAGATGACAGGAGGGTTATGGGGCGGTAGCTGGAGGCTTGGCGTCTGTCCTTACCCGGCTTTGGTAGAACTATTACTCTACCAAGCCTCCATTGGGAGGGGAAGTGGCCAGTGCGAAGGATGCCGTTAAAGAGCCTGGCCAGGCAGGTCAGGCCCCTCGCTGGCATCCACTTCAGAGCGGCGTTCGTTATGCCGTCGTCTCCGGGTGCTTTCTTCCACTGCAGTCTCCTCGCGGCTCGGGCGACTTCGCCTGGTGAAATAAAGTCGTCTCCACTCAGCGGGGGAGCCGGGGACTGCAGGAGTTCGGCCACTTTTTCAGTTACCTCCTCGTGGTGCTCCAGAACTGCTTGGCTGGCTTCGTTGTGGACAGGGTGTGGTGAGAATTGACCCTCAAGATGGTCGGCGAGGATCTCTGCCCTCTCGAGCGCCGTGTATCGCCGCATGCCCGAGCCGTCCAGCAGCGGGCACACAGTCGTTTTGGCCTGGGTCAGTTGGCGGTTCAGGGCGTGAAGACTGGTCATGCATTCGCTTGCCTCCCTGATGCGTGCGTCCCATGAGGTGCCTCTCCAGTCTCTGACCTCCTCTTTCAGTTTCTGCGACAGGGTGTTGAGCTCCCTCTTGGCGCGAGGGCAGCGGGAGTGGGCCCACTGCTTCCTTAGCCGGCGTTTCTTCGCGCGCATGGCTTTCAGTCTTGGAGGGAGCTCTTCGCGCAGAGTGGTTGGTGGCAGTGGGGTTGAAGCTTTCGCTTTGGCTGCTTGGATGCTTTCCGTCAGCGCTCTCGCACACGACTCGACGTCTGTGGCCGTGGACAGTTGGCTGACGGACATCGACTGTACTTCCCTCTGGTATATGTTCCAGTCAATGCGCATTTGGGGCTGTCTTGGCATTGTGCGGGACATCGTGCCTCCCATGGTGATAAGTAGTGGCAGGTGCTGCTCGTCCAGGTCGTATATAACCTCCATGCTGATCGGCACCTGCATACGTTGGTGGAGCACGATGTCGAGGACATCGGCGTTGTGCAGGGGGTGGGAGGGTATGTGGGTGGGTGAGTCTGGACCTATCACCTGGTAGTCGCGCCTCTCTGCGTCCTCCAGCAGCTGACGGGCCACTCGGGTGATGACGCGCGAGCCCCAGGAGTGATGCTTTGCGTTCATATCGGCCGCCAGCAAGGTGGGCGTCCGTCCGTCGAATATGCGCCCTAGGTCGGTCTTGTCGAGCGTGTTCGTGGGGGGGGCGGTAGCCGGCTAATAGCCGGGTTTCTTGGCCGGCCACCGTCAATCTTACTCCTTTAGTCCGGATCTGTGTGAAGTCCAGATCGTCCAACTCCTCGTGGATGATGTCTCTCCTCACCAAGACGGCCGTACCCCTGTAAGCCATTCCCTGGGGGGAGACTTCGTCGCGACGGTAGGTGGTGTAGTTGGCGATACTGAACTTCATTTTTGGTGTAAGCTTAGTCTCGCCCAGGAGGACTATGTGGATGTCCTGCGACTGGACGAGAGTGCGGAGGGCGGAGGCCTTTCCTCGGACGCCCCCGGGTTCCAATAGAGGATGCGCAGGTGGCCACTATCCATAGAGGCACCCGTTGAGTGTGGCCAGTCCGCGCATCGCTGCCACCTGGAGATTTTCACCGGCTGCGGTATATGCCAACTGTGCTAAAAAGTCTCACAAATAAACTTTACTGCAAAGTAATCCCCTGAAAATAACCACAACTATTTACTCTCCACAGTCTGTTTTAAAAATAAAATCCGTATTTTTATTCTGCAAATAGTTTTTTAATTTCATTGAAGTCTCCAAGGAGATTTAAGAGTTAAAAATAGGGTTGAAACCTCTCGTTTAATTATAAACTGAAGCTTGTGGGCGTACTAAGGATTGGGGCGGAGAATTATTTTTATAAGAGTTATTTATAACGTTGTTCAATGGAACGTACTGCATTTTTTTGAGGCATTAAACATTTTAGTAATTCTATAGCAATAGCGGCCCACGTTGATTAGAATCAAAAGTAGTCTGTTTTAGGATTACAAATTCCATTAAAATCCGTTTAGCCGTTACAGCGAGAAGAGAAAATACAAAAATGTTCAATACTTGTGATAAAACTGTAAAAAAATCTTACATATTCGCCTAATAGGTGTTATTAACGACAAAGTTAAATATACAAAAGTAAGTTCACTTTTTATGAAGTCGAGTTTTCAACCGACTCCAAAAAAGTATTCGATTCGACTGTGTTTTTTTTGTATTTGTATGTATGTTACGCCATATCTCCGCCAATTATAAATCGATTTTGATGATTTTTTTGTTTGGTAGTGCTTCAGAGGGGGTCCCATACATATTTTATTTAAATCGCATCAGCCAAAACCAAAATATAAGCTGTGAAGTCGGTTTTTTTAAGCTTTGCTTGCGTTTAATTATTTTTTATTTTTAGTATATTGGCTTGTTTCTATACCTACTTCCTTCAAATAATTGACGTAACTTTAATGCATCAGCGTCCTGAGTATTGATAACTCGTCCTGAGTACGCCCACTCGGACTTTAATTAAATGCAGTGCGGAATGAGTTCTTGATCAGATGTTGTTTAAAGCCAAGATAACTAACTAGCTTTGGTTAAGACTGGACTATTTCCCTTGGGAATTATTTAAAAACTCACTATTATTCTAAAGATGAATGACTTTAGGTACATACGGCATTTCATTGTAATTGTACTATACTAGACTTGGAATTATAATTACACATAAAACATATATATATACATATATATGTATCAATTATTGTTTTGCGTTAGTCTCGAATGGTTCGACCGATTTGGCTGATTCTTTTTTTGTGTCCGCAATTGTCAGGTTTGTATGAATAGCAAGAATTTTGGTTGTGGTTATATTTGTTCTCTGCGATTCTATAAGAAGACAGAAATGATACATATATGTATGTATAATATTTGTTTGTAGACGACAGTCGTCTATTGAAGAACACGCATATATAAGACAGTCACTGTCCTCTATAGCAAATTTTCTAGAGAACCTTTTCTACACAACAAGAAGATATCAATCACTAACGAAACAAAGCATAACCTTATAACCACTTCTTGCCCGTGGTCCACGAACATAGTTCAACTAAAATTTTTTGCTTCCCATGCTCCATCAACCGGTGGACAATAAACACCAAAACTGTTCCACGATTCGTAGATTTCCCCCTATGCTTTCTACATCTACGAAATGCAAATAAAACCCTATAGTTATTCCCATTAACATTCTGAACACAAAGACGGGTAAAAACCCGGCAATTTCATGCACGATTTGCCCTCCACACAATGAGCTTGAATTTTAATGTCCTGAGAAAAACTTTACCTTCGATCCAAATCTATTGCTCTTGCCGGGGATAAAACTGAGGTGTGATAAAAAGATGTGGAGGGGAAGAGGATAAATTATAGGTAAATCTAGATTAATGTTTTGATATTTAATTTTATCGCTTTGCTTATAAGTAAAATATGTAACAAACTTTCATATTAATAATTAAACGCAAGCAAAGCTTATAAACCCAATCCACCGCTTTATCTTCGGAACTATGATCAGATTAGATGTACTAAACACGCATTATTGACGATATTTCAAGAACTACTGATCAGATCTTGATCAAATTTCAATGGGACCAATTATCATGAAAATTGCTGGGCAAGAAACACGTCACACAATTGACACATTACATCCAGAATTAGAACACATTGTCATGATGAAATAAATTGAGCTTTTGGCAAGAATCGAATATCGGTTAACTAACCATTCCAATCTAACTAGTTATCTATAAAAAAAGAGATACTGTCAGGTGAGCGTCATACGTTTAACGCTCCGCATGTTTTAACCTTTGTGACTGGTAAGACGTTTTATAGTAATATACTTAAGGCTCCAAATTGGATGATTCATCCTCACGAATATTAAAGATTTGATCTTTACGGTCGATTAACAGCATTTTTTTATGTGCAATAAATGTTCACAAAATATTTTATTCGGATATGTTCAGTGATACACGATTGAATAAATTTGGCTCGATAGAAAAAATATTTAAACTTTACTAAAAAACACCAAATTTCCCGTTCCCGTCAGTGGAATGAATCAACTGTATCCTGTTTTTATAAAAGATATTTTTTACAAAAAATATTGGATGTAATTCCAACAAACATTCAAACCTCGTTGTGAACTCAAGTTTTTTGTAAAAGGGTAAGATTAATTTTAAAAAATATATGAAAGCGCGCACGCTGCCTATGCAGGCAATTCTACAAGGCTACAGTTCGGCTCCAGTCCGCCAACTCGATACCAAGTCGCCTTAAAGCAAAGCTTTGAAACTTGGCTCACAAAGAAAAATCTAATATTTAGAAGTATAAATGCCTATAAACATATTTAATAGTCATTGGCATAACCTCCAGTTATTCTTTTATTTACTTAAATTATTTACATCGCACTTAAACCCCGTTCCCGCAGCTGGTTTTATCTTTTCACACTTTATGCGTCCGGGCAGAAAGTACTAGGAGAACATAAAACACAGCCAGTGCCCTTTATACCTCTTGTTTACATGAAAAATAACGCTTTGAAAATATGTTTGCCTGGTAAAATGGTGTTGCTAGCGAGCTGGATTTTGGCGTAGTCATGTTTAAAATGTATAAACAGTTTTTGTTTGTGATGTAGGCTTTTTACAGATACTGAAAAAATATAACAAAATAATTTAACGAAGTCCAAACTACGCATAAGTAATAATATAATAATATGTAAACTATGTGGTGGTTACACGTAGGTACACGAAAATTTATCGCCGTTGAACTAATACGGGTAATATACGGGCAATTAGGTATTGCCTGTATATATATTTCGTATATATACGTGACGACCCAGTTGTTGCAGTGGTCAGATGCCCGCCCTCTGCGCCGTGGGTCCTGGGTTCGATTCCCGGCATAAGCACAAATTCCTTCCCAAGGGATATTTGTGCTTCTGGTTCTGGGTGTAATGTGTGTGTGATGTGAATGTTTCCGGCACCCACGATACAAGTCTTTGAACTTAGTGTGGGGCTGTGAGTGTGAATGCGTTTGATTTTTGTTGTTTGTTTGTCTATGTAAAACCTTACTAAAAATAAACATAAAAACCGTCAAAAGCGCTCTATCACAAGTGTTTATAGTATCGTCACGAACGTGTTTGTGAATGGATGAACAAAAATGAAAAATTGGGTAAAATAAGGCCGCATGGCATAGCTTTATTACTACATTAAATATGAAACTTAATAATGATTTTCAGCCAACGTTCAAATTACCATACTGAAAAGGGTTAATGCTTCGATATTTTGTGAAAATATACCTTATTTTACTATAAAATATCTGATAAAACAGTGAAAAAAATGTAAAAGTAAGCCAGCTTTACCACCTTATAAAAATACCAAAGAGCCTTCGGCAATTGTAACACCTTTCTGCTGCTCATAAAATACCAATGCTTTCTGCGAAACTCGACGTCAATACAACGGCTTAATATTGTAGGATTCTCTCCTCTATACTTATGTTTTCCTGGTACTCGCAACAAAGCATTTTGGGAAAAAGGAAAATTGTATCATATAAAGTTGGAGGAAGAGATGAAAGAGAAAATATTAACGGTTCATTAAAGTTACATTAGTTATTTTAGATGTCCTTATAAACTTAATCAAATAAAATGTATGCCATATTTATGTCAGTGGAACTGCCAAATTATGTGCGCGTTCGCCATTAAACAGTGGGTATCATCGAATACGATTATTAGTGGTAACACAATGTTTATCCTCAAGGGAAACACAAGTTATCTCCTCAAGGGAAATATGTGTTTCTGGTTCTGAGTTGTGATTGTGTATGTGATGTGGTTGTTAACGACACCCACGACACAAGTCATCGAATTTAGTGTGGAGCTAAATGAGCTAAGGGTGAGAACAAGAATTAGGGTCTTAGAGCTTTCTGGTATTTTACAAATATACTTAAGGATGTAATCTAAATAAATTGGATCAAGAAACATGATCGGTGAAAGTTTTTTCGATAAATTATTTTTTCAAAGTAGGGTCTTTTGAAATGCCAACATCGTTTATCCTCTAACTATATGATAATGATAAAAAATAAATATTTATACAACATTCATGAGATTCAAATATCTAAATATATAGAAACAAATTTAATTTTAATTAATTCTCTCGCATAACGAGTTCTTCGGATTTATCACTTACCTACCCGAGATAAAGAGACGTAGCTCTATATGTGTATTTTTAGTAAATAGCACGTCCGTTTTACACTTTCTGTTAAAATAAATTGTGTAACGCCTTAAAACTACATTTCCCTTTGAGCCTAAATTATTTCCTCCCTCAGAGGCATTATAAAGACTCATATACACCCACAAGACTGAATAAAGCGCGAACTCACAAAAGGCGTTCTTCTCATTGTTTGTTCGGAAAATATTATTCCTCGACGCGTTTGCATGGGCTCTAATGGAATAAAAGCATGGAACATGCTCTTAGTTGAACAACTTAGGTCTTCTCTTAGTTATGTCACCTTTTTACATAATGTTCATTGTAGGAAAAACATCTACGTTAAAAATTAAATGCCTTTCCAAAGGCCTTTGATTTTGTTTGTAGTAATTGATGACAAAACGAGCGTGTCTTTCAAATCAAATCGTTTATTTGCTAGAATACATGTACGTAAGATTTTAATGTAAAAAGTGACACAATATATTCAGTCTGCAAGCAGACGTGCAAATGGTAATGTCTATGTCTACTATAATATCTAGACTAATTTAAAATTCTTAAACTCCTTAACACTATAAAAACAATGAATAAGAAGCCAGCTAGTTAAAGATTTATAAATTTGTTACCTTCCAATATTTTTATGTCATTAGGTACACTGTTAAAAATTGATATGCACATATTATAAACGTTTCTTTTGTATAATTCCTTTTGGGCAGTCGGTTGATATAAAAGGTTCGTGTATTTATCTCTTTTTTGACGGGTAATAAATTGACAAAATTAAAAAAAAAATCAGGGTGTTGTTTAGAAAAAAAACAAATGTCCTTAATGTACATACACGGCAAAGGAAGTATGTTGCATGCTTTAAAAAGAGGTCTACAGCTATCTAGAAACCAAGCCTTATTTCGCTTCGTAAGCTTCATTCACGCTTGCCCATAACAGCTGTGGACAGACACCTAGAGTTTTGAACTCAGGTTAAAATCGTTTGCCGAGCAGCGGCAAAGCACTGCGTTTGTCACCCTGAGATATTAATTAAAAAGATTCATATTAAGTACGTACTACTAATTCAAAGAGAAACTGGTCTTTATCTTATTTTGGTAATGTATTCTTTTTTAGACTAAACTATTGTGAACTAAGTTTAATTCAGCCTTATGAAGGAGGTTGAACTAACTATAAAATTATAAATTCGAAAGTTAGTGTTTTTGTTCCCTCTTCACGCTTACGGCTGAACGGATTTGAATGGGATTTGAAGTATATAGTTTGTAAAGTCAGCTGTAACCAAGGATTAACGCATAGGGTACTATTTAACTTGATTAACGCGGGCGAAGACAGCTTTATTTTGTGATGCGTTGATAGAAGCCAATATTCATTATCTACAAAAACTGTAAACCTTATAGTAATTTTTTGAACTTTCACACTCACAGCTCCTCAAAGTTCACAGAAGTAACAATTCAAACGTAATAAGTCAGTTTTGGCTTGTGACATTCCGTAGATCGGATCATCCGATCTACGGAATCCGATTCGGATGAGATTTGATATGTATAGTTTAAATAAAAAATGCAATCTTTCCCTAGATCAATGAGTTGATCAGTGCACAGTTATAGTTGATCATTTATAATATAATACCGACTGCGATCTACACTTACGGGATAATTTCCTTGAAGCTATAAAGACCTGTCAAAGAAAAATGACTAATGCAGATAAAAGTAGCATCACTTTAAGCTGGCAATTTCCTTTGAGTGGCATTCGCAATGGTTTATGGCTTTTTTATAGCTTTTCTTTTAAATTACACGTTGTAAAGGAGAAAAGTGATGCTTCGACTATTGTTGTTCAATTCAAATCAAAATCGTTTATTCAAATGGGCCCCAAAGAGGCACTTGTGAAAGTTAATGACTCTACTGCCAGATTCGCAAAATTACAGCCATCTCGAGAAGAACCTGGCAAGAAACTTGGCGGAGCATTTTTTTTTATTAGCGGCACCCTGCGGTGTTTACCTGCGTGAGTCCCGGACCGGAATTAAAAGTAGCCTATGTGTTTATCCAAGGTGTCAGCTACCTCCATGCAAAATTTCATCAAAATTGGACCAGCCGTAGAGCGTGAACAAGTAAAAATATACTAAAAAACTCACAAACTTTCACCTTTATAAAATCAGAGTGTAATGTGATGTGATAAAAATATATCTAAAGTAATATTATGTTAAAGGAATTATAAGAACATTTTACTCAAGTACATAATATAATGTCATGTGCCATATGAACGTTGTTGTTGTAACACCAACGGATATAAACAAAAGTTACCTATAATACATAATCATGCCCCCAAAAGCGGTGCTCACTTCACCCCCTATGAGAAACAACCCTCAAAATACATAAGTAAGAAATAGTACATAACTTATCATATTATAGTACGCTTGCTTCTGTTTCCAACTCGATATAATGTCACAGTGGAAGAACACTTATTTAGTAACTATGACCAGAAGGGCAATTCTCGTAAATTTGTTACAAATCGAATGACACTTGAATGTATCGAAACTGAATTTTGAATTGACCTTGGTGAACTTCATATCATGTAAATTGAGGAACTCATAATTTTATTTTTATCTATTCTTCGACAGAATTGAGACGAAAAAAACAAAAATAATAATGAAATCGATCGAGTTATTCTCGAGTTTTTATAAGGCTAACAAATAGCAATTGATTTATTTATTACACTAGCTACAATACCCTGCGTTGCAAATTAAGAAAAAAAAGATTTTACCTCTTTTACGATTATGGTTGCCTAGTACTTTAATACCATCCATACTAAGAACTTTGATTAAATGATTACCTCTTTCGTGGCATGTTTGCCTAGTACTTTTATTACCAATACCATCCATACTAAGAACTTTGATTAAATGATTACCTCTTTCGTGGCATGTTTGCCTAGTACTTTTATTACCAATACCATCCATACTAAGAACTTTGATTAAATGATTACCTCTTTCGTGGCATGTTTGCCTAGTACTTTTATTACCAATACCATCCATACTAAGAACTTTGATTAAATGATTACCTCCTTCGTGGCATGTTTGCCTAGTACTTTTATTACCAAATCAGAGTTATTTATTCCTGTCCATGACATTTTTGTTGTTCATAAATTAAATTCACGATTTTTTCGACGTTTTAGGAATCTAAACCATTGTTTAATCCACCTGAATACACATAAACAAATCATCAAAATCGGTCCAGCCGTTGTATGGAAGATGTATTTTACCAAACTCATCTTGTTTGGTCACATACATCATCATCATCATCTCAACTGCAAGAAGTACACTGCTGGATATAGGCCTCCCCAAAGATCTCCGAAAAGAACAGTTGTAAGCGGCCTGCATCCAGCGTCTTCCTGCGACCTTCACCTTGTGATCACTCAAAAACTACTGATCAAATCTCAATCAAATTTAATTGGGACCACATAGGATGCACCATCTTTCAAATATTTATCAAAATCGGTTCACTTACAAAAAAGAACTGAGTAACACTAATAAAAAAGAGAAAAAAAATATAGTCGTATTGAGAACCTTCTACTAAATTTGAACTCGGTTAAAAAAGTTACAAGTAATAAACCTCCTTAACTAACCAAGCAAATATAGCTGAGAACTTGGTAATTGAATTTCTTTTTTTCGGCTATTCAAAGTGCCGGGTATCACTGGACTGCGCATTATAAGCAGTAGGTAATGGTTACATTACATAGAAAAAAAAGACTTGCATCCGATGCCATTTTCGCTGCATTTTCCCGTCGCCACGGGAGAAGACAACTCACTCATTATTCTAAACTGTGCCAATAGTGAAACAGGCCCACTTATCAAGATTACTTGATACTATAGACTCTCGTTTGTAGTTCAACCGAAATCAACATCGAACTCAAATAGAATGGGATATAAAGGTTCTACATACATAATAATACTAGTCGTTCGCGCCGATCTGAGATCTTACGCCTACAATTTGAGTTATTAATTAAGATAAACTTTTGAGATTTTTATTGCGTATAACTTTTATCTGCCTGATGAACTGCCCGTTGGCTTAGATAGGTGGCGTTCGCCTTCTAAGCAGGAGTATCGGGTTCGATTCGCGGTAGGAACACAAGTTTTTTCCCCATGGAAAATTTGTGTTTCTGGTTCTGGTTGTGATTGTGTGTGAGATGTTAATGTTAATGTTTCCGGCACCCACAACATCATATCAAGTCATCGAAATTATTGTGGGGCTGAGAGTGTGAAAGCGTTTATCTATCTTTTATAAAAAAAAAAAATATAGATGTTTGTTAGTCTCACAATAACTCGAAAACGGCTCGACCGATTTGGCTGATTCTTTTTTTTGTGTTCGTAATTGTCAGGGCAAGGTTTGAATGTGAATTAAAAAAAAGTTAGTTTTAATTCACCGGAAATTACATACGCGCGTAGCCGGGCGGGTCACTAATTTTCAATAAATATTGTTGATTTATGTATTTGTTGTAAAAGTACATGATATAACAAAAAATAATATATTAAGTATCAGGTACAAATGTATAGCCGTTTTTGAGATAGACCCAGGGTCAATATAGGTCTAAAAACAGTGACTTTGGTGGCCTACCAATCTGATATTTTCCAACATTGATTTTCATAAAAAACGGCTTCGTACTCTAATCTGAGTGTCTTCAAGTCTAGAGTGAATATGCATCTTCTAGGCAAGCATGTCACATCTTCTGCCGCATCATCACTTTCAATCAGGTGAGACAACAATCAATGCCTATTCAGCATTCAAAAAAAAGATAAGCAGTTTCTTGACTCGTTCTAAGAAATAGGGTAAAGTCTACCTCCAGAGGTCAACCGACGACCGGCTAATGAACAAATGGCTCACAGCAATGAGATAACAAGCTCCGACAATGCAGCTAGTGCGTGGACCAATTGTATGGACGATTACTGCTTTGTGATACGAGATCGCATCGCAAAATTCTGCGGTGACCTCTGCACATATTAAATGAGTCAAAAAGTTAATCGAAGTGGTATTTACTATATATATGATTTATTATTTAGATATATATGATTTATTATTTATACATTGTTATCCACATTTAGCGCTATATATTTTTTTTTTTTTTTTTTTTTATTTGTGACAGGCTAGTGTTTGACCACTATCTCACCTGATGGTAAGTAACGATGTGATCGAAGCTGGTAAACACACTAGACCTGGAATACGCAGGCTCTCAAGGATAACTGCCGGAACACCGTATTTGGCTTGGCGACAGACTTTCAACTTGATGGTGGTAAGCTACTTTGGTAGCAAGCCAGGCGAGCAACTCACAAAATGCTCTACCACCTCTCAAATGTCACCTGATTAGCACCACCCGGGGACCACGTGTATATTGTTTAATTGTTTATAAGTAGTATTTAAGTTACATATCAGTATTTAATTTGTTTTATACTGCATGAGTTGAGAACACCACCTACAGCAAAATATTTCTACTATCCTGTCCATCCAAAGGTTGCCTGTAAGAAATTGCTTAATGTGATAAGGCCGCCCATTGTACAACAAATATTGTTTTGCGGTTATTTATTGTTATTGTTTTTAACTACTTATTGGTGTTCAATAATGAAATATTGTATTGTATTGTATTTACGTGCGTGTGTGATCAAAATGCTTAGATTGTTACTTGATTTTGTAATGCACAAATATGTCAATTTTAATTCTTAACCTTGTAATAACATAATAATATAAACAAACAAAACAAACAAACGCTTTCACACTCACAGCCCCACACTAAGTTCAAAGACTTGTATCGTGGGTGCCGGAAACATTCACATCACACACACATTACACCCAGAACCAGAAGCACAAATATCCCTTGGGAAGCAATTTGTGCTCCTGCCGGGAATCGAACCCAGTACCCACGGCGCAGAGAGCGGACACCTGTCCACTGCGCCAACTGGGTATATGATTTGTTACTGATATATAAATATATATCAGTAACAAATCAACATCTGTGTTTCTCGATAAGTTTAACCTGGGTTTCTTTTAATATCGAGTGAACAGGTATCTTTTAGGGAACCGTGATCCATCTTCGACCACATCGTCAGTTTCCATTAGGTGAGATGGTGGTCAAATGTTTGGCATTATGATAAAAAAATATGTAATTTTCAATTTTGCTTGATCAGCTTAACAAACTTCTAAATCGAAAGTATAGTATATTGTTAGGCTAGGAGCACATTCACTACAGTAAACACATTCTTAGAACTACTGTATACATCTACTTATGTGCTCCAAGCAAACATAAGTTCCCAAGAACATAATGTTCAACATTGTTCGCCGCGAAGTTCATTTACCAACGCAAGTCGTTCCCGGTGGGTTTCATTATGCAGCCACTCGTGGCTTGCACCTTGCTTACAAACTGCTTTGCATAATGGAAAATCTGTTTACCGAGTCTGTGTACGTTCTAAGATTTTATCGATTTTGTTTATTAGCTTTTAGAACTTAGTTTTGAACTTGGAACGGATGCCACCAGAAGAGAATGGAGCGGCAACACGACTATTTTTATAAGCTCTTATTTAGTTTCAACTGTCGCTATATCTGTCGGTCTGTAATCAAATCTTGCTAGCTAAATTAAACCCACTTCCCGATGTCCGACTCAAACTTGTTGTACTTAAGTATCTTTGACAATACAATGATATAGGAGAATGATATACTGATGATTGAGACGGAAGATGGCCATAGGAACGTCTGGACTAAACAAGATAAACCCATCGTTTGGTTCGTCTTGAAAAGTTTGGGCTCGTTTGGTTCGTCTTGAAAAGTTTGGGCTCGTTTGGTTCGTCTTGAAAAGTTTGGGCTCGTTTGGTTCGTCTTGAAAAGTTCTCTGGTATTTTAGTCCTTTTTACCGACTTCCCGAAAAAGGAGGAGGTACTCAAGTCGAGTGTATTTTTTTTTTAAATTTATGTGTGATATCTCATAATTTCACTCCACGTGAGCCGATTTCAAATATTTTTCAAAAGTTTGAAAGATGTTGCTTTCTAATTGGTTCCATTTAAATTTGATCAAGATCTGATCAGTAGTTCTTGAAATATCGTCAATACTGTCTATTTTGTGACGAATAATGCGTACTTTGACGATGTTCTGGTTTACCCGACTTCAAAAGTTACCTCACAACTTCTTTCGTTGTTAGCCGATTTTGATAATTCTTTCTTTATTTGAAAACTGGTGGATCAAGGTTCCGATGATAAAGCGGTGAAGTTGGTTTTTTCAAGCTTTGCTTGCGTTTAATTATTTATTTACAACTGGTAAAAGTTTATAGAATTTTATATAACTTTTTAAAGTTGTTAACCGTTAAATATATGTTTTGGACGTAAGTTCCGAAATTGAGGTAGGATTTAAAGTCGCACGTGCTACCGTTGATTTCTTTCGATTTCATGACGGTGCTACCTTCATCAGAATCCCAAGCCCATAACTAAGCATCCAAAACCACGACGTCCTAATTAGGAGCCGCTCACACAACGACGGCTCTAGGACACTTAAATCTAAATAATTCTGAAGTAAACTGCATTCATCAATTGTTGTGACCATTACCACACTTACTGGTGGAATTCCTTATCTGAATCTGTGTTCCCTGATAAATACAATATATAATGAATTGGTATCTTCTAGGCAAACGTGATCCACCGTTGACCGCACCGTCACTTACCATCAGGTGAGATTGCTCGACTTGTACCAAGCGCAGGTGCGTTCATGTATGGAGTATTGTTCTCATCTTTGGGACGGTTCAGCTAAATACCAACTTGAGGCTCTTGAAATCATTGAGCGAAGAGCCAAGAGACTTATTAACAGCGAACAGTTGACTGATGCAAAACTTCAGAGCTTAGGGCATCGTCGCATGGTGGCGAGTCTCTCGGTATTTTATCGGATACATTTCGGAGAGTGTGCAACGGAATTACACAATCTAATTCCCTCATCCCCATTCTATTATCGGACATCGAGACAGTCTCTTAAGCGACACCGCTATATGGTAGATATTCCACAAATGCGGACGAAGCATTTTGCCAACACATTCATTATGCGGACTGCAAAGGAGTGGAATTCCTTGCCTTAGTCTGTGTTTCCTGATAAATACAATATGGGAGTCTTTAAGTCATCTGAATAGGCATCTTCTAGGCAAACGTGCTCCATCGTCGACCGCATCGTCACTTACCATCAGGTGAGATGGCGGTCAAACGTTTGCCTATCTAGAATAAAAAAAAAAGAGATAGCGGGCAAACGTTTGCCTATCTAGAATTAAAAAATAAATTAGTGTACAAAAAACATGCTTTCAAACATAATGATACACTAAATAGGGGCTTTAATTTCTTTAGCTTGAGCTAGACCCGAATACCATTTTTAATGTTTTCGATCAGAAGACTGACTATTCCTCATCAGGTTTCTTGATATCTTTTATATATCGTGCGATTACTTCTTTGTGGCGCCTAATCTGGTCTTTATGGAATTTCACTTTATTGATCAAATTATCTCTCTCCTCTCTTCGTTGTTTTTCCTCTTCACTTTGAAAGTAACCATCTTCTTTGGTAGTTTTATCTTTTAGATAACAGGTTAAAAAGAAAGATCTGGAGCCTCTGGTGCTGGCATAAATGTCAGCTATCACTGACCTTTGGAGTATCGAACACATGATGTCGGCATGATATACTCGAAAGTAGAGAAAATATTTTTATACACTTTTCTTTCTTGTTTACTTAAGTACAGGCATAGCTTTTTTTATATTATTTGGGTTTATGTTAAAAATTGTGTTCTGGTTTGTCATCGCAATTTCCTTCATAAACACCTACATGTTTTTTTTCTTTTAATTTTGGGTTTGCATGTTTGCAATATTGTGCTTATAGCCCACAGAATACCATTACTCCCAGGCCAGTGTCAAATAAGAACCTTTGGCCCTTATAATAGTCGTTCGCGCCAAACTGAGATCTCACGCCTACATTTTACCCATAGAGAAAATCTTTTGAGGTTAATTGCTTATAACCTTTTTAATTATAATAATTGTTTGATTTCTGTATTTGTTGTTCAAGTACAGGATATAACGGATATTATACGTAAGTTTTAGTGTTCAGTGTGAAGCCGTTTTTGAGATAGACCTCAGGACAAATTAGGTCCAAAAAAAGTGACTTTGGTGGCCTACCAAATCGTTATTTTTTAACATAGAATTTTTAAAAACCAATTTTGTACTATACTTATCAAGTTCTTTTCAATGATACACCACATGGTTAGATAAAACATAAAAAAATGTTGGCTCCCCACTTTCATGTATGGGAGCCCCCATATTATTTTCATGTTTATAATTTTAAATGTCATTTCTCGCTTTGGGGCGTAGTTTTACATATTTTATGAGAATTTGAAGTCATACGCAAATATGGCTTAGACGCTATATGCCTTTGACAGACAGACGGACGGACGGTCAGACGGACGGACGGTCCGATGGCGTGGTGGACGGACGGACGAACGACCCAAGTCAACTCAAAAATAAAATGTTGTTATTACCCATTTTTGTTATGCTATTACCTATAATATTATAAGAAATGTGTCACCTTGTGTGTTGTTACGTTACTCTTCTCCCCAAAGAGCAGAATAACTATTGAAACATTGTAAAAAACAAGAAAAAAAAATTATTTATAATATATATATTTATTTTCTAATACATTTTACGGTACCTACAGCGGCGACAGCTGGTATTTAATATTGAGGAATTCTTCTGAAAACATTTTTGTTGTATTTCAAGAACTATAACTTTTAAACATAAGATATAGATGTCTTCAATTTTCTTCTAATGGTACTAATTTCAAACGAGATAGATTGATATCTAAACATTTCTACATTTAATTGCATTATCATTTCTTACGCAGTTTTTTGATATGCTTTGTGTAGCGCTGGATCGCTGCTTTGTGACGCCTGATTTGATTCAAATGGAACTTCACCTCGTCCTGAAAATGACCCTTTAGACCTTCGAGTTGTTTCTTCTGCTTTTTGTTGAAGAACGCATCTTCTTTAGCATGTTCCATAGCATCGAACACTCCTTGTCCAGTATTTCTTGAGCAGCCTGAACCAGGTACATTCGGCGCTTTGCCTGCCAGATATCTAGATTTAATGAAACATCTAGCGCCGGCACACATTCGAGCTATCATTGTCATTTGGGGTAAAGAGCACATGATGTAGGTACAGTCACTGGATTAAAAAAATATATGATTTTGTATAAACATACATTATTTGATTAATATTGAAATTGTCTGATCAAATAGGCTCAAATGGTTCTGCATCGCAATTTTCTTCTGGAGTTATACATATTTGGTTGGAGATTCACTATTTTTTCGTTAAAGATTTTAGTTTTTGTTCATTATCTAGTAAAAATGGAGTGATTACATTATCAAATACATAATCAGAGATAAATATACATAATCTTTGATCTTCGTTTTATTTTTTATGCAAAGATAATGTAACTTCTACGTTTACTGCCACAGATTTTAACCATAGAGTATCTTTTTATACATAGAGTTGGTCCCATTAAAATTTGATCAAGATCTGATGAGTAGTTCTTGAAATATTGTCAATAATGCCTATTTTGTGACGAATAATGCGTACTTTGACGATGTTATCGTTTACCCGACTTCAAAAGTTACCTCATAACTTCTTTCGTTGTGAGCCGATTTTGATGATTCTTTTTTTATTTGAAAGCTTTTCATGTGGTCCCATTAAAATTTGATTAAGATCGGATTGCTAGTTTTTGAGTTATAGTCAATAATGCGTGTTTAGTACATTAAATCTGATCAAGGTTCCAAAGATAAAGCGGTGAAGTCGGTTTTTTTAAGCTTTGCTTGCGTTTAATTATTGTTACAATCTAGTTAAGATTAAGCTAATAAGTAACTTAAATTTAACTTATTCTGCTAGATTCAAAATATCCAAGAATGTGTCCATTAACACTTTTCTTACTGTCTCTATTAAGGCGAAGACACTTGGTTCATGTGTTCTTTTTGAGCAGCACTTATAAGACACTACATTACACTAATATGCAAAAAATATATATATATATATATAAGTTGCGAGGTTCATTAAATAAATAAATAAAAGTTATAGAACTTGATGCTTATAAGGCTCTTTTTAACTACATGTTTCATAAACTTTTATTAATTTTAGTTTAGTACAGACTTTCTTTTTTAACTTTTTCAGAACAAAATCCGATGAAAGTAAAAAATCATTTTTCGATAAATAAGTACATTTGTCTGTCGGCAGTTCAGTTAATTCGTTAATTCAGTTAAAACACGAATTACGGATTAATTAATTACAAGAAATTACGAATTAAATAATAACCGGGGCATCCGAAAAATAGTACCTATCATATACACTGCGCATTAAACACGTTCAAGGCGCAATCTGCAATCGCCGCCTACTGCGGCGCAAATTTCTTTGGTTCATTTTGTAGTGGAAGAAATTTTAATACTTTCATGCGTTATCTGCTTTCACTGGATACACATATAGAAAAACAAACTCTAATAACTTTTTTTTCTAAACAATAGGGATCGTTTCTTTTTGTAATGTTCACTAATATCTTAAGCTATTATCTAAAGCTCATACTAACAAATCGATCTGTGTTGTCAGAATAAAATATACATAGGCTACTTTTTAACTTGATAATAGCGGGCGAAGCCGCGGTGCACGGCTAGTATCTTTATAATCCAGTGACTGTACCTTTAAACGAGCAATTCTTGTATGTATATATATGTGTGTAATCAGGATCTCGGAAACGGCTCCAACGGTTTTCATGAAATTTAGTAAGCAGGGGGTTTCGGGGGCGATAAATCGATCTAACTAGGTTTCATTCTTAGAAAACGACATTTACCATAAAAAAATCCGGGCAAAGCTCGGTCATCCGGGTACTGTTCGAAATATAACATATGTAATTCTATTTTGGTTATAACTATTAGAATAATTATACAGGTCATATATACTTATTCATATTTATTCTAGTTTTAAGTATATTTAAACACATTTTTGTAGTTTAGTAATTATCCAATTTAGAACTTAGGGGCCATTATTTGTAACATATGGTACGAAATAAAAGAATTATGTTAAATGTATTCGTTTATCTTGCATTCACAAATATTTTCATTTGGTAAAAGGGGAGTGGGATATCAGGGAAGAGAAGGTTTATAAAAAAATGTATTCTAAAACCAAAATAACGTTAATCTATTTTTAAAACATGGTCACATAATTCCTACGTATTACTTTTAATAACAATTTAATATGGTTATACTAATGTTACATCAAAATCTCTCGCGCGCTGTTGTTGCATTCACATAACAAGTTTACTATGAGTTATTACTAGTGGTCCTAATCGAAATCTATCGCGCAGTGTTGTAGATTTACAATTCTATCAGGCTATTAGTATTTATTGCTTCTTATCTCAATATCTCGCTCTCCGTCTCTCTCTCTCTCTCTCTTGATAACAAGTCCTTCGAGCTTCGAGTTTTTAGTAGTGATGTTTATCAAAACCTCTTATACGTTGTGTTGTAGCATTGATAAGAGCCTATCAGGCATACGTTTTGCTCACTAGTTGTATAAGAAATTTCTATGAGAAGCAATCTTCTTATCTTCATCTCTCGATCTCAGTTTTAGGATTGATAACAAGTCCTTCGAGCTATGAGTTTTTACTAGTGATTTTTATCAAAATCTCTTGTACGTTGTGTTGTAGAATTGTGTGGCATAAGTTTTGCTCACTAATAGAAGCACTCTTCTTATTTTAATGCACTTTTCTTATCTTAATCTCTCGATCTGAGTTTTAGGGTTGATAACAAGTCTTTTGTGCTATGAGTTTTTGGTAGCGATTCTAATCAAAATCTCTTGTACGTTGTGTTGTAGCATCGATAAGAGCCTGATGGCATACATTTTACTCCTATTAGCGTGAAAGATTTCTATTACAATCAATATTCATATCTCAATCTCTAGCGCTCCGTTTTAGGATGGATAACAGGCTTTTCGGACTATGACTTTTTGGTAGCGATTCTTTTCAAAATCTCTTGTAGTTGTGTTGTAGCATCGATAAGAGCCTGATGGCATAAGTTTTACTCGCTAGTAGTGTGAGTTTTTTATGAAAGACACTCTTTATATAATTAACTCTAGCGCTCTGTTTTAGGATTGATAAAGTTCTTGGGCTATGAGTTTTTGCTAGTGATTGTTGTTGAAATATCTTGTACGTTGTGTTGTAGCATTGATAAGAGCCATCAGGCATATGTTTTACTCACTAGTAGCGTGACAGATTTCTATGAGAAGCACTCTACTTATCTTTAGGTCTCGTGCTCTGTTGTAGGATTAATAACAAGTCTTTCGGGCTATGGCATTTTTTTAGTGCTTCTTACCCAAATTTTGACGCTATTGCAGTGCAAATAACACTGATTAGGCAATGTGTTTAGTGCTTCTTGGTAATATCACTCACGCGATCTTTTGAACGTTGCAACGCGCTTTCGTGGAGTTTTATTTGCTCCTTGTGAAACTCTATTTCAGCTTCGATGTGATTCTTCAGTTCTCTCAGCTGTGCCTTCTGCTTTTTATAGAAGTACTGGTCTTCTCTAGCTGCTTCCATTTCACCCAAAGCACCACCTGCTTCGCGGATGGAACCACCTCCACCTCCGCCGTGTCCCACTCCAGAGCCTTTGTTTCCGTGGGTGAACCTGACACCCCGGATGTGAGCTATTGCAATTCTCCGTAGAGAGGAAGACATAATTATTAAAATATTTTTATAAATGATATAGATTTTTTTTGGTTTTGTTATTTTGCCGAAATTTTCTGTCAGTATTTTTTTTTGTGCACATGCTCTTTGGACTTCACCACAGACCACAGAATACTATTACTCCCTACCGGGAGCCACAGACACAGAAGATCAGTATTCTTGGGTATGTATCTTAAACTATATAATAATATGTGTATTATTTATCTATGACAAGTATATATAAAGCACCATCGAGATAGGAGACAAGGAGTTTTGCCTAGGCATTTCCGCCGAAATGGCCGAAAAGTGTGGATAAGTAGGCTACCCGCGAATGTAAACATGATCAATATGACAGATATTGGGTGGATATACTTTACGACCTATTCTCATCGTTCCACTATTGCAGGATCCTAGTTGACTCATTAAAATTGATGACTGTTTTAAGGAATGCATGATTTTATTCTATACATTTTATCGATTGTTTAAGTTAATAATGTTTTAATGTGTTTTAAACATTAAAATCGTTCGAGCTGTTTCGAAGGAGTTCGACCACAAACACCGTGAAACGAGATTTTTATACATAGGATAAAACAATATTTTTTACAATGTATTAACGTAAACAATCGATAAAATGTATAAAATAAAATCATGCATTCCTTAAAACAGTCATCAATTTTAATTAGTGTAACAACGAATAGTTATAGATCCTGTAGTACAAGGAGCGATGCGGGAAAGGTTATGTGGATATTGGAGCCGTGCGGTCGTGGCGCTAACCCTCCCGCATTGCTCCACTATTGCACATTCGTGAAAGCTAATTATACCTACTTTGTTATGCACTTACGTATATATAAATATCAAGAAAAGCTAGTAAATCAATAGTAATGATTACCACTGTCTCTTTACAGTAATTGTGACACCATAAGCACCTACGTGTCACGAGCAATTCATTAGTTTATTCAGGACATATACTAATAGTTTCACAAAGGACGGATCCATTAATAATTATGCTTGGAGTACGTAATAACGTTGTAATTAATTTCTGTTGTTTCATTTTCTCTTGGCGTTATTAAAGGCTAGTATTGTATGGATTTTTTTAAATGGACGACCTTGTTCTTAGGCTTACGTTAAAACTTTAATACTTTCACACTCGCAGCCCTGCGATAAGCTCGGAGACTTGTATAAATCACATTCATGAATGAGAAACAAATTGTCCTTGGGAGGAAACTTGTGTTTCCACCGGGAATCCAACCCGATACCCG
This sequence comes from Lomographa bimaculata, assembly GCA_948107665.1. Taxonomy (NCBI): domain Eukaryota; kingdom Metazoa; phylum Arthropoda; class Insecta; order Lepidoptera; family Geometridae; genus Lomographa; species Lomographa bimaculata. The sequence continues at coordinate 2,981,401 of OX403605.1, forward strand.
CTGCATAGAAGACAGCTGCATAGCCAACTACACAAAATCGTCCAATAAAAGATTTATTCGTTTAGCTTAATCTAAATGCGCGCACTGTAATTTTATGCTTATATCTAGTATGCTTATGACGACCCAGTTGGAGCATTGGACAGGTGTCTGCCCTCTGCGCCGTGGGTCCTGGGTTCGATTCCCGGCAAGAACACAAACTCCTTCCAAAGGGATATTTGTGCTTCTGGTTCTGGGTGTAATGTGTGTTGTTATGTGAATGTTTCCGGCACACATGATACAAGTCTCTGAACTTACTGTGGGGCTGTGAGGGTGCGTTTGCGTTTGCCTATCATTCAGAACTGTCATTCAGTCAGACATTAGAACTTAGTGAAACATCATCCGTACAGCGAAGAAGTGGAACTCATTGCCTGCGTCTTTGTTCCCCGAACGGTATAATCTGGGAGTCTTCAGTGAATATGTATCTTTAAGACAAGCATGTCCCATCTTTGGCCGCATTATCACTTTCCATCTGGTGAGATAAGGTTCTTGCCTAGAGATACTTATGTATATACCTATGGAAATGCTGCCAGCATGATGGGAACGCTACCCACTGGTAGTGGGCTTGAGCACTTGAGTTACCTATAAGCTCGATGTCTTGTAGGTAACTTACTTCTTTGCTGTATATAGTTTAGTTTTAGGAAATATAGCCAATTGGCCTGTACATATTCGGCATAAAAAAAAAGACGTGTGGCACTCAGGGACTGCCGCGGTAAAGCTATTGCATAGCATTTTTTATCAACTTATACAATTATAATTATTTATTTATTTTATTTATGCAGTATTTTTTTTCCTGCCACATAGAGGCGAGTTGCTGAACTAAAGAGACAAGCGTGATATTTCAAAAAAGTAATTAAAAGTTCTGCTATTCATCGATAGATGGCAAAACTAAAAAGTATCACCGCTGTGTCGGTCGGAGTGGGGGGTGTTAGGTTATTTTCGTTACGGAATTTCTGGGTTCGGTCTCCACGCTCAAGGCCCGCGATAGAAGCTATGCAAAAGCTTAAAAAATATGTCATTCAATCGTAGAATAACATATTCCTCTCTGAACGATGTAATTCCATCATCAAAATTTACAGTACGAAAAGCTCTTTGTGGAAAATTGTTTTAGCGAACGAGTCGAGTGTAAAAGCATAATATTAGGTATCGATGTCAAAAACACCTGCTCTGAGCTCACGTACGTAAACGGTTTTACTTTTGGACTTATATCGTACACACAATTTACTTCAGTAACGGTACCTTCAATACGACAATGGCCTCGATTCTGATGTCACACACTAAATTAAATTTAATTAAATTTAAACTATTCCTAACTTTTACAAAATAGGAACACAAGACAGAGATAGCATACATTTTAGTGCTGTCAAGTTAGTCAGAACTTGATGTCTATGCAAGCTTAGTCGAGTATGTAATTGGTGTTGACTAAAAACGCGCCTTTCTGCTTCTGCTGTTCATATTTTAATTGATAAACTACCTTGACAGCATTAAAATGTATGCTATATCTGTCTTGTGTTTCTATTTTGTAAGAGACAGGGATAGTTTAAATTTAATTTAGTGAGTGTACATCAGAATCGAGGCCAATGTCGGCTGTTGGCAACCCTACGCAGACTAAACTTTTATATGTACAATAAAACTTATATTTCAGTGTTTATACATATTTATTACACAAAGAATACTCACATTACGATTCCACTCAGACACTTATCACCTCCGTCTTATTCCACAAAATCCGTGCACAAACTCCGGAGCTCGGCCTACCCACTCCTGCCTCGTTGCCGGTCTCCAACAGAATGCCTCAGAGCCATCTTTTTTATTTAAACGTCAAACAAGTCATATTTCTAACTACCGTCATATTTCACGATATGGAACCGAACGAATATTTTTCGTTCAAAAACATGAAAAATCGACCAGTATTTTTAGAAGTTTAATTAATTTTACACCAAAACCTAACATATATAATAAACATAAAAGCATTCACAATTCCAGCCCCAAACTAAGATGACTTGTGTCGTGCCGGAACATTCACATTACATACAATCACAACCAGAACCAGAAACACAAATTTTCCTTGGGGAGAAAACTTGTGTTCTGGGAATCGAACCCGATGCTGCTTAGAAGGCGAACACCCACCCAACTAAACCAACGCGCAGTTCAAAAGTATTTCTTGTCTAACTTTATTTAAAAAAATCCGTGATGGTAGTGAATAATTAAAGCTTAAAAAACCGACTTCACCGCTTTATCATCGGAACTATGATCTCCCAGCTTTCAAATGAAAAAAGAATCATCAACGGCTCACAACGAAAGAAGTAGTGAGGTAACTTTTGAAGTCGGGTAAACCAGAACATCGTCAAAGTACGTTATTCGTCACAAAATAGACATTATTGACCACCCAGTTGGCGCAGTGGACAGGTGTCCGCCCTCTGCGCCGTGGGTCCTGGGTTCGATTCCCGGCAGGAGCACTAATTCCTCCCCAAGGGATATTTGTGCTTCTGATTCTGTGTGTGATGTGAATGTTTCCGGCACCCACGATACAAGTCTTTGAACTTAGTGTGGGGCTGTGAGTGTGAATGCGTTTGTTTGTTTGATATTTCAAGAACTACTGATCAGATCTTGATCAAATTGAAAAGGGACTAATTAGAAAGCAACATCTTTCAAACTTAAAAAAAATTTTCGAAATCGACTCACGTGGAGAGAAGTTAGGAGGTAACAAATAAAAAAAAAAAGAAATAAAAAAAACCATTTTTGGGAATTCGGTAAAAAATTACCTCCAAATACGTATAATCCTTTGAACATTTCTGAAATCCCTTATTTTACCGTTTTCTATAAATAAGGCTTGAGGGATGAAGCCACCATCAGTCAACGTCGACGATATTATTATTCAAAACTAAGAAATGGGATAAACCTTTTCGTGAAATTAGATTCGACAGTAATAAAGTGATAAATTTAGAAAGGAAAAATTATCGCTTGAGGCGCGATTTGAACCCGCGGCCATAGGGTCTCATGCCCTATTGCTCTAACCGCTGAGCTACTCAAGTATTAATTATAGTATGTCGACCGTTAATTAATGTCGTTTGATAGTCTCGTTGTTAATCAATTTAATTTATTTTTTCTAAACAGTAAATACCAAATAGATTGACTAATATCTATAACTAAATAGGAGTAGAATCATTAACTTTCATGAGTGCCCCTTTGGGGCCCATATAAATAAACGATTTTGATTGACTTTTGATTTTTGGAGATCAGTTGATAAATATACCATGCCCAAACAGCACTGTTATACACTCTCACACACTTTAAACAATATATCTCTCCATTCATCCACAAAGAGATCACAGCCTTGGTGAAGATCCAAGAGAGCGTTGAGCAAGAAAAGGTTTAAAAAAATTAAAAGTTTTTTTTTTACTAGATAGGCAAGCATTTGACCGCTATCTCACCTGATGGAAAGTGACGATGCGGCCAAAGATGGAACATGCTTGCCTGGAAGGTACCTATTCACTCTAGACTTGAAGACACCCAGATTGTACTACTAGCAAAGACGCAGGCAATGAGTTCCACTCCTCAAGTATATTCTTAAAAACGCACGAATCGTGCATCATCATCCTAATAACAAAAGTTAAGCTTATGTAATATTAAGACTAGCAGATCTGCCCGGCGTCGTCCGGGTATTAAATACTTTACTATTAAGCCTTTGACACTCACAAATAACGTGACTTTCTATTGGTAAAATAATGTTCAAAATCGGTTCAGTAGATCCAGAGACCCCCTACAACCTCACAAACTCTCAAACTTTACCTATTTATAATATTATTATATGAACAACTAGCTGCGACCCGCGGTTTTACCCGCGTAAGTTCCGTACCCGCAGGAATTCCGGGATAAAAAGAAGCCTATTTTCTGTCCCAAGCTCTAGACTATCTGTGTATCGAATTTAATTTAAATCGGTTAAGTAGTTTTGGCGTGAAAGCGAGACAGACAGACAGAGTTACTTTCGCATTTATAATATTAGTAAGGATTCAAATATATACAAAACTTACTTTAGAAGAAATACTTGCCTCCTCGGCTGAAATAGATAGATAGATAATACTTTATTGATCCACTTTATAAGATGAGATAAAACAAAGGTAACAAACAAGCTTATACGTAAAGTATCACAACAGGCGGCCTTATTACTAATAGCGATCTCTACCAGGCAACCTTCGGATGGAGAGAACTATAGAATGTAATAGACGGGGTATAATAAATGGCTGTATGGAATACCTAATTAACTTAATAAACATCATAACTTATAAAATAGTGACTCTGTGAGGTGAAAACCTCGCATATTTTTCGAAATGGCTGAAACATGTTTCATTTAAGTTTTCAATCCCCATATCTCCACCAATTTGAAATAAAATTAACAATTAAGTCGACAAAAATCTATTTAATTATTGAACCTGCCCCTTGATTCAAAACTTTTCGGTAACTAACCGAATCGTAAGGTAACTGAGATCGCATGGTTCCGAATCAGAGGGCAGGTCACAAAATTTCACGAGAATCGGTTGAGAAATGCGACCTGTAGAGGAGAACAACCGGAAATCCGCCGGACATACGAAAGCAATTTTGCCCAAGCTGGAACGGAGATGCTTCGCTCGCGCTACGCGTCGCTCGGTCAATTATAAATATAGGCAACCTACGATGCAGCGAGACAAATTGTCTAAAAAACAGTAAATAACTGGCAGAATAGTGTTATCCAATTCGACTACATACCTACCGGAAAACCCGGTATAACACACGCCGGCCCTAATTTCGTTACGTCATGTGACAATAACAAAGAAATACTTGCTTGTTTTCAAATAAAAATATCTTAAAAGTCGTAGATTGTAATTACAGATTTTTTGAACTGCCCATTGGCTTAGTTGGCGTTTGTCTTCTAAGCAGAGGGCATCGGGTTCGATTCCCGGAGGGAACAGAAGTATTCTCCCAACAGGAAATTTTTGGTTCTGGCAATTTATTTATCTATATTTATTATTATTGTTTATGCTACATTATTTGTGTCGTATCAATCTAATTCTTTTCTTACTAAACTTAAGGTACAATTTACTATAAAGAATCTTGCAGACTTGCCATAATGACGGAGTTCTTGATCCGAGTAAAAGTTAAAGAGTCTCCAATGGCTATTTGAATAGCAGGCTAAACCTCAACTTTTTTAATAACTCCTCCCGCTGGACTATACCCGGATTAACTACCAAACTTTGCCAGTAAAAGTACAAAAAAAGCCCGAGCCCGCATTTGAATAACTAACGAACGTTTAAAAAAGGAATGAATATTTAAACGCACTCACCTGATAGCTGGAACCTCCTTTGTCTCGGAACTCGAAAAAAGCACTGAATTTAAAATTGAACACTAACTTCGGCGTTAGTGAGCGGGGCACGTCCTTCCGTGCCAACGGTCGGTCGGAGACTAAAACCAAAATCAGGGAGGAACAGGAACGAGGGTGCTTTTCACCCCCATTGCAGCCACCACATTGCATTACTCTTTGCTCTGGTAATAAAGTCTATTCGTCTAATTTCCGGAGGACTTTTGACCTTTTTTAGAATCGATGAGAGATGAATCAGAGGAAATACATTTAAGTGGGAGAGATGTTAGATCGGTCACGTCTGTACGGGTATTTTGAGACGCTATTGAAGCCAAGACCTATTGTGATATGACAGAGTTAAAGCTGGTACCCATTCTACGTATATGCCAAAATATTATCGTCCTTCTATAATATTGTTGTCACTAATAAATTACTAGTCGTTCGCCTCGGAATTGACAAATCACGCCTATATTTTTCCTACTAGAAAAAAAGTTTTATTGCCTACAGTCTACGAGTCTTTTTTTAAACTTTTAATTAGTTAATTATGTTCTTTTACTTGAGGTTAATTGCTTATGTCTTTTTGATTTCTGTATTTGTTGTTTAAGTACAATTATAACTGATACAATTCGTAATTTTTTGCTGTAAATGTGTAGCCGTTTGAGATAGAACTCGGGACAAAATTGTTTTTGTTTTGAGTAATTTGTGTTTAAGTCGGGTGATGCAAATGTTTGCGGCATCTGTGACACACAAGATTTCAAACTGAATTAGAGGTTGTGAGTGTGAAGTCCCTTGTGTTATGTGAACCACGTTTAATTTTGAATAACGGCTCAGGTCCAAGTTCACCAAACCCTGGTTAAGGACATACGGGCAGACCTAACCTCCGGGGTAAATTAATAAAAAAATATTTTGCTTCTCCACTTACGTGTAAGTGTGCCCGCCCCCCTAAATATTTCCATTTATATCGTTTTAATGAACTTTTTTTACTCTTGTCTATACTTTTACAAATTTTCAGAGAATTTGAAGCTATTTGCTTGTATAGTTTAGAAGCTAAATTTCCCTGACAGATGTACTGACGGACGGATGCATAGTGCTGAACCCCCCAAGTCAACTTAGAGATCTCGCATCGCTCGATCAACCATAGAATTACACCTATAAAAATATTAAATAATTAAAATTGGTAATTAATAAAAAGTGTCAAAAATACATGAGATTCAAAATAAAATATCGCTCCCTATCGGCAATACATAATTGTGATGAACGCGTGTTTGATAATGACTTATCAACTTTTCTTCTCGGCAGCTATTGGGTCGTGGACTGTAACGTCACAGACAATTTCAAAATAGCCACGTTTATATTTGCAAGAAGCTGGCTATAGTTTTGATTATTTCTTATTTTGTTAGTATGATAAATAATAATAAAATTATGAAAGGTGATATTTTTCGGCACGTAAATTTATGATCGAAAAATTATTATTTCGTATTAATTGAACTGCCCGATGGCTTAGTTTGGTGCGGGCTAAGCGGGTACGGGTTCGATTTCTGGCGGGTTTCAAGTTTCCTAATTACAGGACATATCATTGCACAAAAATCCTCGAAATCTAAGAAACCTCGTTATATTTGACTTCTCCGTTCCAATTAAAACTTTACTGCCGTTGTTTCTTTTATATCTTGTTATTAGATTTGTTACAAATACTTCTGTAACAAGGTTCTGAAAGTGTTTGTATTTTAAGGAATGTTGGAGGGAAGGAATTGTCGGAATGTTCGCGGAAATAGAGGTTCATTTAAAAGTTTTCTTTGCGTAGTTGTTTGTTGTAATTAGGTATATAAGTTTTTATTAAAAGGGACGTATCTCGACCAGGTCGAAAACGTTTTATAGAAAGGCCAGGTAAAAAATACCCGCAACCAACGAGCATGTATGAAAAAATTTATGAATGTAGGAGAAACGAAAGATGTGTGTCAGGATCAGGTGGAGAGATGAAGTATCTACCTACCCCAATGAGAAAAAGGTGTGACTGTATGTATGTGTATTAAAACAAAGGCTCCAGTGTATCTAAAAATAAATATTCTTAAGGAGGCTTGACGTCAGGCATGCGGCAAATTGAGTTGAATTGATTAAATTATTTATTTATTCGTATACAGACATGGGGGCGAAACCAAAATGTCTCTAAAGACTCGTGATTAATGCTGCCCGTCCACTAGAGTGGAGCAGAGCGGAGCAGAGTGGAGCAAAGCGGAGAGGAGCGGAGCAGAGCTGAAAGGAACGGAGCTATGCCAATATTAACCAATATAGTCATAGTTATAGTCATTTTTTAACGCGGAGCGAGGAAGCGGAGCGGAGAAGTAGAGCTGGGTAACGAGGCTGGTCGCCAGTGTGCACAGCCTAGCTCCAAAGAGTATCCAACCCCGCTCCGCATACTCCTTCGATCCAAAATAATTTACTTCAACTTCAACGATATAAAATAATAAATAATTTACTTCGACTTCAGCGACAGAACCATCGTATTTTCAGAAACTGTGGAACACGTTAAGTAACACTGTGAGGCCACAATAGAAATACGAGCCGAAATTGGAATATATGAACATTCCATCGCAACAGAGTTGGACATCATGCACAAATATTGTGCCAGGGACCTAAAGCCACACTCCGATATATAAAGGAGTTCGGGTGGCTGGGATAACTGCTGGCTGGGGGAAATGTATAATAGACCTCTAGTGGGACGTCAGTGCAGGTCTTATCGCCTCCATTTAGAATTAGAATTAGTTTAGACTACCTCTCTCCGGTCCGCTTCTTCGCTCCGCGTCAATGAACAAGCATGCAGCACAATGAAAATAAATGTTGCAATACCCTCAAATAATTATTCTGTGACATACATGTTCTAAAAGCGGCTACCGTCAAGGAAAGTTGACCAGCCTAGTCACCCTAGCCAGTAGGGTACGTTTTACTATTAAATTTTTTTATGCATTTTAAACACTTTTTAATCAATAAAATATTGTTATTTTTATATTAAAATGCATTTAAATAAATAATTAATGTGATTGGTGTTCTGACAATTCTACAACTATAAAAAATTTAAACTACTTAACCGATTTTGGACACATCTGAAACTACCCTTTTGAACAAAATATTTTTTTTCAAATTGGTTTATAAATGACGGAGATCTGTGGTCCTCCTTATTTGAAATCGGTTAAAAAAGCTACAAGCGGCTGTATTGTTCATTATCCCTTATTTGATAAAAGAAGCAAGACGCTCGTTTGATGGTAACCGACAGGCCCGCCCATATATCAGCAGTACTTTAAGGAACTTTTAACAATAATACCCGTGAGGCACTGCCATGCACTCCGCTCCCTGAGACTTAAATGTTACATATTAAATTGTTAAGGGGCACGTAAGGTTAAAATAGATTATAGAAACGCCCATAGTCTCCAGACCCATAAAAAATTAAGAACCATATAAGAACAATGGGGTATGTCAGCTCATTAAGAAATAGGAAAATGGTTATCGTGCCATAGGAATGGGAGAAGTGAAGATAGGGTAGCAATATGAAAATAATCAGTATGGACACCCAATACATGAGGATTTTTTTAAGATATAATAAAGGATATACTTCACACGGACAGAACCCGCCTGCAGACCAATTCAGCCGTTCTTTTCCCCCAACTGATTTAAATGCATCGTATATTATAGATAGCATAATAAATATTGGTACTATGGAGAGCAAAAGAAATAAAATATTTGATGACATGGCTTCGATAGACTTTTGATGTTAATTTGTGTTTTTGGCTCTAGGTGTGATTGTGTGTGTGATGTGACAGTTTCCGACACCTAAAACACAAGTCATTGAACTTAATGTGTGGTTCTACGTGTGAAAGCTCTTATGCTTATGTTTGATTAAACGTTTCTGCCCTAAAGGTAAGTTATAGATAGATAGATAGATATATTCTTTATTGAACACTTTAAATAACAAAGAACACAAATAGGAATGACAGTAAAAAATTATATAAGTGTAACAATAGGCGGTCTTATCGCTGAGAGCGATCTCTTCCAGACAACCTTTGGATGGAAAGGAATAACGCAATATAATAGGACGTCGTTCTACGTTCATAAAAGATTATATAGAAGAACAGTGATTAAAAACAGAGGATATACCGTAGAGGTACCTATATCCGAGAAATATTTAAATATTTGGGCAATATGATGGGAATGTATAGCTGAACTTATTTGTAGGACATAAAAAACTAAACAAACCTGCTGAAGTGGTCTTATTTATTATTTATTTTATTGCCAATTTATTACCGGCCGCCCGCAGGGACGCGACAGGAATGCAAGTAGCGAGTGGTTACGCAGTGGCGCGCCTTTTCTTTGATCTAATAAAGTCGATTAATTATTTTATTGTTCAGGTTGTTAACCTTTAGAGCACTTACTCAATTCCAAATATTTAATGTAGTTATAAATATTAATAAATGTTAATATATATTTATTAGAAGCATAATGATATCAAGAATAATGCAAAAAAAAAGAGAAAGAAAAAATGTTTTAGACATAACAATAATTAAACGCAAGCAAAACTTAAAAAACCTTGATCACATTTAACGAATTAAACACGCATTATTGACAATAACTCAAAAACTAGAGATCAGATCTTGATCATATTTAAATGGGACCACATGGAAAGCACCAAATTTCAAATAAAAAAATATTTCAATGTCGTTTCACGTGGATCGAAGTTATGAGGTAACAAACATAAAAAATAAAATACAATCGACTTGAGTACTTATTATTATTATTTTTTTTTTTTATTTGTGTTATAAAATCCACAGATCTAAAACATGGTAAGGTATTATATGAGTATTATACATACATCCAATTACGGATTTACTTTATATAACATTAACTAAGAGAGCAAAATAAATTTATACATATAAAACTTATCAACATTTACTACATGAATTAAAAAGAAGTAAGAACCAAAAGTTAATTTTGGTTCATACTTCTTTTTAATTTATTTATACATTTTACGAAACATATTTATTTACTACATCGACAATCGACCTCCTCCTTTTTTTTGAAGTCGGTAAAAAACAACTACACACGATCACACAATACAATTCAAATTCAAATTCAAATTCAAATAGTGGAACCATTACATCTTGATAAGACATCAAAACCCGCTTTGAAAAGGTCTCCAACTTGTTTTGGAGAAAATAAAACGGCGGAACAAAACACAAAAAAACCTTTAGAGCAACAAAATTTTTAAAGTGTGTATAAAATAAGAAGAAACGGCATTGATGCTAAAATTACTATGAAATATAACTTTATATCAAAACAAACTTTATATCATATTTAATGTCCCTTTATATATATATATATATACATTCTTTCGTCTATTACATTCTATAGTTCTCTCCATCCGAAGGTTGCCTGGTAGAGATCGCTATTAGTGATAAGGCCGCCTGTTGTGATACTTTACGTATAAGCTTGTTTGTTACCTTTGTTTTATCTCATCTTATAAAGTGGATCAATAAAGTATTATCTATCTATCTATCTATCAGTGTTATGGCGGAAATTTGCCGCGACGATAAAAAGAGGCGTTGTCGATTTTGGTATAATTTTCGGAAAGTTCTGTTTATTTGAGTTTTCATGTGTAATAATGGAGATTATTAACAGTCAATAGTTCGTGAATGTAGGCAAATCATACAAAGTTGAAAAACGTGATTTTCTATTTCGCTCCAAAACTCCAATATACTCGTAAATAGTAGCAAAGTTTCTACCACTTTATAGGTCATGACTTGAATATGATTGGACAATGGCTATTTTACTTGACTCTGATAATGTGTTTTTCACATAATATTAAAAATAATTAACAAAACTCGTAATATTAGCTTAGGTGCGCGTCCGCCTTCTATGAAGGGGTATTGCTTTCGATTCCCCGTAGAAACACAAGTTTACTCCCTTCTCCCCATAAGAAATTTGTGTTTCTGGTTCTGGGTGTGATTGTGTGTGTGATGTGAATGTTTTCGGCACCCACGACACAAGTCATTGAACTTAGTGGGATTGCAAATGTGAATGACTTAAATGCGTTTTATTACTTGACACTGGCTAAATGCAGTTTGCGGAGGCAAACAGACTGCGAAAAATGTGAACATACTTTTTATGTATTATGTAATTTTACTTAATCCCCTTTTAATTTCCTTCATTTTGATGCCCTACTCGATAGATATGGTTTTTTTAATGACGCATTAATATTTCTCACCAGAAATCCGCCATATTATTTTTCTTTTTTTTAACTCTTAGGCTATTAAGACAAATATTACGATACCGAACTGTTGAAATCCATGCAGCCGTTTTAAAGATACGATAAAGAAATTAACAATTATGCACACATGCATTCAAATATACATAATATATAGGATAAGCCTTGCTATACAGTGTGGTAATGCAGCAAGCATTTTGGGACCTTTGCCGAACATTAAAGATCATCTAAACCATCTTTAACCTTTTTTATAACTTGAATATTTATAATTGTAAAACTAGGTTTTGTACGACTATATTAAATGTGGCTATACCAGACTATACGTAGTATATAGTAGCCCACGGTAGTGGGCTTGAGCACTTGAGTTACCTATAGGCTCGATGTCTTGTAGGTAACTTGGTTCTTTGCTGTATAAAATTTTTGTTTAGTTTAAGGAAATATAGGCAATTGGCCCGTAGGTAGAAGATTAAAAAAATATATAATATCGTTAATAATATAGCTTGTTAAAGCATATATAAGTACTTCGATTATATGTTGAGTTCTGAATCTTCATATATATAGAATTGCACCTAATTTATATGCATATACATACGAGTACATACAAGATACGCGCGAAAAAAATAACTCAAGTCAGGTAAATTTGGTACGTAAATCAAAAATTACATGTAATTAAAATCTTATTTTCTACCGACTTCAGAAAAAGGAGGAGGTACTCAATTCCAATGTATTTTTTTTATGTGTGTTACCTGATAATTTCTTTCCACGTGCACCGATTTTGTAAAAATTTTGTTTGAAAGATTTTGCTTTCCAATTGCTACCATTAAAATTTGATCACGATCTGATCAGTAGTTCTTGAAATATCGTCAATAATGCCTATTTTGTGGACTACTTTACGTGTTTAGTACATCTAATCTGATCAAAGTTCCGAAGATAAAGCGGTGAAGTCGGTATTTTGAAGCTTTGCGGGTCGTTTTAAAACAGAGTTATCATACTGTTACATTATTCGTAACCTAAATTCCCGCAAAATCCAGCATGATAACCATCCAGCTTCACACACAAAGAATCCATATAATCCAGACACATCAAAACGGAGTTTCCAAATTGTGCAAAAACTTTATTAATCAAAGTTAACTCATACAGTTTTAATGTATACACCAAAATGTCCCCCACTCGAGCCTGTTTGTAATCATGGATTAAACTCTGTTTAAAGGACGCAGGCGTAGACCATGTAGCTTGATAGAGGTGAAATATATCTCAGTTAGACTCGTATATCCTGATGAGTCTAACAAAACAAGAGCTAAAACAAAACATGAAGCAATATTTAAATGAGTTAGGTATATCGTTTTGCGTTTATTGTTATTTTCAACCGACAGAAAGGAGGTTCTCAATTCAACTGTATGTTTTTTTATGTATTTTACGCGCTAATTCTGCCAATTATGAATCGATTTTGTTGATTTTTTATGGTTGGTAGAATATTTGGTGGTAACTTCAGAAGTGGTCCTATATAATTTTTATTGAAATCGATCGTGCCAAAACCAAAAACTAACCGTCGTTTTTTTAAGCTTTGCTTGCGTTTAAATTGTCATAAGTTTATTCATCAAAATCTCTACATTTAAATAAATAATACGGAGTAAATTATGTTGTACTACCACTTTAGCTTTCAAAGAAAAAAAAAATTCGTCTATCACAATAAAACTGTGGCTCAAACTAACTAAATCTAAACCTTTTTCTGTTGGGACTGAATACCGCCGCCTCGCAGCAAAAATGTTATTGATCCAGATAATTTAAAAAAAATTACAACCTTAACAAATTGGTTTTGGTTCCCGCGGAGTGAGGCAGCGGTACACTTACTAAGAACATCTTTACTACAAAAAGCAGGATAAAGTAGTGCTGAAAGTAGATGTAAAGAATGCATTTAATTCCATCGATAGAGGCACCCTACTCTATCTAAGTATATAGTGTAACTGGTCTATCGTGTGCTAACGATACATCAGTGTCTTCAGGTCAGGGGTACGCAGGCTCTCAAGGATAACTGCCGGAACACCGTATTTGGCTTGGCGGCAGACTTTCAACTTGATGGTGGTAAGCTACTTTGGTAGCAAGCCAGGCGAGCAACTCACAAAAAGCTCTACCACCTCTCAAATGTCACCTGATTAGCACGACCCGGGGACCACGTGTAGGGAGTCAGACTTAAGGGGTATCCTCCTACGGACGTGGGTGACTCAGCCCATCATGTTGTGTAATCGACGCCGCCGTTACGTTTGCGTTCGCACGGTAGTCGGGTCGGGGTATTGACACTTACGTCTTTGATCTCTGCGTTAACCTCGCAACAGGGACCTTTCTTAGTTATATATTCATGTATTATGTTGTATGCAAATTTATCTGTTACAAGCTTTTATGTAGTTTCATCTGTCCCGTTATGCGTTATTGGCCGTGGGTCCTGGGTTCGATTCCCGGCAGGAGCACAAATTCCTTCCCAAGGGATATTTGTGCTTCTGGCTCTGGGTGTAATGTGTGTGTGTGATGTGAATGTTTCCGGCACACACGATACAAGTTTTTGAACTTAGTGTGGGGCTGTGAGTGTGAATGCGTTCGTTTGTTTGTTTGATTGTTTGTTTGTCCCGTTATCTACCGGTCTGTAACCAATCTTGCAAGCGTGGCTTGAGCACTTGAGTTACCTATAAGCTCGGTGCCTTATTATTTAGATATAAGTTGTATATATGCACATAGTTTAAATGTAAGAATGTGACAAGGTGTAAAAATGATAAAAGTATGAATGTTATGGGCCTTAAGTATTAAATTCACTTGTATTAACTTTATTACTTCAAATTCTCACGCAATATAAAGCACGACATATGGTTCCCATTCAAAATCTGCAATGTATTAATTCCACAATATCTTAACAATACGCCGACACATTACCCTATACGTTTCTACAACACGCTATTGCGCCTTGTTGAAATATATAATATATATATTTATAGCTTGGATAAGCTTTAATAATCATATGAACTATAACTATGATGAAGCATTACTCAAGAGACGAACGCCGACTAATCCATATTCGCCGAAGCCAAATTAAATACAGACTAAGCAATGAAAATTTCAAATGTTAAGTGACGTTAAAGATTAAATACTTTTAATCAAAATGACGCGTGATCAAAATGCTGGCACTTATTTGGTTCATATTAGCATTGCAATTCGGAGAGGCAATGCCACCAGCATGATGGGAACGCTACCCACTGGTAGTAGGCTTGAGCACTTGAGTTACCTATAAGCTCGATGTCGCGTAGGTAACTTAGTTCTTTGCTGTACATAGTTTTAGTTTAGTTTTAGGAAATATAGGCAATTGACCCGTAGCTACATATGAAAAAATAAAATTAAAAAAAACTTTGAGAGATCATCTTGTCAAGGTAAGTTAATTGGTTTTTGAGTTACCTAAGTATCGCATCATAAGAAAAGTATTGATGTAACTATGTACTAGGTACTGTAACGATAGTAGTCGTACTTATAAACCCCTCTTAATTTTCAATAATTTGCTTACAAAAATTTTACTCATAAACGCGAATATAAGATCGTTAAGTAATGCTTAAATAGTTGTTAAAATTAACATAACCTTGCTAAGAGGTAAGATGGCGGGACTTATATAATAATTGCGTCAAAACTTTTTACGTAAGGCGTCAAATTGTTTACTTCGACAACCGTAAAAAAGTTTAACAAAAAGTTAAATTAAAATTAAAGACAGGTGACAGTCTTTCATTTTAATTTAACTTTATGTTAAACTTTTTTATCATAGGAAGGTTGCCTGGAAGACATCGCTGCTTAGCGATAAGGCCGCCGATTGTACTGTTACCTATATTGATATTTTTTTAAATTGTTAATTGTTATTTTTCTTGTTATGCAATAAAGAGTATTTGTATTGTATTCAACAGATTAATAAAAACACATTTTTGACAGCTGTATTCGTATAATTTAATTTTCAGTCGACTATTTTGGTTATAATCTGTGGCGATCATGTACATTTCGATTATTTTTGTTTACTAAGCAGCGCCTAACTAATGTTTATGAGTGAAAAAGAGTAAATCATTGATTATGGGCTTAAGAGCTGTTTAACAAAGAGGTGGCTAAGCATTGCTTAGCGACATTTTTATAAGTAAGACTGAATATGACTATAAAAATAGTCGATAAAGTGGCTACGTTCCGCATTAGATATTTTAAATACCTATTCAATTATAGTATATAACAAATCGGTAAAAAAAAAATATTTCATAAAATTTTTGTATCATATTTAATTTTGATTTTTGTTGTCTTTAGTGACACTTGCAAGATTAAAACAAATCGATTGACGTATCATCAAAATCGGTCCTCGTGTTTTGTCTCTAAAACGCTACAAAGGAACATACATAATTTGTATCTTTTTGTTTATTCATGCATGCATAGGCTGATAAACACATTACCCTACTTTGCGGCGCAGCAGTCGAGTACAATCCGAGACTATAACTCTAGCAAATACGAGATACAGATTTTATTTTTAATAAAATTGTAAACACTTTAGAAAAACATCTAACCATGTCCCTTCCTATAATTAAAAACAAAATAAAAATATCATAATTTTCTTCTCACTTACTAAATTTTTTTGTAGAAGACCAACAGCTTACTTGTCTAATAGTTTTCAGGTTTAGCATACTACTATGAAGCAATTAAAGGTCCTCACGGTTAGAAAAATGATAAACAATACAATTCAACCTTATGAACAGCTAGGAGCACAGTTAAATAAAAAAATAATAGTTATATTGAAGGGGTATCGGGTTCGATTCCCCGCGGGAGCACAAGTTTTCTCCCCATGGAAAATTTGTGTTTATGGTTCGGGTTGTGATTGTGTGTGTAATGTGAATGTTTTCAGCATACGACATATTATCGAACTTAGTGTGGGGCTGTGAGTGTGAAAGCTCTTATTTATTTATTATCTATACACTATTGGCTTAGTTCACGAATAATTAAACGCAAGCAAAGCTTTAAAAAACCGACTTCACCGCTTTATCTTCGGAACTTAGTTGCACAGGTGTTATAATCGAAACCAAAATGTCATATGCGGATTCGAACCCAATTAAATTGCTTATTTAAAAACTGTAAGCAAACTTTAGAAATAACTTCATATTTTCAAGACCTGCACAAAAGCGTAATCAGCGAAATATCCTCTAGAAAGGAACTTGGAGTTTATTCAGTTTATTCACTCGCGTAAATGGCAAGTTTAAAGTTGTCGCGTGACTTCAGGCGCTGGGCAAATTGAATAGTTATTCATATCTAGCACATAGTTACAAACCAGTAGGGATATGTAGCTTTTTATAAAAGAAAAAGCCTTTCACGTAATCCTAGTGGGTTTTATTTATATAGCATGGCTAATGCTATATAAATAAAATCTATTGATTTGGGTAGACGTTATCAACACAACGTGTAGCTAACTGCAATGTTAGACTCGTTGGCCGTAGTAGTTTCTATAAACTGTTCGGTAGATGACGTCACACGTCCCCGTAAGACGTTAATGAAAAGGAAGGTTAATTTCGTCGCTTCAGGCAGGGCTTGAGTAGCTCAGCGGTTAGAGCAATAGGGCATGACACCCTATGGCCGCGGGTTCAAATCCCGCCTCAAGCGATAATTTTTCCTTTCTAAATTTATCACTATAATCCTAGTAGTAAATCTTTGAATCGTTTTTTAAATCCAGCTTTTACCAGTTGTAAATAAATAATTAAACGCAAGCAAAGCTTAAAAAACCGACTTCACCGCTTTATCATCGGAACCTTGATCCACCAGCTTTCAAATAAAAAAGAATCATCAAAATCGGCTCACAACGAAAGAAGTTGTGAAGTAACTTTTGAAGTTTTTTTTTTTTTTTTTTTTTTATGTGTGACAGGCTTGTGTTTGACCACAATCTCACCTGATGGTAAGTGACGATGTGATCGAAGCTGGTAAACACACTAGACCTGGAATACGCAGGCTCTCAAGGATAACTGCCGGAACACCGTATTTGGCTTGGCGGCAGACTTTCAACTTGATGGTGGTAAGCTACTTTGGTAGCAAGCCAGGCGAGCAACTCACAAAATGCTCTACCACCTCTCAAATGTCACCTGATTAGCACCACCCGGGGACCACGTGTAGGGAGTCAGACTTAAGGGGTATCCTCCTACGGACGTGGGTGACTCAGCCACATTATTATTGAAGTCGGGTAAACCAGAACATCGTCAAAGTACGCATTATTCGTCACAAACTAGACATTATTGACGATATTTCAAGAACTACTGATCAGATCTTGATGAAATTTAGATGGGATCAATTAGAAAGCAACATCTTTCAAACTAAAAAAAATTTTCGAAATCGGCTCACGTGGAGAGAAGTTATGAGGTAACACACATTAAAAAAAAAAATACAATCGACTTGAGTACCTCCTCCTTTTTTGGGAAGTCGGTAAAAAGACTAGAGTTATATAATCAGAAAACTTCGGACATCGAGACAGACTTTAAAGCGACAACGCAATATGGTAAATAATACACAAATGCGGACGAACCGTTTTGCCTCCACATTCATTATGCGAACTGCGAAAAGAATGGAATTCCTTACCTGGGTCTGTGCTCCCTGATAAATACAATATGGGAGTCTATAAGTATATTTACCATCAGGTGAGATAGCAGTCAAACGTTTGCCTCTCTTGAATAAAAAAAGACGTGTGGCACTCGGGGACTGCCGCGGTAAAGCTATTGCATAGCATTTTTTATTTTTCAGTTTCATTTTTCTTCACAAAAAGTTTCCGGTCACGTTGAGATGCGAGCTCGGGCGTATAGGTCTTGACGTTTACGTTTTAAAGTAAACGTCAAGACCTATATGCCTATTTCGAAGTTATAGTTAGAAGACTCGGTAGCCGATTGGTATTGGATACTGAATCGTATGCATCGGTACGGAGTTCGCATCTCAACATGACCGAAAACTTTTTGTGAAGTCGCTAGAGTGGGGGGTGTTAGGTTTTTTCGTTACGGAATTTCTGGATTAGGTCTCCACGCTCAAGGCCCGCGATAGAAGCTATGCAATAGCTTAAAATTAAACTTGTCAAGACGAGTGAAACGATTATCTTGTTTAGTTCAGAAGTTTCTGCGGCTTTTTTCTTCATCACTTTCCATCAGGTGAGATAGCGGCCAAATGCATACATACCTATCTGGCATAAAAAAAAACTTCCGTTTCCACCATCAGACCAGCTTCATGGTCCCTTATTATTGTATTGTCACCTAAGATACATAAGTAAACCGAATCTGAGTCCAATCGGACGTCGGAAAGTGGGTCTAGTTTAGCTTTTTTCTAATGATAGATAGGCAAGCATTTGACCACCAGATCACCTAATGGACGGCGACGATGTGGTCGACGATGTAACAAGTTTGTCATAAAATGGTTGGCAATGTTTCAGTGACGCTTGGAGCCTCCATTGTGATTGTGTCCATAGTTTGTTTCTTATCTCTTCTCTTTTTAGCATAACAAAGAAAGTCTTTAGCGACTCGAAAATTTTGCACAGCTGAGAATCATGAATTACTCATTATATTTTCTACCGACTTCACAAAAAAGGAGGAGGTCCTCAAGATTGCCTATCTGAATTTAAAAAAAGATAATTAGAGATGCTGACAAAGGCCATGGAAATGGTAGCCGAGAGAATGAGACCCTTAATATTCTAACAAAAAGTTTTCATAGCAAGTAGGTGGTCAAAAATTGGCATAACTTCAATAAAAAACAAAATCTTTTCCCCAATACTTGTCCCACTCATCACTAAACTGTGGACAAGAGAATGAAACCGCGCGGGACCTAAGAGCTATGAATACTAAAACGAAATATAAACAATGTCTTTAGCTACGTGCCAGCTCACTCCTTCAGGGATACGTTCGTGTATTTTTATGCTAAGTTTATTCGCCTCGTTCTGTATATTTTGTGCTTGTATTTTACATCCTTACAATAAACTGGTGTAGGGTTTCGTGGTATGTATACTTACTTACCTCTGTTGGTGGATTGTACTACTTAACTCGATATGCTGCAAAGTACGCGTTCTTACCTGTATTTGAACGTATTTCTACCAAAGGAGTCGCGATTTTATACTCGGATAACGTATCATTCTCACTTGTTATTTTGATATTCGTTCTGAGGGACATGTAAGAAGAGAAGCCCTATTTTTCTGAAGCGTTATGTTCATACCCAATAGTTTACTTTTATTGACAGATGTTTTTTCTACAAACGAAGACAAAATAATTGAAACGCAAGCAAAGCTTAAAAAAATCGACTTCATCGATTATATTTCGGTGTTGGTTTGACCGATTTCGATAAAATTGATATGAGACTACCTCTGAAGTAAAAATAAATAAAAAAATAAAATAAAATAAGCCTTTATTGCTGTTAACTTATTTAACTATACATTACATACTAATGGAAATATGAAAATGATAACAATATTAAAGAACAATAAATTAAATTAACTAATCCATATTCCCAGCATTCGGCTCATCTCTTCCCTTAACAGCTTGTCTTTCGACAAAGGCCTCCTCTAAGGATTTCCATTTGATTCTGTCCTTTGCTGTACGTAGCCATTCTGGCCCAGCTACTTGCTTCAAGTCGTCTTCCCATCGCTTTGACTGTCTTCCTCTACTTCTTCTGCTTTCTCTAGGGTACCATTCCGTTATTATTCTGGTCCATTTCTCTTTCTTTTCTCTCAGCATATGCCCTGTCCAACACCATTTTAATTTTCTGCATATTGATTGCACTTTTCTAAACTTAGTCTTTCCTTTGATCTTTTTAAATCGTATTTTATCCCTTCTTCTTACTCCCAATACGCTTCTCTCAATCCCATTCTGACATACATTTAATTTATTTTGTTGTTGTTTAGTTAAGGCCCAAGTTTGGCATCCGTATGTAAGACATAAACCATCTACTAAATAGTCCGAACAAAGCCTAAACATTTGGTTTGGATAGGTGAGCCCGTTCTTGAGTTATAAAATAACAACGAAAAGTGGCATTGATTTTTATATATATAGAAGAGATAGAAGATAAAGATATAGATATAGATGATAATAAATGATCAAAGTATATTGTAGTCAAAGTATTACTTAGAACAGTATGATAATCAATGTTTACACATTTAAAAGTGTAAAAAGTGCATGATTTTTAATCAAATTAAAACAGTGCCACTTTAAAGGTTCACAGCAGTTAATAAATTAATTAAAATGCTCTCAAAATTAACTGCCGTTTTGCGGTGTACACTATCATTAAACCTGGCAGCTGCTCCGGACAGGTCGATTATATCTTAATCAATTAGGTATATTATAGTAATTAAATTGGGATCCGAGATAGAGGATGTCTCTTGTCATATTATTAAAGAATTTATTAGTGGCCCTGATTTATTATGTTAATTAATATCAGACTTTAAGAATAGAATATAGAAAGATTCTGGACATTTATAAAATATGTTTCGTAGGTTAAATTTGTCTGTTAATACCAAAAGAAAAATTATTATAGAATTCGTTGGTATCTCCTCGCGTTTTGGACTCTGACGTCATAGAAAGCCGCGTTTAAAATTGCCTGAACCTGGTTGCAATTAGAAATACTTATTTTCATATAAAATGTAATGTTTTACAATTGACTAAAATCATACAAACATATTTTATGCGATTTCCCTATTACTGACAACAAACAAACGCATTCACCCTCATAGGCCCACACTAAGTTCAAAAACTTGTACCGTGGGTGCCGCGGACACGTTCACATCACACAAACATTACACCCAGAACCACATATATCCCTTGGGAAGGAATTTCTGCTACTGCCGGGAATCGATCCTAGGAATATTTTCTTTTTTTTTTTTTTATTTGTGATAGGCAAACTTTTGACCACTATCTCACCTGATCGTAAGCGACGATGTGGTCGACGATGGAGCAAGCTTGCCTAGAAGATACCTATTCTTTTTTATATTTCATATGTATCTTGTTTAGTTCAGGTGATCCTATGGCCATCATCAGACCATATCATTGTATTGTTACCAAAGATATATTAGTATCTACACCAAATTTGAGTCCAATCGAATATCGGGAAGTAGCTCTAATTTAGCTTGCAAGATTTGATTACAGACCCACAGATAGACAACTGGACAGCTGAACTAAATAAAAGCTTGTAGAGACCGACAGATAGACAACGGGACAATTAAAAAAAAAGCTAAATAAATGTTTGTAAAAAGCAACACTTTTATCGTTATCACAGCACGGGTAAAGTCACGAAGCACTACTTGCTTATTTCATCCAAAGACGCTTAGCTGTTTAAGTACATTTGAGCACATATAACATAGTCAATAGATAACTTTTCCAACTAAAACCACCAAGCCACAGATTGCTTAATAGTTTCTTCCTAACTTAAGCTAAGAGATTAGCTCCATCGATAATGGATATACGAGTTAATTAGTAGGTGAAACAAAGTGCTGTGAGTATTTTGTACTAAACATCCAACAGATACAAGTTTTGTATCGAGACACACGGGACGACGGAATAGCAGAAAAGAGCAGACGGAAATAAAATATAATATTGAGGAAACATTTATAATCAACTAGTCGTACCAGGCGGTTCCGACAGCGTTCATCAAATTAAATAGTAACCTTTGTGTTAATATCGAGACACACGGGACGACGGATAGGAGCAAATGACGGGAATATAATACTGAACAAAAATGTATGATCAACTAGTCGTAGCCTGCGGTTCTAATGGCGTTCATCAAGTTAAAAAGTAACCTATCTGTTAATATCGAGACACACGGGACGACGGGATAGGAGCAAATGACGGGAATATAATATTAAGCAAAAGTTTATGATCAACTAGTCGTAACCTGCGGTTCCGATGGCGTTCATCAAGTTAAAAAGTAACCTATGTGTTAATATCGAGACACACGGGACGACGGGATAGGAGCAAATGACGGGAATATAATATTAAGCAAAAGTTTATGATCAACTAGTCGTAACCTGCGGTTCCGATGGCGTTCATCAAGTTAAAAAGTAACCTATGTGTTAATATCGAGACACACGGGACGACGGGATAGGAGCAAATGACGGGAATATAATATTAAGCAAAAGTTTATGATCAACTAGTCGTAACCTGCGGTTCCGATGGCGTTCATCAAGTTAAAAAGTAACCTATGTGTTAATATCGAGACACACGGGACGACGGGATAGGAGCAAATGACGGGAATATAATATTAAGCAAAAGTTTATGATCAACTAGTCGTATCCTGCGGTTCCGATGGCGTTCATCAAGTTAAAAAGAAACCTATGTGTTAATATCGAGACACACGGGACGACGGGATAGGAGCAAATGACGGGAATATAATATTAAGCAAAAGTTTATGATCAACTAGTCGTATCCTGCGGTTCCGATGGCGTTCATCAAGTTAAAAAGAAACCTATGTGTTAATATCGAGACACACGGGACGACGGGATAGGAGCAAATGACGGGAATATAATATTGTGCAAAAATTAATGATCAACTAGTCGTATCCTGCGGTTCCAACGGTGTTTATCAAGTTAAAAAGTAACCTATGTGTTAATCCTAGGTATAAGCTTTGCATTCCAAGTTTCATCTAAATCCGTTCAGCTGCTACAGCGTGAAGAGAAAACAAACATACTTACATACAATATTTCCATTTTGCTAACATTAGTGTGATAGTGTGATTGAATAAGTGAAGTTACGTCACATTTTTGAAAACGCTTTCATTCTCACAGTATATATAATTCACATCTTACATACTATCAAAAGAGCAAAAATATTCCTTGAGGAAAATACCTCGGCGATGGATGGAAAACGAGATAATTTATTGCTTTCATGTGCTATTATAATAAAGGTGGTAAATAAAACATAATAGTCAAAATATGACCCCAGCGGGGCACTGAAATGACAGTGTAGATGATCGACTTATCCTACTAATATTATAAATCCGAAAGTTTGTGTGTAAGTGTGTAAATGTGTATGTAAGTATATTTGTTCCCTCTTCACGCTTTAACGGCAGAACGGATTTGGATGAAATTTGAAATGTACATAGATTATACCTAGGATTAGCACACATGCTACTTTTTAACTTTATAATAGCGGGCGAAGCCGCGGGGCACGGTTATTTAAATATATATTGGTGCATACTATACTTTATAGAGAAGTTATTTGTCATCAAAAAACAGATAATTATCGCACGATAAATGAAAATATAAATGGATGTAAAATATAAACTGAACTATTTTCATTTCATTTCATATTATTTTCTAAGTGGCTGTGTGTCCAAACGAAGTGAATTTCACTTGCGGTAGCGAAGTAGCGGATGTAATAGATTCTTGCAGTTCCCTGCATTCGGACCTCGGAAGCAGCTCGAACGAAGATCAATGGCACTGTTCCTGTATCTTTCTAAGGATTCCGTTAGATTAGAAAATTCCCAGTGGAAATGGACCTTTTTTTCAAGTAGAAAGACAGTACATTCCTTTAAGTAGGCGAATGGATATACTTAAGAGCGTTAAAACACCCAAGTTAACCCTAGACTACTTAACTGTCTTACTACGATATAGTAACTTAAATGCCAGTTTAACATTCTATGCACTTAGTGATACGTAGCTTGTGTAGCATATTGAGTAGAAGGCGTAGCACGGATGTTACGTCAACTAAAATGTAGCTAATATGCAATATAGCAGGATGCGTTGCTCTCAAAACTATGCAGCATTTTAAAAGCATAGCAAGGAACAATTGTAAAACAATATGAAAGTCACTACAGAGTCTCGATCATCGGCGAAAAGTAGCAAGCCTCTAAATTTTCTACAAATTGCACTACGGAGAGTGTTCAAAGGAATTGCATAATCTTATCCCCGCATCACCGTTCTACTACCGAACATCTAGACAGAAGGCAATGCGGCATCCGCTAAAGGTAAAAATACCGACCATTTGCACGAAGCGTTTCGCTTCCACTTTCATTATGAGAACTGCCAAGGAGTGGAACGCCTGCCGTCTACTGTGTTTCCCGAAAATTATAATATGGGGTTGCTCAAGAAGAGAGTGAATAGGTATTTACTGAGCATGCATGCTCCATCTTCGACCGCATCGTCGCTTTCCATCAGGTAAGATTGTGGTCAAATGCTAGCTTAGTCTCAAAAACAAAAAATGCGAAGACACAGGACGTGTTGATTGTTAGTTGTAACCTACGTAGACAACGATATGCCAAGTTATGCTACACAGTGAGTAGAACGTAGCACGCATACAATGCAGCTCGTAAGCTACGAAGTGAGCAGAATACGTAGCAAGCACATCACGTAGCTCAGTAGCTACGTAGCGAGTAAAATACGTAGCACTTATACCGCGTAGCTTATTATCTACGTTTTATGCAGAATATGCATCACGCATACACAATGATCTGGAGGTGCAGAGAAAGGGTGGCGGTGCAGTACATATATTTAAAAATAAAAGGATAATAAATGTATTCCTGTACTTAATACATGTAAATAATATACATATTGATAATATATATTTATAAACATATTATTAAATACTATATAACAATAAACTTACACAAATATTATTGCAAGGTCAATTGAGACAACTGTGAACCTTTTTGACAAAATAAACTCGATTTTTCTTTTAAAAGCTTTATGAGTTACAATTCTTGACACCCATCGGTAGACTATTCCACAGCCTTACAGCAACAACTGAGAAGGATTTGTCGATAAAAGAGGTGATTTATTCACAAAGTAATATACACAGCACGTTTACGGCTTAGCTTAAAAGGAATGTACTGAGTAGAATACGTAGCACGCCTACCGCGTTTCTTATAAGCTACATATTGAGCACAATACGTAGCACGCGTACTGCTACGGTACGTATTGCTAATAAGCTATGTAGTGAGTAGGATACGTAGCACTTGAAGTGAAAATAAAATGCATATCCATAGCGGGTTCGACGCCTAGGATGTAGCGCTATGGGACTATTTGATAGTTTGATGTGCAGTATGAGTTATTAAAGTCATAAAAATTGTTGATCACAAAAAAAGCATATTAGTATCTAAACAAAGTAGAAATTTTATGTAGCACGCGCAATCACGTCACGTATCACAGCATTCAAACGTAACACTGAAACGGTTCTGCATTTTTAGCTTATATAAAACTTACTTTAGCTAAGCGGTAACGTAGTTGCAAGCTTAGTTTAACAATAAAAATGATTTAGTCATTTTTGTAAGCAAAAAAAAATCGGTATATGAATTCAAATATTCTAATCATCGAAATAGAAACGAACCTTTGGTTTTTAGCTGCAAAATCCTTGATTCTAATAAACAGAAAAATATTACAAAATATTTACAACTAAAATTATGACTACTGCTGTGCCTTAACATTTTCAAATACAAAAATCATCACGCATCTTTGTACACGTGTACAGAGGGTGTCATTATGTACTCTTTGTGTATTTACTATAATTATTATGTAAACCACATTTAAAATGTAAAAGTTAGTACAAAACCGATCCTGCATGCATTATCCTGTATCACTTGTGTCATTGCAGTGCGTATTCACATTCACACATACATACAGCTCTTCAACATACAAGTTCAACATCGACTAACTTAGGGCAGTTACCCATTAGTTGCTGCAGTTTCTAACTTTACCGCTAAGCAGTGTAGACAGCCCTTACATATGTTTTTTTCTCTGTGCAGATGTCTACCTGAGCTAATTCCTCCTTGCCCTTTTTACCATCTAAGGAAACAAAAAAACTATCAGACATCGTCCATTTATGGTTGACATACATCCAGTTTGCGAAGGAGTGGAACTCATTAATTTTTTGCCCGATCGGTATAATCTGGGAGTCTTCAATCTAAAGTGAATAGGGAATCAGTAAGTTAACTTCTAAGCAAGCATGTTACATCTTCGGTCATCGTCACTTTCCATTTTTCTCCCCAAGGGAAATTAGTGTTTCTGGTTCTCGGTCTGATGTAAATGTTTTCGGCACCTACGACACAAGTCATCGATCTTAGTGTAGGGCTGTGAATGTAAAAGCGTTCATGTTTAGGTATGTATAATGTGCTGAATAATGCGGGTAAAGCTGTAAAGCACAGTGTTTATAATCGATACCAAAGCGTTAAATGAAGTTCAACCTTTCCTAGTGAACCCTTTCAGCAAAGCCGATAGGTACGTGTAGTGTAAAAGCGTAAGTGTTGCAGTTAAGCCTTGCTTCACTTGTATAGAACTAAAGATTTATAAAGCTTTCACTATGATCCTTGATGTGTACAAGACTTAAGAATTTATTCTGAGAAAATATCGTTGTGAAACGATCTTTTTTTATGCTAGATTGGCAAGGGTTTGACGTCATCATACCTAATGGAAAGTTTCGCGGCCGAAGATGTAGCCTAGTTTTGCCTAAATTCACGCTTATATTGAAGACTTCTAGATTATTCAATCCAGAGACCACAGAACCGGGCTTTCATTCCATCCAGTATCCGATAAAGCTATTTCGGTAATAGACCCTACATATTATAAAAAATAAACAATTAAAAACTTTATTTGCTTACAAAATAGGAATAACATATTTAGTAATAATAATTAAACGGAAGCAAAGCTTAAAAAAACCGACTTCACCGCTTTATCTTCGGAGCTTTGATTAGATTTAATGTATTTTACACGCATTATTGATTATAACTCAAAAAGTACTGATCAGATCTTGATCAAATTTTCAATGCTAGCACATGAAAAGTACCAGCCTTCAAATAAAAAAAATAATCATCAAAATCGGCTCACAACGAAAGAAGTTATGAGGTAACTTTTGAAGTCGGTTAATCGATAACATCGTCAAAGTAGTCCACAAAATAGGCATTATTGACGATATTTCAAGAAGAATGGTACCAATTACAAAGCAACATCTATCAAACTAAAAAAAAAATTCGAAATCGGCTCACGTGGAGAGAAGTTATGAGGTAACAAACATAAAAAAACAAAAAAAAAATACAGTCGACTTGAATATCTCCTCCTTTTTTGGGAGAACAAGATCATGTGTTAATTAAAGATCCCTGAACATAACACTAGGTCAACCTGTATCGTGGGATTCGGTTACTTGTCCTCAAGCTTAGAACTAATGAAAAAATTTTGTAAACTTAAAGAACCAAAAAAAAATTATGTACATCTTATATTGCCAATAAAGTTAAAAAGATTGTAACGTGTAAAATCAGAAAATGAAATGAAATTATTGTTGTTATACATCTCACACACAAACTTTTACAATTCATTATCAAGCATAAATTTATTGAACATAGAATTTTACGGATATTTACTATTTGAAAGTCCTTTAACAGTCTCCACGTTTATATTTTTACAGGATGGTCGTGACAAGATATAAATTTCACAGCATAACGACAACATCAATCAGGAGCCTAAAGTGAATATAAAATTTTATGTGCTACGCCATTCCAGCTCTAAGTACGACATGCAGGTATAAATTATGTTCAACAAGAAAAACAAAATTGAAAAAGAAATCTTTACGTTGTTTATATGACAAAACCGGGTCTTTTCGCGCTTTAAATTTCAAAATAGCATTTCTCTCGTGACCACGGCCGGTGCAACCCTGCCAAAACGTCGAGGTTAGTCAAAATAATGCTATTTTGAAATTAAAAGCGCGAAAAGACCCCGATTGAAGTTCGCGAAAGCTTAAAAAATTCTAAATCTTTACGTTATTGCTTACTTGCGTGTCGTATACACCAGTTACATGTTTTTTTAGGCCGTCTGAAGGCATCCGACGTGGCTTGTCGACTGTTGTCGTTAGGTATAAAAAGACTGAATTGAATATCGAAAGACACTTTGATGTTGCTTGAAAATGGCTGCAATGAATTTTAGCAATCATCCTAATAAAACTCACTTTAAAATAAAATAAAACAGTTTGAACAAGATGGCTATGAGGTTAATGGGTACGAGATAGGAGGTCATATATTTACCAAGTAAAAACACGCAGAGGGAAACATAAATGTTATTCAAGTATTGGAAATCTAAGAGTACCTCTCAACAGAGTAATTCTTAATTTTTTATATCGTTAGCAAATGTCGGCATTTATGACCGACTTCAAAATAAGGATCAGGTTCTCTAATGGACTGAAATTTTTGTTTTAATATTTATTAAAATTTCAGAAATGTGTTCTAAGCGAACCGATTTATTTGAAAGCTGATGCTTTCCACATGGTCCCATTTAAATTTGATCAAGATCTGACCAGTAGTTTCTGAGTTATCCTCAATAATGCGAATTTAATTATTTTAATCTGATCAAGGGTTCCGAAGATAAAGCGGTGAAGTCGGGATTTTAAACTATGCTTGCGTTTAAATTATACTATGAAAATCTAAGCATTGAATAGAATAGAATAGAAAATTCTTTATTGTACACCAAATACAGTTAGTTACAGGGGTAATCTTAAAAAACTAAAGTACAATGGGCGGACTTATCGCTAAAAGCGATCTCTTCCAGTCAACCTTTGGATGGAGAGAGGGATAATTTTATATAATGTGGTCGGTGGTGTAAAAACATACTAAGATTGAGTCTACGAACAAATTATAAATCCATCTAATTGAACCTTTGACCTGGCAAACAAAACTTCACAACAAAAACCGCTTTCCATACGTTCCTGTTTTAATTTCCGTTCTTCAAACAAAGCGGAATTCTTTCGAAACATTTCGTTTGGCCTCTATTCTCCAATTTCGTTCGTAAAACTGGGTTTTATTAAAAAGTGCAGGTACTGCATCGAATGTGCCTTTTAAAAATACCATACCAGGCTCGTTGATATATTGGAATGGGAAAAGATTGGATATGGAAAGAAAAAAAGTGTTGCAAAAATAGGAGGTTGTTTGAAAGGCTAAAAGATCTCGATGTAGTGGGTAATAACAAATATACAATATACTGTGTGGCACTCAACTATAAAAAACAAACATGACGTTCAAAGGGTGAGTGACTTGCTCTAGTCTCCCTGAAGTTATTTCTAGAAAAGGACGACAAATAATTAATTGCAATCAAAGCTTAAAAAAAACGACTTCACCGCTTTATCTTCGGAACCTTGATCAGATTTAATGTATTAAACACGCATTATTGACGATAACTCAATAACTAGTGATCAAATCTTGAATATATTTAAATGGGACTACATGGAAAGCACCAGCTTTCAAATAAAAAAATAATCATCAAAATCGGTTCAAAACGAAATAAGTTGTGAGGTAACTTTTGAAGTCGGTTAAAAACGAGAACATCATCAATGTAGTCCACAGGATAACTCAAAAAACACTAGTCGGATCTTGATTAAATTTAAAAGGGACCACATGGAAAGCACCAGCTTTCAAATAAAAAAATAATCATCAAAATCGGCTCGCAGCGAAAGAAGACATAAGGTAACACATAAAAAAAACAGTCAAATTGAGATACTCCTCCTTTTTATTGAAGTCGATTAAAAAACAGTTGGAACTCTGCTTCTGTTGCTTAAGCTAATAGACGAGAAGAATGACAGAAAGGCAAAAAATAATGGGAAGAGTTTTCTGTCCACTGTCTGTCTGTGTGAGCTTTTTAATGCTATAACTTATTTTACATGTATCGTTAGTAATCTTGCATTACTATGCGTGCCTAATAAATTCTTCTGCTCCAGTCGTTATCTCATTTCTGAGTGTCGTGACGAGATCGGCTTCCTACCACAGAGCATCGCACTCATTCACAGGAGCAAGTTCGGGCGATATACCGTCATTTGTAACGGTCAGTGGCTTTATGGAACGCGTCCGAGATTGACTCATTAGTTTCCTTGTTTTTCCACCTTATTAAATTAACTATATACACCTTTTCACCTATTTTACTATCATTATCATCTTCAGCCTGTATCGACCCACTGCAAGATATAAGCCTCCATTTTCTCCCTTGTGCCACTCATCTCTGTTCTAGCGCTGATCACATCCAGCTTTCCTGCGTATGCTTATGTCGTCGACCTATCGGGCAGCTGGTTTGCCAACGGCTCGCTTGCCTTCTCTTAGTGTTCACTCAGTCAGGGCTCTGTCTACCATCACCTCGTCGTCCGACGTCTTACTACGTCTCCTCTTCGACGTTAAGTCTTGTAATGCGATGACTCACATGGGAATCTTAGTATATTTGACCTTATTTATTAAATAAGACGATACAATAACGAACAACTCTTAAACATTACTTAAGTCACCGTTCCACTAGTTTTGAACAATTCTTGAATTCTATTCCGGAGAACCCGCAAATCTCATTTGCGAAATTTAATTTTATGTGATGTAATGTGAATCGTTTCACATCCCTGGATGAGCATGCATTAAAACTTGAGTGCGAAACGAACCCCTTTGCGCACAACTTTGCTATTAGATTTTCATCAGGCGCTGCATCGTTCTGACACAGTAGAATCTATAAAGTGAGACAAGTTAACCAGAAACATAAACGTGATAAACGTATCTATTGATCGATCGCAGAAAGCAGAGTCTTGCATACTGTGGCATCTAGGTCGTTAATATTATCTGGAATATAATTGATAAGGTGAGATTGTGTGTGTGATGTAACTGTTACACACGTATCAAGTCTTTAAACTTAGAAAATATTAACGCTTTAACAGTCACAGCCTCACACTAAGTTCAATGACTTGTGTTGTGTATGTCGGAAACATTCACATCACACACACACAATCACACCTTCAACTAGAAGCACACATTTTCCTTGGAGA
Organism: Lomographa bimaculata; assembly: GCA_948107665.1. Taxonomy (NCBI): domain Eukaryota; kingdom Metazoa; phylum Arthropoda; class Insecta; order Lepidoptera; family Geometridae; genus Lomographa; species Lomographa bimaculata. Next base: position 3,012,779 of record OX403605.1, read on the forward strand.
GAAAAATTTTACTCCCGTCGGGAATCGAGCCCGATAACAACAATAATTCACAAATGAGTTGATATTGTACAGACCCCAAAGACAGGACAGGCGATGATGATAAGTAGCTTTGAGTATATTACCTATTACATTGCGTTATTCCTCTCTATCCAAAGATTTCCTGGAAGTGATCGCTCTTGGCGATGAGATAGCCTATCGTTACACTTATGTCATTCCTATTTGCGTCCTTTGTTATTTTAAACCGACTTCAAACAAGGGGATATGTTTTTTTTTGTATTTATGTTACGCGATATCTCCGCCAATTATTAATCGTTTTTTTTGTTTGGTAGATTATACTTCAGAGGTGGTATAATATAAATTTTATCGAAATCAATCAAGCCAAAACCAAAATGTAAGCGGTGAGGTCGGTTTTTTTAAGCTTTGCTTGCGTTTAGTTATAAGATGTTCAATAAAGAATATATGTATCTACCTACTAGATTGTCTGCACTGTATCACTAGTGGGAATTACATTCGTTTGCTGCACGCTAGAGTAACTCGAGTTTTATGTTATACTGTTGTGAGGCCAGAAACATACGTTGCCACGGTACCATGGCTTGCTCACAAGTTTCCATGTATTTTATATTCATGTTAAAGCACTCAGTTATCAGCAACGTATGAAAATTTAACTGTGGAATTACCATTCTAGTTATTAACTTTTTACGTTGGTTGAACTCGGAAAGAGATGCTTTTTACAACACATTGATTCTAAGTAAAGTATATAAAAAAAAAACAAGGAGTAAATTTCTTCAATGAAGAAATTTTGCTGTTGGCGGGGATTGAACCCAGCATAGGGTAAGAATAAGATTTTGGCTTGATTGATTTCGATAAAATGTATATAGTCCACCTCTGAAGTATGATTTACCAAACAAAATAACATTAAAATCGATTCATAATTGGCGGAATTATCGCGTAACATACATACAAAAAAAACATAGAGTCGAATTGAGAACTTCTTTTTTTGAAATCGGTTGAAAACACTCTAGCTTACCACCTTCGACAACATCAGAACTTACCAATAATTGATATCATTCGTTATCTTACAAAAATATTTATAAGACTGTATGCACAGGTAGTTGAACAATGTTAGATTATGTGTTTTACTCATTAATCAAGGTTATATTTAAAGTAGGAAGAGAAGTGCCCGTTGGCTAAGTTGGGAGGGCGTCCGCCTTCTAAGCAAGGGTATCGAGTTCGATCCCCGGCGGAAACAAAATTTTCTCCCCAAGGAAGATTTGTGCTTCTAGTTCTGGTTGTGATTGTGTGTGAGATGTGAATGTTTCCGGCACCCACCACACAAGTCATCGAACGTAGTATGGGGCTTTGAGTGTGTTATTTTTATGTTTATGTGACCTCCTAGAAATAGTCCCACTTAAATTAGGTTAAACGCACACAATATACCTGTAACAAAAGCTGACACGAACGCTAGTCCGGTTCGTGTCAGCTTAAAAACAAAACATAATGTATTTATTGTCTTCCCCTAGGAGATGCATCTCGTCAGCAGTTAGTAACTGAAGATACGACACTCTCTAACACCCAGTAAGAGAGTACTTCCTACTATTACTCAAGTCATTGTTTTTAATCTATTTACTTTATTTATTATGTAACAATTAATATTTTAACTATAACCTTAAATTATAAACGCCGCGATTGATAGATTAACTATCGTATCTCTGGAACTGAATCAAAATAACTAGATATGTGGTCACAGCACCGATCACCTGAAAATAAAAATAAAAAAATATATTTTTCTACCGACTTCACAAAAAAAGGAGGTGGTACTCAAATCGGCTGTATATTTTTTGTGTGTGTTACCTCATTGCTTCGTTCCACGTGAACCGATTTAGTTTTTTTTTATATGAATGATGTTGCTTTCCTATTGGTGCCATTTAAATTTGATCAAGATATGATCAGTAGATTTTGAAATATCTTCAATAATGCGTGTTTAATACATCTAATCTGATCAAAGTTCCGAAGAAAAGCGGCGAAGTCGTTTTTTTAAGCTTTGCTTGTGTTTAATTATTGTACATATATATTTATAAATAATGCGTTATTTTAAAATTCTTATTAGCATCACTTGTTGTAATAGTGAACCTCCTCTTGAACCCAAAATTCAAGACAAAGTATGTGTAGCAAAAATTTTTTTGCTCCCTTTGATCCACTAATTTGCAATCTTATCTTATCATAAGGATATAATACCTCTCATGTCCTTATGACCTCTTATGTCCTTATGTAACCACTGGAACTCATGATAATGTAAGAGTATCTTTAAATCCACTTAATTGTGTATAGAAGAGGAATAAAAAATATTCACGACTCTACCTAAAAAGTATTGTATATTCAATTATTAATTAGCTCTTTCATGTTTTTGTTTATTATGATTAGTAAAACTTTTGACCACCATTTCACCGGTAAACGATGATGTGGTCGTCGATGGAGCAAGCTTGCCTATAAGATTGCCTATTCACTAGCGACTTGCGGTTTTCCGACACTGCGCTTGCTATACCGTGGCCTCCATTCCAGAACCTTTCGACCCCATACGTATTATGTGCCCTGCCCATTGCCACTTCAACTTGCTAATCCGCCGGGCTATGTATGGTGAGTTTCGTTCGTCTACGGATCTCTTCACTCCTGACTCGTAGAGAAACCCCAAGCATAGCCTTTTCCATAGCTCGTGACTTTGAGCTTATTTATAAGGCCCACAGTAAGAGGCCACGTTTCAGTACCATATGTCATCACTGGTAACATACACTGGTCAAAGCCTTTCGTCTTGAGGCATTGAGGTATTTTTGACGAAAAGACGTTGCGACTGATACTTTGCTTTACTTGTTACTAATTTATGTGGTATACTTACTGAAGCGACCAGAGGCCGGTCCAGGGTGCACATCCCCATGGGAGAGTAGCTGACTGACTGCAGCATCAGCTGTCGAGAGAACAGCTCGATGCGAGATGGAAGCGTCCCCGTGGATGGAGCGGAGTTCATCAGGCGGCACACCAGGCTCCCGGTTCTTCGGCCCTGAACGTGAACAAAGTATGAAAGTAGACGTGATGACAGTGGGCAAGTATTTGCCCTCTGCACCATAGTTCTTAGTTTCGTTCGATTACTGGCAATTTTCAATTTTCCTAAACAAAGGACACCTTATGGTTCTGGGTCTGATTGTGTTTGCGATGTAAATGTTTCCGGCACCCGCAATATAAGTCTTTTAATTTAGTGTGGGGCTGTGAGTATGCATCCATTCCTTTATTATACCATGATTTATTATTAAGGGTTCGCTATCTACTACTAGTCCGCGAGTCAGCTGTTCTAATAAACACAATACTAATACCTAATTCTCCACGAATCAGAATCGAATTTAGAACAGGTAACCTAAAAAAAAACAAAAAAAAAAATCTGGCAACCTAAGTTGTACTAAACTCTTTGAGTAATTCAATCGATAGCTTTGGCGGCACGTACCTCAGAAATGGTATAATGGCAGGGCTCCACTATGACTAGCATTCGCAGCATGTGCGTCAAGCACCACAGAAACTGGAGAACTAGAAAATGTATCCTGTTGGTGGAGACAACTGAAAGAAGCAAAATATATATTAACTATAGCTGTGTATATGCGACATGCATTGCATTACCACGTTTGGAAAAAGTGTTATACCTCTTTCACATTTATGGTGGCCTAGTACTTTAATACCATAAGTTTTTAGCTTTTTGGATATTGTTTATACAAAAATACTAAAATCACGACAAAAAAATGGGGGATGGGGATAGAAAGGTAAAAATACTTTACGACCTATTCTTATACTTACCTACCAACACACTACGCACCACCTTGTAGTGCCCTCAGTGGAGCGTGACTAGGCGAGAAAATAATCAATCATTTGTATACGCTCTGATCACCATAACTAAGAAGGATGGCATCAGTATCAGGCATAGAATATGAGCACCACAACCATTAGGAGGCCATAACTGGCGTCCACATTGCACCACCTTGCACAGTGTCCCGTAGGCAGGGGAAAAAAGGTCATACTCACTGATCTCCATAATCAAGAAGTACGGCGTCACTATGAGGTGTAGCAGGGTCGATATGAGAACCACAACCAGCGGGAGACCATAGCTGGCGTCTATACTGCGCACCACCTCGCATAGCGTCCCATGCAACGCGGCCAGGCGGCGCACCGCTTCGCACGGGGCTACTGCCAAACGAGCGCTGCCGCGGACTGGAACGCAAATCAGTGGTGATAATGATGAATTGATAAAAAAAACTATTTGACCTGCCCCAGCTTGGCCCGCCTAGACATAATTATAAACGTCTAAACGAAAAATCCTTTTTTTATGTAGATTAAGTAACGGTATGTTACGATCAATAAAATCAAAAGCTTTGCTAAGGTCAAGAAATATCGCAGACGATGGGGCGATGTTGTTTCCACTTCTATTTATATTTTTATGGAGAATAGGCAAGTGCGGTCGAGGGTAGAATAAGCTACCCTAGAAAATATCTGTTCACTCTTGACTTGAAGAGAATCAAATTATAATAATCAGGAAACAAGAACGAAGTCAGGTTGTTCCACTCCTTTGTAGTACGCGTGATAAAAAAAATCTTAAGATTATATTGGCTATGGAGGTTGTTTGTTGTAGTTATGTGGTCGCTTTTTCTGCGACTAAACTATCACCATTGTCACGGCTTGTTATTAATATCGTGGATTTGTACCTGACTTCCTCACGATGACAGGCTGTTCTCTCGTTGGCATGGAGTCAACCAGAAGGCTAATATTGGCTGACCTTTGTAAGTCTGCCGGTGCTACCCGAATCGCGTAGATGTTCAGAGGAGATGGATTCTTAGGTTTATCGACTGCAACGGTAAAATATAATTGGTTGATTATTCTTCTTTAACGCGACTGTTTTTGTGCTCATTTAACCAAAGGCACAGGTGCTACCGCTCAAGTGCACCAATTGATTAAAGTAATTAAAAACTATAGAAAATATAATATTCGAAGACATTGCGCGAAATAAGTAGGTATGATATGTATCTGTGCTGCGAAGATGCACTTGCAGGTATCCTATATCCTATAGGTAACTCTTACTTCCTATTCTGTAAACCGAGCTACTATTGAAAGCACCTTTATGGGTCATAAAATGTTGACCTTTCTACTTGAAAACTTACTAGGTACTGACACCTGTCGCGCTGTAAGAGCCAGCGCATCGTTGACAGCTTGAAAGCGCGCTCGAACCGATAGTGCTGTAAACGCAAACTGTAGCTCCAGGATCATCACCACATACCAGAGTAGGTAGAAGCCGATGTAGTTTGTCACTACTTGCCCTGAAATGAAAAGGGGTTACTCTATAGGAACTAAGCATTATGCTACCACATTCAAATATGACAACAGCAAAGGTGTGTAAAGAATACTTTATCAGAAACTAGTCGGTTTTGTCTGCGATTTATGTAAGTACAATCTGGGAGTCTTTATGTTTTTCTTTTTCTTTAACTATCTTAAATCTCTTGAGTCCATCGACCGGCAAGCAAAAATACTCGTAGGAGATGATAAGCTAATCGATTCCAAATTGCATAGTTTCGGTCGCAAGCCTATTGGTATTCTACCGTTTGCATATTGAAGTGTGTGCGCAATTATCTACACGCGTTAATTCCCCCATGCCCGTTGTTTCATCTCACAACCAGACAAACCTCCAATTCGCCCAAAGCGTTTCGCTTCTAAGTTATCATCGGTACTGCGTAGAAGTGAAACTCATTGCCCTCATCTTTGTTCCTCGAAAGGTCTTCAAGTCAAGAGTGAATAGGTATCTTCCAGGCAAGCATGCTAAAGGTAAAGCAAATTGAGCCGACGTATGCAACGTATGCAACGCATTATGACATCTAGACTCTTGAATTTGTATGAAAACAATTCAATCAGAAATATACTTATCATACGCAACGCTTTCACACGTGTCCCACGTAACGTCAGATCTGTCGATCTAGATTGGCGTGGGAAGATGGAGGAGATATCATACGTCTTTTCACGCGTGTTCCTGGAGCTTACGTTAGCCGAGCGTCAGTCACCAATAGACCTTGGGAAGTACACTTTCGAAAATGGGAGACGAACAACTCATTGATTTGGTTAGGCGATATGAAGCCATTCTAATAATGTATGGTATTCCCCAAACCTTTCTTTTTCTTTGTTTATCTCATGAACCCAATATCTACTCTTTTTAACTATTTTTCAGGTTGCGGCGCGCAATCATTTAAAAATAACAATATAAATCGTCCTCGAATTCACTCTCAGAATCGGAAAACATTGTACACTACAGCACCTGAAGAAATAACATATGAGACTGACGTCAACATGCGTTGGGTACGCGGAACGAGTGTACACACCAACTCTCCCACGTTGTATAGTATACGTTGCGTACATGGGCTCAGTTTCTCTTTACCTTAAATCTTAGGTCACATCATCGCTTTCCATCCGGTATGATTCTGGTCAAATGGTTGCCAGTCAAATATAAAATAACACATTGTGGTGCTTGACGATGTTGTACTTGAGTGATAAACTACAAAAGAAAGCAGACTCTACCTGCAATAAACAGCCATAGGCAAGAATTAAAAATTAAAAGTTTTCTCCCCCTGGGAATGTGTTTCTGATTCTGGGTGTGATTGTATGTGATGTGAAAGTTTCCGTTACCCACGACACAAGCCGTCGAAGTTATTGTGAGATTGTGAAAGCGTTTAAAGCTTTCGCCTTGTCTCCAACTTACATTGTCTGTCCGTCCTCTGTGCCTGCATTGCGTAGAAGCAGAAGTCATCTGCCAGAAGCACGGAGAAGAAGATTAGTATCCCCAGCAACAATGCACACAGCTTGCGCTCCGTTGCCACAGAATATTTCCCTCCTATGCTGTTGTCCACCTGAAAATTAAGTATTTGTTTATGATATATAGACAAGCATTTGACCACCATCTCAAGTGATGGAAAGTGAAGATGCGGCCGAAAATGTAACATGCTTGCAATAACAGTATATTTCTAACCGACTAATGGTTAACTGCATTTTTAGCAATTAAGTATAGCATTTAGTGTGAGGTAGTAAAATGCCCTGTCCAAACAGCCGAATAACAACTATTCCGCTGAAAAATATTTTTCCAGTGAGAGAAGCTCACTGCACTATCTGTACTTGTTCTGTCTTATTACATAGGTACACAGAGAAAAAAAAAATGACGTTCTCAGAAACATAATTTCTAGTCAAAATTACAGTTACTACGTTTTTTTTACATAATAAGCTAGTTGTTTCTAAATAATTGAATGATTGTAATAATTATAGTTGTCACTAGCACTAGGATGTTAATAACAGCAACGAGAAATTTTCTTAATGTAACTAAATTATTTGAATGGATCATAATCAAACAAGAGGAAACAACAATAAGTTCAAGAACTAAAACCCGATTACTAGTACGAAATGATTTCATATTGTTTAAATCTAAAAAAATATAACTTAACGATGATTTTTACTTCGCGCGTTTGATAAATGTGCTAAGACAACAGAACGTCTGTCGGGAGCTTTAGCTTTTAGCTAATAAGTTCCAACTCACCATAGCAATACTCTCCATGAACTTGAGCATGTTACGCATTCGATGAGGAGCGCCGTAGACTCCTGCGCCTGCTGTCGCCACCACTACCAGGACGTCACACGTGGAGACCACCTGAGACATCTTCGACGACATACGCACCGACAGATCCACGCCAACGTTTATCTCGGCGACTAGCCCAAATATTGTGCATATTACTGGAAAGCGAATATAAAACATAAACATAAAACACTTACAGCCCCACACTTTGTTCGATGACTTGTGGCGTGGGTGCCGAAAACATTTACATCACACACACCTTCGTAATAATAACTTGTAATCGTTGAATTGTATTTATTTTGCAGGCAAAAGTTTTAAAGCATAATTTGCTCAAGAAAATTATGTTTTATTACCCAAAAAAACTATCAATTCACCGTAGGACGTTTGTACGTGAAGAAATGGCAATGTAAGTAAATGTAAATGATTGTTAAGTGGTCTATAGTTCCAAGTTCACCAAACTCCGTTTAACATACAACAACTACATATTTACTAAGCGTTTCGCTTCTACGTTTATTATCCGTACAGCGAAGGAGTGGAACTCACTGCCCTCGTCTTTGTTCCCCGAACAGTAAATCTGGGAGTCTTTAAGTCAAGAGTGAATAGGTACCTTCTTGGCAAGCATGCTACATCTTCGGCCGCATCATCGCTTTCCATCAGGTGAGATTGTGGTCAAATGCTTACCTATCATACATTAAAAAAAACATTTTTTTATATACTCACAGCCCCACTATGTCTTAAGACTTGTGTCGTGGGTTTCAGAAAAATTCATATCACATCTTAATGCCAAGAACCGGAATCATAAATTTCCCTTAAGGAGAAAACTTGTGTTTCCATCCGAAATACTAAGTACGGGCCAATGGCCTATATGTCCTAAAACTAAACTAAAATTATATACATCTACACAGCAAAGACTCAAGTTACCTACAAGTCATAGAGCTTATAGGTAACTCAAGTGCTCAAGTTCACTACCAGTGGGTAGCGTTCCCATCATGCTGGCGGCTAGTTACCCGCAGCACATAAGGCTAACGCGCGCCCAAGTAAGCCAATCGGGCAGTTCAAATGCATACGAAGAAGCATATTAAATAGGCCACATTAACTTTTTGGTAATCAAGTAGGGATACATTTTAAATACATACTAGCCCTGCCCCGCGGCTTCGCCCACGTTTATCGAGTTAAAAAGCCTATGTGTTAATTCTAGGTAAATTTTATCCACATCCGTTTGAAGAGAAAACAAACACATTCGCACACTTACAAACTTTCGGATTTATAATAGCTACTACTGTCAAAAAGAGCAGAAAAATTTGACGTTCCGATTCATGGCATTAGTGGGAAAGGCTATTTAAAACAGTTCCTTAAAACTTACCTAAGATGGTGACTAAGATATAGCTATACACGCATTTGGCGCTTGATATCGAGACGGTGAACCCGTCAGGCCTTGACTCGAACTTCAGAGGTGCCAGCCCGAAGAAACTCGACACCTGCCAATATAATAAAAGCATTTTATTGCCCTTGACTTATGTATGATACAAGAGGAGACATTCCCTCATTTGCCTAACTTGCTAGTGCTTGCAGTCCCTAACACTTATTCTGTAGGCCATTAGTATTATGATTAGGTATATGTAGTATATTATTATTAATTGTAGATCACTTGCTTCATGAAAATCAAAAAGATCGCTTTTGAGTTTTAGCCTAAAAATACAATACACAGTTTTCAAATCATCTACAAGTCTGAGTGTAGGTACATATATTACATGCATTAACTAAAATTGGATTACGATGCATAAAATTCTTCGTTTGCCAAAAACGCCATAAGAAATGTTTTACAATATTATTATGTTTACAGTTTATGATGACTTTAAAGCATTGTCTGCAACAGTGTAATAATAATCTTGAGTTTTTAAAGGTACCACAAATGCTGCCGTACTTCGCTGCATAGAATAAGTGAAGCATTTGTCGAAATAATACTGGCATAATCCCCGCGCGATGAAAACGGAATGGAACCTTGTCATAGTAAATACAAAATTACAGTTCTCAAGTAGCGTTAGCAAAAAAAGTTCTGAATATTAATTATAAATAAGTTCTTTTTTAATTTCTACGATCTATCATAGGGTTATAAAAATACACAAAAATGTTTCATAGTTATTTCATAATCCTTTTAATATTAATGTTTTTTTTGGTTATATTATAGGTTATAGTATACAATTTTATTTTTTTGTATTTTTGAGCAAACCCGTAACATCGTCAAAAAGACCACTTGACTATATAATTCCTGAATCACTAGATTCGTAACCCATAGCCGACTATGTCATAATTTTCGATGCGTTAGAACACCAAAAACACAACTAGTATATATGCGAGCTTTGACGCAATTTTGCCGATGCTACGGCGGACCGCGCACGTCTGGATTCCAAAAGATCACATCCCATTCTCATCGAGCGCGGATTGTAGTGGGGTTAGTCACCTCTAGTTCTTTTAGTTATTATGTTAAGGCATATATGCCTCGTTGTTTATTGCTTATATTGTATCAACCACTTATCGTTATTTCGTTTAGTGTTTAAAGAATATTAGACTCTACGTTTAATAACTTAAAGTGTACTCCGTTTTGTCAACACGTACCACTACATGCCCCTTCCTTTTTCATCTGATTTTATATACTTCCTTCTGTTTTATGCTATTTATCTTAAAGCTTCTATAGCTACGAATATTTAAGATAAAGTCGCCTGTCAGGGGTTTAAAGTACCCGAATTTTGAGCACGACTGCAGTTCGGATCAAAGGTCGGAGAGGCCTCTCCACCGGCTTGCACGGCCCCATACGTCTGAGGGGTGCCTTGGTGAGCCAGGTCACCCCTCCATGGGTGCAGTGGCCCAGTTTGCATCCGGGTCTACCGCCTCGACAGGACATGATAGTTACTACTAGCGTGACCCTATCTTGCGAAGGACTGCTCACGGGGGGGTTTTATTGGTTTCGAGCCCTACGGGAAGGAGGGAAATGCCAGCAGTGCTGGGCATTTCCCTCCTTCCCACAAAATAAAAATGGGGTGGTCAAAGGTTCGAATCATGGACTCAATAAGAGGATTCCAATATTAACGGCTGTGATGCTATTTTTTCTCCAAAAACACGGGTTTTTTTATGTACGATAGAGAAGCGTTTGACCACAATCTCACCTGATGGAAAGCGAAAATGCAGCCGAAGATGTAGCATGCTTGCCTAGAAGGTACCTATTCACTCTTGAATTGAAAGTTTCCAGATTATACTGTTCGGGGAACAAAGACGAGGGCAATGAGTTCCACTCCTTGACTCCTATGACCAGTGGCTGAACTCGGTTTTTGGTTTACAATATGTCTACGGACCCGTAGGATGAACGCATGCGCGCCTCCAACGATGCAGTGCGTGATTTGGGGGCGCGCGTTAGGCGTTGCCACTGGCTCTGCAGTCACCCCCTCCACCTTCCCCGACTCCAAACCTGCAATAAAAGATAATATAGTTTATTTCAGCGGGCAGCGTTAATAGATTCTTACGATATATCTGTATAGAAAGAACATAGAGATCGGTGCCATGACGGCTTTCACTTTGTTAAACGACTTATTATAAGATGAAAGTTCAAAAATGAAAATCCGAATATTAGTACAAAATTACTTATTATAGTTCAAAACCGAATATATTATACTTTTTATTTTACTAGCTGTGCCCCATGGTTTTACCCGAGTAATTCCCAGACCTACGGGAATTCCGGGATAAAAAGTAGTTGTTAATACAGTGTGTTATTCCAGGGTGTCAGCTACCTCCATACCAAATTTCATCAAACTTGGTCCAGCCGTTTGAGCGTGAAGTAACAAACCTACAAACACTCACAAGCTTTCGCCTTTATAATATTAGTGTGATTACTTTTAATGCTAGATACACAAGCATTTGACCATCACCATTTTATCTGATGAAAAGTGAAGAATCGGTTGAAATTGTTGCATACTTGCCTTGCTTATTATGGGTGTCATTTTGAATTTATAATTGTTTCTGGCACCCACAATACAAGTCTTTGAACTTAGTATGGAGCTGTGAGTGTTAATGGCTTTTGTTTTGTTTGTTTTATATCTATTAATCTATTTATTAGTCTATTACCTCATCATTGATCAATAATCCAGTTTACAACTAAACCATAAAGAAAAAGCAATCTAACGAGAAGCTATCATAACACTGATAAACTACTCGTATCTATCAAGAGGCTGTAAACTTTTAATTAACTCTGTTACTAGAAACTACAGCGCAAGTAATTTGTTATGAAGTTCTCACAAGTACTAAACTGCCCGTTGGCTTAGTTGGTGCGCGTTCGTAGCGGATATCGGGTTCGATTCCCGGTGCAAACCAAAATTTTCTCCCCATGGAAAATTAGTGTCTCTGGTTCTGGTTGTATTGTGAGTGATGTAAATGTTTCCGGCACCCACGACACAAGTCTTCAAACATAGTTGCATTTGTATGACTAATATAAAAAAAATGTTAACCAAAGTTTGGTGAACTCCTATTATATATACCACTTATCAAATAATAGCCTAGTACCTAGGTGACCGAGCTTTGCTCGGATAAAACGACGTTTTCTAAAAATGAAACCTAGCTAGATCGATTTATCGCCCCCGAAACCCCCAGCATACTAAATTTCACGAAAATCGTTGGAGCCGTTTCCAAAATTGAGATTATGTATATACATATACTAGCCATGCCCCGCGGCTTCACCCGCTTTTATCAAACTTAAAAGTAGCCTATGTATTAATCCTAGGTATAAGCTGTACATTCTTTGTTTTTTTTTTCATTCAAATTCATTCAAATCCGTTCAGCCGTTAAAGCGTGAGAGGGAACAAACATATTTACACACTTACAAACTTTCGGATTTATAATATTAGTAGGATACAAGAATTGCTCGTTTATAGGTATTAGATATGTATACTCACATTTCCATTCTTTCACGTACAAAGGTCCCACGGTGTATTGATAATTTTTTTGGGTGATAAACATCATTTTCTCGAGCAAATTATTGTTATAATTTTTTGCCTGCATAATAAATATTATCCAACGAATCTAAATTACCATTACGATGGTATCTTTTTAGAACGTGGCAACATCACAAATGTCGAGGATAAACTACTTTTTGGATAAACAAATCCTTTTTTATCCAGTACATCATTATCTATAAAAAAGCATAATGGGGAAATAATAAATAATAAAACGTACATCAAAACATTAGGCCATTTTGTCCAATTGATACATTAAATGCTACACACTGTTAAAAAGTATGTAATACAAAAATGTTCAAATTATGTGGCTGACACTTTCTACAAATAATAACAAGGATGAAGAAAAAAATCACGTTTTACAACTTTGTATGATTTGCCTACACTTATGCACGTTTACTAAGTATTAACAGTTAATAATCCACCTTTACTACACACTTCACTCGAAGAATCACAGCTTTTGGTAAATTATACTAAAATCAACAACGCCATTTTTTCACTTTCGCGGCAAAACCCTGTTATTTTTTTAACAAGTGAACATGTTGACTTGTTGTTGACAACAAGCTTTCTTGTCTATTTGTGACAGTGTGTAGTTTGATAATCATTTTCTGATGTGCTAAGTTCCTAATTACTTTATTCTTCACAAAACATTATAACTCAAACTGAACCAGTCAACTGACTGTTTTGTTTACAAAATACATAAACATAATAGAAAGCGTGTTGGATTCGTAGTTTTATGACGTATTTACCTAGCTCAGACTTTAGGGCTGACACGTAATTGCGCTGCACTGTTTGTATATTTTTAACCGACATAAAAGTAGGAGGTTCTCAATTCGTCGGAACCTTTTTTTAGGTATGTCATTTATTAACTCAGGATTTCGTCATTTACTAACCGATTTGGAAAATTATTGTTTTGTTCGAAAAGGTATACGTTCTAGTTGGTCCCATTATAATTTGATCTAGAGGTTTGGAGATGTTATTACTTTTGTTAAACTCGTATAATATGTAATATTTTTTAACCCTCGACGAAAACAGGGGTGTTGTAAGTTTATCAGCTCTTTGGCATCGTAGCTTCCAAGCGGCTGAACCGATTTGTTTGAAAGGTGACTTGATCACAAGTGTTCTTCGATAAAAATCTGAGTACTATATCTCACAGAGTACTTTTGTATATACAGGTAGTGCTATACATGAACCGTTTCTCAATGTTATTGTGTCTCATATTCACGAAAACTTCAAAACATAGGTATAACTATGTGACAAAAATATTAGCCTTATTTACTTTAATTATTAATAGTACCGGGATGACATGGTTTTTTTTTGGTAAAAAAATAATTTGAAAAAAATAATCATCTGGACTCGAACCGGGGTCCGCCCGATTTCCCAGCTGAGCTTTTATAACCCTGTAGACTGTGGCGAAATTTATCTTCGTATGTTAATGATATTATAGCAGTTCATTATTGCCTGAAAACTCGGATAAAACGACGTTTTCTAAGAATGAGACCTAGCTAGATCGATTTATCGCCCCCGAAACCACCCACTTATTAAATTTCATAAAAATTGTTGGAGCCGTTTCCAAGATTCAGATTATATATTTGGTTTGTTTAACTCGAGAACGCGTAGTCTTTAATGATCTTTGATTTGTTGGATTTATCCGAATATTCCGAAAATTAACGCGGGCGAAGCCGCGGGGAACAACTTGTAAAACAATATGATACGTTCCCTTAAACTTCCAATCAGTCTCCGACCACACACACAACTGCGTCACTTTTACAAACGTGGCAAACAAACAATCTATCAAATTGTCACTAATAATTAACAAAAGCAATTCCATCAATCTAACACTTATACATATAGAATCAGGGGCTTCGTTTATAGTTGTATATGTATACCCTCACCAAATCATTACTTACCTACAGGTGAGAGTTCAAACTAGCTTATCTTTGTATATACAATTCTTCTGTACGTGTTGATGCGACTGAACTCCTCCTAAACGGCTGGACCAATTTTGATGATTTTTTTTGTGTGTGTTCAGGATTAAAGAATCGTTTAAATTCACAATTCGTACAAGTCGATTCGTAAATATTTTCTTTTCTATTAACGCGGGAGAAGCCGCGGAGAACAACTAGTCTAGGTATATATACATCAATTGTCAATATCGCTGTATCGCAAAAAATCAAGAACAGCTCGTTTGTTTTGCTAGTTTTTATTTTTATGTATTTGCAATTTCAGGCAAAGGTTTGTAAGAAAGAAGAAGGGTACTAGCCCAAAAAAAAGTAGAAAGACAGACACCGAAACACAAATAGACAGACGCTGGAATCTTATACAAGAACACAAAACGCTTTTTAAGCAAGGGTATCGGTATCGGGTTCCATTCCCGGCGGGAACACAAGAATTTCTCCCCAGAGTAACATAAAACACAGTGTTTCTGGTTCTGGTTATGTTTGATGTAAATTTTTCTGGCATCCACGACACAAGTCATCGAACTTACTGTGGAGTTGTGAGTGTTAAAGCGTTTAAAGGTTGGCATCATCCATTGCATCATGGTGAAGCATTTCCTAGATAAGCGAGAGCCTATCTTACTACACTGTATACCGAAACTGTGACCTTAAGTAGAAAAATCTGTCACAAAACACTAAAAACAACATACCAGCAGCTGTCCTCGCAAAGCTAGCCATTCTAAGCTTAGCATATTTACCATTCCCCGACCTCATCATCACTTACTATCGAGCTAACAATTATCTCACTGGCTGATTCTGGTATCACACACAAAAAGGAGAGCATAAATGTTTAGTCCAACTATCGAACTACTAGGTAACTTAGTTCTTTGCTGTATATAGTTTTAGTTTAGTTTTAGAAATAAAGGTAATTGGCCCGTACATAGTATAGGAAAAAAAAACTATTGAAAGGGTGTGTCTGGTGACGTCACTTATTGACAAAATTACACCCCATGTCAAATGAATCGTAAACACAAATATTATGAACTGTTTTAGGCGCGACCCCAAACTAGCCTTGTTTACTTAAAGAATGATGTTAGTAACTATGTATTAATTGATTACTTTTGTACTTTTTACAAGCTTTTATTTAGTTTCATCTGTCCCGATATCTAATCAAATCTTGGAAGCTAAATTAGACCCACTTCCCGGTGTTCACCGAATTATTAATATCTTCTCCATCCAAAGGTTGTCTGGAAGAGATCGCTTTTAGCGATAAGACCGCCGTTTGTACACTTTAATTTAAGGTTTAAAATGTTTTGTAAGTGATTTATGTGTAAGGTGTGACAATTATATTCAATTGGACTCAATTTTGATGTACTTATGTATCTTCGGTGACAATACAATGATATGGTATCATGGAGCTGGTCTGATGATGGAGACGGAAGATGGCCATAGGCACTTCTGAACTAAACAAGATAAGCCCATTGAGTTTGGACTCGTTTGATTCGTTTCTAGTTATATAACTTTTTAATCCTTTTTTTTAATTTACAACAGGGTAATATCCATATATAACCGTACTTGTTCATTTAAAATATGTTACTGAGAATCTTCATTTACACAATAAAAGAAGGTAATTTAGATAGGATAAATATGGCTTGGAGCGAGATTTAAACCCGCGGTGTTCATTGGCTTAGTTGTGTCCGTCCTCTAAGCAGCGGGTTCGATTCCCGGTGGACACAAGCTCTTTCCAGTTTTTTTTATGTTTCTGGTTCTGGATGTGATTGTGTGTGATGTGAAAGTTTCCATCGAAGTCATCGAACTTATGTCGAGGTGTAATATCTTGGTGAGCAAGCCTATGTGTCATGATTCAAAAACTGGTGGCAAAACTCGAATAACCATTGTAGTACATTCACTCATCTAAAAGGGCAGCTTTATACTAGACATACAAAGTTAGTGTTGTTCGCACACATAAGTTACGATACGGTTCTTTTCAAAACATTCCGGTGACAATGGTGTGCGGGGGCTTTATTTTTCTACGTTGTTTTGGTGAGTCAAAAAAACTTTGATGGTTTTGACAGTGACATTTATACAAAGACAGCCCTAGCACAATAACAAATCATTCTTACAAAGGTTTGTGTCACATCACGTGAAATCCATGTTTAACTTTACTATGGAATATTTTACACCAGTCTAGTAACTTTTACATGATCTGCTCGCTGGCGTTATTGGTTGTGCATCTGCCCTTCTAAGCAATGGGTATCTAGTTCCACTCCCGTTGGGAACACATGCTTTCTCCCCAAGGGAAATTTGTGTTTCTGGTTCTGAGTGTTATTTTGTGTCATGTGAATGTTCAGACACCTACGATACAAGTCATCGAACTTGTGTTTTTTTTCTATTTGCTTTATTTAGTTTTATGAATCTATGTATTCCAGGTCTAGTGTGTTTACCAGCTTCGATCACATCGTCACTTACCATCAGGTGAGATAGTGGTCAAACACTAGCCTGTCACAAATTAAAAAAAAAATGTATGATTGTATGTTCCTTTCTAGACACGAAACGGCCGATTTTGATAATTCTAACGTTTGGTCGATTTGAATTAATCATTCGAGTGTCACTAAAGACATGACAATAATTAAAATTCAAAATGGTCGCAACCAGCCGCCATATTGTGATAAATATAAGAATTAAAGTCGACGGACGTCGTCAAATGGGATATCACTGAATAGTACTTTAAAATCATGTCAGGTTTCCTTTACCATTTTTCATTTTAAATGACAATGAAGGATCTATAACGATTTAAAGTTGGTTAGCAAATACTTAACTTAATCTTTGAAGCTTTAATTAAGTTCTTATGTAATCACATAATAGGTATTATTAACGAAACATAAACACTTTCACTCTCACCGCCCCACGCTAGGTTCTATGACTTGTGTCGTGGGTGTCGGAAACAGTAATCTTCTAATGGTAAAAATACAGACCATTCGCACGAAGCGTTTCGCTTAAAAATATTATTTACTAATTATGAGAACTGCAAAAGAATGGAACGCCCTGCCGTTTACTGTTTCCCGAAAAGTACAATATGGGGTTGTTCAAGAAGAGAGTGAATAGGTTATACTGAGCAAGCGTGCTCCATCTTCGACCGCATCGTCGCTTCCCATCAGGTGAGATTGTGGTCAATCGCTGGCTTAGTCCCTAATAAAAAAAACACACTCAATCACAACCAGAACCAGAAACAAATTTGCCTTGGGGAGAAAACTAAAGATGAAAAAAAATTTAAGTTAAAAAAAGTCAGTTCTTTAGTTAGATTTTTGGGGAACGATACCTGACTTCGAAAAGAGTAACACCGATTACCACGTCCACGTAAGTTTACTAATACGAATCACTAACATCGAATGTACGCCACCACGAAAAACTTAGCACAGAAGTCATGCGATCTCGAATAACAGAACCTCTTTGAATTTTTACTACGTATATATAATCAGTATAGTTATATGTTAGCTATTCTTTTGCATTTGTAACGGATGATGTTAATTTCCTTTCATTCGTGTATACATAACCCTAGCGTGTGAATTATTTAGCTTACACGTTATAGAGCCGAGTTATGGGGTGTTTATTATTTAATTGATATGACAGTGAAAAAGCTTTAACCTATACATAATTAGAGGTCGTTTATTTTTTTACCGACTTCTCAAAAAAGGAGGTATTTAAGTAAGGTATTCAAGTTGACCGTTTTTTTTTTTTAATTTGAAAGATGTTCCTTTCTAATTGGTCCCATTTAAATTTGATCAAGATCTGATCAGTAGTTTTTGAAATATTGTCAATAATGCATATTTTGTGGACTACTTTGACGATGTTCTCGTTTAACCGACTTCAAAAGTTACCTCATAACTACTTTCGTTGTGAACCGATTTTGATGGTTATTTTTTTATTTGAAAGCTGGTGCTTTTCATGTGGTCCCATTGAAATTTGATCAAGATCTGATCCCTAGTTTTTGAGTTATATTAAATAATGCATGTTTAATACATTAAATCTGATCCAGGTTCCGAAGATAAAGCGATGAAGTCGGTTTTTTAAAGCTTTACTTGCGTTTTATTTTTTTAATATTGTGCTAAGCCAAAAAATATCAATCTTAGCTTCCAGACTGATTATTAAGGCTGACATAGGACGCATTTGGTTCGAACAGATCGGCAAGGGAAGAAGCGGGCGCGGTCACCTCAAATACAGTGGTACCCCACTGTATTTGAGGTGACCACGCCCGCGTCCCCGCACGTCCTCCTTTCAATCCAAGTGTGTCCCTTGTGGCGCAGCATTTAAACATTGATAACATATCATATAAATATTATACATACATATGAACCTCCTTTTTTGAAGTCGGTTGAAAACACCTTTACTTTGACTTGGGCTATAAAGCTGTCACTAATCGAGTGGTTGCGGTTTTGTATCAAATGAGGCTTGAGCTTCTGATAAACATAATAAACGCTTTCACACTCACAGCACCACACTAAATGCAATGACTTGTGTCGTACGTGCCGAAAATGTTCACATCACACACAGTAACCTAGAATCAGAAACACAAATTTCCTTTGGGGATGAAATTTTTGTCCCCGCCGGGAAAGGAACCCAAAACCCCAGGTTGGAAGGCCGACCTTCCTTAACTAAGCCAACGGGCAGTTCAATAATAACTATTATTCATCATCATCATCATCTATTATTCCTCATCTTACAGTTGCTAGAAATTGTAAATCACATATATCTTTAGTCGCAATATTTCAAGCACATTGACATGTTATTTAAACAAAACCTCGTTTTACAGCACTCTCATAATTTGTGGATCAATTCCGACAATTTCATTCGAAATCCATTATGTTGAAGCTGAAATATGAAACATATTTTAACCGACTTCAAAAAGGAGGAGGTTTTCAATCAGTCGGAATCAAATTAGGGTGACGTTTTGGACAACTTGCAGTCTCTTCCTCTGCGTTTCCGAGCACAGTGCGTACTATGCCGGCGCAGCGTAAGTTAGCCTCGTGCGTATGTAGGTCTTTTAAAAGCCTATCTTGGCTTTCATGGGAAGCTTCGAGTTGAGGACTGGGCCGAGGAGCGCGTGGGCGGCCTTCGCCGTGTTGACGGCGTGGTCGACGTGCGGCAGCATCCTCAGCGCCCTATCTATGAAGACGCCCAGGTACTTACTTGCCCAGGAGCTTTCCCACATGACCTCTTTTCCTCGGAGCCTCAGCCGAGGAGGTAGCTTAGACTGCGCTCCGGATAGTAGCGTGGCGGTCTTGCCCACATTGACAGCCATCCGCCACTTATCTAGCCATTCAGGCAGAATGTCTAGGAGCCGCTGTATTCCACTTTTTGCCCTTGTTTACTGTTCTAAGAGCCTTTCAAGTGGAGTTCAAAAGCGCTTTTTAATCTATGTTAAAAAAAACTACCCATATTTCTTCAGTTCATAAATATAAACGCTTTCACTCACAGCCCCACACTATAAGTTTAATGACTTGTGTTGTAACCATTCACATCACACACACAATCACAACCAGAACCAGAAACACTTTCTTGGGGAGAAAACTTGTGATCCCGCCGGGAATCGAACCCGATACCCCTGCTTTGAAGGCGAACGCTTACCCAATTAACCCAACCCAAGTTCAGGGCGAACTACTTGTATATTAAAATAATTTTATTTTTAGTTAAAATGACTTACCCATTGATATTATCAGTAAAATTTCTTTTAAGACCTGAAAATCACCATCCGAAAAAATCTTTGTCGATTTTACGTAGGTACACGGTTTAAACGTACACGGCTTTCGTAGTCATTTAAGGAATAAAAAATATTTTTACTTAAAACTTTTTACATTAAAAAAACATAAACTTTTGTTTACGAAACAACCCAAGTACCAGGCGATCAGAGACACGTGGAGTTTTACGGCGGGCGGGAAAACGACTGCCGGTATTAAGTACAGATCTTATGTTTTATGATCGCCTGGTTATCGGCATGATATAATAAGAAACTAGTTGTGCCCCACGGCTTTTGCTTCGTTATTCAAGAACACTTATTTATTCTAGAAGACTATCTTTACTATACCTATAGTTTAAGTGGGCAAGATCGCAAGAATGGGGAAGGCAGCGAGTTATATTACTTTTGAGTTCCGTTCGTAACGTCACACAAAGAGTGCGACACAGCTATGTATTTTTACTGACTTCACAAAAAAGGAGGAGGTACTCAAATCGACAAAATTTTTTTTTATACGTGTTTTTTTTTTATCTTTATTTAAAGAGCTTAATCAACAAGATTATGTCGCTCTATAAGCAAACACAAGAGATAAATGATATGCTATAAATTACATGTAAGTAACACATAAAAAGAAAACAACTAAATAATATTATTTAAGAGTTGACAATGAGCCCCATGATCAATTGACACTCATTGTAAACTCCTAAGGCGACGTCACATTTTTCATCACCAGCTTATACAATTTATATAGCCTTTTGGCTTCTTTCGAGAGAGGATCGGACAAAATGCTGTTACATTCACCAACTCTAAGATCTATTGGGATGCCTCTCCGAACAGCCCCACCGCGTAGATATTCAGTGAGGATGTGCATAACATCCTCCGGAACCCCGCAGTCAGGGCATTTATACGTGTTGCCTCCTATCTTCTTTTGTTTGATAGATGTTGCTTTCCAATTGGTCCCATTTAAATTTGATCAAGATCTGACAAGTAGTTTTTGAGTTATCCTCAATAATGCGTATTCTGTGGACTACATTGACGATGTTCTCGTTTTTAACTGACTTCAAAAGTTACCTCATAACTTCTTTCTTTGTGCGTCGATTTTGATGATTATTTTTTTATTTGAAAGCTGGTGCTTTTCATGTGTTCCCATTTGGTCAAGATCTGATCACTAGTTTGAGTTATCGTCAATAATGCGTGTTTAATACGTTAAATCTGATCAATGTTCTGAAGATAAAGCGTTGGAAGTAGTTTTTTTAGGCTTCGCTTGCGTTTTATTATTGATTAATCTATATATATATAATATACACAGGGTAGGTAAATCATTTGTAAAATACACTTACTTCGGAATGCTATAGGTTTCGGAATTGTATTCTATATCGTCTATCCTTATTGCAATCATAAACCCGAATGTTTGTATGTATGGATGTTTATTAGATACTCTTTCACACAAAAACTACTGAATGGATTTTAATGAAACTTTACAATAATATAGCTCATACATCAGAATAGCACATAGGCTATAATTTATGTGAATTGTCTAAAAGTGTAAGAAAAAAAATCTGCCATCTGCGAGCTATTCTCGCGTGCGCTGCAAAAACCGTTAAAGTTACATGTATATAATGTGTAATGGAAATATAGTCCTATAGAAAAGCCTGCGACAGCATATATCTCGCCAAATCGCAAAAATAGTGAACCATAAATACAATAAAAAAAAAAAAAAATATTCTGTATGTCTGTTATGCCTTCACGATTAAACCGCAGATTCCATTTTGATGCATTTTGGTATAAAGCTAGATAGGACCTTGGAGAATAGAATAAGCTACTCCAAGTACTAAACGTCCTGTTCAGACGTAGTCGCAGGCACCATCTAGTTATTAATAGTTTTTTTTTTAATTTTGGCTTTGCAATATTGTGCATTTAGACAGTGTCAAGTAATAATATATTTTAATTGTGTTTCGTGTTAAAAGTCCTAGTCACAAGTCACAGTCAAAGTCACAGAGTACTTTGTATATACAGAAAAAGTAAAAGAGTCAGGTCATAGTCAAGTCATGCCCTAGTAAAAAGGTAGAAACTTTACTAGAACTTCTATGGGAGTTTTGGAGCGAAGGCGAAGATCACGTTTTTCAACTTTGTATAATTTGCCTACACTTATGCTCGTTTACTGTGTATTAATGGTTATTACACATTAACACGCGAAGAATCAAAGATTTTGGAAAATTATATAAAATCATTTTTTCACTTTCGCGGCAAAACTATTTGCAATAGTTGTACCTAGATAGACGTTGGTCTCTATTGTTGAAATTTTGTCCTAAGAAGTTTCTGGTATTTTACAAATTATGATGTAGTTCTACGTTTAAATAACTAGTCGTTCGCTCCGAACTAAGATCTCGCGCCATCCTATAGCTTGATAGAAAAAATCTTATAAGCTTAATTGCCTATAACTTTGTAATTTATAACAATTGTTGGGTTTTTATATTCGTTTTTAAATCAGAGAACATAACGTATATTATATAACGTATATTAGGTATATGCAAGTTTCAGCTTTAAACATGTAGGTAGCCGTTTTTGAGAAAGACCCCCGGGGCAAAATAGGTCTAAAAATAGTGATATGTGTCATGTCTTACCAAATTGTTAAGAAAACGGTTTCTTACTCTACTTGCAAAGTTCTTTTCAACGATAACAACCACAAGAGCAGAACAAATAAAAATGTTGCTCCTCACATAAATAAAACGCGTAATATTTTTTCATTTATTATTTTACAAGTACAGGATATAAATAATTTTATACGTAAGTTTCAGCTTTAAGTGTGAAGCCGTTATTGAGATCCCGGGAAAAAATAGGTCTGAAACAGTAACTTTGGTGGTCACCCACGTCCGTAGGAGGATACCCCTTAAGTCTGACTCCCTACACGTGGTCCCCGGGTGGTGCTAATCAGGTGACATTTGAGAGGTGGTAGAGCATTTTGTGAGTTGCTCGCCTGTCTTGCTACCAAAGTAGCTTACCACCATCAAGTTGAAAGTCTGCCGCCAAGCCAAATACGGTGTTCCGGCAGTTATCCTTCAGAGCCTGCGTATTCCAGGTCTAGTGTGTTTACCAGCTTCGATCACATCATCACTTACCATCAGGTGAGATAGTGGTCAAACACTAGCCTGTCACAAATAAAAAAAAAAAAAAAAACCAAAATGGTATTTTTCAACGTAGTTTTTTTTAAGTTGGTTTCGTACTCTACTTGCAGAGCTCTTTTTAACAATACTCCAAAAGGGTAGATAAAAAAATGCACAACAGCAACAAATTTAAAATACTGTTAGATTTATTACTTTACCAGCGCCTTCCCGGTTCTAACTCACTGAATGCCCGCGCCCTCTGCCAAAGAGAGCAGAAACTACTCTAGATAGACGCTGCTCGCCCGCGTTGCTCAGCTTAGTTTGCACGCCTGTCGATAGGTGGCGCTTTGCTAAATTATTCCAACGTACTCGAGAATGCTAGTACCTGCTCTCATAAACGTGCAATCTAATCATTAGCGATATTTAATGTAAAGTGTTGCCACAATTCCTTGATTCACGAAAATTAACGTGCAGCTCGTACGCACACAAATTCAAAATTGTTTATTCACATGGGCGTTTAGTTGGGCCCTAAAGAGGCACTCATAAATAGTTAATGGCTCTAATGCCTGATTCGGAAACTAACAGCCATCTCGAAAAGAACCTAGCAATACTCTGCAGTGCATTTTTATCCATTCTATTTTTAAACAATTGATTATTAATTTTTGTCGTCGCGCCTGAAAGAGCTTGTAAAGTTTGCCTCTACTCATCCTTTCCAACTTTCCTATAGGTAATTCAGTTAGGTACTACCTACTAACGTAAACTAGTTATAAATACCTACCCAGGCTTTCCCTAGTGAGCTATATGTAAATGAAAAACAACTATCTTCTAAATATATATAACTCAAAGGTGACTGACTGACTGACTGACATACCTAGTGATCTATTAACGCACAGCCCAAACCACTGGACGGATCGGGCTGAAATTTGGCATGCAGGTAGATGTTATGACGTAGGCATCCGCTAAGAAAGGATTTTGATTAATTCTACCCCCAAGGGGATAAAATAGGGGATGAAAGTTTGTTGTACTTCTTAACGCGAGCTCCCTATGAAGGACGTAGGTAGACACACAAATGAAATGCCTAAATGAAAATTATTATCTCTTTTTTTTATTTAGTCCACGCCTACGAAGCTAGTCAAATATCTTCCCACTTTTAATATAATCATCGATTACATAATAATGTTTTTTTATTTGGTTTTTTTCAATATAACAAATACATGTTTAAAATATGGTAAAATACTAGTTTTGTGCATTTGTTTAACTGTAATTATGTTATTTATAATTTGTAAGTAAATAGGTAATCGTTTATTAGAATATATAATACTAGCCGTGCCCCGCGGCATAGTAATTTCTACTATGCCCGCGGCTTCGCCCGCTATTATCAAGATAAAAAGTAGCCTATGTGTTAATCCTAGGTATAATCAATGTACATTCCAAATTTCATCCAAATCCGTTCAGCCGGTAAAGCGTGAAGAGAGAACAAACATACTTACACACTTACACACAAATTTTCGGATTTATAATATTAGTAGGATATGTTAGAACCCAAGATACGAGGACTAGCCAGATTAGACTACAATAGTTAAAAGTGTATGAATTATCATATTCCTCAACAAAATATACTTAGCATATATATATAGGAGTATATATTTTGTTATTATTCAAACTGCACGTTCGTCTTTTAATTATTAATTTAATTTGATTATTAATTTTTGTTTTTATTTGATTTTTAATTAATTTTTGCAATGTGACATTTATAATAATTATGTACTTAGACTTAAAATATTTAATTGTGTGTATAAATTGTATTATTGTATTGTATAAATTGTATTATGGATTTAATCTGAAATAAATGAATTGAATTGAATTGAATTAAGCAACGGTATTGGGTTCGATTCCCGATAAGAACGAAAGTTTTCTCTCCTATGGAATTTGTGTTTTTAGTTCTGGGTGTAATCTTGTGAAGTTAATTATTCCGGCACCTACGGCCACAAGCCTGCGGGGTTGTGAGTGTGAAAGCGTTTACCATTTATAATACCTTATTTACCATCACTTTAATTAATTGAAGTGTTATCTCTCTTTGGAATAAGGGGTGAGGCGAAATAATTTACTTAAAAAAGGTGAGGTACTTCTTTATTAAGATTTATCATTATAATGACTATTATTACATAATACTTTTTATTTATTTTATTGTGTATTAAATATTAATTTAAAAGTGGTTACGATAGCCGTATATATGTATAATAATTAGTTAATATACAACCTGTAACAAAAAGGTCTAATAATACTTATGTATCGTGTCAGGAATCGTCTAAATGAGAACGAAAGTCGAAATCGTTGATTTTTCCATACAAAAATTTTAAATTATAGTATTCAAATTTTTTTGACAACCCTACGGTTCTGTGGCGCGTGTCCTTGACCTTTGTTATGGCCACCACTGTCAGACCTCTAGGTCCAAAGACTATGTGGTGTAGAACGTTAGCTGATGAAATAGGGTAGCAAATGACGTAATTTTTTAGAAACTTTAATTAATCATAAATCAAAATTCATGCAGCTCATATAAATTTAGACGTTCCTGTTAGACTCCATTCATGTAGCTAGATGCGTGGCTTGAGTATTACTACACCTTTCTATTGTTAACAAACACATTGGGGGAGAACTGTCTCTTGGGCTAAAGCTCACGCTTTTTCAAGAGACAGGGCTTCAGTAAATTAGTGATAAGTAATTTGTAAGGTTCAAATACATGATTGATTTATTGAACGATATTTGAAACAAAAGGTTATAATTTGTGTACAATAATCAATTGTCTTGAAAAAAATAACACTCTTATTAAAAATAAAAGATGACAGTATGTAAAGTCATTCGGGGTAAAAGGACGAACTATTATCTTCTTTCGTTGATAACACCTAAGCTGTCACGATATTAGAAACACTTTTATGCGTTTTATATAGCACATTTATTATACATCTTTAAAAAGCTTTTGGCGATAACTAACAGTTCATTTATATTTGAAGAAAAGTGTGAATTGGTCGGAGTGCAATCCACCGTAGTTAATTCCACGCATAAACTAACACTGTGGTGTGCAAAAATAGAGATAATCGGGTTATCTGCTCTAAAGATCAACTATGATGACGAGGTACGTAGTTATGCTCCCCAATATCTGAAAAAAAAAACAAATCATAAGGAATGTTTGTAAATTCGCTCGCGTTTTTTTTTTGTTATGTTTAATCACCTTTGTAAGCTGTTTTTGTTGTCTATTGTATGTTTTTTTATCTTGACCATAGTGCCAAATAAATATGTTACATTAATTCATATTTCATTCATTTAGCATCTACATTTATCATCCGTACAGGGAAGGAGTGGATCTCACTACCCGCGTCTTTGTTCCCCGAACAGTGTAATCTGAAAGACTTCAAGTCTAGAGTGAATACGTATCTACTAGGTAAGCATGCTACATCTTCGGCCGCATCATCATTTTCCTTGCAATTCATTTTTGTTGCTTTGTATGCAAGAGAAACTCCGGAACTATTGATGTAATTCTGAAAAACAACTCCTTCTCCGCACGGATGATAAACGTAGAAGCGAATTGCTTCTAGCGAACTGGAAGTATGTCAACCGTAAATAATGAAGTTTGAGGGTTTGTCTTGAGAGGTGTTGTCATGAATTCCACACTCACCAAAATGAACCTAAGCTATAGAATACTGATAGCCTTGCGACCTTACATCGGTGACCGAGATTTTGCAATTTGCACTCCACTAACATAGTCAGATGGCGGTTATTTTGCGAATCTGGCAGTAGAGTCAGTAACTTTCATGAGTGTCTCTTTGGGGCCCATATACATAAACGATTTAGACTTTGATCTTGATCTTGATCTGGACCTTAAGCTTGAGCTTAATCCTGATCCTGATCTTGATTTTTATTTTGATTGGTTTCATATACTCACTGTAGCAACCAGAGACCTCTGCAAAGTAATGACTTTCATGGGTGAGTAGAAGGTCTGGTTCAGCATCAGGTGTCGAGAGAACTGTTCTAGCTGCACCGCCAGCGGGTCGTAGATAGAGTGCGTGCAGAACATCAGGCGGCTCACCAGCACGCGGGTTGTTTCCATCTGTTTATTTTTCCTTTATCTGAATTCTGAGCATCAGTTCTGGCTGGCTGCATTGAGCCATGGCGGGACATGACTGAACTGCCCGTTGGATTAGTTAGTGCGCGTCCGCCTTCTATCGGGTTCAATGGTTCTGGGTGTGATTACACTAGAACTACTACTAGAACCAGAAGTTTTCCTTTAGGACAAAAAATTGTGTCCACCGGGAATCGAATTCTATACCCGATGCTAAGAAAGCGAACGCGCACCCAACTAAACCAACGGATAATGCACTCTAATAAAATAATGTTACAAAATCAATGATGTTATTAAAAGTGGAAAGATATGTAACTTGCTCCTAGGACACGGACCACATAAATCAGTTGCACACAATTAGCCTCAGTCATGATCGGACGAGCGTTTGTGTCGTAAGTAAAGTGCTTTTTTTGTGAACAAGCGGTAACAACGCCTTCCTGTACTTTTACTAGTCGTTCTACTTGAACTGAGATCTATTAATCGCCAAAAATAAAAAAACATTTAATGTTTATAAAAGGACGAACGGACGGACATATTGCTGAACCACGATCTACAAGATGTACATATAGCTTAAGAACCAACACTAATTGTATGCTATAGAATGTCTTGGCCTTGTTTATGCATCCAGTTCAGTTTTGTATATGTTCAGCGTAATCCAGGAATACGCTCAAACATTATGTATCCAATACTTCTTGTATTGGGTATGTATATATTATATTGCTCGTTTAAAGGTATTAGATATACTTGAATGGAAGGAATACTATTCCTCCCACTCTTCTTACACCTCTTCTTACTTTAATATTACATGATTGTACAAAATACCTCCATATGCGTGAGATGGCATGGCTCGATGAGGATTATCAAGTTGACGAGATGAACGATGCACCACATCAACTCCAGTGCTCCTTTTATGAAGTCAATCAATATGTTTTTTGAGGTGTTGACATCTACTGTGAAATAGAGAAGAAAGACTATACGGCAAAATATTCGAGGGTGAAGTTTTATTTACTTTTAAAAAACTTTCGCGATCTTAATTCCTGTTGTTTTATTTATAACAGAACGTCGAGGTTAGTTAAGTATAAAAACAATAAAACAACATGTATTTAGAATCATACTTACTAATATTATACATCCGAAAGTTTGTGTGTAAGTGTGCATGTAAATGTGTAAGTATGTTTGTTCCCTCTTCACGCTTTAACGGCTGAACGGATTTGTATGAAATTTGAAATGTACTTAGCTTATACTTAGGATTAACACATAGGCTACTTTTTAACTTGATAATAGCAGGCGAAGCCGCGGGGCACGGCTAGTGTTTCATACAATATCTTTAATCACGTGCCAAAAAACTAAATTATTTACACTACATTACCCACTTTGTCATGTATACCTAACATGTTTAAAACGTAGAAAGTTGGGTCAAAAAAAGACTCTTTTGACTTCAAAAGTCAGCCTCATAATGAAATCGATCTACTAAAAAAAATACAGATACAACGCATGGTGTTCCAATGGAGTACAACACTACTTTTCCCTTTTTATCCAGTTTGTAAGTAAAACTTTTCGTTTTCAATAATTAAAAATAATTTAATCTGATGAAGGGTTCCGAAGATAAAGCATGTGAAGTCGGTTATTTTAAACTTTATTTGTGTTTAAATTATGTTCTGTACAAAACATTTGAAAGTGACGGAAAGTAAGCAAACTCATATATTTTTTCTGTTAAAAGGGATCTTAGTATATATATTTTTTATAACTCTCTAAGTGAACGTTTGACCACAATCACACCTGATGGAAAGTGACGACGTAGTCTAAAGTGGAGTGGTATGCACATATTTTGGCTTCATTCCCATGTTCCGTCGGGCGTTGTATCTGTATTTTTATATAGATCGATTGATAATGAAATGACACAAATTCTGCCGACATAACATTCTCGCAAGATAAACATCCAAGCATAATTTAGTTTAGCACAGGGGTCGGCAACATGTGGCTCACGAGCCACAAGCGGCTCTTTGGATGTGAAGCTGCGGCTCTTTAGCGTATATTATTTATTTAAAAAAAACATTTAAAAAAACGTTCTGAATCGATTAACTAGTAAATTATGGGATGATTAGGTAGGTATAACGCGTGCATAGCGTTTTCTCCTCATAATATCCTTAATGCCAACAATAATACCTACTGTATTATTGTTGCCATTAAGGATTATTGTTGTACAAGAAAAAAAAATGTGGCTATATAAAACTTAGAAATTTTGTAAATTGTAATTTTTGGTTCTTCCGACTTAAAAGGTTGCCGACCCCTGGTTTAGCAGATACTGTGTATACATATTTTTGTACTAGTAGGTACATACCCAAAGCATGTATAAGGTAGTACGGCGTGATCACTAAGTAGAACAGGTAGGAAGCCAGCAACATGAGCACCACGAGACCGTGACAACGGTCTACCTCCCGCACAACTTCGCACGTCGATATAAATACCTGTGTCAAGGATTTGATCTTCTCGTGATAAGAACGTGATTTATTGTAATCTGAAATTTAAAAATTTACTAATATTTTTTAACCGAGATAACAAGACGTGGCTCAGATCAGAGAAAGATATAGATCTTAATCTGTTTGTACTGTAAGGCGAGTAAATAGCTCCGATATCTTGACTAGGACTGCCCACTAGCATAGTAGAAATATATAAGTAAGATGACTCGAGGCCCGTAGGAGATTCAAATGCCTACTCTATCCGAATACGCAGGGTTGTCACTATCTCCGACTTTTAAAGGTACCTATAGGTAAAATGTATATTTTAACAAACCAACAAGTTAGGTACAATAAAATAGTATAAAATGTGGTGGTAAAATAGATACGATTTCATTTGCATATTAGCCGCCGACAGAGTCAAAAAAATCTTGAAAAAAATATTGTTTTGCATATGTGAAAAGAAATCACGGTAGTAGTATATATAACGAAGTTAAAAGGAAAACAAATATAGCTAAGTAGGCTTCAATAAATCAATAATATTGGCCGTCGGTGACGATGACGCGAGTTCCATGATTTTTGTTCACCCAAAAAGTGCTCAACGCGCCTATAGAAGTTTTCACTTTAAAAACCTACATAAATTGAATAAACACGTAAAGTAGGTTACACTATAAGTAGGTATATGAACTTTACCTATCTGTTTACAAAATATAAACGCGCGCACGCAACTCAGCACGCGGCACGCGACATCCGTCTGCGCGGAAAGGCCCGTGGCGAATGGCTCGAATACGGCGAAATGTCGTCGAGCGCGGGGCGACCCCGGCTCGTGTCGTCTTCGCCGTTCTGTTTGTTGTCATAGTGTGCGTGCTGAGGCACGTGCGTATGGCCGTGCACACATACAAGCCGCGTTTGGTACCACTCTATGAAGACAACTTACTTATATATTTCTACTATGCCACTAGTCTATACGACAAGCAAGCAACAAACAAAGAGTTTTAGTTTCAAGACTGATTTATATCAGCGTCCACAAGCGTCACATAAAGCGGACATTAGATTGACAACAGTCAGCTGTCAATCTTACTTGCTGTATTTCACTTTTACAAACAATTATCGGCTCAGTAGGATTGAACCACTATGTCATTTTGTCGTGAATCTTATATCCATATCGTCATGGGCGTAACGAGTCGAGGCAGGGGGGCATTTAAACTAGGCCCAGTGACTGCTAGCGCGACCCTATCTTGCCCCACCTAGGCGAGGGACTGCTCACGGGGGGGTTTTTAGTGGGTTCGAGCCCCACACACCCCCTTCCTTCACCCTGGGAGGGAGGGGAAGTGGAAGGCATTTTCCCCCCCCAAAAAAAAAAGGCCCAACTTGCCGGCAAATAAGTACATACTAAAGGCATATGAAATCAAAGACGCAGTCTGGCATTAAACATCTTTGTTTTTATTATGATGCAAAGGATTTTTTTTAATGAATGCAAGGTGAAATTACGAAATATAAGTAATCAGTTTTAACTTTTTCCGTCAAGATAACTATCAAACAAACGACGTAGTTTGTACGGCGGAACTAAAATCGAGTCAGTCTGGGACAAGATATACATAAATTTATAACTAAATATTGTCAAAAATGTTATATATATAGTCTATTTTGACGGCAAAACAAAATATACAAAGCGCCCTGTACGCGCGCCTCGGGCGCTTAGTATATCAAGTACCTTTAATGTATGTTAAACAACCTGTCTCTGTTATCTCCGATACTGCTTTAGTTGTTATGTTGTCGTCATATGACAATTGCTCGTATTCCTTGTTCATAGGTATTTTGAATGGTACCAGCAGAGATAGCATATTCCCGTCGTCACATTTGACTTTAGAAAGAGCTGACTCTGAAAATTTATTTATTAGTGTAATTAAACATACGTAAGCGCAAAAAAATTATAAATAGAACGTTCTCATAAGTCTGATGTGCGCTATACTTATTTTTTTTTCTGTGTGTTACCTCATACCTTCATTCCGCGTGAACCGATTTTGATTTTTTTTGTTTGAAATCTGTGGCTTTCCTATTGGTCCCATTTAAATTTGATTAAGATCTGATCAGTACATTTAATCTGATTAAAGTTCCGAAGATAAAACGGTGGAGTCGGTTTTTTTAAGCTTTGCTTACCAAACGATACAAGTCATTGAACTTACTGTGGGGCCGCGAGTGTGAAAGCGTTTATTTTTATGTATAAATATTATGTTCTTACAAATCTGATGATCTATACTTTTTTGCTAATATTTTTTTATCCTTATATTTTCAATTGCAAGAGAAAAGATGGTAGAAATATTTAATGTTTATGTGACTTCGGACAAGTGGATAGTTTCATTATGAATTCCAATATAAGCGTATCAACTATATCAATTTAGGAAGCTGAAACAGAAGAAGACTATAATTACCATATAAGATTTGATACAAGCTGACATTTATCGCTTTGAAGGTGTACATGACGTGTTGTATAATCACGACGATCAAAATTAGTTGCATCTGCGTAATCCAGGTGCCGAAGTGATAGAACATGTACAACAAGAAGATGTTATCTAAAAAAAAGGTTAGATTTTAAAACAAAACATAAACTCTGCCTGAATATTTAGACCTATTAACAAATCAATGCAAGGCAAGCATTCTTTAAGATCATGGGAGATATAATTTAAGTCTTAAACACAATTAATTAGCTGATAGGTTAAAAATAGCATATATGTATATAAGATTTAGCATAGCACAGATGCGGACGAAGCGTTTTGCTTCCACATTAATTATCCGAACCAAAGGAATGGAGCTCCTTACCTGAGTCTGTGTTTCCTGATCAATACAATATGAGAGTATTTAAGTCGCGAGTGAATAAGTATCTTCTAGGCAAACGAGCTCCATCGTAGACTGCATTGTCTCTTACCATCACATAAGATTGTGGTCATACGTTCGCCTATCTTGAATAAAAAAAAACTGTCCTCGCCAATAACTCTTCAAGTTAGACACGAAGAAGACACTGAAAGGGCATTCGAAGAAACTGGTCAAACATGCAAGTGCAAGCAATCACCGAAAACACATCCTCTCGAACCGAATAATAAGCGTGTAGCATGTGCTACCAGTGACAGTGATTAGTGCTCTCTTAGTAAACACATTATCAAATAATGTAAATAAATTTACTTTCTGTATTACTCTGATTGAGATAAATATCTATGTCAACGCAGCGGAGAGTTATATTGACAACAGCGATGGTGACAAACAGGATAATCTTCTTTCGCTCTATTTCCTTTGATCCCGGCCATTGATGGATATTAATTTCGATGTTTATCTAAAAATTAAGAAGATCTACATTATACGTACATTTTAAAACTATTTATAATTAGATTGGGATAATATTATGAGTTATCGTTAGAGCGGAACTCGAGTATGCTGTTATTGCCGCCTCACCCCACAACGTAACACAACAACCACTCGCGGTCCTTTCGCGCTCTCATATTAGCTCCCTTAGTACGAAATGGATGCGATTGCAAGCGCTGAGCACTTATCTTACTTAAGGCTTCTGAGTGAATCCGAAATATGAACGTGACTTATATCTAGACATTGTCCTAGCCAGCCTAGCCAGCATCATTAAATCAATCTCGAGTGAACAGTTATCTTCTAGGCAAGCGTCCTCTATCCTCGACGGCATCATTGTTTTCCATCGGGTGCGAAAGTGGTCAACCATTTGCCGATATAGAATAAAAAATACTTTAAAGTTACATATCAAGTAACGCATAACATTGACAATCTAGTAATGTCAATATCTAGCAATGTCAAAAAACTCATAATATCACACTCATACCAATTGCTCGCTGACGTTATATTTCCGAAAGTGAAAATTATGTATCCATCGTCCTTACCTACCTGAATATCGAAGGCTTGTAACCCGACGATATTAAGTCCAACGATAGATGCACAGTCTATTGGATGTAATATCGATGTATTTACCAATTAATCCGCTTAACCAATCTTGATAAAATGTTACCCAGAGATTGTTTAAATCATAGAGGAGGCTACTTTTTCTACTAATGTATCGTCATTATCTGGAACAGTATCGAAGCTGCAAGGCAATCTAACATATGAGAAATGATTATCTTCCAAATCTGAATATTGGGTTTAATTACGCATAGTACGCTTTATATAAGACACTAAGCGTGCCTCGCGGCTTTACCCACGTTAATCAAAATAAAAAGTAGCCTATGTATTAAACCTAAGTATAAGCTATGCACATTATAAATTTTATCCAAATCCTTTCAGCCGTTACAGCGTGAAGAGAAAATTAACGGACTGACACACTCACAAACGTACTAATTTATAATATTAGTGTGAAGAACTACTCAAATACCAATTTCAATCAATATAACTTTATAAATTGGGGATGAAAGTTCTTTGTTTATAAATAAAAAAAACTTTCAACATGAACTTTCATAACCCATTGCACCACATTAATGCACTCAAAAAAATATTGAAAACTATTTTTTTTACATTAACTTAACTACTTAAATACCAATGTTTCATCGCTATAAGTTCAAAATAAAGAACTTTCATACAAACGTTTTCACCCCATTTGCCCCTCTCCGGGATAGAATTTTCAAAAATCCATTCTTAATACACGTAGTTAAACAAATGTACTCTCCAAATTTCAAGTCTCTAGGACCAGCGGCTTAGGCTGTGCGTTGTCTTTAAGTCAGCCAGTCAGTCAGTCAGTGAATCAGTATGTCAGGAAAATGATTCTTATAGTATTAGATTTACCTTTTGCACATGATTCAAGCAAGCTATCATTAACCGCATGCACCCTGGAGCTCTAAAGACGGTAGTGCCAGCAATCACTATTGTGACAAATAATTCTGTGAGCCACACAACTTTGAGCGTACTGTTCTTCAAGTAGTAAGAATGTTCCTGCTCAAGATAGAGGTCGTCGATGAGAGCCGTCATCATAAATAGAACTGGAAAAATATATAGGATAATGGTTACTGTAACGTTTCATAGAATGCGTTACAGTAGAACGCCAATTATACGAATTAATTGGGACCGGGGTCGATTCGGATAGTCGGACATAGACTGGTAATATAGAAAAACGAACTGTCACACATAGAATAAACTTTATTTAGTTTAACTAACAAAACATGTAGTGTCTTGCCTCTAACTTTCAACCATAACAATTAAAATATATCTGGACTCCAACGAATTCCAAATTGTTACAACAAAACAAACAAAAAATTACTTAGTTTTAATTTTTTTTATTACGCTTAGGACCGATTCGGATAACTGGCGATTCGGTTAATCGGCGTTCGGATAATCAGCGTTCTGTATAAAGCTACTAGCTACACAAAATGTAAGTTGAACTGAATGAAAATTTGTTTATTTGGCAAAGAAAGAAATAATAAAGCACAACAAAATTGTTCTCTGGGCTCCAAACTAGGCAAAGCCTATATGTTGGGAGCCCGATATGGTTACATTAAGGGAAAAGAGCGTTATTTTGGCTTTTAGTAATGTACTCCTTGATAATTTAATAATTTAAACGCATGCAAAACTTAAAAAATCGAATGATTTTCTTCGAAATCTTCCTTGATTATATCATCGATAAGATCTAGTGACTATTATATGGACCAATGACACTCTGGGTCTTTCAAATAAAATAAAAAATCGGTCTTATTGTCTTTAAGTAATCGCATAACAAAATACAGTCGAATTGAGAACTTTTCGAATATTGAAGTCGGTTATAAATATATCATATCAGAATGAAAGAGATACTTATACTTATATTGTCTTTTGAGTGGAATTCAATCAGGAAGGAGGATTCAATTTTGCTTGAATTTTATTTTCCTGATTATTACTGAAGACTCAATTGTCAATCGATTTACTAAATTTATAAACTGCTCCCTGGCAAAGTTGGTTGCGCGTCTGTTTTCTATGTAATAAAATATGGTGTCTGTTTATTGGGTTCGATTTCCAGTGGAACACAAGTTTTCTCACCAAAAAAAATGTATTGTATCGTTGTTGCCTGAAACATTTACGTCATATGCACAATCAAATCCAGGACCAGAAACACAAAAGACATTTGGAAAGGAAAATTGTGCTCCTGCCGGGAATCGAACCAAGGACTCACGGCGCAGAGGGTACTCTTAAAATCCATTTTATTTCATCGCTCATGTCAACCTTCTGACAATTCATTTAATTTCATCGCTCATGTCAACCTTAACTTGATGAGTTTCGATAAATTTTGCAGCTGTTTTAGTGACCACAATATAGTATGAAAAGGGGTATCCTACATAGGTATAAACAAAACAAACAAACAAACGCATTCACACTCACAGCCCCACACTAAGTTCAAAGACTTGTATCGTGTGTGCCGGAAACATTCACATCACACACACATTACACCCAGAACCAGAAGCACAAATATCCCTTGGGAAGGAATATGTTCTCCTGCCGGGAATCGAACCCAGGACCCACGGCGCAGAGAGCAGACACCTGTCCACTGCGCCAACTGGGTCGTCGATATTGTGTGTGTGTGTGATATTATACTTTGCCAACATTTAGTGCCTATAATTCTAAAGCAGCAAATATTTAAACAATGTAGTTCGAAATACAAAACTTACTGGTAACAGTAACCAAGCAGTAACCATAGAAGCTCCAACCTCGGGATAAACGGACCCGCCACCCAACATTCTTCTTCACAAAGCTAAGCGGTGCGACACCAACGACCCTCGACAGACGAAGAACTTTCGCCATACATCCCGACACAAAACACTCTGTCCCTTCATCCATGACACTGATACACAGAGTGATAAAGAACTCGATAAAATATCAGTGTCGAAAAGCAAAGCTAGAAATAGCAGGACGTGTTTTCTAATTCAAAGCTTCACCTCGTATGTTTTCACTTAGCTCGCGCTAATGTTGTTGTTTGTTACAATAAATATATAAGTACAGTGATTCGTTAGAAATCAATAGTTTGGGTAAGCAAAAGTAATGTTGATGTAGGGTAAATAATGTCTTGCATGATCAGACTGAATGTATTGTGGCTTTGTTATAATCAGTTGTTTGGTTAGAGTTTATGACGTCAGCGACGGGGCTAACGTCTGGGCCTTAAGTCTCTTAGCTATCAAATTAAATATTACTAGCCGTGATATTAAAAGTCAATTGTATGAGAATCGTCGCTTTTGACAGTATTTTTATTTCAGTTCGGTCGCGAGCCGATGGCTTGCTAATAACTTGCGATCGATAGTTTTTTTTCATTTGGCTCCGCATCTTTGTGCATTTAGTCAACGTCATGTCATAAAATGTTTCAAGTGTATTTACATATTTCCGTGAAACCTAGGTTCATGCATATTTCTTAGAAAAATGAAATAAAGAATTAAAAGAGTAAAAGAGTCAAGGTCCCGTCATAGTCAAGTCATGCCCTAATAAAGTGGTAGAAACTTTACTAGAACTTCTATTGAAGTTATAGAGCGAATGCAAAAATCACGTTTTTCAACTTTGTATGATTTGCGTATACTCATGCACATTTACTAAGTATCAAAACTTAATAATCCACCATTATTACACATCAACACTCGAATAATCACAAGCTTTGAAAAATAATAAAAAATCGACAACGCAATTTTTTCACTTTCGCAGCAAAACTGTCGATAGTTTTTGACATAATTGATATTCTGTTAAAAAACGATTGGTTTGCGATCCGTAGCATGTTTTTACGTTAACATTATCATCCTCTATGTTTTTCTTGACGTTGACGTCTGCCAGCTGTTTTACTGCGATTGAAGCGCGAATTAACAACAGACATTGAGTTTTGCTGCGAAGGTGAAAAAATGGCGTTGTTGATTTTGTAAAATTTTCCAAAACCTGTGATACTTCGAGTGTTAATGTGTAATAATGGTGGATTATTAACCGTTAATACTTAGTGAACGTGCATAAGTGTAGGCAAATCATACAAAGTTGAAAAACGTGATTTTCACCTTCGCTCCAAAACTCCAATAGAAGTTCTAGTAAAGTTTCTACCACTTTACAAGGGCATGACTTGACTACGACTGAACCTTGACTCTTTTACTTGACTTTGACTGTGACTTGTGACTGGGACCTGTAATGTGAAATACACTTGAAATATATTATCACTTGCCACTGGCTAAATGCATAAGATTGCGAAGCCAAAACTAAGGAAAAAAAAAAACAACAGACATTTTACTGCAACTTCACCAATGTCAATGTTCGTACTACATTTTATTTTTACAAAAGCCGTTAAATCTCCAATTTGGTTATATTTGGGAGATTGTTATATAGCAAAATCATAAAAGGACACACTAATGTGTATTTTTCTAGAAAAACTGAATTTGAATTTGTATACTTCAGGCTTCTAGGCCATTCTAGAAACTAAATCTTCTATGGGCCATACTCTAGGTTCTTGGCCATTCTAGAAATTACATCCTCTTTGTGCTATTCTTTAAGATTCTAGGCCATTCTAGGAATTTTATACTCAATGAGTCATACTCTAGGATTCTAGGCCATACTAGGAATTACATCATCTATCGGTCATACTGCATTGCTTTTGCCGGTTAGCCACATAACTTCTATAGCGTACTTGATTAAGCAGAATAACACATTTTAAACTGCATACTCGCAGTATTGAAATGTTTTATCACTAGCTTAAGAGACTTGGGGCCCATATATATATTTTCATATAAGTAAGACTGTTAGTCTTTATTAATTGTAGATCCACCTAACATTTGTGACGTCACTGGCCGTTGCGTTGGATATAGTTTCAAATAGCCTCATATTTTATAGCAATAACATACACGCTTTCACATTCACAGCCCCACACTAAGTTCGAATACTTGTATCGTGTATGCCGGAAACTTTCACATCACACAATTCTGATGGCCGTTAGATATAATTATAGTAGTAACTGTTGGCAATAGGATCGGAGTGCAACTAGCACAACAACTGCCAATCAATTTCTAAATTAGTGGATAGCATGTGAATTAATTGAGAATTAAAAATAGTCGTTTCAATGTCATGTGTATTCGATTACTATTTATCGAAAGCAAAAATAACTGAACTGTACCACGATCACGAACAAAGATATAATTTATTTTTTAATTCGAAACGATTATGTTTATAAGTGGCATTTTTCAAAATGGCTCTCATTACTTATTAAAGTACTTAAAATATTTTATAACTAGCTGTAAGTTTTCCAACAATTAATAAATAAAATAAAAAACAGACGTGTGGCACTCGGGGACTGCCGCGGTAAAGCTATTGCATAGCATTTTTTATCAACTTATGCAATTATAATTATTTATTTAATTTATTTATGCACCATTTTTTTCCTGCCACCTAGAGGCGAGTTGTTGAACTAAAGAGACAAACGTGATATTTAAAAAAAAATCATTAAAACAAAAGTTCTGCTATTCATCGATAGATGGCAAAACTAAAAAGTATCACCGCTGTGCCGGTCGGAGTGGGGGGTGTTAGGTTATTTTCGTTACGGAATTTCTGGTTTCGGTCTCCACGCTCAAGGCCCGCTATAGAAGCTATGCAATAGCTTAATAAGATAAAGGTCAAATGCTTGCCAATCGAGCATAAAAAAACCTAGTTATTGGAACCAGATGATAATTATTAAGCCTTCTGTTCCGTCAAATTATCTTGACATGCTGATCATGTCATTTCTCTTCCACTGCTGCAGGCCTAGCATGGCGGGTAGACACTTTTCCCTGGGGAGTAGATAAAAATCCCTCTGCTTTTTTTCCTCGC
Source organism: Lomographa bimaculata (assembly GCA_948107665.1). Lineage (NCBI taxonomy): Eukaryota > Metazoa > Arthropoda > Insecta > Lepidoptera > Geometridae > Lomographa > Lomographa bimaculata. The sequence continues at coordinate 3,052,546 of OX403605.1, forward strand.
TCCGAGCATGGACGTACAGGTAGAAAACCACGGTGTATAAGGAGGGAAACGCCATGTCCCGTTGCTACGTCAAAGTTAACCCCACGTCCTACGAAAGAAGATAATTATTACTTCTCTCTACCAAATGTCAAACGGAGCAGTTTTATACACTTTTCGTTGCGCTTGTTTACGCCAAATGTCAAACCGGGATATACTTTCCCTTTCCTTTGCTGCCATGCTGTGTATGGTGGAGAGGACAATCTAATCCCTTGCCAGTAGTGGATAAAAACAGGGGATACAGTTTATATAAGATAAGTTATCCCTACGCCATGCTAGGCCAGCTGGAAGTGATTACTTTTAGCATTGTCCTCCATTTGTACACTATAAGAACCAGTCGTTCGCCTCGAACTGAGATCGCGCGCCTATATTTTGCCTAGTAAAGAAAATCGTTTGAGGTTAATAACTCATTTTTTTTATATAATAATTGTTTGATATCTAAATTTTTTGTTTAATTAAAAAATATTACATATAGTATCTGTAAGTTTCAGCGTTATGTATGCAGCCGTTTTTTAGATAGACCTTGGGTCAAAATAGGTCTAAGCAGTGATTTGATGTCCTACCAAATTGTTATTAAGTACTATTGTTTCTTCATCGTGTCGATGATCTTTATATTGTTTGGGCTCAGTGTTCCGCCACTGACACTCCCAGAGAAGATACTTTATATAGATCATCCAAATTTCAGGCGAAGGAGGACGCAGGGCATTAAGTTATTGTTATGAAGTACCTATATAACATAGTTTTTTAAACGGTTTCGTACTCTACTCAAGTTCTTTTCAACGATACCCCACTGGGGTAACAAAAAAATCATGGTCGAGTCATAGTCAAGCACAGATCATATAGCTATAGAGTCTATAGTATTTGTCATCAAGTCATGATCTATTAAAGATTTGCTTGATTATAATTTCAATAGGCTGTAATTTTGCGAATCTGCCAGTAGAGTCATTAACTTTCATGAGTGCCTCTTTGGGGCCCATGTGAATAAACGATTTTTATTCTGAATAGTAGTTTTGAAGGCACGTGCACGAACTATTAAAATGAGAAATAATGACAATCCATCCACTATTATTCCATACACACTTAAACTGTTATTATAATTTTTATTAACTAAGTACTGTCCAGTTACTAAACACACGAAGAATTATGCTTTTAAAAATGATACAAAATCACAACACAACATTATTTCAGTTAAGCGGCAAAATTGTAACAAGAGCCTATGACTCGGAAATGTTTTGTTTTTGATTTGTTAGATTGAATATTAATGTTCTCCTTGACACCACTTCCTTTATCTGAAAACAAATCATGTTTACTACAAAATTATTCGTATTTAGATATCTAAATATAATATATACATGTATATATGTATGTCAGTTTATAAAGATACTATCTTGACTGCTCTGTTGCCGTAGGGTTAGTTGTAACTAGTAACTACCGGTCTTTGGCCGGCGAATGTCTTGAGTGTGATTTTATGTATGTGTGAGTGTGATGTTAATGTCAAACTAAAGTCTGTGATGACTACATCTAAGGCTGACTTACAAGATTACAAATAGGTATTAGTATTATTTAAGTTATGGTAAGTGTAGGTCGATTTTAAGTATAGATTTTTTTTAATCGATAGTGATTTAATCGATATACTTTCAAAAGGTAAAAAGTAAAACGAGGATTATACTATTATTCCTAATTTTAAAAGGGTATAATTTAGACGGCCACCAAAAATTTTAAACGGTTACCAAAATGGATGGATGGTCACCAAATTACGTTGGATAAATAGTCACCAAATTACGTTACTTAAAATATTATGAAATAAATCAATTTTTTCGTATTATAAATATGTTTGTATTAATTATAAAAAAGTACTACTAAAAAGTACGGTACTTTTTTGGTGTTTAAACACAAGCCGTTTTAAAAACATATTTTTTGCGTAGTTAAAGATTGTCGTAAAGTAAATCTTTACTCTATTAGATATGTTTTACTACCCGTTCCTCGCGCCCAAATTCAATTAAAAAAGTAGCCTATTTGTTAATCCTAGGTATAAGCTGCATTGCAAATTTCATCCAAATCCGTTCAGCCGTTTCAGCGTGAAGAGAAAACAAACATACTAACACATATACACAAATATTCGGATTTATTATATACTAGCCGAGCCCCGCGGCTTCGCCCGCGTTTATTAAGTTAAAAAGTAGCCTATGTGTTATTCTGGAATCTAAACTATCTACATTCCAAATATCATCAAAATCGTTTTATTCGTTACGGAGTAACAAACATTCATACATACAAACTTTTGCGTTTATAATATTATAGTAGGCTTATTGTGGTGTTATTAGCGTGATAAATATATTTGAAATTGTATAATGGAACTTTTTAATGTGATAGATTAAATGATAGTGGTATTTCATTTTAATTTTAATTTTTTTTATTCTCTAATTTATGAAGTTACGTGCTCGCCTATATTTATTTTTTATGTATGTTCCGCGATAACTCTGCAAATTGTAAATCGATTTAGATGTTTTTTTTTTGTTTAGCTGATTAAACTTTAGAGGTGGTCCCATATAAATTTTATCGAATTCGATCAAGCCAAAACCAAAATGTAAGCGGAATAGTCGGTTTTTTTAAAGCTTTGCTAGCGTTTAATTATGTTTCAACATAGTCTGGAGAATATCATCGTAGAAACTGCACCTTGTTCTTTTTTTCGACACGAGTAAAAATACTACTTCAACAAGTTTTTAGAGCATATACTGTCATGCTTTGTAAAGACAGAATTACCATCTACAAGATAAGAAAGTAAAAAAACAGCAGAATGTATAATTATCATAGATAACTTATTTTAAATATTCATACAAAGTCACTCTAAACGAAGCAACGTTGAGGAGACTATCGCAAAATGGCTGAAATTCTACTACTTTTCTTATTTACTTGCGTCTATGCAAAACCGTTTCAAGGGGATGTTATTCAAGTAAATAATTTAGATTTCTCGACGCAAAATTATTATAAACACATGGAAGCGATTGAAATTTATTTTCTCGATAATTTGATAATGACTAGCAACAATTTGAAGATGCTACTAAACATGGACCGCGCAGAAAACAATGAAGTTCATCCAAATATCTTCATGGATAGAGATTATGACTTTGAAGATGTTCTGAGATATCCAATTATTCCTACTAAAATTGGTCAGGAAAGAGCTTTTACAAGAGATCAAGAAGGTGACACATTTCGTACAGTTAGAACAACATTTCCAAAGACAACAGAGCAAAATCAAGACAAAGGTGAAGTTCTAGAGGATGCAAGCGTACCCCGACAGCGGACACTCACGAAACGTCAAATTGCTGGTGACACTCAGATGGTAATAGGCACATTCCAAGCCATGATGAGGCCGATGTCATCGAACGATCTGCCCAGCCTACCTGGATCGCAAAGCATTAACCAAGCAGAATCAGTGACAAGTAGCGATGTGCAGTAAGACTTGGCGATAGTAGAATAAAAAACAATAGTGGGTCAGACTGCTTCATGTTGCACATAAAATAATAGAAAATACTGTTCATTACAGTTACAATATAAAGATATTCTTTAATTTACTATAAAGGATTGAGGATGTATTGCTAAGAGCAGTAATTTCTAGCCCAAGGAAGGAGACCGTGATATTTTGACCTAAGGTTTACTTACCTTTTCTACCGACTTCACATAAAAGGAGGAGGTACTCAATTCGACTGTATTTTTTTTGTATGTATGTTACGCGATATCTCCACCATAAATCTTCGCCGCTTTTTAACTACAGCGTCTTCCGCGGCCGTTCCCGCCTTGTGAGTTGCACGACCCAGGGGTGATATCGCGGGGCACAGTTATTTAGTAAAATTTGTATAATTATGTTTCAGTATGAATAAAAGTATAAATAGTTATAATAGTATTTAGTATGTACCTAAAAAAAAAGATAATAAAGTTTTGTATAATCTGGTATAATATACATAAGATATAATAGTGTTCATTTAAAAAATGTATGTTAAACATTTCATAAATAATTTGATTGTTAATTTGCTATTACCATGTTTGTGTTGGATACCCGTAAGGGGTAAACTGTATTCACCTTATGCATTTCCATCTTGCAATGTTATCATGACAGTTTCCCAATAAATAAATATTCTATTCTATATGTAAATCATTAATTTAAATGATTTATAAAGAGCTATCAGTGGAGTAGTATTCGCTTTTTGAGCTTCAATCCAATTTTCCGCAGTATCTGTATTTTTAGTAGATTGATGGTATTGATGAACGCTTCCTGAAAACAAAAACATAATGAGCTTTGTTATCTATGTATATAATTGTGAACCAAAATAATTGATTCTTATCACTTAGAAGACAAACACCGAGACTTCCGTGATTTGTCCGTCATGTATACCAAATGTTATTTATTAGGTATACTACGATATTTAGAACAGGAGTAGAGTCTTTTTTTATGCTAGATAGGCAAGCATATGACCACTATCTCACCTGATGGAAAGTAAAGATGCGGCCGAAAATGTATCAGGCTTGCCTCAGAGATACCTATTCACTCTAAACATGAAAATAGCCAGTTTTTTTTTTTTTTTGTGACAGGCTAGTGTTTGACCACTATCTCACCTGATGGTAAGTGACGATGTGATCGAAGCTGGTAAACACACTAGACCTGGAGTACGCAGGATCTCAAGGATAACTGCCGGCACACCGTATTTGGCTTGGCGGCAGACTTTCAACTTGATGGTGGTAAGCTACTTTGGTAGCAAGCCAGGCGAGCAACTCACAAAATGCTCTACCACCTCTCAAATGTCACCTGATTAGCACCACCCGGGGACCACGTGTAGGGAGTCAGACTTAAGGGGTATCCTCCTACGGACGTGGGATTATTCTTCCTCCGCCAGATTGCACCGTTCGGGAAGCAAAGTCTTTGGAGTCTAAAAACCTACATTTTTAATAATGTATTTGAGAGACGAGATGAGTAAATTACTCGCCAGATGGTAAACGTATTATTATTCAGTGGCATTTATACTTTTGAACTTAAATATTTCAAAATCTTGCGCGGCCATCATCCTTAGCAATGTGCTCGTAACTGTGATATTTGATGGTAGATCTCTTTATGCCCTCTAATTTCACTGGCACATTCCCTTTTAATCTGGTATACATACAGTTCCTCCTTTACTGTATTCGACAAAAAGTCTAAACTCTAGAAGCTTTATGAGTTTTAGTTGGATACATGTTTAGTTACTATGTATGACTGTGACGACGGGTTCAGTATTACAGATTAAATAATAGTTACAGCGTAATCCAGCACTTTACACATGTAAGATTACGTCTATATTTTAAACTCGCTTATTTAATAATTGAAACACAAGCAAAGCTTAAAAAAACCGATTTCATCGCTTATATTTCAGTTTTGGCTTGACCCATTTCAATAAAATTTATATGGACCACCTCTGAAGTATATAGGTACTCTACTAAACAAAAAAAAATCATCAAAACCGATAAAAAATTGGCGGAGATATCGCGTAAAATATATACAAAAGAAAAACAAACAATCGAATTTTGAGAACCTCCTTTTTTGAAATGGTTGAAGAGAAGGTTCTTGACAAGACTATATATGTCTTAAGTAGTGAAAGATACTTATCTGATAGTACTGTAGTTGAAAGATACTTATCTGATACACGAGCTGATGGTGCACAGACTGTGCGCAGACTCTCATCTTTCTCTACTATGTTGTTATCTGCGTACCCAAAGATACTGAGTTTCAACAGTGAGTCATTTATGTGCAGTAGAAAAAGTGTTGCGGAAAAAAACTGATCCCTGAGGAACACCAACATTGATTGCCATCCAATCTGATGAGCGGCCATCAAGAACCACGTGTATCGGTCTGTTCCTGAGAAAGTCTGAAATCCATTCACAAAAGCTCGGGATTAAAACGTATGTAGGAAGCTTGCCAATAAGGCTGTCGTGTCGTGCTAAACCCTATCAAAGGCCTTCGATATGTCCAGAAAAACAGCAAGTGCAACTCCGTTCCTCTCGATGGCCTCACTCGAGATATGTGTGGCACACGCTAGAAGATCACCAGTGAACCGTTTTTGTTGTGATAGGTTTCACTAATAATTAAACTCAAGCAAAGCTTAAAAATTCAATTTCACCGCTTTATCTTCGGAACCTTGATCAGTTTAAATGTATTAAACTTGCATTATTGACGATAACTCAAAAACTACTGGTCAGATCTTGATCAAATTTTAATGGGACCAATGGGAAAGCAACAGATTTAAAACAAAAAAAATCTAAATCGGTTCACGTGGAAAGAAGTTATGAGGTAAAACAAATAAATCAAAAACAGTCGAATTGAGTACCTTAACCTGTTTTGTGAAGTTGGAAAAATCGTCCACACGTTATCAATTATTTGTCGCGTTCTAATGTACACAGTAGAAGTATGTTTACTCAATGTTAACCAACATTTAAAAAACCTCCAGTGTATTTATCGATGTGACAAAATCAGTCCTTTCGAGTTTATTCAATAACTCTAACTCATTTGAGTAATATAAAAAAGTAGTTGTAATAATAATAATTATACATAACAACCGGGCGAACCGAGATGGGACCTTTTTTGCCTTCTACGCGGACAAAGTCTCGGGCAGAAGCTAGTCCTATTTAATAATATAAATTCCAAAGTTTGTGTGTGTGTGAATGTTTCTTAACACGTATCTCAGTAACGAAACCAATTTTGATGAAATGTAGATAGTTTAGTTTCTGGAATAACACATTGGCCTCGATTCTAATGTCACACACTAAATTAAATTTTAACTATATCTGTCTTTTTCAAAATAGGAATAAAAGACTGAGATAGCATACATTTAAGTGCTATCAAGTTAGTCAGAACTTAGATGTCTATGCACCCTTAGTCGAGGATGTTATTGGTGTTGACTAAAAACACGCGCCTTTCTGCTTCTGCTGTTCATATTTCAATTGATAAACTAGCTTGACAGCACTACAATGTATGCTATCTCTGTCTTGTGTTTCTATTTTGTAAGAGACAGGGATAGTTTAAATTTAATTTAGTAAGTGTACATCATAATCGAGGCCAATTGGCTACTTTTAAACTTAATTAGTGCGGGAAAAGCCGCGGCGCACGGCTAGTTTCATTGTAAATTCTTTGTCTCTGACTTTGATTCTTTAGGATAAGTACCTAAAACCACTTTGTGAAGCAGGCTCGACTTTAATCCACATAAATCCTAGTTCGAAAACTAGCTCACTCTCACTCTTTCCTCACTACATTCCAACCTTCAAGAAATCGATCCTTAGAATAGACTGCAGCCATGGACTCTGGACCAGATTGCTTCGTATCAGGAAGTTACGCAAAGCTTCTTCGCCTCGCGAGGTTTGCTGGAATAGCACCACTCAGCTTTGTGAAAGTGAAAACTGGTTGGCGTGTAAGCGTGTCTTCAACCTTGAGCATCTGTGGATACCGCTGTATTACTATAATCAGTAAGTACACCCTGTAACAAAAATATGTAGTACAAAGATATGTTGTATCGTGCCAGGAATCGGAGATCATTTTTCAACAGTCTAGACCTGAAGACTCCTCGCGGAAAAAACTTGTGTTCTCACGGAATCGAACCCGGTACCTGTTGCTTAGAAGGCAAACCCCTAGCTATGCCAGAGGGCAGTTCAATCATATCATTAGCTGTACATTTAGCCTTCTTAATACTACACTGTCTCTCTTTTCCTGATGAGACGTACGATATTTTTCGTTGCTAGACGGCGCATGTAAAAATTTTTAAATTTTTTAAAATTCTTGATAGGCTTAAATTTTTGACCACCATCTCACCTGATGGTAAGCGATGATGTGTTCGAAGGCGACCAAACTTACTTAGAAGATACCTATTCACTCGCGACTTTAAAACTCCCATATTGTAGGTACTCATCAGGAAACACCAATACAGGCAAGAAGCTCCATTCCTTTGCGGTTCGAATAATAAATGTGGAAGCGAAATTTCAACTCATCTTCCAATTCGCTCGAAGTGTTTCGCTACTACGTTTATCATCCGTACAGCGAAGGAGTGGAACTCATTGCAGCCTGTGTCTTTATTCCGCGAACTGTGCAAGCTAGGGTATAGCTAATATGTTACATCTTCCGCCATATCTTCACTTTCCATCAGATGGTGGTAAAATTTAGCATAAAAAAATAGCTGCGAGTTCATATCACGCCTCAAACAATATTTTTCCTTTCGAAATTTCTATTTTCTATTCTTAATATAAACAAAAAAAAACAATCTATCCTTACAGCTTTATTGACCTTTAGTACCTTGACTGCTGAACTGTTCGTGGATCGGAATAAGGCGGTACGCATGCGCACCAACACGCGACGTATTACGTGGATCATGGACTCGCTACTGATGATGATATTCGCCAGTATTTCAGTTTTCAAAGCTCCAAAACAAATGCAGTCTATGATAGCTTGCTTAAATCATTTGAAAAAGGTAAGTTGCTAATAGAAAAGTTTATAAATTAATTTGCAAAAGGTCAGTTGCTAATAGGAAAAATCATAAATCAATTGAAAAAGGTCAGTTGCTAATAGGAAAAATCATAAATCAATTGAAAAAGGTCAGTTGCTAATAGGAAAAATCATAAATCAATTAAAAAAGGTCAGTTGCTAATAGGAAAAATCATAAATCAATTGAAAAAGGTCAGTTGCTAATAGAAAAAAATCGTAAATCAATTGAAAAAGGTCAGTTGCTAATAGAAAAAATCATAAATCAATTGAAAAAGGTAAGTTGTTAATAGAAAAATCATAAATCAATTGAAAAAGGTAAGTTGCTAATAGAAAAGATCATAAATAATTTGTAAAAGCAAGTTGCGAATAGCATGGTTCATATACCATTTGCAAGAGGAAAGTTGCTACTAGGAAAGATCATAAATCATTTGTAAAATGTAAGTTGCGAGTAGAAAATATCATAAATAATTTGGGAAAGGTAAGTTGCTAATAGAAAAGTTAATAAATAGTGTAAGAGGTAAGTTGCTAACAGGAAAATTTAAAAGCCATTTCCAAAAGGTATGTTACTAATAGAAAAGATCATAACTATTTGCAAAAGGTAATATTTTCTCTATTATAATCTATTTGATAGCAATCAGATATCAGCTCCCTTTACCAAGTATATGTGTTGCCACACAAATTAACAATATGACAAATTAACGATAAAGACTATTGGTTAGACAATAATTACAAAAACAAAAAAACAAATGCATTTACACTCACAGCCCCACACTAAGTTCAAAGACTTGTATCGTGGGTGCCGGAAACATTCACATCACACACACATTACACCCAGAACCAGAAGCACAAATATCCCTTGGGAAGGAATTTGTGCTTGTGCCGGGAATCGGACCTAGGACCCACGGCGCAGCGGGCGTACACCTGTCCACTGCGCCAACTGGGTCGTCAAATAATAATTACAGCTTTTATATTAAACATAATATATTAAACATAATATATTAAACATTAAAGCAAATGAACTTAATGTATGTTTAAGTCTATTTATTTAATTATTTATTGCACTGTATTACATCATGAAATATGTAATCTGTTAGCTTGATCGATAGTCGAGACGATTGCGTGGATAGATAATGCTTCAATTGCAACTTGGGAGGGGACTTGAGGAACTTGAGGAGATGACAACAAGAACGATCTTCTAAAACAATCATAAATAACAAAGGTTTGCCGCAAGGAAGCTTTTTAAGACCATTCTTTTTTTAGTTTATAGTATTTTTGTTCTTCTGAACCAGTTCAGCCATTTTATATTGCACTTTCATATCCCGTGAATAGGAATCGTGAGATTTAAATAAGATTAAAAAAAAACTTTATTGCTTTAGAATAACTGCAGTAAATTATGCTTTTTATAAATGTTAACTCATATAAAGTGATTAAATTGCATGAGAAATTCAAAAGGCAAAACGCACGCTATTGTCTAGACTGATTCGTTACGAGTCTAAGTGTTTGATGCCAGTGATTGATCAACTTTCCTTGATGATTGACCATGGTTGTATCGTGGACGTTACAACGTACAACAAAAATTGCTTGAACCGGCTGGCGTTTATAACGTGATGTATGAATTAAATTTTAATTGTCTGACAATCGGACGGAATAAAAATATGCCATTTTTCCTATTTACAGATAAACAGCGAGTTATATATTCATCGTTGGCCAGCGTCAACGAGTGATGACCAAAAGAACTGCGCAGTCGCCTGGTGGGCTGTGGTCACTACTGCGATACTCTGCTGTGTTGACCACGGGATATCGCTTTACAATGCCTATGCGAAAGGCGCTGAAAGTAAATACGTCTTAGTAATAAATACACAAGCATTAGTTTAACTTATCTAATTTCCCTATCCCTATTCTTATACCGGTCATAGAGACATACTCCTAAGTGACACCGCTATATGGTAGACATTCCACAAATATGGACGAAGCGTTTTGCTTTCACATTTATTATGCAAACCGCTAAGTAATGGAACTCCTTACCTGAGTCTGTGTTTCCTGATAAATACAATATGGGAGTCTTTAAGAAGCGAGTGAATGGGCATCTTGTAGGGAAACGTGCTTCATCGTCGACCGCATCGTCGCTTACCATCAGGTGAGATAGTGGTCAAATGCTTGCCTATCTATCATAAAAAAACGCGGGTCGCGCGTCTGACTCATCCTGATGAAGGACAACAAAATTGACCGAAACTAGTCGACTACAAAGTAAGTCGAAAGTATTACATGTTCCCGTATATATAAAATAAATTTATTTATTTCAGTTTGGATCTGCCAAATGTACATACTCTACTACTTGTGTTACTGGATTATGCAGCTGCAGGAGCTTTTATTTGTCTCGATAACGCAGCACGTGGTCTACAGCTTTAAAGCTGTAAACAACAGCTTGAGACAAGTGCTGCATGGTAAGAACTAGTATCTTATAGTACTTCTAAGTTCATGTAAAACAATCAGTGGGAAGTGGGTTATTTTAATCATCATCTCAGGCGCAAGAAGTCCACTGCTGGATATAGGCCTCTCGATAGATATCCAAAAAAAAAGTTTGGTTGGAAGTGACTTCCATCCATCGTCTTCCTTCTTCCTCATTTTTTAATACTTATTTTTTTTTATTTACAGAAAATATAAAACTTAATAAACACGAACAACTGAATGAAGCGTAACTATGTTATTATTATGTTTTTTTTTTATTCACGATAGGCAAGCTTTTGACCACTATCCATCTGATGGTAAGCGACGATGTGGTCGACGATGGAGCAAGATTGCCTAGAAGACTTATATAAATATAAGTTATATAACTTATAAGTACCTAACTATCTAAATTCTAAAACTTAATCTAGCAGACCGATGCCAATATTATATACCTAATAACAGAAAGTATTAAACACGAACATCTGAATGAAGCAATATTATATTATTATCCTACTAATATTATAAATCCAAAAGTTTGTGTGTAAGTGTGCAAGTATGTAAGTATGTTTGTTCCCTCTTCACGCTTTAACGACTGAACGGATTTGAATGAAATTTGGAATGTACATAGGTTATACCTAGGATTAACACATAGGCTACTTTTTAACTTGATAATAGCGGTCGAAGCTGCGGGGCACGGCTAGTATAAGTAAATGTAACCATATATAACTTATAACTATCTAAAATCCGATACTTAATCTATCAGACCCATGCCAATAGGCAATGTTCCCAAAACACTGGTACTATTGCCATGCCGGATATCAATGCTTTTCCGCCTTCTCATTAACATAGGCCAGCATTTTGGTTTCGTATTGCCTCGAATTGAAGGACCGATAACTATTTATAAATACTATGTGCTCCGTGCCCCACAGTCCCAACGTCTCAAACCCCAAATGGTACAAATAAGTATCCACTGGTAATGTTACAATTTCTGCGCCTATTGGGTTTCTGCTGATTCTGCCTCCACACCAGCTTTTTTATGAGTCCCCGGAAGATGATACGGCACAACGGTGTCACAGGAGGTGGGACGACCCACTCCGAAGCTGTCCCGTCTGCCACAAAAACTGTTAAAATAATAATTTGTTTAGAATTTATCAGTCATACGCGAATTTTTTACCGACTTCACAAAGAAGGAGGAGGTACTCAAGTCGCCTGTATTTGTTTTATTTGTGTTACCTCTCTTCTTTCCACGTGAACCGATTTCGAAATATTTTTTTTAGTTTGAAGTATGTTGCTTTCCAATTGGTCCCATTTGAATTTGATCATGATCTGATCAGTAGTTTTTGAAATATCGTCAATAATGCGTGTTGTGTGGGCTACATTGACGATGTTCTCGTTTTTAACCAATTTCAAAAGTTACCTCATAACTTCTTTCGTTATGACCTGATTTTGATGATTATTTTTTTATGTTAAAGTTGGTGCTTTTCATGTGGTCCCATTGAAATTTGATCAAGATCTGATTTCTAGTTTTTGAGTTATCGTCAATAATGCGTGTTTAATACAATAAATCTGATCAAGGTTCCGAAGATAAAGCGGTGAAGTCGGTTTTTTTAAGCTTTGCTTGCGTTTAATTATGTTTCAGAGACAGGTCATGCTGGAATCAAACTGTACATTAATATGCCTACCAATACCGGTCCAAGTAAACGCAAGAAGTTTTTAAATAATAAAGTCAAATCTACGGCAGTTTCGAAGAATACCATTTCAGGTTTGTGTAACGAGCATCTTGGATATCTTAGTTTATTAACTGACTCTGAAAAGTCAGGCTCAATAATAATAATCATTAATACATTTTTGTACAACAAACTTGTTTTCAACTTCAACTAGAAGACCAATCACTATAGAGAGTGAAGAGGTCAAGCATGCTACATCTTCGGCCGCATCATCACTTCCCATCAGGTGAGATAGCTGACTGCTATATCACCTGATGCTTGCCTTAACATACTCTATTTATGTTCGTACAGAAATATGATATAAATAATATATTCTGAGATATTTATGTACCTTATATCTTTTCGCTTCGCCGAAGTCGGGTAAAGAAAAAATTTAAAATTTTCTTTCAAAAATATTTTTGGGGCTATGAAGTATGAAAATTTGTTTCGGGGCTAACAGTAATTAAACAGATTTGTAACAACTAAAAAAAGACAGGCTTTTAAAACCCTTTAAACTAACAAGTACATTGAACGAATATTGATTAAAATATATTTCCAATATCAGATTTCAAACCTCGCCTTTACCACGAGAAAATCCACTCCGTGGCTCACGTATACGTGTCGACTCTTGACGTGGTACGGGTGGTGGACCGCTGTCACGGACTCTTGGTGCTGATGATGCTGGGTTCCTTCCTGCTGCACTTAGTCTTTACGCTCTACTACTTCATTACTACCCTGTGTACGTATTAATTAGCTACTGGCAGCCTATAGAGTTTGGTATTATTTTGGGTTCTTTTTTTATTTGTCGCAAAAAGTTTTCTCCTCAAAGAATATTTGTGTTTCTGGTTTTGATTGTGGTTGCGTGCGATGTGAATGTTTCAAGCAACCGAGACATAAGTCATTGGAATTAGTGTAGAGACGTGAGTGTGAAAGCATTTTTGTTTATTACGTTTTAATTATTTTTTATTCATTAATAGTCTATGTCTATAAAAGTAAAACGTTTTACATAATATGGCCTCATGATAATGCAGCCTCGACCGGGATATAGTTTGTTTCCTTCATCGTTACGAAACTCCTTTCTTTTCTCCTTATTTTCTTTGCAGTAGAAGAGCAGTCCGGCAGTTCGACAATGTCCATAGTGGGCGTGGTGGAGCAGCTGATCTGGTGCATATACCATGCAGCCAACCTAGTGATGCTCATCGAACCGAGCCATGCTAGCCATGCTGAGGTATTTGAAACATTTATTTTCTGCATGAACTGATCATTGGCTTAGTTGGGTGAGCGTTCAGCTTCTAAGCAAGTGGCATGGGGTTCCATTCCAGGCGGGAACACAAGTTTTCTCCAAAGAAAATCTTTATTTCTGGTTCTGGTTGTAATTGCGTGTGATGTGAATGTTTCCGGTACCCACGACGCAAGTCTTCGAACTTGGTATGGGGCTGTGAGTGTGAAAGCGTTTATATTTTTTTCTATGCCAGATAAGTAACCATTAGGCCACTTATAAGGCATCTTACCGGATGGAAGGAGGCAAATCCCCCTAGTTTCCACTTTGAGTCTGCCTTCTCCACCATGGGTGCCGGGTTCGATAAACAAATTTTCTACGCAAGGGAAATTAGTGTTTAAGGTTTTAGTTGTGTGTGTAACGCGAATATTTCCGGCATCCGAAATACAGTATTTGAACTTGTGGGCTGTAAGTTTTAAACAAAATCAAACGGTGCAACAAGAAACAAATGTTGCTTGTTGTTTTGTTTCTAGAAGTATAATGAGAGCCAACTCAAGCACCACCCGGCCAGCTGATAAAACATCACATTGGACAGCAGTACGCTGCTATATACGGGCCAATTGCCTATATTAGCTCGATCCTCTGCTTCTCTCATGCTTCTGCCAGCCACCTTCCGAAGATCGTCGCTTCACCGGGCCTGAGGGCGTCTAGTGCTACGTTTGCCAATTCGCAATCTCCACTCAAGAACACGTTTGCCAACGGTTATCGGTTATCCGGCTAATATGGCCATCCATAGCCACATCAGCTTACTAATTTGCTGTGCTATGTCAACTGCTTTGGTTCTCTGTTAGATATCCTCGCTCCGGATTCGATCCTTCAGAGAAACTCCGAGCATAGCCCTTTCCATAACTCGCTGAGCGATTTTATATTTGTGGACCAGCCCACTGTGAGTGTCCACGTTTCGGCACCGTATGTCATGACAAGCCAGACGCACTGATTGAAGACTTTCGTCTTTAGGCTCTGTGGAATAGGCAACGAGAATACTCATATCTACAGCAAAGACCTAAGTTACCTACAAGGCCTCAAGCTTTTTAGTAATTTAAGCTTATTTTTTAGTAGGATTATTTAATTATATTAATAAGTATATGTGTGTTTATATGTATAGAGAGTGCATGTAGAATGATTATTGCTGCACCACCGATCACTTTCTCCCATCCTTAGGTTGATAAAGCCGCCGATTGTACTGTTATGTTTTTACTACATATTTTCTATAATACAAACTTATTTTTCTTGGTGTTCAATAAAGATTATATATATTGTGTGTTTCAATGTTATATGGCTTAAAACACGAAAATTTCGACTTACTTCGTAGTCGAGTGTTTTAAGCCGAATATAACATTGAAACATAATGTGTAATACTCACGATAGTTTTAACATTGAAATATATATTTTGTATTGTATTTCAAGTGCCCACTACCAATGTGTAGCGTTCCTATCATACTTTTGGCATTGTATTGAAGAGATTATTCAGCCAATTGGCAGAAGAATTTTTCAGATCAATTGATGAAAAATGAGTTAAAGTTGGTATGTTTACTTTGATTTACATAATGACTACATAATATCTAAACAGATGGAAACGACTCGTGAGCTGGTGAGTCAACTGATGCACTGCACGTACTCAATCTACGACCCAGTGGCGATGGAGCTGGAGCTGTTCTCACGGCACCTGATGCTGAACCAGGTCTCCTACTCGCCTATGAAGGTCACCACGCTGACGAGGTCTGTGGTGGTCGCGGTATGTATAAGTGACAATAGTTATGTCAATGAGAGGTGAATTGTGTGAAGTTTTCTCCCCAAGGAAAATTTGTGTTTCTGGTTCTGATTGTGATTGTTTGTGTGATGTGAATGTTTCCGGCACCCACAACTCAAGTCATCGAACTTAGTGTGGGCCTGTGAGTGTGAAAGCGTTTCTGTCTAACTATATCGATTGGGTTCAATAATTCATTCGCTGGCTCGTTTTATGAAATTGCCTAAAGCACGAAACTTACTGTCGATATCAAGAAACTTAGTTGAGTTGCTAGATCAAAAGTTTACTATAGATCTTACAAACGATGCTAAAGATATGTATTTTAATTGTACAATGACTTCATATTTTTCAGATCCTAGGAAGCATAACCACGTATCTAGTAGTACTCGTTGATACGAGTATATAAGGCACTTTATGGGCGATAGAGCACGCATTGACATCCTGCTTGGGGTGTATTGAGAATGATATAAAGCACAAAATTACGTAACATCGTCCTCTTGAATAACTACCATGCTCTGCACTATCACGCACTAATATAAAAAATGGTGTGTCAGATATTTAATTCGTCGAATTTCTTGCGTAGGTAATATCAAATATATATCACTTTCTTAGCACAATGTTATTGATTTTTGCTGTATAGATTATTTCGGATTTTATCTTGCAAAATAAATAATATGCCAATAAACATTTTCGTTTTTTATTTCGGCATCTATTGGAAGTCAAATATCTGGATTTTTTAAGCTGGATAGACAACATTTGGCAACCATCTCCCTCATCACCCGATGGAAATTGAAGATGTAACATGCCTGCCTAAAATATAACTATGCACTCTTGATGCCCAGATTACACCGTTCAGGAAACAAACACGCGGGCAATAAGTAGAGTTTGACTGCAACATAATAATATACATTCCTTTGCACGCCATATAATATTGTTCGAAACTTAAACTTATTACTTGCAATTTTTGTTAAAGATATTTCTGATTGTAATTTTAATTCCCATCTATTATGCTTCGCTGACGATATGAAAATATTTATCTCCATTAATTCTCCTCATGATGTCATAAAACTTTCAGATGACTTAAATCGTCTGGATTAATATTGCTTAACAAATAAACTAGACCTGATACCGTATTTGAGCTAAACGGCTGTTGAGCAGTGATTTTTCCATCGAAAATCGAACCCCAACTAAACAAACGAAAATTTGAAACCTACTAGTTCCAACCAAATGCTTCCGATACCAGATATTTGCGAAATGTGATAAAATGAATTCGCCCTTTCACAATTTTTTCCTTCATGGCTTTTTGTCCTTTACTGGGCACCATACTCATTTTAATATGGTGCCCATAAGAAGCGGAAAATTAAAGCACTTCCAACGATAGCATTTTTTAAATTATATTAACTATTTTAAAAGTTATGAGGGAACAGATGAAGAAACATATATACATACCTAAATACATATACTGGTTAAAAAAATAACCCTCCTTTTTTTGCCCTGTATTAGGGTAAAAAGTATGTCATATTTCAAGCCCTAAACCTTTTAATAAATGAAGTTAAATATTATGATAACTGTTAAACAAACATCAAACGCTTGTTCACAAACATTTGTCCTCGATCACAATAAAACTCGTCCATCATAAAAATCAAACACAAATGAGGATAAGACAGTATGAAAATAGTGTCAAGTCACTATCAGCACAGACCAAAGGTAAGGTCACTGGAAAGATTAATCTTTTATATTAAATTATTTCGATTTTAACACCGTAAAACGATATGTCAGAGCTCTTGAAGAAGGTGAATTCTTAATTGGTAAGTAGATACAAAGAAACACTGTAGATATACTAATTAAAATTTCAAACCTTTCGATAATTTAATTGAGCGTGAGTTGATTGAATTTCATTTTCAATCCTGGATGAAACTGTTACTTCATTAGGGAGATATAGATCTTTTGCAGACAGATAGAGGACACAAGTCATCGAACTTATTGTGGGGCTTTGAGTGTGAAAGCATACATGGAGGACTAAAATAGTGACACGATTTTAAAGTCTTTATTGGAATAATAATTAAGGTTGTAATTTTGCGAACCTGGCAGTAGAGTCATTAACTTTCATTAGTGCCTCTTTGGTGCCCATGTGAATAGACGATTTTGAATTTTTAATACATATAGTCAAAACGTGGTTTGTGTCTGAGATTAAGTTCATTAAAGCCTGAACTTGACAGGAGAGAACAGGAGAGCATAATTTGTTTTATGTTTTTTGATGTCGAACCACATCCAGGTTGGATATATCTTGATAAATTATTATTACAGTGTACCTTTTGACTTACAGTCATATTTATTGAAAACTAGCTGACCCGACAGACGTTGTCCTTATTTAGCACCTTCATCAAACGCGCGAAGTAGACCAGGTAATCTAGCTGACCCGACGTTGCCCTGTCTTAGCAAATTCATCAAACGCGGGGAGTAAAAATAATCGTTAAGTTTTCTGAAAATTTCCAATTTCTACGCAAATTTTCTTAATTGTTCTTTCCGAAAGAAACTTCTAGTAAATATTAGAAAATTAAAACAAAACATGAATTAAATCTGTAAAGTCAAGCCGTCGTTACGCCAATGAAGCTAAATAGAGATTATTTATTTTTATATAAATAGAAACTTTGAATCTCGTTCCAAATCATTTGGCCATGGTTAAAAAAGTCACCATGGACGATGGTACTGAGTGCTTCGTGTCAGGATGTCTGGGCAAGGTCCTGCGGCTGGCGAGGTTTGTTGGTGTTGCCCCGCTCAATTTCGAGAAGAAGAATACTGGATGGAGGGTCCGTCTGTCTCGGAATTGGAGTATCTATGGAAACCTTTATATCTCTATCATTGGTAAGTAAATTAACAAAAGTATATACAGAAAAAATACTTACTTCGTATAAAAAATCTAAAATCAACGCTATATAAAATTCGCAGTAAGTATAATAAACTGCTGCTGATATATACCGTCATTAAAAGTAGTGTACAAACCTACAAAAAAAAAAAAATGAAAATAAAATCTTAGATGTGAAAAAACATTTTTATTTTAGCTTTTTATTATTTTTTTATTCTGCTTAGTTGTCGATTCTAAACCACCCCTGCAGGATTGTGCACTATTTATCAATGACAGTATATATAGTAGCTGTCAATGTTCTTAGCGTTTTGGCTTCTGTATTGGCTGGTATTCTATTCGTATGAAATGTCTACCAAAAGTTTTAAATCTCCGATGGGTCATATTAATATTATTTTGGTTGTGTTCTTGATCACTATTGTTGATGTTTATTTCTCAAATATCCAACATGCACAAACATACATGCACTTGTTGGGATTCTGCCTCTACTGACTTTAGACACTGCTCCAAACTTTTTGATTCCGAAAATGAGGGTGTGACGTAAATGTGTCTAGTATGTGTAATTACTATAATTTTATTATCGGAACTTGAGTAGGTATCCTATGACTTAACTTACATATTTCTATATAATATATGCAAAGCTGGAACTACTCAGCACGCCCAGATGCAAAGATTGATTAGTGTGTGAACTCCGTCAGGAGAACTTTTAATTAAGAGCCATTTCGCAAAATGTCAGGCGCTCGCGCCGTAATGTACGGCGCTTGCATTTACATCGCTATTTATAGGAGTTTCAAGTGATGATAAATATTATTTTGTGAGTAATGTAATAATTGTTTTTTTACTTTTGATTTAGATTCAATAAAGACCAAAGTCACATAAACACATTTGGGTTTGGGTCAACAAGATTTGGGTCAGGAATGTAATTATTTTAAATAAAAAATTGAAGTGAAATATGGATTTTATTTTGTTTTTTTATTAATCAACGTGAATAAAAATTAAAATTCAGCTACATTGGCCTCGATTCTGATGTACACTCACTAAAGTTTTACTCACTTTCGTTTTTTCTTTAAACTATCCCTATCTCTTACAAAATAGAAACACAAGACATAGATAGCATACATTTTAGAGCTGTCAAGCTAGTTTATCATTTAAAATATGAACAGTAGAAAGGCGCGTGTTTTTAGTCAACACCAATAACATACTCGACTAAGCTTGCGTAGACATCTAAGTTCTGACTAACTTGACAGCACAGCAGTATGCTATCTCTGTCTTGTGTTCCTATTTTGTAAATGACAGGAATAGTTTAAATTTAATTTAGTGTGTGACACATCGAGATAGGAAACAAACCTACGGTTTGTAAAAGGAGGGACGACTCCGCCGAAAGTCTGTGTCCTAGTGAGAGGTCACAAAGAACCTCTGTGTCCCTTTTCTTTAGGGTAACCCTGATTTTGAGATTTGTGGGATAACCTTTTAAGCCATTGGAATTATGTTCTACTTGAATTATATTTAACTGTGTAATCATGCTACAATATGATATTTAATAAAAATATTATTATGTCATTCATAAAGATAAACTAAAATATACTGTATGCGTGATTAAAATCCACACTGATGTTTCAAAATGCATTTAAATTTAATTAACATTATATATATTTACTTGTATCTATCCGCGGCTTCGTCCGCTTATCCGACTATAAGAGCAGGTTCGATATTTTTCAAAATGGCGGAGATATGTGCTGTAAAATTGTTGTAATAAGCTTCTAGATACATTTACAACCCATCTTTAAATTTGTATCCTAGAATAAAGATAATCCATAAATCGATGACAGATATTATTACTACATTGATATGTCAGAATCTTGGTAAATATTATTATTACATACTTATATCAAATTAATTTATTCATCCGAAAACGCCTGAATTAATTTTGATAAATTTGGAATGTACGTAGCTTATGCCTAGGATTAACAAATAGGCTGTTATTTAACTATATAAACGCAGACAAAGCTGCGGGGCGGCACGGCTTGATCATCAATATATCCATAAAAAATCCAATGAAGGTAAACCCTAACTTTTATGACACCTAACTGACACAAATTGTTGTGTACAAATTATTGTCGTAGAGTGTGACCCAATGCAAATTTAAAAATTACTAAATTCTTCAAGCCAATCAACTCATCTTCAAGCAAACATTTTGGCCTATATTAGTTATATAAGAAAAATATAACAACGTTATAAATTATCAATAGGAAATAAGCATACAATTTACACACAGGTCAAGTATTTTTTTTTAATCTTTATTTTTATAAAATTACACCCATAATATGATTTTCTTCTTTAATTGCTTTTTATTAGGAGTTTTAATAAATAAAATGGAAGGGAATTTCAAAATAGCAAAACGCTCGCTATTGGTTAAGCTGATCGTGACTAAATTACACATTTTTGAGGTCACTGATTGGTCAACTTTCCTTTAATTCTATTTGTTTTTTTCAAAATCGCTGTGTTTAAATTTGCTAATATTTTTTTCTCCGCTATACGGAGTCAATTTGAACTGACTCCAACTTTCCGAAATGTATCCCTACCAGTAACTGACCATCTCGAGTTATTCGGTTTGACTCTAACTTCAAAGCTCAATTTTGGTACTTCCATCCAGTCAAAAACCCAACTACCTGCAAAAAAGCTGGGAATCCTTGCAAAGGTGAGACGATACTTCACACCGGGACAGTTGCTCAATTTGTATCAAGCACAAGTCCGATCATGTATGGAGTACTGTTCTCATCTTTGGGACGGTTCAGCTAAGTACTAGCTTGAGACTCTTGACACCATTGAGTGGAGACCCAAGAGACACATTGGTAGCGAGCAGCTAACTAATTCAAAGTTTCAGAGCTTGGGTCATCGCCGCGCCCCGCATGGTAGCTAGTCTCTCGGTTTTTATCGGATACATTTTAGTGAGTATGCTAAGGAACTGCACGATCTAGTTCCCCCATCCCCGTTCTATCGTCGGACAAGCAGACAAACTGCTAAGCGACACCGCTATATGGTGGACATTCCACAAATGCGCACTAAGCGTTTTGCCTCTACATTCATTGTGCGAACCGCAAATGAATAGAACTCCTTACCTGAGTCGGTGTTTCCTGATAAGTACAATATGGGAGTCTTCAAGTCGCGAGTGAATAGGTATCTTCTAGGCAAGCTTGCTCCATCGTCGATCACATCGTCGCTTACCATCAGGTGAGATAGTGGTCAAAAGTTTGCCTACTTGAATAAAAAAAAAACCTGATTGCATTTCCCAATGCCTATTTATTTCGATATGAGATGTATTGTTATGAAGGAAAATTTTCTTTCCGGCAATGTATTAACGGCAACAATCGAAAATGTATGCATATTCCATATTTACAAACGTATTCATTAATATAATCATAATTGAACATCAAGAAGGAACAAACTACAAACACACTCACAAACTTTTGCCTTGATAATATTAGTAGGAAGTATGATAGTAGGATAACTTTATTTTATTTTTACAAAATATGTTTATAAATGGCGGATGTAGTTGTGTAGCTTGGCTTGTATGTATACCCATATAACAAAAATAATATCATAAAACCTAATACTATTAGGAAAAAAAACGGTTTATTGAGAATAGTTTGATAGTAGGTAGGGCATTTAGAAACATACTCTGTAAGGTTTCGATTAAACAAATAATTACGACAGATACGATCTTATTATTGCTACAGACTACAATTTCTACCACTTGGAAACTTTTTTAGAACTAGTCGCTCTGTGCGAGAGGGACACAGGGGTCTTTTCGTACCTTTCACCCGATTTCGTCGGGACCGCAACCACGATTGGATCTTTATGCAATTGATAAAACGATTTGACATTGTAAATACGCTCTAAGTAAGTTGTGATAAGATTTGATGCATGTTTGATATTCGGCACTGTAAGTTTGTCAGTTATCCATCCTATTACTTTAGCTACAACATCCTTGGTGTGACATCAAAATCGAGACCATTATGTGACAATACTATTACGTGTCTGATATTTAGGCATATTTAACTAATCGATTAAATTAATTTTAATCAATGTATAAAGAGCTTAAATTGTACTCTATTATCGTTTTTAGTAAAACTAAGTTGTACCTAAAGATTAAAAATTATAAAATAATTAGAGATATTTTAAAAAATCTGTTACATTATGTGACAATTCCAAAGATCGATCTTTATTTAACAAATATAAAACAGTATGAAATCTTTTCCCAAGATAGTAAATTAGGCGCTCAAAATCTTCGATTATTCACTGAACGCGCGAAATGGCTCATTTTGATGTCAATTTGATTACAAAACTCACTTCCCAAATTCTAATCGGTCCGTGTATCAAGCTAGCTTAACTTACAATTTTCTTTTTCCAGGTTTATTAGCCTTGAGTGGTTTGGTAGCTGACTTTTGTGTAGAACAGAGCAAGCCAGGTAACATGCATAACAAAAGGCGCCGAATTATATGGCACGTTGAGTTTTTATTCACAATCATGATCGCGGTTACCGCTGTTTTTGGAGCTCCGGGGCGCATGCGGTCAATTATAGCTTGTTTGGATCATACAGAGAAGGTAGATAACTGAAAACTGTATACCATGGAAGTAAGAAGTACTCGTAGTGCGTCCCGCTTCCATGCTATATATTGTAGTTTAACCGAAATCTCCGTATATATATCTCATGAGAGAGATATATATACAGAGATTTCGGTTAAACTAACCAGTATTCATTGAAACTTATTGACACTTAAAAATTATAACACAAGAACATTACAATTACTTATAATGAACCTTAAGTATGTGCGTGGCGAGGCGGGAAGGCAATGAGGATTGAGAACCAAACCTCCGTCCGCCGTCATCGCTCACGCTTCTCCCTCCGCCTTGCCACGTATTCCTAAGGCGCGGTACGGCGGTTTTGGTTATTTAATATAATATATATTTTGAAATATTTGTACAAGAAGTCCAATAAGGCTTAAAAGATGAGAAAATATAAAGAAACTAGTTGACCCGGCGAACTTCATACCGCCAATTGTCTGTGGTCAAATATTCAGAAACATCTCCTGTTTGACAGGTACGAACAGTTTGTATGGGAAAATAAAATACTACTTTTTACTAATTTTATTGCAATTTCTTTATATTTTCTCACCTTTTAAACCTTCCCTGAACTTCCACAAATATTTCAAGATCAAAATTTGTTAAATCGGTCCAGCCATTCTCGAGTTTTAGCGAGACTAACGAACAGCAATTCATTTTTATATATAAGAAAGATTGCAAGAAAGGCAGTAAAAACAACTGTTTTAATTTCCCATACTAACCGTTCGTACCTGTCAATGGTTAGACACAACATTAATTTTTGAACGCACTACAAATATTTGACCACAAACCCGTCTACGCCACAAACAAATGTATTGTCAGCTATCGGTTGGCGGTACAAAGTTCGCCGGATCAGCTAGTATAATATAAAAAACAATAATTTATTATACTTATTGATTTTACAGATACACAGAGAGTTTAAAGTCTGCAAGCTCCTGATATCAGAGCGCGATGAGCAAAGGAAGTTTTGTTTTGTCATCATTTGGGCTATCGTCACTGTTACCCTCGCATGCATTGACTGCGGACTGCTCATCTCTACAAATTTTATTGATGAGATTGGCGCCGAAAGTAATTATTTTACTAATTTCCGGTGGTTGTAGCCAGCTAGGATAACATCGTATAAAGCTTGCCTAGCTAGTTACACTTTTAAATGATGCAAATCAACGTCTCACAAGAACTGCGACCGCGCGTTCTACACACTTTCAATTGTGTGCGTCCCCTGTGGGACGTAATTTCTAGAATTACACTGATATTAATGACTTAATAAATATAAATAATCTATATAAATAAACAAACACGACTGAAAACAACGAGTCAAATATATTCTAACTAGCCGTGACCCGTGGCTTCGCCCGCGTTAATTAAGTTAAAATGAAGCCTATGTGTTAATCCTGAGTATAAGCTATGAACGTTAGAAATTTCACCCAAATTTGTTTATCCGTTGCAGCATGAAGAGAAAAAAAACATACGAAAGTTTGTGTATAAGTTTGTTCATGTGTCAAACTTTCAGATTCCTGATATGAGTGTGATTGTAATATAGTTAACTACGCGTTACAGTAATAACTTTTAATTTACTGAAATGACTTATTAATAAATTACTTTTAATTTTACTACTCAGATACAATTTTCTTCACTTTAACTTCATAAATAAATATCTGTCGACATGAACGTTGATCCCCCATAGCACCACCTTAATGCACCCCTGGCAAAAAAATATTGGTAACTTATTTTTTATTATTAAATGAACTACTCAAGTACCAATTTTCATCGCTATAAGTTCACAAACAAAGAACTTTCATACATACGTTTTCATCCTATTTAACTGTTAGGGGGTAGAATTTCCAAAAATCCTTTTTTAGTACACCTCTACGTACTAAGACAAATGTACCCTCCAAACTTCAAGTCTCTACGATCAGCGGCTTAGGCTATGCGTTGTCTCAGTCAATCAGTCAGTCAGTCAGTGAATCAGTATGTCAGGACAAAGATATCTAAGCGCCAGGACGACTTAAGACATAAAAAATCTATCCGGTACCGGTTCAAATCGTTCTAATAATGAGCCCCGGCTGATTTTTAATTATTTTTTTATATTACACATAATGAGTCTTATTATTTTTCGTCAATAAGACGGATTATGCGACTATATGGGAACATTGTCATAGCTTAATTACAAGTACCTATTGAATATAAAGTGATAATTGTATTCTCAATTGTGGCTAACTAAAATACTCAATCGTTATAGATCCTATCCGAAATGATAAAATAATAAAGATAATTTTCAAATACTCATTCAATGATGACTGACCAACTTGTCAGGTTGACAAACTTTTTTTTATATTTTTCACAATATGGCGTCTGGTCGCCATATTAGATTTTCATTACCATCTTGTGTTTGCTGACACTCGCACAATTAAGACAAAACAATTGACGTAAGAGTTAACAAAAAATTTATCGATTATCATAATCGGCCTACGCGTTTGGTCTGGATCTCCTATCTCGATGCCTAAGACTTACATTAAGGTGATATTATTTAGACAACATCTGCCTGTACAATTGTTGTATAATTTGTTTTAGGATGGATCAACGTGTTGTTTATGTCTATCTACTTCTGCAGTTGGACCAATAAGGTGCAGATAATGCTATTTGCCTTAACAACTGTACACGTCGCCCACAGCTTCAAAGCAGTCAACGATAGTTTGTTGCATATATATAATGGTATGGTATATTATCAATTAAGAAATAATAGATAAGTGAGCTTAGTAAGATAAGTAACATTAGTAAGCCTATCGATTATAGATGACCTATGTGCTACCATTTCTACCTATACCATGAAAATGTGTACCTAATACAAACAGAAGCGCGTAGAAGAGCGCACGCCTTCTGCCGCCTTGGTCCCGGCACCGGGGCCGATGGTAAAATTTGTTTCATTGTGCGTTACATGCTACCGGGGTCGTTGGTATAACTTTTACCATCGATCCGGGTTTAATGACATCATTTCATTAATTAAGACAATTATCAATAATTTTTTTTACGATATGTTATTAGAAACTATGTTTTTCAGATATCGTTCCACCTGGAATTAAATACGACATAAAAATGCGTCCTTTGATAGCGCCTTTTCAATTAAGCCCGCGAACAAAAAAACATAAATTATTCAAAAACGACGCTCAAGCAATTGCAAGATCGGAAATTAATACAGGTAAGAACAGCTTCACTTGACTGTTACTGCCCGTTTTCTATCTATCTATAAGCAAAATCTTATCATAATATGGTGAAACAGAAACAGAAATAGCACCGAGCAGGAATCTCTTGCTCTGTGGATGAAATTCATAAAAACATATTTTTACGTGATTTATTCACCTATTATTATAGTGCAATTATATTATTTTAATGTAGAGTTATCAATTATATAGTTTACATTTCCAAGCATTCGGTTCTTTTGCCAGTTTCTACTAGCAAGAAAAAGAGCTGATGGGATATGTTTACAGGAGAGTTTTGAGGAGAGGAGGGATAAGTTTACACTAGTGGACATCTACTAGAAAACTTAAGTGCGTATACGACGCGTTATGGATTGTTAAAACTTGTTATATGTTAAATAGATAGTGATGATGTGGCCGAAGAAAGCTTAGGTACGGTAACTTACTTGTCTGAACGATACCAACCTATTCACTCTACTACTTGAAGACTCCCAGAGTATACCGTTGTACCAGCTTATTGACAACAGAGCCCTAGCTCAATCTATAAAGATACAAGACGTAAATATAAGAGACAAAAAATGTGTAAACACTCGACTACGTTGTGAAAACTCTCGACTGGGATAAAAAAGGCAATAATATCAATGGTGTAAACATCGCACCTTCGTTGCGTAGTCGACTTGAAACTGTTCAAAAAATCGTATAAATCTTGAAATATTTTTATTAGCAGATAGCCCAATACATCATCAGCACGACGAGACGATTCACTCCGTGGCTCAAGTATACCTGTCTTCTTGTGACATGGTGCGGGAGGTGGACCGCTGCCACGGACTCCTGTTGCTGATGATGCTGATGTCCCTCCTGCTTCAATTAGTGGTGTCAACCTACAACCTCATTCATCAAATGTGTATGTGAATTATTAAATTACAGTGAAATTACAGGGATTAAAGAGATTTAACATGTAATGACTCAGGGCGCTCTCTCTAAGATAAAATGTATGACGCCTAAGGGACAATTACATAAAAGCGGCCAGGGCATGCGGCCTTAGGGCGGGCGCGCGCCCGCGACTCTTCCCCCCGCGCGGCTGACGTTTTGTACAGGTTCTTTTTCGTTTTGTACAGGCGCACGCCCTGTATTTATCTAGAAGTTCCGCGCGAGATGCGCGCCTTGTACTCGCTCCCTGTACGCGCGCCTCTTGCGCTATGTTTATCAAGTCCCTAAGGAAATATAAACGTTTATACAAATACACACTCATAAATATAGTGATAAATTTAGAAAGGAAAAATTATCGCTTGAGGCGGGATTTGAACCCGCGGCCATAGGGTCTCATGCCCTATTGCCCTAACCGCTGAGCTACTCAAGCTCCGCCTGAAGCGACGAAATTAACCTTTCCTTACGTCCTGACGTCACACGTCCCCGTAAGACGTTAATAATAATTAACGTCTTACGGGGACGTGTGACGTCATCTACCGATACAGTTTATAGAAACTACTACGGCCAACGAGTCTAACATTGCAGTTAGCTCAACGTTGTGTTGATAACGTCTACCCAAATCAATTCATTTTATTTATATAGCATTAGCCATGCTAGGCAGAACTATAGTGATAAATTTAGAAAGGAAAAATTATCGCTTGAGGCGGGATTTGAACCTGCGGCCATAGGGTCTCATGCCCTATTGCTCTAACCACTGAGCTACTCAAGCCCCGCCTGAAGCGACGAAATTAACCTTTCCTTATTATTAACGTCTTACGGGGACGTGTGACGTCATCTACCGAAACAGTTTATAGAAAAAAAAAACACACTCATTTATTGTAAGTTCGAGAACCTGTATCGAAAAAAAAAAACAACGGGTTGCACTCAGAGTGCCGACAGAAGTGAAAACTTGAACATTAACGTTGTAAACAGCAGGAGCAGGCATACATTTTCGCCGCGCAGTAGAAATGAGGGGGAGATTACTTTCTCTCCTTCGTGTTACGAATTTTCCATCTTACGAATTTTCTAACAGTCCTGACGCGAGTTTAACATTTTTTACCCATCCCAAAAAAGTGCACAAAGCCGCTAAAGAAGTTTTCACTTCAAAAATAAAACTGTTGGCCTTACGAACTAGAAGACGTTGGATATGGCAAAAACAGTTGTTTTATACATATAGATTATGGTTATCGGAATAGTACAAAGCTGGAACAAGTCAACCAGATAGTCTTATAAAATTAGAGAAGATTAGAGATTTTTTTATAAAGTGTGTGTGTGTAGCTTACTGTTATGACGAATCATCACACTTGTCACTTATAAAATTTGTTTAATTCTACCATTACATATATGTTTAAATTATTTAGTCTTATTCCGACCTTTATTAGACATTAGCATAGCAGTAGCCAACACTAGGAGGCCATTTGTTACATTGACATCATAGATTATCGTTAGACGTGTCCAAAAATTTGACGGATTTAACTAAAAAGTATTAATCTTACATTATTTGTTGGAAATAGTTTAGTATAAGAGTTATATACCACCATTGGTAAGGAGTGCAAAATCCTGCAGGGGAGGTTTAGAAACGATATAAGAAAAAAATATGTCAAAGAATTTTTTTTCCTTACTGGTAAGTAAACTGTGGCGCAGACAGTTTAGTTGTAACTTTCAAGTAAACTATGGCAACTCTTAAACAGCTGCTACAATAATAAAAGCTGTGACTGCTACGAGTGCTACTTAGGAATCATTGAACTTTCATATGACGAGAGGTCACGACAGGTGTACATGAATTACGAGAATGGTAGGTACTTACCCGCTCCTAATAAATTTTACAGCTACACAAATGTATTCATTGGCAATGTTTATATCGACTACTTTTACTTTACAGTTCCTACTAGTCAGCGTCACAGTTTACTTAGAAAGAAAATATTATTTTTTAATATAAAAATATATATTTTTATTCTGCTCAGTAGACGGTTCTAAACCACCCCTTGCAGGATTGTGCACTACTTACCAATGGCGGTATATATAGGTAATTAGGTATCTATAGACTAGGGGATGGATGAGTATGAGCAAACTATGACTGATGTAATGGAATGTAATAACTTAGATTCTCATTCGAAGGTTTCCATGAAATATATTTAATAATAAATTAATTTATCTCCGCAGTAGACAACAACGTGTCGATAATTGTGTCGTTACAACTGGGGAACATAGCGGTTCAGATATTCTGGTGCATCTATCATACGGCCTGCTTGATGATAATAATCGAACCGTCTCATATTACTATTATGGAGGTACATATTCTTTATAAAAAAATCATTCGCCAAAATAAAAAGTATTCCAGAAGTTATCAAGCTCAAGGTTAAACATAAACGCTTTCACACTCACAGCTCCACACTAATTTCGATGACTTTTGTTGTGGGTCCCGGAAACATTCAAACACAACAAGAACAAGAAACACAAATTTTCCTTGGGGAGAAAACTTTTATTTCCGCCGGGAATTAAACCCGAGGCCACTAACAGGCAGTTCGAACTGTGCCATCATTCACCTCGACCACATCATCATTTACCATCAAAAAATTGGTTGTAGTAGGTAGTACAAGTGTTGACAAAGGTGCACTCGGAGAGCCTGCAGAGCCTGAGAGCACCTCCCCGAGGACGGGCATCTGACATACCCGAAACTAGTCGGAAAATTCGACCAAACCACCGCGAGCCTCATCTGGTTAGCAAGCAAATATAAACGGTTCCACAATTACAGCCCCACTCTAAGTTCAAAGACCTGTGAGTGTCGAAAACATTTTCATCATTCACCCAGAACCAGAAACAAAAATTTCCCTTGGCGATAGAACTTGTGTAGAAGATAGACGCTCAACCAACTGTACCAGCTGAAAGTTCTATTATGATAAATGAATACAGATGGAGATGACTCGAGAGATGGTGAGCCGCCTCATGTACTGCGCGCACTCCGTGTATGAGCCGCTGGCGGTGGAGCTGGCGCTGTTCTCAAGGCACCTGATGCTAAACCAGGTCTCCTACTCGCCCATGAAGGTCACGACGCTGACGAGGTCTCTGATAGTCACGGTGAGGTTTTAGCAGTAGTCACAGATGGGACATAAAACGCTAAGGGACATGATATACAAAGCACCCGAGGCGTACGCCTCGAGCGCGCCCGTGACTCCTCCCCCCGCGCTGCCGTTTCGTATACTGCAGTCATTAGGTAAAAAGACGTATCTGCATTTATGTCAAAATTTAGTTATATACACCATCGGAATCAGGAAAAATAAACGCATCTACTATTCTTTTTTTATTTTAAAATATTTAAACTCAACCTACTAAATCTTGCTTTTAGTTTAGACGCATCTGCTACAAATCTTAACATATTATATAACATAGTAAAGACATTTTCGATGTATATCAATTTTGACTCAATATTGACATCTCTGATTGTATATCAATTTTGACTAAAATGTCAGTTGGCCTCGATTCTGATGTCGCACATTAAATTAAATTTAAACTATTCCTATTTTTTACAAAATAGGAACACAAGACAGAGATAGCATACATCTTAGTTGCTGTCAAGTTAGTCAGAACTTAGATATCTATGCAAGCTTAGTCGAGTATGTAATTGGTGTTGACTAAAACACGCGCCTTTCTGCTTCTGCTGTTCATATTTTAATTGATAAACTAGCATGACAGCGCTAAAATGTACGCTATCTCTGTCTTGTGTTTCTATTTTGTAAGAGACAGGGATAGTTTAAATTTAATTTAGTGAGTGTACATCAGAATCGAGGCCTGTCTTTATTCCTTATGACAGCAGGGTACAGGGCGCGCGCCTCAGTCGTGTCCATAGAGGAACTTTTTATACCGGAAAGTCGTGACCACGGTTTCTTTGTATCAAGTCCCTTAGAAAGAATTCTGAAATTAAGAATAACACCCATAAACACCCATAATTAAAAGCACAATTTTCCTTGGAAATAGAATAACTAGACGTTCGCGCCTTAAAGAAAAAATCTTTTGAGGTTGTAACTTTTTTTCAATAATAATTGTTTGATTTCTGTATTTGTAATTAAATTAAGGGTATAACCGATTTAGTACGTAAGTATCAGTTTTAAATGTGAAGCCGTTTTTGATGTATTATATATAATGAGAAAACCCACACGGACAGAAAAAAAAGTATTTTGCACGCCACTGACGTGTATGGGTGCCCCCTTTACCATTTTCATTTATATAATTTTATTTACAATTTCTGGCTTTGGGCCATACATTTACATATTCAGTGAGAATTTAAAGTTATTTGCTTGTTTGGTTTAAGAGGCATCTAGCGCTCTAACGGACGGACGGACGGACAAAGTACTGAACCACCCAAGTCAACTTAGAGATCAAATATTGATTAAATTTGGAATGAAAAATGGACGTGCTTCTGGTTCTGGACGTGATAATGTGTGTGATGTAAATATTACATACACGATACAAGTTTTTGAACTTAGAGTGGGGCTGTTAGTAAGAATGCGTTTGTTTGTTTGTATCATCATTCAAAATCAAAATCAAAATTGTTTATTCACATGGACTCGAAAGAGGAACTCTTGAAAGTTAATGACTCTACTGCCAGATTCGAAAAATTACAGTAATACCTTTGCATTGTAAAACTAGCCGTGATTGACCGTATTATATCGCCCAATCACGACTTGCTTTAGCATTTTTATTTTATGAAGGTAAATAAGCCACATGCACCGTCCATTGATTCACATCACCGTCAACTATAGTTAAAGTATAGTTGCTAAGCAAAGATTACCTACTATTTGTTACTATATCACGTAAATGTTACTGAAAAGGGGCGGATTTTAATGGGCGGAGAAATAATTGGAAATAAATAATAATGCCCGTTGGCTTAGTTGGGTAGCGTTCGCCTTCTAAGCAGGGGTATCGGGTTCGATTCCCGACGGGAACACAAGTTTTCTCCCCATGGAAAATTTGTTTTTCTGGTTCTGGTTGTGATTGTGTGTGTGATGTGAATGTTTCCGGCACCCACGACACAAGTCATCGAACTTAGTGTGGGGCTGTGAGTGTGAAAGCGTTTATGTTTATGTTTAATTAAGGACACAGACTTTTTGTTCTGATAACCGCGAGGTTTATAAACCTTTTGTTAAGGCTAGTAAAATTATAAAATATTAATTTTATATTTTTCAGATTTTTGGCAGTATCACAACATACGTAGCTGTCCTTATTGACCTTTAAAAATAAAGTGCGACTCGACCACGTGGTCGAGTATTTTGCGATCGAGTTAACAACCAACCCCTATCTACAGGTCAGGTGAAATCAAATAATTGGTGCACTGAGGTCACTACTGATGGATGATTTTATAGAGTTTAACTATTATTTATCATCATATTATTATTGATAGTGATATAATCTGAATCATGTTATTATTGATAGTGTTATAATCTGAATCATATTATTATTGATAGTGATATAATCTGAATCACGGTGGATAATTCAAAAATTTTATGCTTTCTGTGGCTTGTTAAAATACGCACTGCGTAGCAGCTTGTATTGTTTAAAAACAAATTGCGATTATACACTTAATTTTTTTTTTAAACTGTTGTAAGTGATTTATGTGAGGTGTTACAATAAAGTGTTGTGTATGTATTTTATGTGACAATTAAATACGCTTCGCTTTCGATTACACATTATATTGTGTTGTTATTTTCCCCTTTTTCGTAGATATAGAATCGGCGCCCTTGTTTCGAAGTAACAGTTTATTTTTTACATTATAACCAATGGTTGTAGAATAGTACCTTTTTTATTGTACATTCTAGAAAACTACCAGTGTGACCTCAACATAAGGAATAGACTTAATAATTTTAGGATAGAGAAAAAAAATGTTTATAAGCATATCGTAGAATGGCCTCCCGCGATACAGGCAAGCCCTAGTGCGGGGACCGTTAGTAACTAGGATACCTATGTTTGTAAAGTGTTTATTTGGAAAATAAACTATTTTGTATTTTATATAGACGCCGAACGCAGGTTGGCCGCAGTAAGCTTGCAATAAAAGCAATAATGATGTGTAGGTAGATGGGGATATTTCAGCGTAGCGTAGTCACACAAACATAGTGCAAACACAAGTTACGCCAAATAACGTGCCCTGATAATTCATACTCGTGCAACACAAAAGACCCCATGAAAGGAACAGATCATGCAGTAGCGACTACAAAGCACCGAAAAAAAAAACTTGAGAGGTGTCAAGGGACACCCGGTTGGAACGAAGTTCAATTTCCGTCTAGCCCCCTTTCGCAACGCGCGATAAGGAACTTTCGTTCCAAAAACTTGAGAGGTGTCAAGGGACACCCGGATAGAACGAAGTTCAATTTCCGTCTAGCGTCCTTTCGCAACGCGCGATAAGGAACTTTCGTTCCAAAATTAAAAGAAACATGCAAAAACCAACATCACGCGGTGTTCCGGTCAGTACTTGGATGGGTGACCGCCTGGGAACACCGCGTGATGTTGGTTTTTGCATGTTTCTTTTAATTTTGGAACGAAAGTTCCTTATCGCGCGTTGCAAATGGGGGCTAGACGGAAATTGAACTTCTCGGGTGTCCCTTGACACCTCTCAAGTTTTTTCATGTTATGTTATGTTAATCTTTGTTTGGCAGAAAATATAAATAATAAGACGTGTTATTCCGCAACATAAACTCTCTGCATTCTTAATTTCAACAAAATCAGTTTATTCGTTACGAAGATACGTGGTAACAAACATTAATTCATACACACACATTTGCGCATTTATAATATTAGTTGGATAATTATGGTTTCTATCTAGTGCACGTGTTATTAACAATCCTACTTCCTACTAATATTATAAACTACGACCCAGTTGGCGCAGTGGACAGGTGTCCGCCCTCTGCGCCGTGGGTCCTGGGTTCGATTCCCGGCAGGAGCACAAATTCCTTCCCAAGGGATATTTGTGCTTCTGGTTCTGGTGTAATGTGTGTGTGATGTGAATGTTTCCGGCACCCACGATACAAGTCTTTGAACTTAGTGTGGGGCTGTGAGTGTGAAAGCGTTTATAAAAAAAAAACCTAAAGTTTGTGAGTAAGTGTGCAAGTGTGTTAATGTGTAAGTATGATTGTTCCTTCTACACGCTGTAACGGCTGAACGGATTTCGATGAAATTTGGAATGCACAAAGCTTACCTAGGATTAACACATAGGCTACTTTTTAACTTGATAGTAGCGGGCGAGGCCGCGGGGCACGGCTAGTGATCTATAGATTCTTATCGTTATTATATTTTTTCTGATTTCCATACAATTAGTGTTCATTCAGTATCATATCCGACATTCATCTTAATGGTGCCTGTAATTATTCACCTACGAACCTGATATTATTGCAGGTGTAGCTCTTCTTACTGTAGAGACATGAACATGTGTTTCATTCAATCAGTACACAGGCATTTTGACGTTCCTTTCGACACCACAAGGTAAATATCAACTAGTAGAAACAATGATTTTACACTCACATCCCCGCACTAAGTACAAAGATAGTATGGCGGAATCCGGGGTTCAAGGGTCGGTTCTCTGCAATAAATACCGGTATGTTTGGATATGCAGATAAAAGCACGGTTGTAGAGAGTTACGTTTCCAAGGTAGGTACGAGCTAATGGAGCACAAATCCAGTCCCAAAGGGTTCTAAGGTCCCAAATGGTTGGGCGTCTAAACTTGTCCTTAGAGGCAGTCTCCGATTTGGGTTGATGCCTACCTGGTCAAGTTTAATGCCACCAAGACGCAGGTGTGTTTGTTATCCGCTAAACGGAGTTAATTTGAGCTGACTCCAAATTTCCTAAATGTATCCCTACCAGTAACTGACCATCTCGACTTACTCGGAATGACTTTAACTTCAAAGCTCAATTTTGGAACTAACATCGAGTCAATAACCTGCGAAAAAGCCGGGAATTCTTGGGAAGGTGAGACGGTACTTCACACCGGGACAGTTACTCAATCTGTATCAAGCACAAGTCCGTTCATGTATGGAGAACTCATCTTTGGGATGGTTCAGCTAAGAACCAGCTTGAGACTCTCGACACCGTTGAGCGTAGAGCTAAGAGACTCATTGGCAGTGAGCAGCTGACTAATGCAAAACTTCAGATCTTAGGACATCGCCGCATGGTAGCTAGTCTCTCGGTTTTTTATCGGACACATTTCGGAGAGTGTGCCAAGGAACTATACGATCTAGTTCCTCTATCCCCGTTCTATCATCGGACAAGCAGACAAACTGCTAATGGTCACAGCTATATGGTAGACATTCCACAAATGCGGACGAAGAGTTTTGCTTCCACATTCAATGTGCGAACCGCAAAGGAATGGAACTCCTTGTCTGAGTCAGTGTTTCCTGATAAGTACAATATGGGAGTCTACAAGTTGCGAGTGAATAGGTATCTTCTAGATAGTGGTCAAAAGCTTACCTATCTTGAAATAAATAAAATATAAAAAAATCGCGTATATTATTATTAAAACTATCGTGAGTCGTATTCATGTTGATTTAGTTCCGGTTGTACTCACGTTATTTTTGATTTAATCGAGAAACTCGACCGGTGTTCGAGCGATATAGACGCTCATCCTCGGGAGCATGCGCTGTAGCGGCAACGAGAGCTTGGCTCGTACGCGCCACGCTCGAACACCGGTCGAGTTTCTCGATTAAATCAAAAAATCGCGTATGCCGGAAATACTTAACATTACATAATTGCACCCAAGATGTGAAAACACATTTCCCTTGGGGAGAAAATTTCCCTTGGCGTGAATTTTTCTTTTGCAAATGGGAAAAAGATTTGTGTAGAAGACAGGCGTATTTTTTTTTATATGCATTACATGTACAGACTATATGACTAGACTCAGAAACTAAATATATTCCCCCTGTAATGTCAACGTACCAAATACGTCAACGAGCAATTAAGTAATTTAAAACACTCATTCATTAAATTGTGGACAATTCTACTAAATACAAGTTTCGACTTATTTTATCAGTTGTTATCAAAGATTTCCGACTATCTCACCTAAAGCTAAGTTTTAAAATTTCATACTTTTTAAATTGTATACTCACACGATACAATTTTTACGTCATTGAGAGACGAGCAAGTCGCTCGCCTGATGTTAAGCGTCATGCCTGCCCATTTACATTTCAGTGCCACCTAGAGTGTTGAACAGCAGGAGTTCGAATTACATAGGTGATATAAATACCATCATTAGTAAGTTGTGAACAATCCTGCAGATTCTAAACCGCCTCTTGCAGGATTGTGCACTAAGTACCATTGACGGTATATAATTCAAACTTCTGATGTTAAATCTCTATAGGCCAGACTATTACCACAGATCATTGTAATACTTACACATAAAACCACTTCACATAAAACCATTTCACATAATTATACTTACATTAATTTGTTTGCTTGATTGATTTTTTCGTAGCAAACTCCTTCATACTTAAGTTATTACTAAACAAGAAAGCAGTTACTTGATTTATTTACCGAGATAGACTCATTAAATGTCGATTATCGAAGAACTTCGTCAAATTCGAAGTATATTTCTAAAGGGTTTGAGCTTCGATAAAATATTTTTTTGATGCGGTAGACTTTGAAACTATACCATGGATTACTTGGCCCATTATTGGGTCAACGCGAACGGTAATAACTAACGTCGTTAGCCACCTTCAAAATAAGAGGAGATTCTCAATTCGTATTGTAGGTATCTTTTTTATTGTTACCTCCAACTCCGTCATTTATAAACCTGATTTTTATTTGGAAAATTCTTATTTTAAACGACTTTACTTTTTTTATGTGAGTTAGTTAGCTCATATCTTTTTTCTAGGTGAACCAATTTTGATTATTAGGTAATCCTGTCAAGTTGGTCCCTTATAAAAAAATGTCAAGATCTCATCAAGGGTACCGTAGACATTGCGGTAAAGATTTGTCCCATAGAAATTACACCACGATCGATTCAGCAGTTTGGTGTTTTAATCAAAATAACTGGCAAAAATATGTCCTTTTTGACTATTTAGTGTATTGACTTTGTGTTGTTTTTTAAGTCAGTTGATTTTTTTTAAGTTTGTTTTTAACTATTATACTTCGTAAACTATAGAGCCATGAATGCTGCAACTGAGTGCTTCGTATCAGGGTGTCTAGTGCAAGTTCTCCGCCTGGCGAGGATATTTGGTGTCGCGCCGCTCAGTTTTGTAAAAGAGAAAACTGGATGGCGAGTTCGCTTGTCTCAGAGTTGGAGCATCTACGGATACTGCTTTGTGTCTGCTGTCAGTAAGTTCATTAAACAGTATATTCGTAATCAATGGCAAAATGCTTCACGGACTGATGGATATAGAATTCCGTCAACAGACGAGGTGGTGAGATTTCTTGCATTAACAGTAGCTATGCTAACTAGGACTTTCAGGCATATATCACCGAGAGTGCAGCGGGATTTTCAATTTGTTAAATTACGGATTGCAGAGTTAAGCATATTGATCAGACTTTTGATATCATGAAATTTGAGCAAAAAATTATCTTCCATGCTAATAAGTCTATCATCTGTATTTTCACCTCCCATGTGAGTAAGTGATCTAACGATTGTCGAGAATTGATAAATACAAGTTATAAGTGATGTTTGTTTCAATAGCTGTCAATTTTTTTGTTGTTCATGCTAGGCAATTGTTGATTACTTTTATCTGGTGGTAAATGCGGACGATGGAACACGTTTGCCTATTCACTCGTGGTTTTTAATCTCTACTAACTAAAGTTATGTAGTTTATAATCCCAGTTAAATGATTCTAAAATGCTATTGGATGACTAAGACTGCGGTTCGTGCAGACCTCAAGTTCTAGTTGCATGTGTTCTATATAATAATGCAATTATTTCTATCTATCAACACACAATATCATTCATGTCATAGTTTGCAATTAGACAAGGTATTTAGAGATAAGTATATGCGACTTTCAATCGTACGCACCATGGTTCAAATCCCGCCCGGCCCTGCACCAATAAATTTCTCTAGTTATCTGTGGAATTTACGCCAGCTTTAATAATGGTAAAGGAAAATATCGCGAGGAAAACTGGAAATAAAAAATCGAGGACTGTTTTCTTTCACCAACCTGCACTAGGCCGTTCGGTTGATTTCGGCCGGACTCTATCCTAATGAGAGAACGAGAAGTTCCTAGTTTTGGGAACGATGTGTGCTGATGCTGATGAAATTGGATAGATATGGAAGAAAGATGCACACTTGGAAACCGAACGCGCGCTACATATACTTGCTCCCTCGTCGACCACATCGTCGCTTACCATCAGGTGAGATAGTAGAAAAAATTTGCCTATCTTGAATAAAATAAAATATGTATTTTTTCAGTTCTGCTAGCGATATGTGCTGTGATATACGACCTCTGTCTAGAAGAGAAGCATTCTTACTACATGCAGGACGACACACTCAAAGTTGTGTGGCTCACAGAGTTGTTTGTCACGATGCTGATTGCTGCTACTTCGGTCTTTAGAGCTCCAGGATCCATGAAGTCGATGATAGCTTGCTTGAATCATGTGCAAAAGGTATAGAGTTCACAAAAAATATAAAAGTGAAGTGGAAATATTATTTCGATGTTTTACGCTGACTCATTTTCTTTTCCGCTATAGAACTTGTTGGAAAGTACATTGAAAATTCACGCTAGGCCTATAATGTGAATGGCTCTCAATTATAGCTGCCGGAATACTATTTAGTGCTTGGTCTGCTTGTACCTTGCTTCAGGATTGGAAACTACTACTTGAAATGTAAGCAAGGCAAGCTTAAAAAATGGCCTACCAGCATAGTTCCACCGCGATGTTATCTTCACTGGAAGCTAAAGCCCATCGTAGACCGTAAAACTTCAACCATTTTCCAGTTTTTGCGAGACTAACGACCGTTATCTCACCTGATACCAAGTAATGATGTAATCAAGTGTAAACACGCTGGCATAGAATGACTGGCTCTCAAAAATGCAATATGATAAGCATATCTCCTCATTCTCATATACGTTAGTATGTTGCAAATATCATCATCATCATCAGCCTATGGAAGTCCACTGCTGGACATAGGCCTCTCCAATTGCACGCCACTGAGCACGATCCTCTGTTTCTCTCATCCAGCTCCTGCCAGCCACCTTGCGAAGATCTGCTGATGTTGCAAATATACACGTGTAATATGAAGAATAGAATTTAAATTAATATATTTATTTACAGATAAACATCGAAGTAAACATCCGGCAGTGGCCAGGATCAAAGGTTACAGAGCGCAGGAAGATATTCTTGTTCATCATCATTGTTCTAGTCAATGTGATCCTCCGGTACGCTGACGTAGAACTTTATCTCAATCAGGATGAAGATGAAAGTAATTATATGCGCAGTCTTATTACAAACCTTGTTAATGAGAGTTTAGATGAGCCATGCTGCAGCGGCTCAACTTAAAACGAGAAGTTCCTAGCTTTGAGGAAAGAAGAGATAACGGATATTACATACACCCCGAGACAAATTAGGTCTAAAAACAGTGACTTTGGTGGCCTACCAAATTATTATTTTCCGTCATAGATTTTTGAAACGGTTTCTATCTAATTACAAAGTTCTTTTCGACGATACCCCACGCGGGCAGGAAAAATATTTTTCCCCCCACTTACGCGTATGGATGCTCCCATTATATTTACATTAATATCATTTATTTATCTATTTTTTTTTTATTAGCATTGGAATTCAGAGGCAATGCCGCCAGCATGACTTTGAGTTACCTTTAAGCTCGATGTCTTGTAGGTAACTTAGGTCTTTGCTGTATATGGTTTAAGTTTAGTTTTAGGAAACATATGCAGTAGATACCCTAAAAAAAAAATATTTCTATTTTTGGTATTGGGCCACAGTTTTACATAGTCTCTTAGAATTTGAAGTTATTCGCTTGCATGGTTTAGACAGTAAATGCCTTTGACAGACGAGCGGACGGACAAAATGCTCGCTTCGCTGGATCAAAAATGTACTAGTTTGTTTACTACACATTTTTACAACATGTTCTTCTTTGTCTTAACAAAAACTTGTATATTTCAGCAATGTTCTACAAGTTGTACTTGTTCTACCACTTTGGCACTTGGATCACACAGATGCAGCTAGCACTCATTGTAATGATTACGCATCACGTTGTATACAGCTTCAAGGCGATTAACGATAACTTAAGGCTCATGTTACACGGTAAATATGGCTTTTTTGTTTTAGATCCGCAATTTTTGTGCCAGTGAAAACTAAGTTTGACTTGGTTTTAATAAACAAACAAATGCTTTTATACTCTCTCAGTTCAGATTTCAGCCACACACTAAGTTTAAAGACTTTCATCGTCGGTGCCGGAAAGTGTGCAGAAGCACACATGTCCCTTGGGAAGGAAAATTGAGCTCTTGCCGGGAATCGAACCATTTGCCCACATCACCAACGGGTCGACAAACTAAAGTTCAATATATCAAGTTAATTATTAACTAGTCCTGTAACTGTCATAATATAACTTTCATGGTCCAGTCATAGTCAAGTCATGCCCTGGTAGAGACGTGGTAAAAACCATACTAAAACTTACTGTTGTAGTTTAAATTCAAATTTCAAATTCAAATTCAAATTTCTTTATTGAGACAATTTACAGTCTATGGGTTAGTAAACACGTAACTAACTATAAAAAGAAACTTATTAACTAGTGTTAGTGTATGGGCGATAAAGTGCGATAAATTAAATTAAAAGAGTTATTTTTAAAACTGAAGCTGAGGCATACCATCCGGGCGAGTGAGAGAATAAATTCTAAAGAATCTATTTCACCCCGATGAAATGTCTCAGCACAGGCGAACAAACATCCTCCACAACAACTTTCAGAATGCTGTTGTGACTCCCTCGCACCCTCCTCACCAACGACGTGATTTTCTTTCGAATAACGGCGTGGAAGCCATCGGTACGAGCTTGCGCGAACATTCCGGAGGCACTACACCAGCGAGGGAGTCCCACCAGCATTCTGAATATGTTGTTATACTGCACTTTTAGCGTAGAGAGCGATTTTTTGGTATGACTGGTCCACAGGCTACCCGTGTACATTCCCTGGCAATATGCTTTGAAAAGCGTAACTTTTGACCTGTTCTGTACATCGGGCGAATCTGCGGGCCAGCATATTACCACGGACCGCCAGAGCCCTACGCTCGCGTTCTATATCTACATCGTCTTTAAGGTCTTCGGTAAGATAATGCCCGAGGTATTTGAAATTAAAAACTCCGTTCAGACTTTTGCCATTTAGGGTAATGGGTGGAATGATTTCAGGGCACTTACCGGCGGCCTTAAAGACCATGTACTCGCTCTTCTTTACATTATACGCTAAGCCATGTGAAGTAGCATACGTTTCGCAAAGCTTAAGCATCTCTCGTAGCCCTTTAACTGTCGGACTCAGCAGCACCATGTCGTCCGCATAACTGATGCTATTGAAACTTACACCCCCCAAGCGGCATCCGACACGCATGCTGCTGAGACCGACAATAAGTTCGTTAACATATAGGTTGAAGAGCTTAGGTGAAGTTAACCCCCCCTGCCTCACCCCACACTCCAACCCGTATGCTTCCGATAGAGAGTTGGACCACCTAACTTGATTGGTCTGGTTAGCGTACCAGAACTTAAAACATATTTAGCAATTCCCCCGGTATACCACTGTCCGCCAGTTTTCTCCAAAGCACATCATATGACACGAGATCGAAGGCTTTGGAGAGATCTAGGAAACAGGCATATACGGGAGTCTTACGATCTGTATAGTATTAGACAGCATACTTGAGGCTTAAAATTGCGCTTTCAGTGGAAAGTCCGGGCTGAAACCCGAACTGTGCGTCGTGTATATCAAGGTGTTATTGCAAGCATTTATCCAGTAAGCTGTCCAATACTTTAGCGATCGCAGTAGCCAATGAAATCGGACGATAATTACCCAGATCCGAGATATCTCCTGTCCTATTCTTTACTATTGGAACAACAACCGTCTTCATGAGTTCAGTCGGAAGATAGGAATGGCCAATGCAAATACTAAACAACAAGGACAGGACCCTCGGAAGATGGACACCAGCATACTTTAGGTGTTCGATGCTAAGTCCATCATGTCCAGGGGATTTGCCTCTACTCATCCCTTTAATAACAAATGGCAATGGCAATAAATTTAAGCAAATGGAATTTTTTTTTTTCTTCTTTTGAATAGCATGTCAGTAAATAATAAAAAAATAGTAATATACCAAAAATTTTATTGATATCTACCGCCTTGTCTCCCTAACTTTTAACCTACCTACGTAATATAAATATTTAGTTTTTGAAATCATTGAATTATGTAATCTCACACAAGAATTTTCAGACTCAGCTCTCTTACAAGTCAAATATGACAATAGGATGCTGCTTTTAATGGAACCATACAAAATGCCGACGAACAAGAAACACGAGAATGTGTACGCTGACGAAGCAAAACTTTTTGATGTGTCGGAGAAAAAACCTGCAGGTAATTCTTTCAAACCTTTGTTAGTATTTAGTCAAATTCTTTTATTTCTTCAATATTTTGCGAGCATGCATTATATAACATTTAAACTTTCGCAATTCCAACACATAGTTTAGGTAATATCTCGGGAATTAATCACGCTAAAAACTATTTTTATTTACCTCGACGTTTCGGCCAAGTTGCATTGGCTATAGTCTCGAGAAGAGAGTGAGTGTTTAATGAAAATTCTTACTCACAAGACCAAGTGCGGGTAGTTGGGGACAATACTCGTCCTTTCCGACGCTGATACCCGCATTCTCCAGTCTTCTCGAGACCATGACCAATGCAGTTTGGCCGAACCGTCGAGGTAAATAAAAATAGTTTTTGGCGCGATTAAGTCCCGAGATATTACCCTACCTATGCATGGCAATTAATCTACAGGTTCATACTATAAAATAATGACATTCGACGTTTGAAACAGGTTGCAATAAATTATTCTCCTACCACGTGAAGATAAACTCCTTGGCTCAGTTATACGTGTCGACGTGTGACGTGGTGCGGGAGGTGGACCGCTGTCACGGACTTGTGGTGCTGATGCTGCTGGCTTCCTATCTGTTTTATTTAGTGATCACGCCGTATTACCTCATCGAAGCCTTGTGTATGTA
This sequence comes from Lomographa bimaculata, assembly GCA_948107665.1. Taxonomy (NCBI): domain Eukaryota; kingdom Metazoa; phylum Arthropoda; class Insecta; order Lepidoptera; family Geometridae; genus Lomographa; species Lomographa bimaculata. Next base: position 3,096,063 of record OX403605.1, read on the forward strand.
CTTGTAAATATTCTAAGTGAACAAAACGTCTTGAAAAATACACACAAATACGTTCATACTCACCCTACAAAAAGTTCAAAAGCTTGAATAACAAACATACACTTTAATTTATTTATTTATTTATTTGTGACAGGCTAGTGTTTGACCATTATCTCACCTGATGGTAAGTGACGATGTGATCGAAGCTGGTAAACCACTAGACTTCCAGAACCAGAAGCCAAATGTTCCATGGGAAGGAAAGGACATTGATGGTCCATGTATAAGAGTAGGGCCAAGTGCTACCCAGAATGAACACATAAAGCATTATGTACCTTAAGCTAACACTACTCTGTAAACGAAAACTCATCAAAATATATCCAAGGTGTTTTGAGAAAAAAATATTATTTTGTTAAGATTTTTTGATTTCGAAGAGTGACATCAAAAAGCACATTTTACATTATTGGTTTACACCGTGTAATAATTATTCACTTAATCATCATCATCGTAATTCATAATAATTGTATCGAGAAACAGAGCCTGGACGCCTAATAACGTTTTGTTGCCTAGTCAACCCTGAAAACCAAACTAGGCACATAATGTGGGTACAACTGCCAATAGTTCTGCGACCCGTGAAACATGAGCAGCAATAGTTTCTTATGTTAAGTAATCTATCGATGATATTTATGTCTACGCTTTATGAATGCTCGTATGAGTTGGACATTATTGGACGGCATAGGATGAGACCAGGATATTTCATCTGGGTCCCCGCACCGAAACCCTTTTCAGTTCAATTCGCGTTCTTGGAGGGGGTCCGCAGATCCGAAAGTTTGCGAACACGTGATTATGTTTGAAACGGGGTATCGCTGTAATTACTTGACGGATTTTGATGAAAATTAATATTTAGATAGTCTAAACCTCGCAAATAGACATAAGCGAACACAAGCCACGGCTATAAATATAATATTAATGAGACATAATTTTAATAAATAATAATAATAATGATTTACAACAGCATGGAAAAAAAATAGTTAAACAAACATTCGTTCGCTATATTTATTTTTTTCTTTTATTCTTGATCTTTTCGCAGTGCATGAAGACGCATCGCTAAATACAGCGATCGACTTTATAAAAGGGACTCTGGAGTTTATGTGGTGCATGGTACATCTGTTAAACTTGATAGTCCTCATCGAGCCATGCCATCTGACACTCATTGAGGTACCTATTCAATAATACCAAGTCCTCGCCAGCTTTACCTAAACATTTTAAAAAATAAACTCGATGGGGGAAAAATCCCAACGAGTCACAGTGTGACTCGTTATTTTTCCCCATCGAGTTACACTTATTGATTGCAACTTTCACACTCACTTGTCAGTGCGTCTCGTTGGGAAGAATTTACCTAAGCAGTAACAGTGTGACTGGTTAGATTTTTTTATCCACTACATAATTTCACTGTTGCTTTTAGATCGTTTGCTTTGATACAAATATAGAGTATTAGGCGCTGACTCAATATACCATTTTTTATACCAACAGACTCTAGTCTGTTTACAATAAAGTAAAGTGTAACAAATAAGTAAGTCTGTAAAGCCTTTAGTTTCCGTGATCTGTGATCTAAAGATTATCAACAAAATAATATCGGTCGATCTGAATTACCACTGGGAAAGTTCAAATCTGTAATAAAACGGGCATTAATTAAGAAAGCTTACTATAAAACCACAGACTATATTAATGACAAGGATGCATGGAGGCAAACTGCACAGGCTCTTTCTAGCGACTACCATAATAACACCTAGGTTAAGAAAATTATGTATTAGAAATTAAGAATGTTTTTTAAAAAAATTAATGAAAAAAAATGCGCCGCCGAGTTTCTTGCCAGGTTCTTCTCGAGATGGCTGTAATTTTGCGAATCTGGCAATAGATTCATTAACTTTCATGAGTGCCTCTTTGGGGCCCATGTGAATAAACGATTTTGATTTGATTTGATTTTGATCAAAACTTCTATCATAACAGCCTATTTGTTAATAAATTCATTTAATATCTTCTGTGTATGTTCTAAATGAAGCTCACAGGACCAAGTATTGGTGATTGACAAACACACCGAGAGCAAAATTGGGACAACTAGGTCACTAAATTTCTCAGAATCATATTTTCATGTCAAAATTACAGTTACTACGTTATTTTTACAAAATGAGCTAGTTATAACTAGAGCTGCTCGTTGGCTTAGTTGACTGGCGTTTGCCTTTTAACCAGGGGTATCTGGTTCGATTCCCGGCTGGAACACAAGTTCTCCCCAAGGAAAATTTGTGTTTCTGGTTCTGGTTGTGATTGTGTGTGAGTGATGTGAATGTTTCCGGCAACCACAAGACATGTCATCGAACTTAGTGTGGGGCTGTGAGTGTGAAAGCGTTTATGTGTTACTAAATAATTTTGTGATTGTTACTACATAATTATAGTTGTCACATATAGCATTAGAATGTAACAGCAACGAGACATTTATCTCAGAAAACGTATAGTAAAACGCTTTCACACTCACAGCCCCTAAATAAGTTTGACGATTTGTGTCGCAGGTGCCAGGAACATTCACATCACACGTATTCACACTGAGAACCAGAAAACCAATTTTCATAGGGGACAAACTTGTGTTTCTACTGGGAATCAAACCCGATACCCGCTACTTAGAAGGCGAAAACTATCTCTGTTGCACTTACATACACACATAAACTCACACACACGGGGATACATAACACTTTTTTTTCACATATTATATAATATTATGTTACCTACCTTTTTTATAAAAAATAAAATAATTCTATTTTTTTTATTTTTTTTTCATAATCCAACAGCGTTTACAAAATATACATAGGTAATAAAAATATTCTAATAGTATAGCCAAAATAGGATTACATATGCTGTAATATGAACAATGTGTCTAATCATACAATCCCTATTGTTTAGAAAAAATAAAAGTTATGCGATTTTCTACATGTGTATGTGCGTGTGTGTGTGTGTGTGTGTGTGTGTGTGTGTATACAATGTATCATTCACTTACATATATACATAATATTCTGATATAGTAGGTATAGGTATAATATTAAGAAATTTATTGTTAAATTATTCATTAGGTATTTTTTCATTTAAGGAGGAGAAATTTAATTTTTTTATTTGTTTTTTTAGAAAAAAATTTGACACATGAAAGAAATCTAAGTCTGAATAGTGTTTATTATAAGTTCGGGCGGCGCGACTTAAGACTGAGTTTTTATATATCTGTATAGTTATATATTATTTATCTGTATAGTTAATATAGGTTAAAGGAATACCATGACTTTATTTTCGAGAAACACCTGAGATAATTGAACGGGATATGCTGAAAACCAGCCCTGTACAAACTCTTAGTTAGTGCAGTCTTAGCACTGAATATATTCTAATTGCCAAATATTTCTTGCATGTATTTTGTTTTGTGTACCGTATTTGTGATTGTTTTAAACTGAGGTTTTAAATATTTAGCTATAAACATTATTTCTATTCTATTCTTACTATTAATATTAGCTTTGCTCGGTTTTTTGTTTTTGGTAGAATGTGTTTGAATTTGTAGCCTCAGAAAACTCCATCTAGTGTCGAGTAGAAACAGCTTTTTATATCGGTCATGGCGTAATAGATGGCGCTGATAGTTTCTTAAACCCGGTTTTTCAAATGCAGTTTGGGAACCGAGCATATCTCGGACCTGGAACGTTGATAAATCGATTCCTTGGGCCGAAAACCCCCTAGTCTGTAACTTTCATGAAAATCGTTGGAGCCGTTTCCGAGGTCCCGATTATACATGTATATACACAAGAATTGCTCGTTTAAAGATATTAGATACCGAACAGATGGAGATGACACACGAGCTGGTGAGCCGTTTGATTTTCTGCGCGCATTCCACTTACGAACCGCTAGCCTTGGAATTGCAGCGTTTTTCACGGTACCTGTTGCTCAACCAGACTTACTACATGCCCATGAAGGTCGTTACGTTGAAGAGGTCTCTAGTGGCTACAGTAAGTTATGATCTCCTTGTCTTAATTAATAATTATTATAATAATTACTAACTTCATATTTTAATAACTTAATGAATAATATTAGTAACTAGCCTTGCCCCGCGGCTTTGTCCAACAAGTTAAAAAGTAGCTTATGTATTGATCCTAGCTATAAGCTATGAAAATTCCATGCTTGAAAAATTATTTCAGTGTTGGATAGTACATTATGATATCGAGGATGGCTATAGGCTATATTATATTTTCAATAAAATTAGGGATCCTTACTAAAAGTCCAATAATCACGCAAATTCGCGGGCACTGCTAGTAGATATTTATAAATTATTATATATATATATATATATATATATATATATGCATATGAAGTCCAAGGAAGGTTTAAAAGGTGAGAAAATATAACTAGTTACAAACGCAAATGCATTCACTCTCACAGCCCCACACTAAGTTCAAAGACTTGTATCGTGGGAGCCGGAAACATTTACAGCACACACAAATACAACCAGAACAAGAAGCACAAATATCCCTTGGGAAGAAATGTGTGCTCTTGCCGGGAATCGAACCCAGGACCCACGGCGCAGAGGCCGGAGATCTATCCACTGCGCCAACTGGGTCGTCAAGTTGCAAGGAAAGTAGTAAAAACAACTATTTTATTTTCCCATACACAACTGTTCGTACCTGTCAAAGATTAGACACTAAATTTATTTCTGAACGCACTATAAATATTGACCACAGACAAATGTGACATATATATTAAACAAACTATGACAAAATGCGATCACCTGCGATACAAGTCTTAATAATTAAAGCGGAGCAGTGATTATGAGAGTGTTTGTTTGTGTTTTTTTATTTCATTAAGTATATAAAACCTTTTGTTCCAGGTTCTAGGCAGCATAACTACGTACCTCGTAATCATCGTTGAATTTTAATGCAGTTACTTATGTTGTGGTACTCAAACAATAAATACTTCTCCCAGCAATGCAAGCAATGATTTCAAGCTTTATAATAATGTATGAGCCACGTACAGAAAGTTTTAGAAAATTAGGTACATTTTATTACAAACTATATATATATGTATATTTAATTAAGTGCTATGTATTTCCTTATAACATCTTCTTGGCTAAAGCTGTAATGCTGTTATAATTGTGTGTGTAATAAATGAAATGAATGTTAAACCACGATACTTATATATACTTTATTATAAATAAATTTATTTATTCCAAAACCTAGTTTTATTATAAACTAGCCGTCCCGGCGACCTTCGTTCCGCCTAACAGTCAATTAATGTGCATATTTAGGAAGCCATACCCGGCATGCGTTACAATGTCACGTGACTATATTATTACAACCTTCATGTTTATGTTTGCCTAGTACTTTACCAAATCCGAGTGACGTATGAGAAAATGGAAAGCATGTCGAAATGTAAAAAAAAAAATAATTAAATTAAAAAGTATCATATGTCCTTCTCCTGGCTCTAAACTACCTCCCTGCCAATTTTCAGCTAAATCGGTTCAGCCGTTCTTGAGTTATAAGTGCAGTAACTAACACGACTTTCTTTTATATATATAGATATCCAAGTTATAAATAAAAAAATAGGTTAGAGATGGTTTAGACGGTCTATATATTCTTTATAATACATTCTATATTATTATATATACTTTACTAATTTTTATTTTGCTATACAGCGTGGTATTGCAGCAAGTATTTTGGGAACTTTGCCGAACATTAAAGATCGTCTAAACTATCTTTAACCTTTTTTTTATAACTTGAATATTTATATTGTAAAACTAGGTCTTGGAATAAATAAAAATAATTCTTTACACGATTAATGAATGAATAGATTTCCTTATTACTATCTACATTATCATTCGCAAGGCATCATAATTATAAATATTGTTCATATATGAATATACTAGCCGTGCCCCGCGGCTTCGCCCGCTATTATCAAAATAAAAAGTAGCCTATGTGTTAATCCTAGGTATAATCTATGTACATTCCAAATTTCATCCAAATCCGTTCAGCCGTTAAAACGTGAAGAGGGAACAAACATACTTACACACTTACACACAAACTTTCGGATTTATAATATTAGTAGGATGTATAATAGAGATTATGATTTTTCAAAATTAAAGTAGTATTTATTTTATTTATTTGGAAAACATGGATGGCTATTTTTATTCCCTCTTATTTTTACATAGTGGTTTTTGGTAAGGTTGACTCTTCATCCTACTAATATTATAAATCCGAAAGTTTGTGTGTATGTGTGTTAGTATGTTTGTTCCCTCTTCACGCTTTAACGGCTGAACGGATTTGGATGAAATTTGGAATGTACATAGCTTATACCTAGGATTAACACATAGACTACTTTTTAACTTGATAATAGAGAGCGAAGCCGTGAGGCACGGCTAGTTTAAAATAAATCGACTCTGTAAAAGGCAAGCGTAATGCATACCGTCTGTCAAACTTCAACGCTCGTCACACAGTTATTTAAAAAAATCTACCAAATATACTTAGGTACTAGTAGAATTATTAAAAATTGTCTCCATTCAAAGGTTTTTTTTTTTTTTTATTTGTGACAGGCTAGTGTTTGACCACTATCTCACCTGATGGTAAGTGACGATGTGATCGAAGCTGGTAAACACACTAAACCTGGAATACGCAGGCTCTCAAGGATAACTGCCGGAACACCGTATTTGGCTTGGCGGCAGACTTTCAACTTGATGGTGGTAAGGTTATTTGGAAGAGATCGCTTTTAGCCATAAGACTTCCGATTGTACACTTTTTTTTTTTTATTGTTGTAAGTGATTTATGTATGGTGTTACAATAAAGCGTTATCTATCTATCTACTACTTCTAACTCTATAGGAGAAAATAAGAAAAATACTGATTATAAGTGATAAATAGTTATTTATGTCAATGATGATATATTTCATTGCATTAAAAGCTAACGCTAGAATACAATGTGCTTAAAACATGTCATATTTCAAAAAGCCAAAGAAAATTATTGTACAGATTGATAATGACGGAAACATCGCGGCACCTAATTAATTTTGTTTGACAACATAATAGAAAGCTTACAGTATACATCACAACGCTAACTATCTTAGAATATTATAATATTGAAATATATCTTAACATAGTGGGAAATTCGATTGCAAACTGTTCCTTACTCATGACACTAAGTACTTTAGTTTCATAGTCATAAGACCTTAACAAGACCTCTAGGCACAGACTCCTTTGGCGGAACAGCTGCATATAATCTTCCCTAATACAGAGCCCTCTGCGGATAAGCGTGGTTAATTTGATCCGTTGTGACAGTGCAGTTATTTATTCAATTTCATAAGATTTATGAGGACAGCTAAATACGTCGTGATGCTGCCGAGAATCTGAAAAATAAAAACCCATGTTCATTTATCATATAATTTTGTCTTCTTTTATACTAAATTAGAATATAACATATTGATAAATTTAGAAAAGAAAAATTATCGCATGAGGCGCGGTTTGAGCCCGTGGCCATAGGGTGTCATGCCCTATCCCGCAGACTCCGTCCTAAGGCCGCCACAAACTTCTTTGCTTCGGAACACCACGGCACCGCCACCTCCACAACAAAAGGCAAAAACTCGTACCCCAATTCCAAGGCAGCATACTTGTAGTGTTTGCCTAGAGCGGCTGCCTCCGCTCCCCATTTTGTCTTTCCAATTATTGTTTTATTATGAGTCGTTCGCGTTGTTGTAGGTAGTTATGTATCCCCCTTGCCTTTCTGTATTAGGTTAGAGAGGGCTTGCTCAGCACATCCGATCCAATTCTCAGTAGATGATGTCTTGTAGGTAACTTAGTACTTTGCTGTACATAGTTTTAGTTTAGTTTTATGAAATATAGGCAATTGGCCCGTAGATTTAGAAGGATGAAAAAAAAAAAAACTCGGTAGAGCTGAGTAATAACTCTAGTTATGTTAACGTAGCATTTAAGTCTTCGTGTGAAGAACTAGATATAAGTATTTCATTAATATTAAAGCCTCCAAATCGGTACACGTAGTTTTACTTTAGAATTAATTAGTTTTTAAAAAGTAAAGTAGAAGCTCCCAAAGTTTGACTAGGTAGTCCGCGTTGTCACAACAAAACCAAATCCGGTCTCAACGGAACACCAGCGCTGATTTTAATCAGTATTTAGGCTGAGTTTAAACCAATTGTGACAATGGGATTTAATAGTTTTTTTTATGTATAACCATTTCTTTTATTTTCTATTTTATTTCATGTTGTTTCTATGTTCTATTTCATTTTATTTTCTTTTTGTTAGGTGTTTATTGTCACAAATAAATATATTTTCTTTCTTTTTTTCTTTTAACCTAACTAGGAGTAGCTTTTTTAGTGAATGGTGCAAACGGGTGAAAGACGTATTGGTTTATTTTTTACGGAGATATATGTGGTAACAAATATTCACATACATACTTTCGCATTTATAATATTAGTAGGAAGTGTGATAGTGTGATTACCGTCGGATACTCACTGTGACCATCAAAGACCTCGTCAGCGAGATGACCTTCATGGGCGAGTAGGAGACCTGGTTCAGCATCAGCTGCCGTGAGAACAGCTCCAGCTCCACCGCCAGCGGCTCGTCGACGGAGTGCGGGCAGTACAGCAGACGGCTTACCAGCTCGCGGGTCATCTCCATCTGTTGTGTATTTATACGTATATGAATTAATGTACTAAGCTGCATTGTAAAATAAATATTACCTATATATAACTGACCCTGACAATTTCAATCAAGTGGGTTTTATCCAATTTTGACGGAATGGAATATTGGGGATGGATCCAACATCCAAACATGCAAACAACAAGGAAAACTACAACGTTTTTGCCATTGAGCAGTTCGCCGAGCATTAATTACAATCTATTTGATCAAATATTATTTGAGGGAAATTAGTGTTCAAGAACCAACAATTAAAAAATAAACACAAAAATATTCTACGATGGTAACATTTATATATAATGATAGGAATTCTAATCAAATGAAAAATGTTTATTTTTCAAAAAGTAGTCATAGTATTTTTTCTAATGAAATAATTTATGAAGTCTGTGATCAAATATGTGTTGTTGTTAATATGTATCTGTATCAATTTCAACATAATAGAAACCGTTAATGGGTGAATACCATTAACGGTTTCTATAACGTTGAACTGCCCTTTGGCTAAGTTAATCCTTCCATCTGGTAACCCTCTATCACATGCCTATGGCACTCCATAGGCAGACTGACAGATTTAAAAAAAAATTACATTTCAAGATGGCGACGTTAGTTCCGATTCTGACCGACTGCATAGAGATCCTTGTCGCGTTGGAGATAGATAGATACAATACTTTATTGTTCCACTTTATAAGATGAGAAAAACAAAGGTAACAAACAAGCTTAAACGTAAAGTGTCACAACAGTCGGTATAATAAGAGTAGGTACCTCTACAGTAGAGATATGTGATGCTTCGATGATGAACATCAGAGTGACTAAATAGTAGAAGATCCAGGATATTTGGAACACTAGGTTTTCTAGGTGTTCCGGTTTACTTTTTGAAGCTTGGTCTTTAACTGCGGAGAAAATGGATATTATTCTAGGTAACCCTATAGAGACGACAAGAAAAGTGCCACTGGCCACCTTCTTAGTTACATAATGACGACGTTTTATTAATTTTAGTAGGTATCAAAGAAGAGGAAGAAAACCAGCGCTATAAAGAAATACACAACTGACAATAAACTCCTATGTGAAAACTTTTAGCATACGGGCATTGTAAAGAGAGTTAATTAGAAAATCAAACTGGCCACCACAGACAGAACACAAGAAAAAAGAAAGAAGTTATGGCGACCCAGTTAGCCCAGTGGACAAGTCTCCGCCCTCTGCGCCGTGGGTTCTGGGTTCGATTCCCGGCAGCTGCACAAATTCCTTCCCAAGGGACATTTGTGCTTCTGGTTCTGGGTGTAATTGTGTGTGTGAAGTGAATGTTTCCGGCACCCACGATACAAGTCTTTGAACTTAGTGTGGGGCTGTGAGTGTGAATGCGTTTGTTTGTTTGTTTGATATAAAAAAGGTTCGTTATCGATTTTGTATTATTTTCTAAAACCTATGATTCTTCGAGTATCAATGTGTAATAATTGTAGATTATTTATTTATCTTTAATACTTAGTGAACGTGCATGAGTGAAGGCAAATCATATAGGTAAATAAGTATCTTCTAGGTAAGCATACCTCATCTTCGCCCGCATCATCACTTTCCATCAGGTGAGATAGATTCCAAATGCTTACCAACCTGTCATAAATAATATTATGATTTTATTTTGGCTTTTTAATTTTCCATAACTCCAATAAAAGTTCTAGTACAGTTTCTAGCACTTTATTATTCAAAATCTTGCGGAGCCTAAACCAAACAAAAAAAAAGAGTTTTCCCTAGAAAGTAAAAAAATGGCGTTATAGATTTTACATTATTTTCCAAAACTTGTAATTCTTTGTGTGTTAATGTGTAAGTATTACACATTATTATACCGTATCTGCTACTATTTAAGTACATACACATAACGTAGATGGGGTTGAACATCGTGACTACAATTTGCAGCAGACAGGAGAGTAGTATCAACACCACCTGGAATCCTTGGCAGCGGTCTACCTCCCGCACCACGTCACACATCGACACGTATACTCGAGCCACGGTGTGGATTGTCTCATGGTGAGGACGCGATTTTAGGCAATCTGAAATTGAAATCATTTAAACATAAGCAAAACTTTAAAAATTGTCTTATACTTACTTCAAAACACTGCTCCGGATATAAATCTGAAGCCCTTGATCAGATTCACAATTGTTGTTTATGACCAACTTACCACTACACCCTTTCAAATAATAATTAAACGCAAGCAAAGCTTAAAAAAACCGACTTCACCGCTTTATCATCGGAACCTTGATCCACCAGCTTTCAAATAAAAAAAATCATCAAAATCGGCTCACAACGAAAGAAGTTATGAGGTAACTTTTGAAGTCGGGTAAACCAGAACATCGTCAAAGTAGTCCACAAAATAGGCATTATTGACAATATTTCAAGAACTACTAATCAGATCTTGATCAAATTTAAATGGGACCAATTACAAAGCAACATATTTCAAACTAAAAAAAAAATTTCGAAATCGGCTCACGTGGAGAGGAGTTATGAGGTAACACACATAAAAAAAATACATTCGACTTGAGTACCTCCTCCTTTTTTGGGAAGTCGGTAAAAATACATGTTCTAAATCGGTGTGGCCGTCTTTGAATAATCGAGTATAAATTTGTAGATGTAGTTTGGAGTTGTCACGACTATTCCGTTTCACTACATCTGATAATTTTGGCAAATCGCAATATTACTGATAAAAATATCGGAATGACTTATGTGATGACTTGAGAACCAAGAAAGTCATTCCGATTTTTTTATCAATATCAAATAGTGTTGTGTTGTGGTCTGTTGTTTTATGTTAGTTATTACAAATACGATATTATTTTAATCTCAAAAACCGATTCATAAATATATTTTTCTTTTACAGCCATGGGCTTTATTAACAAATATGTTTTTTATTCATCGACAGGAAGTCAAATTGCCATAAAATATTTGTAACGGTCGATAGAATACATATATACTGGTACTAGCGATATCGATACAAAGTAGTACCAATTGAGGATACTCCCACGTGAGGGTACTAGCGGTACTACTCCAAACTATTGACTTTTTTTTAGCGACGTTATTGTTTACCTGATTGATATTCCAATTTAGCGATAGCTTGAGCGTCGTTTTTAAGAAACGTGTTGTTTTCCGCTAGCGACCTGATTCGTAAGGGCACTATCAAAGGACGCTTTTCCCCATCATACTGGATTTCAGGAGAAACAATGTCTGAAAAATAATTGCTTTGAATGCCTAGAAACCTTAAATTTAGCACACAAAGGTTTCAAATTGCTTCCTTTAAGATTATCAAGCAAAATAAAACTTTAGACACCAGATTTAATGTCTATTAGATTAGTTATAGCGTTTCTATTGATAGAATTGACAAGAAGCGTTTGTGTTTTTGGCTTGAGTTCCCCAAGTCTGAACTCCATATGTAAGTTACATATACAATAAGGGTACAATAGCAATCTGGGTGTCTTCAAGTCTACATTAAATAGGTTTTCTAGGTTATCTTCTATACAAGCATGGTATATCTTCAGCCGCATTTTCTCTTTCTATCAGTTGAGATAGTGTTAAATTGCTAAGCATAAAAAAATCTCCTACGGTTAATGTAAGTGGTGCGGGCGAGGTGTGTTTGGTAGTGGTGCGTTGCAGAAGAGGCTTGCTGACGTCACTATAATTGTGACTGAGTAGGTGCCCAAAGTATTGGTCCATACCGTTATACACCCTCCTTAAACGATCGTTAACTGCACTAAAGCTATGCACCACGTGCAGTTTTACCGTTGTGAATAATATAGCCTGGATATTATTGATCCACTCGCTCCAGTAGATGGCCATAAACATCACGTTGACCCGTTCTAAAAACAATTTAAAGAGTCAGATTGATATCGTTCATAACCAAATAAACAATGTGTGAAGAACAGAAAGGTGTAGTAACTCAAGCCACGCATATATATACTACACGTGTTCAGTATAACAGGATTTTTAGAATTCGCAGCAGCAGCATGAATATTGAGTTATGATAAATTGAAGATTCTAAAAAACTATGTCATTTGCAACCCTATTTCATCAGCCACCGTTCTACACCACAAAACATAGTCTTTGGACCGAGACGTCTGGCAGTGGTGTCCGTAACATAGGTCAAGGTCACGCGCCACAGACGTAACCGTAGGGGTGTCAAAAATGTATAAAAACTTAATTTAAAATTTGAAAAAAAATCTCTGGTTTAGACTTTTGTTCCCTGGCAGATGATTCCGGGCACGATACAAAAGTAGACCACCAAGTATTACTACACCTTTTTATTGCAGGTTGTATATAAAAGGAAATACATAATCTCAAGAGTGCGGTAGGTTGATAGTGCCCACCTCAACGCTCGAGCCGAGCGAGCGAAATGAGCATGCCGCGGCAGCGGACGGCAAGCATGATTATATTATCAGGTGAGATTATACCACCTAATAATCACCTCAAGGCCAAATATGATGATTATCTACTTTAAAAAAAAAATACAAGAAATCCTTTTGGTGGTATTGAACTGTGATGGGAAAGCGTGACCCTTACCATCTGACGATCCGAGTGACTTGATCGTCTCGTCTCTCGATAACATTAAACAACGCTCTCTATGTAAGAGTGGACTATAAAATGTATTTTTTTATTTATTAGTGATAGGCAAACTTTTGACCACTATCTCACCTGATGGTAAGCGACGATGTGGTCGACGATGGAGCAAGCTTGCCTAGAAGATACCTATTCACTCGTGACTTGAAGACTCCCATATTGTACTCATCAGGAAACACCGACTCAGGTAAGGAGTTCCATTCCTTTGCGGTTCGCACAATGAATGTGGAGGCAAAACGCTTAATGCGCATTTGTGGAATTTTCTCCATATAGCGGTGTCGCTTAGCAGTTTGTCTGCTTGTCCGATGATAGAACGGGGATGGGGGAACTAGATCGTACAGTCCCTTAGCACACTCTCCGAAATATATCCGATAAAAAACCGAGAGACTGGCTACCATGCGGCGATGACCCAAGCTCTGCAGCTTTGAATTAGTCAGCTGCTCGCTACCAATAAGTCTCTTGGCTCTACGCTCAATGGTGTCAAGAGCCTCAAGCTGGTACTTAGCTGAACCGTCCCAAAGATGAGAACAGTACTCCATACATGATCGGACTTGTGCTTGATACAAATTGAGCAACTGTCCCGGTGTGAAGTATCATCTCACCTTTGCAAGGATTCCCATGTATAACTCCCTCTCCCTTCCCCTCCCCTCTTGAAAGCTTATAATCTAGCCATGATACAAAAGCGGAACATTTTCGTAATACTTACTTTCAGGGCCAATATAATTGATACTTTTATAAGTAAGCAGTGCAAAATCAGCGCTTCCAAGGACAACAATGGCTATAACCCAGAAGATGACATATATACTCTTTCTTTGCTCTTCACCCTTCGATATTGGCCACTGATAGATGTTTAGCTCCCTGTTTATCTGCAAAATTAATAAATGTTTTAATATTTTACTTTACGTCAATAAATAATCAATGCGAAAGTAACTCTGTCTGTCTGTTACGATTTTACGTGTAAACCATTGAAGCGATTTTGATGAAATTTGGTAAAGAGATAGACTAGACTGGGAAAGGATATAGGCTACTTTTTATCCCGGAACTGCCGGGGACTTACGCGGGTAAAACCGCGGGCGCAGCTTGTATTATATATATTATACATGTTATTATAGATAAAGCTTGCAAACCCTGACAAAAGCATTATATAGCTCGCTTTGCCATGTTTTCTAAAATTTCATCTCCATATGTGAGTGGACCAGTTTCGGCGAAACCCGTAATACAGTTAATTAAATTATACCTGTTATTTGCTTCAAGATATCCACGGACCTCAATACTTACTTCTTACACTAGCATTAATTCATAACTGGAGGATTATGGGACTTTGTTTAAAAAATATTAATTGAAGGGATTTGAGTGATTACACCACCCAATAGAAATACACCAAACAGAAAACGATATTCAAAATAAGGAAAAAATGCTTTATATATATAACTAAAGTGTACAATGCTCATGCTAAAATTGACGTTGGACATGCCAGGATGCTGTTACAAAATCCAACATCAAAAATATTGTGATTCTAATATGAGACTTATAAGCAAAAAAAAAACGGCCAAGTACGAGTCGGACTCGCGCACCGAGGGTTCCGTACAAACCTGTAGGTATTTTAGTAAAAGTTATGGTATTTTTATTGCTAAATGAAATTATTATATGATGTAACTAAAAATGTATGCTTTTCGCAATTTTTCCTTTATGTGTGCTATAAGACGTTGCTTAGTACCAAATTTCAAGATTCTGAGTTCACGGAAAGGTACCCTGTATGTTTTGATTCCTTTGCGAGTGTCGAAAATTTGCAGCATAAACGGCTGTATATAATATTTTGATTGCGTTGGCTTAGAAGTTTGTTTTTTCACAGCTCCAAGAGACAGTAGACCTGAGTATTTGATATGAATTTCAGCTTGATACCTCCACCGTTCCCGAGAAAAAGGGTATTGACAGACAGACAGACAAACAACAAAGTGATCCAATAAGGGTTCCGTTTTTTCCTTTTGAGGTACGGAACCTTAAAAACATAATTTTTTGAGAAGGTTAATAATACGCGGTTTGAATATATTCTTTTCTATGATAATACGTTTGTGAAATATTTATTAGTTTTAGTGTCATTAACTAATACTATTACCTTCTGTGTATAGTTTAAACAAGTTATAATTGACCGCATGTACCCCGGAGCTCTGAAGGCGGCAGTGATCGCAATGATGAACATAATGGAAGACTCAGCAAACCAAACAGCTCGCCGTCTATTGTTTTGCATGTCGAGTGGCTTGCTCAGTTCTATGCAAAAGTCAGTTATTAGACCAGCCATGGCTGTCAAAACTGAAAAAAAATTATCGAACAAAATAGTACAGGAGTGTGTAACAGTCAAGGATGTTGTAGCTAAAGTAATCCGTAGGTTTTTTTCCTATCTCGATGGTAACAGTATATTTGACCGATCAAGTGCGAAGCGTCTCCGTTTCAGCTTGGGTGAAAATGCTTTCGTATGCGGCCTGTTGATAATCTGGATGTCTTCAAGTCTAGAGTGAATAGGTATCTTCTAGGCAAGAATGTCACATCTTCGGCCGCATCTTCACTTTCCATCAGGTGAGATGATCAAATGCTTGCCTATCTATCATAATATATATATATATATATATATATATATACAAAAATGAATCGACAATAAAAACTATATAATCATTGAACCCGTTCACAAAACTTCACGAAATTCGGTCAAGATATGCGGCCTGTAGAGGAGAACAGCCGAATGTCCGGCTATACTTCTCTACAGGCCTGAATGAAACGGAGACGCTTCGCACTTGCTCAGTCAAATATACTGTTACAGACACCTGTACTACTGTGGAAAGTATCTCTATTTGTGCCTTTACACTGTGACCGAAGGGACTGAGAGCCCATGCCTGTTTTGTAAAGTTCACATAATAATATCAACATTGGTCGCGGTAACATGTAATAAACCAACAATAAGCGAACTCTACACACAGTCCAGCTTTTTGTAGCCATTACCAACTGTTAGAATTTTAAGTGATTGTATGGTAGAGACTCTACAGTAGAGTCCGCCTGGGGCAGTAGCGCTGTAGAGTGCAAACATTCCCTATTTTATTTATTTAAGGTTTCCAATGTTTCCAGTGATACTTATTCTATAGGGCATAAATATAATTTATTTATTTATTTATTTTAGGGCACAAACGGTATACAATACAAAGATAGGATAAACTAGCTTAAAATTATTACATACACCAGTAAAGTTGCCACAAATAGAAACATTATATATGTTATATGAAACTTGTATTTAGGTGATAATTTACAGTCACTTAGTGACTTATGAAGACTAAAACATTAAAACATTACAATAGAGATAATTGCTTTTTAAAAGTTCCTATTGAGTGCTGAAATACATCCAAAGAGGATAATAATATACTAATACATCACATTTCGAGAAGTATTTGTTGTGTGATGACGCTCGGGGAATAAATGAGTTACAAGCATAGTTAGTTTTGTAATGTTTTACATTAAATAACTTATTGTAGTAACGGGTATTTAAACGTGGTTAATATCCAATATCTCAAAGTGAAATGAGCAGAGCATCAAAGCAAAAGATTTTGACAACGCCAATGTCGAAAAAGAGGTTTGTTACAAGTTTGTAGTGTATATCTGTGCGACAGTATGTGGCAGCGTAGCTCCCATTAGCTATGTTTAGTATGTGTTGGGTGAAAATCGGTGCAACTGTTTTTCAGATAGAGTATTTATAAAAGTTTGATTTTGCCACTTGTTCAAATTCTATTTAGGTATGCGTGGCACTGATCTGTATAACAGGGCAAGAGTGATGCTTACAATCCGACGAGCAATATACTTATCTCGTTTCACAGTTTTATTTAAAGATTTTTAGCTTAAAGATTTATTAGATAAAAGCCACATACATACTTAACTTAGCCCGAGTTATAAAGCTTAAAGTAAACTAACATAGTTCAGGTAAGGTACATATTGGCAGTAACAATGCGTCATAGAGATGAACCTCGGATATCTGAAACTAGGCTTAGCCTGTATTATCAGATTCAGGGATTCTCCGACGCTAACACAAGGAAAATAAAGATTTAAATATGTATTAAATTAATTATTATTTTTAATGTTTAATTGATTGAGATTTTCAAGAGATTTAAACCAGTTTTTAGATAATTTTCTTAATAAAACTTATTTGGTAAACCATATAAAACTATGGACAAATGTTAGATTTTAAAATTATGCATTGTTTTAAATATACAAATATTATTTTCCGTACTTACCGATGGCACTCACAAATAATTTTCCATAAATGCTCCAACCCCGCGACACGCGGACCCGCCATCCTGTGTTCTTCTTCTCAAAACTAAGCGGAGCAATACCTGCAACCCTCGCCAAGCGGAGCACCTTCGCCATAAATCCAGATACGAAGCACCCAGCTCCATCCTCCATAGTGACGTATACCTAATATTTAAAGCTTTGAAAAACCAATAGTCCAGTAATGTTTATAGAGACAGATAATTTGATATAAGAACTATTAAGAATGTCTGAAATGCTAAACCATGATGTGATTAAATCACAGATCATGTTCTAAAGCTGCCTAAATTCATAAAACATTTTTTTATTCATATAGGTTAATGTTTGCCCACTATCTCACCTTTATTAGAGATAGTAACGACGGGGTACATCAGATACCCACACCAAATGTTTATATGTAATTATTCTGTAAGTGTGGATGTGACTGAACTCCTAAACGGCAGGACGGATTTTGATGTCATTTTTGTGCGTGTGCCGGTGGATTCAAGAATGATTGATATTCAAGCTGAATATTTTCTCATCGACAACAATACGTCACTCGGATTTGGTAAAGTACTAGGCAAACATAAACATGAAAGAGGTCAAAATTTAATCAATAAGTATTTAGTATTTTTTATTATTATCATTTCATGACCATGGATGCATAGTCCTTCAGTCGAAATGCCAGTACCAAAAACGTAAAAGAGCTGTTTTATTCCTTTGCGTGGCTTTGTAACGCATGCCAGTTATAGCTAGTTTATTTTATATTCAGTACGTATGTACTGTATAATTACCTCAGAAATGTATGTATCAGCTCCATCTTATTTATATGCAGTAGAATACTGTGATATCATCGCCTGCGATGACAAAATTACAGGGCATTATAGTCCTGTGTCGTGCACAAAATACATTATCTACTTATTTTATGTTTTCAGACAGATTTTAATTATACTTAGTTGCAGCAAACTCTATACTATGCCTATATGTACCTACAATGTTAGTAATAAATTAGATATTATATCGATGGTATTTTTCGCTTAAATTATTAACATTACTGAAATCAGAATCGGTACTCAATATGTAGAGTGTGGACTAACATGGTATCCATCACGTTTTATCACTAACTTAGTATTTTTTTAATTATAAAAAAAACATAAAACATAAAACATTTATTGTCTGACATAATATGGTGTACATGATTAATTAACCCATAGGCTCCTGAACTAGTGTCTAGCACTGTATTTCAGGCTCCAATGGCTTTTCCCACTATTATTCATTTGTATTTTTGTCTAAGTATTATTAATTACAGTAAAGCTCTTCAAGAGTACCCATTTTCATACGGGCAATGACATGATAATTTAAAGCTACTTTGTTCGTAGATTGTTTTTTTTTCTGTTGGCTGTGTTGGCCCTTCGAAATTTACAGATATTCATTTGTTAATCCCGATTTTTATTTGTTTTTCCCCTATTTTCAATTGTTTACCTTTATTTTAATTTGTTTTCCTCGATCTCTAAATAAGTCAGTGGCGTAGATATTTCTCCACTTTTTAGCTTGAGAGCAAAGTTTAGTTGAGGTAGAGTTTTTACCATTGTCGACCGCATCATGACTTACCATTAGTGAGTTAGTGGTCAACCACTAGCACATCAGAAATATAAAAATGTAGTAATGGTATAAGTCAAAAACAGACATGTAAAAATGTACTATCATGGAGCAAATGATACATATCGGTTAATACTTAACTACATATCCGAGCTTTCTTGTTATATAGAGTCAGAAGTTATTAACTTACAGGGGGTGGTTTGGAATCGGCAACAGGCCATAATAAATATATAGAAAAAGTGTATGTTCTACTGCGGCCACCTCTGGGATGGATCCGCAAAGTACCAGCTTGAAGCTCTTAAGTCCATCGACCGGCGAGCAAAAAGACTCATTGGCGATGACAAGCTGGTCGAGTCTAAATTGCAGTCTCGGTCACCGACGTAAGGTCGCAAGCCTATCGGTATTCTACCGTTTACATTTTGGAGAGTGCACGTAAGAATTACACGAATTAATTCCAATACAAGGCAAACTGTCATACGTCATCCATATATGGTTGACATACCTTAAGTTCGCTCGAAGCGTTTCGCTTCTACGTTTATAGTCTGTACTACGAAGGAGTGGAACTCATTGTCCTCGTCATTCTTCCCCGAACAGTTTAATCTGGGAGTTTTTGAGTCAAGAGTGAATAGGTCCCTTCTAGGCAAATATGCTACATCTTCGGCCGCATCATCACTTTCTATCAGGTGAGATTGAGGTCAAATGCTTGCTTATTGGGCATAAAAAAATGTGACCTCTCATCAAATGTGGTAGTAGATGACTCCGTAACAAGTAGCACTCGTAGCAGTCACTTAGTATTTTAAGCATTCAAAAAAAGAGGTTCTCAATACGACTGTAGGTATGTTTTTTTTTGTATGTTACGCGATATCTCCGCCAATTATGAATCGATTTTGATGTTTTTTTTGTTCCGTAGATTATACTTAATTATGAACTTAAATGTATGGGCTTCTTTAGGGTTTCTTGTATTTAAATTTAATATGGAATATGCCTTCTCTCCCGAGCGGTAGGCTTTGACACCTGTAACACAGTTTTAAACTAGCTCAGATGGCAAAAGCCTAACACTATATCTTGGTTCCATTCGTTTTCCAAAGCTTTTTGTAATATTAAAGTACCCATAAGCGTTTACTTATATTATGATCTGTAACTTAACTAATTACTTTAGCTTAATATTAAAATTTCATGTACAAGTATTTTTGATTAAGTCTTCTAAACTATGTCATTAAAGATATTATTATTATTATTACTTCAGAAGTCCCATATGAATTTATCGAAATTAATCAAGCCAAAACCAAAACATAAGCGGTGAAGTCATTTTTTTAATTTATGCTTGCGTTTAATTATAGCTATTATTGTAGCAGCTGCCAACGAGATGCCGAAGGAGGTGTTTCAAAATTGAAGGAGCCTGGGCCAGCACCATGTACCACATACATACATATAGCTATACAATATATTAACCGTTTTTTAATGTTTATTTTCTTTACTTTTATTTCGTTTTAATGTACATTTAAAATATCTTGATACATTGATAGCAACACAACACAGTTACAAATGGCGGAGAGAGTTTTGCCGCGAAAGTGAAAAAATGACGTTGTTGATTTTGTGTAATTTTCCAAAACCTGTGATTCTTCGAGTGTTAATGTGTAATAATGGTGGATTATTAACCGTTAATACTTAGTACCTAAATGTGCATAAATGTAGGCAAGTCATACAAAGTTGAAAAACGTGATTTTCGCCTTCGCTCCAAAACTCCAATAGAAGTTCTAGTAAAGTTTCTACCACTTTACTAGGGCATGACTTGACTATGACTGACTACTTGACTTTGACTGTGACTTGTGACTAAGACTTTTATTATGAAGAATAGAAATTGTTAATATTTGTTTAATATTTCGACTGAAGGACTATGCCCATGGTCATGAAATAATAAAAAAAAAAACAAATGGCGGATTGCGACAATATTGAACTGTCATTTTGACGTGTCACAATGACAGTTCAATATTGTAAACAACATATCAATTCTAAAATATTTGGGTTTGGTTATAATTATAATAGGACTATAGAAAATGTTACTCGATTGAAACTCAGAACAGAGTGACATTCAGTATCTTCTTGTCATGACTGCCTCAAAAATAGGGATACATATTTAAAAATAATTATTTGAGGGTACAGCTGTAATCTTCTGCGGATTAATTTATTTGTATTATTAAGAAAATGCAATATTTTTTCCGTATTTTTCTATGTATGGTACATAGTGCTGACCCAAAATGAAACATCTCCTTTACTTGCTTATTACTTAACTGTCAACTCCACAGTTTACTTACCAAACAGCAGGTTTTTAGGGTTCCGTACCCAAAGTAAAAACGGGACCCTATTACTGAGACTTTGCTGTCCGTCCGTCCGTCTGTCACCAGGCTGTATCTCAAGAACGGTGAAAGCTAGACAGTTGACATTTTCACAGATGATGTATTTCTGTTGCCGCTATAACAAAAAATACTAAAAAACAGAATAAAATAAATATTTAAGAGGGCCATACAACAAACGTGATTTTCTTGCTAATTTTTGCTCAATATTGATAACGGCAACAGGTAGACGCTTGAAATATTCACAAACAATTTAGTTATATATTCACTTTACAAAATAAATAATGAAATTAAAATAAAACAAATATTTAAGCGGGGCTCACATACAACAAACGTGATTTTTTTACCGTTTTTATAGATGGTACGGAACCCTTCGTTCGCGAGTCCGACTCGCACTTGGCCGGTTTTTATACAATTTCAAGCGTAGCGTATCTTATATTATTCTAGCACTTTCCTTTCGTTTTTTATGACTGGTTACTTATCTCCCAAACATTATTATACTAGGTATAAGTATATTATTTAGTGGTGAATTTCGATTTAGATCGAGGGCTGGATAAGAAACGTTTGATTTGTGGGCTAGTATAATTATTATGTCTTCTATGTTTGTACATGAAGTGTTTACGAACAACATTGTAAGCTTTCGTATCATTATCATTAACGCTTTCACACACGCAGCAAAATATCCTATTATTTGTACCCGGATTACTCTAAAATATTTCAAACTAGCCGTGCCACGCGGCTTCGCCCGCGTTAATTAAGTTAAAAAGAAGCCTATGTTTTACTTCGGAACTAAAACTATCTATATTCCAAATTTCATCATAATCGGTTCATTAGTTACGGAGATACGTGGTAACAAACATTCACACATACCATTCACAAACTTTCGCATTTATAATATTATAAGTTGGATAGTAGGATTACACGGGTAGCGCATAAAGCGAGTAGGTAGGTTCCTGTGGTAGAGGAGTGGGACAGGAAGGTATGCGCCGCACCGAGAACAATTCACGTGACGTCAGCAAGCCTCTCCCACACCGCTCCAATGGTGGTGAACCTGATTAGGTGCCTGTCCCACAGGCACCTAATCAGGTTACAAGCACCTACTTAGTTACAATTCACGTGACGCCAGCAAGCCTCTCCCGCACCGCTCCAATAGTGGTGAACCTGAGTAGGTGCCTGTGGAAGCACCTGCTTAGTTACAATTCACGTGACGTCAGCAAGCCTCTCCCACACCGCTCCAATAGTGGTGAACCTGGATTAGGTGGCTGTGGGAGCACCTACTTAGTTACAATTCACGTGACGTCAGCAAGCTCTTCCCGCACCGCTCCATTAACAAACACGCCCCTCCCGCACCACTCCATTACTCTAGGTACTTTCTTATGCTAAAAAGACAAGCATTTGACCACCAACTCTCCTGATGGGAAGTGAAGATGTGGCCGAAGATGTAGCATGCTTGCTTAGACGATACCTATTCACTCTCGAAGACTCCCAGATTATACCAACGAGGAAATCATGACGAGGGCAACCTACATTCAGTATCAATTCACACGATGTCCTCCCGTTCCATTCCACTACTACAGAATCTATACTCAGTTATACGCTACTCATATAGTAGGTACCTAAAATTGGAAGTAATACCTCCATACCTCCAGTTCGCTCTAAGCGTTTCGCTTCTACGTTTATCATCCGTACAGCGAAGGAGTGGATCTCATTGCCCTCGTCTTTGTTCCCCGAACAGTATAATCTGGGAGTCTTCAAGTCAAGAGTGAATAGGTACCTTCTAGGCAAGCATGCTACATCTTCGGCCGCATCGTCGCTTACCATCAGGTGAGTTTGTGGTCAAACGCTTGCCTAAAGTATATATAAAAAAAAAAGTAAAATTTTTATTTACCAGTTGGAAAGATAGGAATTTTTAAGATCTATTTCTCCTAAAGGTACAACCTTTATAATCTAAGGGTACAACTATACATATAAAATGACTAATTACTTTACTAATTATGTATAAGGCAGCTAGACAGTGCCCGTGCCACATGCCGTGCCATAATTAGGGACTTGATATACAAATCGTCCAGGGCGCGTGGCCCGGGCGCTGTGAAGATAAAATGTATGGTGCCTAAGGGACTTAACATAAAAAGCGGCCAGTGCATGCGGCCGAGCGGTAGGCGCTTTCCCCCGCGATTCTGACTTTTTGTAAAGGCAAAACAAAATATACAAAACGCCCGAGGCGCGCGTTCATGGCGCTTTGTATATCAAGTTCATTAGGACGTAGGTTTTTACGTAAGAGAATATAAATAAAACAATGGTTTATTGCATAAAATGTTCTGTTCGTCTTTTATTTCTTATTCCTCATATTGTGCTCTTCTAGCATTTGCTCTGTTTCAATAACCTTTTCTTCCACTTCTTCTGGTGAAACGTGAAATTGAGACCATCGCGGGCCTGCGACTTTGTCCTTTTTCTTTTTCATATATTTATTATGATTTTGGTTGTCTCTTTTCTGCTTTGTAGGATTTACATCTGATTTACGTTCATTAAGAGGCTGAGCAATAAAACCATTGTTAGTATTTTTCATATTCATGTCTGAATAAGCATTACGTTTGATAACTTCATTAGCTTTTTCATTTGCTAATTTTGTATTCTTTACATATGCTCGACCAAATTCATAATTTTTTATAGTATGATCAGAATCTTTATCAAGAGCTCCCAAACTATCCTGTCGTTTGTATCTATTATAAATTTGGTAAACATTTGATTGTTTTGTAATTTCACCAACATTTCCAGCTTCTTCAAGAGGAGTATTACTATCATAATAACATTGATATTCAGTATCTCTTTTATTTTCATGTTTTTCGCATTCGTCATCTTGGTAAAATGATAAATCATTTTCTTCTAATATTTCGACCCTTTGCTCCAGTACATCTAGAAAATATTCAAAGAGGGTAGGTATGTTACGGAATATTTGCATGTATTCGTCGTCGAGTTTTGTTTCCTCTTGAGATTCTGGGTAAAAATCAATTCAAAAATCAAATCAAATCAAGAGGATATTCCTAATAATTAAATAAAACTCACCCTCACATAAACCTTTGAAAAATAAATTTGTGAATGCATATACAAAAATAAATTTATAATAAACGTTTGCCATTTTTTTTCCACTTGAGTGTGCTCACTAGTGCAATAAGAAATTGAATGCAAATTTTAAAGGGACAAAAAGGAGGTGTTGCAGTTTCTGATAAGATAATATAGTTCATAAATTATGCATTCATGCCTAAAACATCAGTTCACAGCAATTTCGAACGGTGTTGGTAGAAAATAAAAATATTCTACTAGTACCTATAACCAATTACGATTGGTGCTGACCTACATTTGACAAATTGTATGTATGTACCATAATTTCCTTGATCGGTTTGGTTTTATGCGGAATATGCAAGCATTTGCCCACTATTTCACCTGATGGAAAGTGATGATGCGGCCGAAGATGTAACATCCTTGGATAGAAGAAACCTATTCACTCGAAAATTGAATACACACATTGTAATTTAATAAAGTGATTGAGTCATGTAACCGAAATACAGTTGTGATTGTGAGGACTCCATGTTGGCTTGGGTGGTTCAGCACTTTGCCCGTGCGTCCGTCCGTCCGTCTGTCAGAGGCGTTTAGTATCTAAACCGTACAAGCGATTATTTTCAAATTCTCAAAGAATATCTGATAGTCTAAAATGTAAATGATAGTATATATAGTATAATTTATATGAAAATAGCCGCAGTTGTCGAAGCAAGATTTATTGATTCAGTCCTTTAGGCTGTTACTAGAAGAGATCACTCGTAAAATTAATTATTATTTCGAATTATATAATAATTATTATGTCCCGAATCAGAATCGAAATCAAAAATAAACGTATTGCACATAACTGTATTAAAAAAATGGTTCTATCGATCGAAAACCGAATCAAAATAATTTTTGAGGCTAATAATTAAACGTATTCACACTCACAGCCCAACACTGAGTTCAATGGCTTGTGTCGTGGGTGCTGTTAACATTTGCATCATACACACAATCACAACCAGAACCAGAAACAAATTTTCCTTAAGGAGAAAACTGGTGTTCCTGCCGAGAATCAAACCAAATACCCCTTAGAGGGTATTTGTGTATATATGTATTTGTGCTCCTGTCGGGAATCGAAACCTGGACCCACGGCGTAGAGGGCGGAGACCTTTCCACTGCGCCAACTGGGTCGTCAAAAAAACATGTTGGCTAAATAACTGTGCAGATCTAGAGCAAAAAATCCCAAAGAAAAATGGTTTGTTTAAATAAAGATTATCTGAATAAATGTTTACTCACACAAACCATTATTTGGTTAGAAGTCTTAGCAACTGTTATTTATTCTGTGCTCTTGGTGAGTTTGCTTGCGTGTCTCGTATCAAAGAAATGCATGTGCGGCCTGCAATTATATTGAAAATGTATGAAACCTATGATTATTTTTAGCCTATATGAAGTGATGTGCGGTGCGATGAATGTACAACAAGATGTTTGCTTTCAAAGAAGTCCTGCTTGTTATTGGGGTTGCAGGTAAGCTAATTTATTAAGAGTGTTTTGTGTTCTATTAAAATTATTTCACATATTTATTTAAATTGTAGGATATACTACGCCTGAACCTTTATTAGGCATTAGCGGAGCCTTTTAGTATATTATTTACATTTTATGATGTCAAACGGCGTATATCTAATATTTTATATGTATTATTATGCAGTAAAGTCATTATCTTTCATGAGTGCCCATGCACCTAAACTAATTTGAGTTTGAATTTAAATGTATGTTAGTTAATCATGAGTAATATATTATTATATTATTGTACGTAACTCCTTCGATAACGCTTAAAGTAAATTCTTATTTTACTTTAAACTGCCCGTTGCTTAGGTGCGTGTCCGCCTTCTAAGGAGCGGGATTTGGATTCGATGGAGATGCAAGTTATTTCTCCAAGGGAAATTTGTGTTTCTGGTTCTGGGTGTGATTTTTTGTGTGATGTGAATGTTTCCCTCCCACACACAAGTCATCGAACTTAGTGTGGGGCTGTAAGTGTGAAAGCGTATATGTTATGTTATTTCAGGTACTTGCAACTTGAAGTATCAATTTTGTTAAAACAATCGCTACTTTTAAGTACGTGCTTTTAACTAAGTTTACAGTTTGAGCATTGAGCAGCTTACATTTTAAGAGTTTTAATACATTTTCCACTAATTAATTTCAGCCCTATCCGTTACTGCTGTTCGGATATTAAGATCTCCAGACAAAATGGAGATCGATATCCCCAATCAATCATTCGAGCCCGAGAGCGGCGAGTACCAGGCAAACATAAACGAAGAAGCGACGTACTGGCAAGGGCAAGGAGATAAAGTGGGAGACAAGGGGGAGGAAGGACATCAGCAGTTAGATGGAGAGAGGTTAGTTTAAAAAAACGAAGTTATCGCGGTTTCCCGGTTTCCTCATTTATTGTTATATATCTCAAACTAAATATAATGATAGTGAATGCTGATGGTAAATGTGAGAATGAAAGAACTTCAAATATTTAAAGTTTTGGTAGTGATACTTGCGCACCAGTAATTCATGGATGTGATCCAGGATGGTCAAATCATCAATTGCAATCAGTGAGAAAGTGGGCGCAATCAGAAAGATGTTGGGCATAATCAATGAGATAGTGGGCACAATCAATGAGTTATTGGGCAAAATCAGTAATATTATTATCTTGTCTTTTCTGGCAAACGTGGACAAGCAAAGTTTACAGATACAAAAAAATCTTATTTTTGAACACAAACGGTATACAACACAGAAATAGGATAAATCACAACTTAACAATCATTTTAAAATAACACATAGGTATTATATATTTTATTATAATAAAAACAAACAGTACAATACTTGTATTCTGATGATTAAATTTACAGTAACTTGGTTAATTAAGACGACAAAAGCATTACAATAGAGATAATTGCTTTTAAGAAGTTCCTATTGAGTGCTTATTAGATTTCATATTTCAGAGACAAGAATCAAGACAACTATGTAACCGAAAAGGAGCATTACGAAAACGAACAACACGACTTCAACAAAGAAATGAATGAGACCTACCAGGAGGACAGAGACAAAGCAGACTCGCATCGCGAATCCAACCAAGAACACTATATTCAACATTACAATAATACTAACCTTGATGTTAACCAGGGGAATTATACTGCCGAACTAACTGATTCAGAAACAGGAGATCGGTACGGAGAGAAAGGGACAGAATTTGTAAATGAAGGAGAGGACAACATTGAAAATTATGATGTAAAAGAGGATTCTCCATCTATAAGTTATACGAGGACTTGAACATAATTAAGAAGTGACATATTAACTGAGACTACATGGCATGAGCACGGCTTTTATTCAATAAATTATTCCCACTTATTCAGAACTTATTCGTTGGAATACCCTTACTCTTCGTGTCTCGAATAGAATTTTAATCGATCGCCGAAGGTGTTACCATTTTTTTAAATAAAATAAAAAAGTATTTATTGCCAGACACCAGAAACATTTTTTCTTATATTCTACAATATAATATAACGTATACCTATATTCATACAATAAAAAAAACAATTAAATTATACAGATAAATAAGATACAGTTACATAGTTATAAAATAGTTACATACATAGTTATAGACACAAATAATAGTGGTTGGCGATAGGAGTATGCTCAGCTCTTTTTTTGCGTAAACTAAATATATATAAATTGCTTACGCATGGCTGATTTTCAGCATATCCTTTGCTCGAGCTAAGATGGTTGTCGAGCCGGAAAAAGTAGTAGTTTGCGGGGTCTTATTTTAAATTTGTATAACATTTTCACCATTGTGTAACAGTCAGTCACCATTTGTGGCATTACATGCTTACCATTCTCTACTAAATCATCACTCACCAACAGGTAAAAAAGTGTACCACCAAATTTTGATAATATTTGGTAGCAAGTGGCAGAAATGTAGCATTGCCGCCTGTCTAGATTCTAGACAGATGGCAACATCCTCTCGGTAAAATACTTAATAATCTCTCGAAGCGTTTCGCATCCCCTTTCATTATAAGAACTTTAAAATAATGACTGTTCCGCCGGTCAAGTAGTAACATAACATAACAAATGCTTCCAAACATAACTTCACACTAAGTTCGAAGACTTCGTCTGAGCTGGAAACATTCACATCATACACAAATGACACCCAGAAACTGTTTTTGAGGAGAAAATTTGTGTTAGGTTAGGTTTTACCGGGAATCATACCAAAACCCACTTCGAAGTTCGAGGGCGACAAAGATAGTGAATAGGGCATGGTATTTACTGAGCAAGCGTGCTCCATCTTCGACCGCATCGTCGCTTTCCATCAGGTGAGATTGTGGTCAAACGCTAGCTTAGTCTCAAATAATAAAAAAAACGTAACCCATTATAAAAATTCAGATCACACACAGTGAATGTTTCCGGCATTCACGATACGTGTCTACGAGCTTAGGGTGGGGTTGAGAGTGTGAAACGCTCTATTAATTTGGCAGAGTGATAGAGTAAATAAGTAAGGATACGTACGTACCTACTTATTTTTTTATTTTTTTTCATGCCTAACTACGGACCAATTGCCTATATTTCCTAAAACTAAACTAAAACTATGTACAGCAAAGAACTAAGTTACCTACAAGACATCGAGCTTATAGGTAACTCAAGTGCTCAAGCCCACTACAGTGGGTAGCGTTCCCATTATGCTGGCGGCATTGCCTCTCTGAATTGCAATGCTAATACGTTGAGCCAAATAAGTGCCTACTTATTATTTTGAATAATCATATCATCAGTAATGCGGGCGATGCCGCTAGGTGTAGTTAGTTTGCAATGAAAACACGTGTTTAGGCATTATAAGTGCAGTTATCAAGTACATGGTCACATTTGCGAGCAGTTCAGAAGTAATTTGTTATGATTAACTATTATCTAATTACGCTAAATAGCCCTTCGGTTTGCGATTACACATAGAAACTAGTTATGTCAATCATAATCACGATCAAGCAGAAATACTCAACTACTTTAAAATAAAAATATTGTTGTGTAAGTATATTTTTTGAGTGTACGTTTTTCTCGTAGTAGGTATATTTTCCTAAATTGTACTAAAAAGAAGAGAGAGAGAGAGGGAAGAAAGAAATACAATGGCTATTGTTATGTAAAGTTACTTGCAACCTACATAATCATTATTATATTATCTATATATAAAATTCTCGTGTCGCGGTGTTTGTTACCAAACTCCTCTAAAACGGCTCGACCGATTTTTATGAAATTTTGTGTGCTTATCGGGTAGGTCTGAGAATCAGCCACATCTATTTTTCATTTTAAGTTTTAATTTTTTTATGATTCAGCATGAAATAATGTATATGGCAAAACAACGTTTGCTGGGTCAGCTAATAGGTTTATATATAACTACCAAACAAAAAAAAACATCAATATCGATTCATAATTGGCGGAATTATAACATACATACAAAAAAACATACAGTCGAATTCAGAACCTCCTTTTTAGAAGTCGGTTGAAAATGTATTAGCAATACAAAACAACGTATTAGCATTGTAATTCAGACAGGCAATGCCGCCAGCATGATAGGGACGCTACCCACTGGTAGTGGGCTTGAGTAACTACTTGAATTACCTTTAAGCTCGATGTCTTGTAGGTAACTTAGTTCTTTGCTGTATAAAGTTTTAGTTTAGTTTTAGGAAATATAGGCAATTGGTACGCTAGTAATAAAAATATGTCATTATAGGTACAAATAAAAATTTGTTAATTGAATAGCAATTTTATTTGAGAACGTTAAAACCGGCAAGTTGACTGCCGACAACCGAATCACTTTCCTAATAATAAAAGTAAAAAGTTGAAGCAAATAACATTTGGTATTTCAATCACGCGACCAGAACATTCGATATTCAAATGATGTGCAAAATGTTGCTGACCTCTGTCATATCCAATCATATTCTACTATTTATAGAATCACCGTTGCACACAATTTCTACTACGAGTTTGAAAACTACTATTCTCGCTGACTCCATCATAGAAAATGTCAAAGAATCTTCTACGTTTATCTATAACCATTGCAATAATATGTGTAGCAACATGTACCAAGAGCCAAGAAAAATCTAACGTAGTAACTACTACTGAAGCTGCAGTGGATTCGAAGTCAATGACAGACTCCAAGTCATTGAAGGATTCGATATCAATGACAGATGACAATGACGTTGATCTAATAAGTGTGATGATGATGTGCAATGAGTCATTTCGAATTGAGATGTGTAAGTTTGTTCTGTTATATAACATAGGTATTTATATTTAAGTTACATTTAGTTTGATCTTCTAGTTGGCTTGGTTGGGTGTGCGGTCGCTTTCTTATCCGCGGTTATCAGGTTCGATTCCCGGTGGAAACACAAGTTTTCGACCCAAGGAAATTTTGGTGTTTCTACGTCTAAATGTAATTGTGTGTATGATGTGAATGTATCCGGTATTCACGATACAAGTCATTAAAGTGTGGGGCTGTGAATGTGAAAGCGTCACAAATTTGAGTACTTATTTACTAGGTAAAAAAATAAATAAAAGCGTTATTATCAGCATTTTGTTCATAGTAAATAAGACTTCTAAAAAACATCAAAATCTATTCATAATTGGCGGAATTATCGCGTAACAAACATACAAAAAAAACATAAGTCGAATTGAGAACCTGGACCCCAAAGTTGACGACTCAGTTGTTGCAGTGGACAGGTCTCCGCCCTCTGCGCCATGGGTTCTGGGTTCGATTCCCGGTAGGAGCACAATTTCCTTCCCATATTAGGGATATTTGTGCTTCTGGTTCTGCGTGTGGGGATGTGTGAGTGTGAATGCGTTTGTCTGTTGTTTGTTGTTGTTGAAGTTGCTCCCTTTTTTTTTTATTTATCCTTTGTAGATTGGCTAAGGCTTATAGTTACTCATTAAAAGTTAGTTATTAGCATGTATCCCCATTTGCCGTTTAGACAAATGTCCAGTAGTCGCGGAATTAATTCATAGATATCAAACGCAATTATTTTTTTCAGCATTTTTGATATCATTGAACGAGAGTGGCAGTTTTCCCGACGAAACAGACAAAACTCCAAAGGTAATTTTTAACTATTGCAATTTTTTTTATTTGTTTTAGATATCACAGTTCTCTGTGATATCTAAACATACACAACAATACAAATAAAAAAAACAAAACAGTTCTCTGTTTACTTTTTTAATATTTTTAGCCGACTTCATAAAAGGAGGTTCTATGTTCGACTGTATGTATTTTTTTTAATGTATGTACACCGATATCTCCCCCATTTGTGAACCGATTCTCAAAATTCTGTTTTTATTTGGTAGATTATAAGATTGATAGAATTTGCTATGGAAAACAAACTGTCAATAGTAAACACATTTTATAAGAAAAAATTAAAAAACAGATGGACATGGCTCTCTCCTGATAAAAAATACAAAAATGAAATCGATCTTGTTCTATCGAACCGTCCCCAGTTATTTCAAAATATAGAAGTACTGAATATAAACTTCCCCTCAGACCACAGGCCCGTCAGAGCAACGATATCACATGCACAATCAAAGAAAAGCCGAACAAAGTACAATAACCATCAAAAGAAAACAATAACTAACGAAGATGATATCTCTCAATTCAACGAATGCATAAATAAGTCACTGAAAGCACCGTTAAATAAAACAGTCCAAGGCTATTACGACAATATTGTCAAAGACATCACCAGGAGCCTGCAAGCAATTCAGAACAAAAATAAAGAACAAAAAGAACATAAAATTCTGTCAGAGCGCACGCTACAGCTGATGGAGAGACGGAAGGAACGTCAGAAGACAAAACCCAAATCAAGAGCAATTAAAAATGAGATCTCTGCCCTTTACAAGCTCATAAGTAAGTATATTAGGAATGATTACTCAAACCACAGATATAACACTATCGAAAAACACATAACTCAAACTGGAGGCACTAAAAAAGCTTACAAAGAGCTGCGAACACATAAAACATGGATCGAAAGTTTGAAACAGGACAAAAAAACGCACAACAACCGCAAAGACATCATCACTGTAGCAACACAATTTTATAAAAAATTATACAGCACCAGAGAAACAACAAGCACGGATGGAAGAGATCAATACCTTAGTCCCAACATTAAAAATCCACCTATACCTCAGATTGAAATAAGCGAAGTAATAACAGCAACAAAAACTCTTAAACCAGAGAAAAGCCCAGGTTCTGATGGCATCACAAATGAGATACTAAAAACCGATTCAGCAACTCTTATAGTTCACCTGACTGAACTGTTTAACCTCATCCTTGAAACTGGAGAAACACCCACCCAGTGGTCAGAATCTGACATTATCCTTATCTACAAAAAAGGTGACCCCAATGATATAGGTAACTACAGGCCAATAAGCCTGCTACCTACCATCTACAAGCTCTTCTCTTCAATAGTAAATAAGAGAATATACTCTACACTAGAAGCGCGTCAACCTGTCGAGCAAGCCGGGTTTAGAAAGGGATACTCAACGATCGACCACATACACACACTGGAACTTCTGATAGAGAAATACCGCGAGAAAAAAAGACCACTCTACATTGCATACATTGATTACAGTAAAGCATTTGATTGTGTATCACATAAAAACATATGGGAAAGTCTAACAACTCAAGGGGTAGAAAAAGAATACATTTCTGTAATCAAGAGTATATACAATAACAGCAAGAGCAGAATCAAATTAGAGACAGCTGGGCCTTGGTTCCCGATAAAAAGAGGAGTAAGACAGGGCGACCCTCTTTCACCATTGCTGTTTCTAGCAACACTGGAATCAATCATTAGTCAACTCAATTGGAAAGGTCGGGGTATTAAGATTAAAGATTCCTACCTAAGCCACCTAAGGTTTGCAGACGACTTGGTTCTCTTATCTGAAACAGGACAAGAAATCCAATATATGATAAAATCACTTAATAATGCCAGTAAACTAGTAGGTTTGGAAATGAATCTGTCCAAAACAATGTTGATGACAAACAGCGAAAAGAGAACAGTATACGTTGGTAGAGAGCCTCTCAAATATACAGACAGCTACATATACCTGGGTAAACAAATTAGCTTACACCACAATAGTAACGATCAAGAAGTAGAACGCAGAACACAGCTTACCTGGAACAAATACTGGGCAATGAAGGACATATTCAAAAGCAGCATGCCGATCAAAATCAAAACTAAAGTACTAAACTCTTGCCTAATACCGTGCCTTACGTATGCTTGCCAAACATGGAAATTCAACAAAAAAACAAAGAATAAAATAATTGCATGTCAGCGGGGTATAGAACGCAGTATGCTGAATATTAGAAAGATTCAAAAAATAAGGCACACCAAAATTAGAAACATAACCAAAGCAAGGGATGGATTAGAACACGCTCAGTCACTAAAATGGAGGTGGGCCGGACATGTGGCGCGTCTACGTGACAAGAGATGGACGAAAACGGTGACCACATGGGCGGGTCCACAGGGAAAAAGAAAGAGAGGTAGACCTGTAGCTAGTTGGGAAGAAGACATCAAAAAAACAGCTGGCCCCAACTGGATGCAATTAGCCCAATCTAGAGAGGACTGGCTATCTTTGGAGGAGGCCTTCACCTACAGAGGAATTCTTACAGATTGAAGAATAATAGAATAATAGTATAGGATTAAGGAAAAACTAACACATGTAAATTTAGGATCCAAACTTAATTACTAACAAAACTAATAATTGTATGTAAGTAAATAACTTAATCTAATCTAACTTCTTGTTTTATAAGCTGTAAGAAATAAAAGGCTTTTTTATTTTTTTTATTTTTATTTAGATTATAATTCAAAGGTACCATATACATTTTATCGAAATCGATCAAGCTCAAACCAAAATATAAGCGGCCAAGTGGTTTTTTAAGCTTTGCAGTTAAATTATTTATTTCCTAATTCAGTCCCTGTAAAACACACAGATATAAATTTCCTTCTGAATCCAAGCTTATATATGACTTATATATGATCTGCCCGTTGGGTTAGTTGAGTAAGCGTTCGCATTCTAAACAGGAGTATCGAGTTCGATTCCCGAGACCCGGGAACACAAATTTTCTCCCAAAGGAAAACTTGTGTTTCTGGTTCTGGTTTTGATTGTATCTGTGATGTGATCTCTCCGACCCCCACGACACAAATCATCAAACTTAGTATGGAGCTGTGAGTGTGAAAGCGCTTATTTATATTTCGGATAAGTTATATATTTAATTGTATGTCATTTAATGTTCCAGTGTTTTCTACGCTGTGTTCTCGAAAACCTAAGCATAGCCTCACTTGATGATGGTAAGATAGACCCCGAACGAGCTGCTGTCATCTTTGCTGGGGAGAGGAACGGGGAGCCGATGGAAGATATCCTGGAAATGGCCACTTATTGTGCTCAAAGAGGTGAGACATCTGTATGCATAAATTCAAAATCGTTTATTCACAAGGGCCCCAAAGTGGCACTCATGAAAGTTAATGATTATGCTGCCAGATTCGCAAATTAAAGCCATTCATAGAAAAGAATATAATCTACCCGAGTCTGTATCTACTGAATATTCTACTACTTGCCGTGCCCCGCGGCTTTTCCCGCATTTCTACGTAATAGGTAGCCTACGTATGTGTTACTCGTGTTTTTAGCTATGTTCCTTTCGAATTTTGTCTAAATCGGTGAGTCGGGGTGAAGAGAATTCAATCCCATCCTACTAAACCTACTAATCCTACTCCTACTAATATTATAAATCCGAAAGTTTGTGTGTAAGTGTGTGCGTAAGTGTGTAAGTATGTTTGTTCCCTCTTCACGCTTTAACGGCTGAACGGATTTGGATGACATTTGGAACGTACATAGATTATACCTAGGATTAACACATAGGCTACTTTTTAGCTTGATAATAGCGGGCGAAGCCGCGGGGCACGGCTAGTTTACCTATAAGCTCAAGTACGATCGTGTATGGAATACTGCGGCCACATCTGGGACGGATCGGCTAAGTACCAGCAAGTAAGTTCGCAAGCTGATCGGTATTCTATCGTTTACATTTTGGTGAATGTGCGCAGGAATAACACGAATCAATTCCCCCATGCCCATTTTACTATCTAACAACAATACAACTGGCAAACGTCATCCATTTATGTTGACATACCTCCTGTTTGCTTGAAGCGTTTCGCTTGTACGTTTGTTATCCGTAATGCAAAGGATTGGAACTCATTGCCCTCGTTTTTGTTCCCCGAACGGTATAATCTGGGAGTCTTCAAGTCAAGAGTGAAAAGGTATATATATATTATAGGCATACATACAAAAAATATACATAGTTGAGAACCTCCTCATTTTTTGAAGTTGGTTAAAAATAGGAGTTTTTTTAGCGTTTATATATAGATTTATTATCTAATAGAATTAATATTATTTTAGCTTACACCACCTTTACTTTTTATAAGTGGTCTAGTTAACATTTTTTTTTTTATGTTGATTAGGCAAGCATTTTGACCACTATCTCATCTGATAGACAGTGATGATGCGACCGAAGGTGTGACATGCTTGCCTAGAAGATACCTATTCACTCGAGACTTGAAGACTCCCCAGTTTATACCGTTCGGGGAACAAAGACGCAGGCAATGAGTACTATAAATAATATAACAATTAATAGACGCGACTCGACCTTCGGTTGAGTTTTCTCGGACATGCTACATCTTCGGCCGCATCATTGCTTTCCATCAGAGATAGTGGTCTAATGCTTGACTGTCTAGAATAAAAAAGAAATTGACTATAATACTTGTTTCAGATGAAAAGTGCCATTGCGATATGGCCTACAACTACTTGAAGTGCCTCTTCTCCATGGAGATTGAAAAATATTCGAAAACTAAATCATAAAACACTACCTCGAAGACATAAGCCCCCTTAGCCAAAAACCAAAACGCTATAAAAAAAACGTTTTCTAAATATAACAGACCTTAAAACTTCTACACATAAGATTTAAAATATCTTGACTTGTTATTTAGCGCTCACCGAGATTGTAAAGTTACAGATAAGCTATTTGTACACAAGTTTTAAAATCTGTTACATTTGGAAAGCGTTTTTTTTATAGAATCGAGATGAAGCGTTTTGGTTTATGGCTAGGGGGAAGGTATCTATGACTGAATTCAGCAATATGGACTACGTTAAAATATTTATTTTGTAACCAATTACAGATGTTCAGTAAAAATAAAATGTTTTTAAAACTAAACTGCTTCTTATGTGCTGTTTTTTTTTATCCTTGCGATGGAAAAGGTCTTAAATACCTAACTAATTATCATAAGTACTCCTAAATCTGTTAAAACATACTTAGTTTAGGATTTTTTTTTCTATTTAACTCGCGACGCATAAAGAGGGGTGTTGTATGCGTGTGTATGTCTGTCTGTGAGTCCGTCTGTGGCATTGTAGCTTCCAAACGGCTGGAGCGGTTTTGATTTATTTTTGTTTGAAAGGTGAATTTGATTTGTACATTTTCCACATATAGCGTCGTAGGTATTAAGTAATCATAATTTTAATTTTACCTCTTATTTATATCTAACTAGCCATGCGCCGCGGCTTCACCCGCATTTATCAAGTTAAACGTTGACTATTTATGTGCTAATACATGCTATAACCTATGTAGGTAGGTACCTATAACAGCTTAAACTCGGGATTAACCCTTTCCAATTGTATCCATTCAGCTGTTCAGCTGTCAAGAGAAAACATAGGTACCTACATACTCATACACCTACATATTTACACAGAAACTTACGTATATTTATATATTTTTTTACTTGATAGGCAAGCATTTGACCACTATCTCATGTATTACATACTTATAATGTTACACAAAATAACTTAAATCTAATATCTTTAAACGAGCAATTCTTGTATATATATATATATATACATATATATATATGTATGTGTGTGTAATCAGGATCTCGGAAACGGCTACAACGATTTTCATGAAAGTTACATATTAGGGGTTTTCGGCTCAAGGAATCGATTTATCAACGTTCCAGGTCCGAGAAATGCTCGGTTCCCAAACTGCATTTGAAAAACCGGGCTTAAGAAACTATCAGCGCCATCTATTACGCCATGACCGATGTAAAAAAACTGTTTCTACTCGATACTAGATGGAGCTTATTCAAACACATTCTACCAAAAACAAAAAACAGAGCAAAACTCGGTCATCCGGATATTATTTCTTAATCCTTAAACTATGTGCAACTGAATTTTCAACCATTTCCGTACAGCCGTTATAGATCGTGAAGAGTAATCAATCTTTTTTGCAAACTTAATAAACATAAAATTTATGCTTTTACTCTAATAGCTACACACTAAGTTCGATAATTTGTATCGTAGGCGTAAAAAATATCATCAATCACACAACTGTACAAAAACGTCGCATATCTTAATATATAAAATTCTCGTGTCACAGTTTTCGTTGCCATACTCCTCCGAAACGGCTTGACCGATTTTGATGAAATTTTTTGTGCTTATCCGGTATCTATGAGAATCGGCCAACATCTATTTTTCATCATCATCATCATCATCATCACTTTTCATCATTATCAACGCGGGTGAAACCGCGGGGCGCAGCTAGTCTAATATAAGTGTGTGAAGGGATGACACAAATAAAAATCAATAATGCCATTAACTTTTTATTACATAAATAGGAACAGATACAAAACATTGATATCAATAGGACTAGTAGCATCAATCTTACGTCTAACAGATCTTTACAGAACAAATTCAAAGCCAATTTAGCAACTTAACAATATCAAGACAGAGTATTTTATTTTGACCATTACCAAATAAACAAAAATATCAATTGACCGGGTTGCCAACATTAATAAAATTATCAAGAAAACTAGACAATCACCCTTGCGACATTGGTTTATGGTTGATAATTGATATTTATTTTCTTATGTTCTTGCTTATGTGGCGCAGTGGACAGGTGCCCGCCCTCTGCGCCGTGGGTCCTGGGTTCGATTCCCGGCAGGAGCACAAAGTCCTTCCCAAGGGATATTTGTGCTTCTGGTTCTTGGTGTAATGTGTGTGTGATGTGAATGTTTCTGGCACCCACGATACAAGTCTTTGAACTTAGTGTGGCGCTGTGAGTGTGAAAGCGTTTGTTTTGTTTCGTTTGTTTATGTTAAGTAATTTTAATTGGAAGAACCTGAATCTCACAACACAGGGTTGCCTAGTGTGAGATACAGTGGTCACTGTAATAATTACTGTTGCTGACATCGTGAACCAATTCCTAAGTGTCCTAAATATCTAAGATTTTTTTGAAGAATAAATATATTATATTTCAAGGGTTCAACAGAACGAAGCGTTTTGCTTCCACCGATATTATACGTACTTCTAAGGAATGGAACTCCTTGCACGATTCTGTATTGTCAATCTCGGAGTCTTTAAATATTATAGTCAATCTTCTAAGCAAGCCTGCTCCATCGTCGACCACATCTTCAATGAGCTGAGATAGTGGTCAAAAGTTTGCCTATATAGAATAAAAAAACAGCAGCATAAATATTTACCCAGTTCGTAAACTGCTTACGTTGAGAGCTTTTTTTTATTTCTGAAAGGCTTGCGTTTAACCACTATGTCATGTGATGGTGGTGATGATACGGTCTAGGATAGTAAATAAGCTAGGGTACGGTCAAAATAAAATTGTTCTGATATTGGTGCCTCAGCTGCTTTTAGTTTTTCCCGAACATATTTTGGAATATACCTCCCAAACTCCACCCCGACTGCGGTAACCTGGAGAATATTAATTAAATTTTAATATACTTAAAGGAAATATACATTTTTTTATGAATGACAGCCAATCTTTTAATTTGCTTCCGCAATCTTGTGCATTTAGCCAGTGTCAAGCAATAAATTTAAGTGTATATACACGTTTCATATTTGAAGTTTTTGTCACAAGTAAAAGTCAAAGTCACGTAAAAGAGTCAACAATCAAGTCAGAAGTTCTAGGAAAGTTTCTAATAGAGCATATAAAGTAGAAACTTTACTAGAACTTCTATTGGAGTTTTGGAGTGAAGACTAAAATCACGTTTTTAACTTTGTATGATTCGCCTACACTCATGCACGTCCACTAAGTATTAAAGATTAATAATCCAATCCACCATTATTACACAGTAACTCTCGAAGAATCACACGTTTTGGAAAATAATTCAAAATCAACAACGCTATTTTTTCACATTCGCGCCAAAACTCATTTTTTTTCTTTTAATTTTGCCTTCGAAATTTTATGCATTTAGCCAGTGGTGCCGATTCTGTTGTCCAGAATTAGACTAAACTAGCCTAAAATTAGTTTTAGTCCTGCTTTAGTCCAAAACCTATTCAGAAAATGCAAGATTAGACTAAAATTAAGTTTGACAGGACTAAGTTAGTTTAGTTACTCTATTTAGTGAAAATGACCAAATTCTTATTCTGATGTACATGTTTTACGTCAAATTAAGACTAAAAATAGAAATTTTAAACTCAAATTAGTCTGTATGAAAAAGGTCTGGATTATTTTTAATTCGATCTCATACTTGAAAGAATAACACGTGCAATTAATGAAGCAAATACTGACTGACCTACAAAGTCTATAATGGAGGAATATGTGATTGCGGCTCTTGTGAATACAATTCAATTTGGTTGCTGTCAAAATCAATTTTAGTCCTGTCATTTCAACTTTTAAATTAAGTTCAACGTAAAATCAGAATAGCGTTTAGGTATTCTTTGACTAAAATTAGTTTATTTTTAGTTTAGTTTAGGTTAGTTCGGTGCTCAACAGAATTAGCACCAACCTAAACGCTATTCTGATTTTACGTTGAACTTAATTTAAAAGTTGAAATGACAGGACTAAAATTGATTATGACAGCAACCAAATTGAATTGTATTTATTCACAAGAGCCGCAATCACATATTCGTCCATTATATACTTTGTAGGTTAGTATTTGCTTCATTAATTGCACGTGTTATTCTTTCAAGTATAAGAATCACATTAAAAATAATCCAGACCTTTTTCATACAGACTAATTTGAGTTTAAAATTTATATTTTTAGTCTTAATTTGACGTAAAACATGTACATCAGAATAAGAATTTGGTCATTTTCACTAAATAGAGTAACTAAACTAACTTAGTCCTGTCAAACTTAATTTTAGTCTAATCTTGCATTTTCTGAATAGGTTTTGGACTAAAGCAGGACTAAAACTAATTTTAGGCTAGTTTAGTCTAATTCTGGACAACAGAATCGGCACCAGTGTCAACTAATAATATATTTCAAGAGTATTTCATATTAAAAGTCACAAGTAGTCACAAGTCAAAGTTAAGGTTTAGTCATAGTCAAGTCATGAAGTCATCAAGTATTAACGGTTATTATCCACCATTATTACACATTAACACTCAAAGAGGGAAGGTTTTGGAAAATTATACAAAACAAACAACGCAATTTTTTCACTTTCGCAAAACTCCTCTTTGTACTTAACAATAGGTACATTTTGATATTTTACGTAGATTCGTATTGCCATATAAATTGCAGCTGAGCCTGTATAATAACTGTTATTGGTTTGGAGATATAGATATCCAAAACCTCCGAATTTAGCACAGCCAATAACTTTTGATGCTAATAATCAATTATATTTAAAAACTAAAGCCTTTAAACTACAGTACTTTCTTATTTTTAATCTTATAGAGAATTTCACAACTAATAATTTAACTTTTATGATACATCTTAATTTATAACATAGATGCTGGAATCGATGATAAAAATAAATCTTATAGCCAGGTAATTACTGCTGTGGAATATTAATTTACGGCCAGAAGTAAATTACAGGAATGGCAAATCAAGCTATGCGTAAGAGTTAATAAAAAGGGCTGTAATTTTGCGAACCTGGCAGTAGAGTCATCAACTTTCATGAGAGCCTCTTTGGGGCCCATGTGAATAAACGATTTTGATTTAATTTTAATTGAGTTGGTAGTCGTCTCGACCGCGAAATATTCCACCACGTGGTCGAGTTGCCTTTACATTTTATCACTTTTTATAGTAGTCAACTCGACCACTCATACAAAAAACAGCCGGAAGAAAACGTAAGAGAGCTTTAAAATACGACCTGCTAAAGCTATAACGCCACTACGCTTGCATTTATAAGTATTGTAAGTAAAATATGCATTATTTTATGTTTATAGTCTATTTTCCACGTTAATAATAAATAATACTAATAAATTAAACTTAAAATTTAATTAAATCTAACCAAAAAGAGAATAAATAAAAACATTATATTCTATGTCAATAAAAACTGCTTTGAACATTAAATTAAAAGGTATAGTTAATATACAAAATTTTTTTTTGTACAATATTTTTGTCATCTATATATAGTATGTTTATATATAGTATATATCATAATTATGATCTATTATATATTCATAAATGTATTTAGGTTTTTGTATAAACATGCTTTATATTAAGTTTATTATTAATAATTT
This sequence comes from Lomographa bimaculata, assembly GCA_948107665.1. Taxonomy (NCBI): domain Eukaryota; kingdom Metazoa; phylum Arthropoda; class Insecta; order Lepidoptera; family Geometridae; genus Lomographa; species Lomographa bimaculata. The sequence goes on from OX403605.1 coordinate 3,138,137, forward strand.
TAGGATTCCTAACCTCTTTTAGCGTCATTTATCGCACGCCGATACATATCTCCTGAAATAGCAGGATGACTGGTAGAAAATGCTGAAGCATTAAGACCTCCTATTTATACAGCATTTGTTCATGAAGATTTAAATAAATATCAGTTCATTTTGACGTTCCTCCTACGAACTTATGTTTTAGCCAAGTATTTTGTAGCTAAAGTAATAGGTTTGTTTCCTATCTCGATGGTCTTAACCAAGGATTTTGTAGCTAAAGTAATGTAGGTTTGTTTCCTATCTCGATGGTTTTAACAGGTCATTAAAATGGTGGACATTGACGTAACGAATCAGTTTAGCCAATAGCATGCGTTATAATCCAACATCATTGCGGTAGGCTTTGAATTTCCGAAGAATTTTTACACATTTTTACATTAAAAATCCTAACCAATAATCATTGAAATAAAAAAAATATTATATTAATTGTGTAATTTGATACATCTAGAGGTTAAAAAATATAACTTGGACTATATTTAATTCTTAAGCAAATCCTATTGTGCACGCTAGAACATCCTCAGCTGAGAGCCAAGACTGCAATTTTAACTTACACCTAAGTGTAAACAATACTTACTCCTTCTTACAGTTGTACATATTATTGATTTTCTTTACATCCCCTCGACTGAGTCCTTCCCTTTGCCCAAGTTTGACGCCGCCCACCTGAAATAAAGTATACAGTGAGTCACTGTGACTCCAAGTTCTAACTGGTAAATTGGGAAAAAAAATGTAGTATGTGGTGTTATATACGGATACATTTACCAAGGCACAAGACCTCTAGGGTATCATCACATTGCATTAGGGGAGATAGTGGTCAAATGCTTATAAAATAATGAAACGCAAGCAAAGCTTAAAGAAAACCGACTTCACCGCTTTATTTCGGAACTTTGATCAGATTAGATGTACTAAACACGTATTATTGACGATATTTCAAGAACTACTGATCAGATCTTGATCAAATTTAAATGGGATCAATTGGAAAGCAATATCCTTCAAACAAAAAAAATCAAAATCGGTTGTGTAAAGAAGTTATGAAGTAACAAACAAAAAAAAAAAAAAAAATACAGTCGACTTTAGTACCTCCTCCTTTTTTGTGAAGTCGGTAGAAAATAAGGTGGCTTAGAACTCTAGGAGAGTACACAATATGTACACAAGCGTGAATGTAATTTTTTGTACAACGTTGGAAGCCTACGAAACGTTAAATTTTTTAAAGGAACAACATCGCTCGGAGTAATAGGTACTTAAATTCGTGGCTGGTGTCAACTACCAGTCTAATCGCTGTGCTATCCAAGGCTCTGGTTAGAGCAGTAGGGTATGCTACCCTAGAGGTGCGGGTTCAAATCACGCTCCAAGTAATATTTTTCCATTTTATACTGCTTAATTTCCAAAACTCTTAACATCGAATTGAGAATCGAACCGGCTGCCTTCGGCGCGGCGTCACGAACTGACCTTGGGTTCGATGGTCTTCTGCGAGTTCTTCGAGAAGGCATACTCCGAGTAGTGCATCACGCTGTTGTAGTCGTACGGGATACCGTACCCGTTGGTATGCTTCGGGTCCGCCTTCCTAAAGTTGTTTTCGGTACCTGCGGATGAAAAAGTGTATTTATAATTAAATTAAAAAATAAAAAATGCGCCGCCTAATTTCTTGCCAAGTTCTTCTTGAAATGGTTCTCGAATAAAAAAAAAATTTTGATTTGACTTTGTTGCAAAATAACAACTTAATAATTTCTAAAAACTGTTTCGGTAGATGACGTCACACGTCCCCGTAAGACGTTAATAATAGAGAAAGGATAATTTCATCGCTTCAGACAGGGCTTGAGTAGCTCAGCGGTTAGAGCATAATTATAATCAAAATAAATCGTACATACACGGTAAATATCAGGTTTTAACAATAATGCTACTCTTAAGGCTGCGTAACGGCCCGAGCACGATTGTCACCACAGGCGCTTATAATATATGGCTCATAGAGATGCGTTTAACGTAGTAAAGATAACGGTTAATAGACTTAGTCAAAATTACAACTATTATAGAGATATAGGTAGCTAGGTAACGGTGAGACCATGGGCACTGAATAATTAATTGTGATTGTGTGTGTGATGTGAATGTTTCCGGCACCCACGACACAAGTCATCCAACTTAGTGTGGGGCTGTGAGTGTGAAAGCGTTTATAAATAAAATAAAAAAATAGCACATAACAATAGTCAAGGGGCGTTGTTAGCTACGTATAATTACTTTTGCAATACCCTACCCGGGTCTATGTTTAGTAATATACATATATCGTCTTACTAGCCGTTCCCTGCGGCTTTGCCCGCTATTATCAAGTTCAAAAGTAGCCTATGTATTAATTCTAGGTATAAGCTATGTGTATTCCAAATTTCATGTAAATCCGTTCAGCCGTTAAAGCGTGAAGAGGGAACAAACATACTTACACACTTACACACAAACTTTCGGATTTATAATATTAAGTAGGATTGTAATATAGTGCAATATCTAACCTGGTTTGATGTTATTGTACCGGACAGTAACAAAGTCGTCCCTCTCAGGCCTGCTCTGTTCATGCATAAATCCGATGGCATGGGCGAGCTCGTGGAGAACCGTCCCCTTCTTCGTGATGCAGCCGGGAACCTGCAGGTTCACTTCTTGACGACCACCTGGAAATAACAGCAGAATACCTTAAGATAACTCCCAAAAGCAACGTTAAATGATACGTTTTATTTTGAGGACAGCTGGAACTGTGGTGCTTGGTACCAGAATTTCGAAGTGAAAGTTTTGTGGGAGGGCTTTGAAAATATAATCCAAAACCTTTTTGTGTGACGAAAAGTGGTGGTCAGAACACTGTAATGAATAATTAAAATGTTTCCCTGTAATACAAAAGTTTCTATTCTATTGTATGTGTCTTTATGATACACCTTGTTCATTTTATATGTAGATGTGAAGTTTATTGAGAGATGACTTATTTATTATCATAAAACATTTCTAATCATATATAACATTAAACTAAAAACTAAATTAAACCAATAAAACTATTAGATAATAAATATGTACAAAACTTAATCTAATAGACCGCTACCAGTAGGCAAAGTACCCAAAATGCTGGCAATATTGCCACGTTGAATGGCAATACTCAATCTCTGTCCAAAATATTTGCCAGCATTTTGGTCACGATATGAAGTTAACTACAACTGCACTACCGAAAGATGTGGTAGCTATAATATAGGAAATGTTAAAAATGTGATATCACCAAAAAAAGATGAGTCAAACGCATTCACACTCACAGCCCCACACTAAGTTCAAAGACTTGTATTGTGGGTGCCGGAACCATTCACATCACACACACATTACACCCAGAACCAGAAGCACAAATATCCCTTGGGAAGGAATTTGTGCTCCTGCCGGGAATCGAACCCAGGACCCACGGTGCAGCGGACACCTGTCCACTGCGCCAACTGGGTCGTCGAGTGGTGGGAAATGGTCGCGATGTTAAACAAAAACTAACAGATTAACTTTCACAGCCCCACATTGTGTTCAAAGAATTGTATCTTGGTTGCCAGATGAATATACATATCACATACACAATCACTCCCATAACCAGAAGTACAAGCGTCCCTTGGAAAAAAATGTGCTCCTGTCGGGAATCGAACCCAGGATCCATAGTAAAGAGGGAAGAGACTTGCCAACCGCGACAAAAGGGTCGTCAACTGGACGATACTAATTCTCCCACGCTAGTTTTCTGCTGATATTTTGGTTGACCTGAATTCGTTTAAAAAGTAAAGACAATTTAAGGAGCTTGAAATTATTACGCAGTAAAAAGTAGATGAATGTTATATACACTAATATTATTAAGGCGTAAGTTTGTGAGTGTGTTTGTATGTTTGTTACTTCTTCACGCCCAGACGGCTGTACCTATTTTGATGAAATTTGGTATGGAGGTAGCTTAGACCCTGGAACTGGATTAACTTAGGCTTTTTATACTGGCATTCCTGCTGTTCCAGGACTTACGCGGGCAAAACCGCGGGGTGCAGCTAGTAAATAATCGAAATCTCTTACCAATTCGTCCAACACTGGACCAGCAGCCGGTGTTCTTGCTCTGGATGGTGATGTAATCTTGCTGTCCTTTGTATGGTATGAACCGTAGGCAGGTCAGGCGGTGGTAGTCGGCGATTGCCTTCATAATGGTGTCGCGCTGCTCTTGATCTGGGAAAAAAGAAGCAGAGATTTCAATGGACAGCTAGATAGGGGGATCGATAAGGGTTTTTAAAACTTATGATTGTTTGATTGTAGCTTTCAAACTGATGTCTATTTTTGAAGCTTGTTTTATCAATAAGATTTTTATGCTAGAAAGGCAAGCTTTTCTACTATCTGATTGTATGGAAAGTGATGATGCGGCCGAAGACATATTAGAAATCGGTGCAGCATTTTTAGATAGATAGAGACTTATCTAGTCTAGATAGAAACTAAATATACATTATAATCTGTAAACTACCAGAAACCGCTTGGGACATCATTCCAACCATTTAAACCAACATCTTTCGTGGTACGGCTGTTGCAAATTATATATATATATATATATATATATATATATATATATATATATATATATATATATTTAAAATAAATTTTAAAATATGGGTATTATTTTTATTTTCTCTGTTTAGTCTTTCTATTTGCGAGACAGTGTAGTATACACTATATTATGTAAATAATATTGAGTTATGAGTTACAATGAATTAAAGTTTCTAAAATATTGATATTTGCAACCCTATTTCATCAGCTACCGTTCTAGACTTATAATTAGTTGAGAGCAAAAATTTTTAATTTATTTTAGTTGCAACTGATCTTGATATCAGATGGGAATAACAGTTATGATCGGTTAATGTTGGGAAGTACCCCTTTTTGGATCTAGACGTCAGACAGTGGTGGCCACAAGGATTTTGTAGCTAAAGTAAGCTAGGTTTGTTTTCTATCTCGATGGGTGGCCATAACAAAGTCCAAGGTAATGGGCCACATTAAAACTGTTCCCTCTTCTGTGGTGCCACAGGTGTAACTCTAGGGTTGTCAAAAATATTAAACAAATATTTGTATAGAAAAAATTTTCTCCGATTTAGACTTTCGTTCTCTGGCAGACGATTCCTGACACGATACACATACACACCGACAAGTATTATTACACCTTTTTGTTACAGGTTGTATAACTCCGCCGTGCGTTTTTTTAATCACTTACTGAAATACCCTTCAATGGCGTAAGGGATGTGTCCGTTGGGCCACCGCTGTGATTCTTCGCGGACCCCATTCCTGGCTACAAGCGGCATTAGGATGTCTCCCTCTGCATACTCGCCCATCTCCTCAGGGTTCATTAGGGAAGTCTCATTCCATGTGGAGACGAGGTCGCCTGCAAAAGGATGATTTAGGAAAATAGAGATAACATCATAATAACTATTTAATAAAATCAAAATCAAAATCGTTTATTCACATGGGCCCCAAAGAGGCACTCATGAAAGTTAATGATTCTAGTGCCAGATTCGCAAAATTGCAGCTATCTCGAGAAGAACCTGGCAACAAAATCGGCGACGGCGCATTTTTTTTCCATTCATTTTTTTTTAAAACATTCTTAATCTCTAATACATAATTTGATTAACCTAGGTGTTATTATGGTAGTCGCTAGAAAGAGCCTGTGCAGTTTGCCTCCATGCATCCTTGTCATTAATATAGTCGATCGTTTTTATATAACTATATAATAACTATATATATCTAATAACTATTACACTTGAGTTACCTATAAACTCAATGCCTTATACGTAACTTGGGTATTTGCTGTATAAATGTACCTATATAGTTTTATTTTAGTTTTAGGAAATAAAGGCAATTGGCCCGTAGATAGATAGCATTATTAAAAATAGCGACCTTTGATGGACAGAACTTCAAAGTGCGATAAATAGATGATTTTTTTATCGATTCAGTATTTGGATTTTTTCAAAATTGCAGAGATATGATGGTTAATAATAACTGTGCAAATATAGACTCGCATGAATATGTACTTATGCTTGCTTGAAGTAATGTAGCACCCTTCATGCTTCCCCCTTCATGCCGGGAGTCTCTACCTACACCATTTGTTTTAGACATTTGAGGCGCTTATATATGTACTCTATGTGCCCTACGTAGATGTGACTGAAAGCGGAATGTGTAAACTGTGGAATCATTAAATCAGAACTTCATTTTGCTTGAGAAATTTTAGTGCTGACTGATTATTTTATTCTTGCAAATGTGGTCAATACAAATATCCCTACTTATAATATTATAAATGTGAATGTAAGTTTCTTTGTTACGCTTTCACGCGAAAACGCGCTCATCATGAAACTTTTTACACATATTCTTGGAGGTATTAGAAGTAACATAGGATACTTTTTATTAAAAAAAATTACGAAAGACATAAAATCAATGCGAGCGAAGCCGCGGGTAAAAGCTAGTAACTTTATAATTAAAATAATTTAAGGACTTATGCGGGATTGGACGTTAAAACTATCGTGAGTGATTACACATAACGATTCAATGTTATTTATGTAACAAACAACACAACAAAGTAAGACAATATTTGAATATTTTTCATGAGCCTCATTGAATCATGACTTAAGTAGAAGTTTTAATTTGCATTTAGATTACGTAACTTTATTCATCTTTTGAGAACTGTTAGATATAAAATTATCTATGTATATTCAAATATAAAAAATGTATCTTTTGTACATTCTTTATCAAATGATAGGTAAATACCATATTCCTATCCCATTATCGAGCAACTAACTAGGTCACCAATATACTAACGTAGGTATGAACAATAAATTAGCCATATTCAGAACAAAAAACCGATTAACTTATCATAATGTACGGAAGGATACGTCGGCGCAGGATCTTCATGTCATTTGTCAAGAGTTTTTATCGAAAACTGATGACAGGTACATGACGCCTTGTTTGTGAGGAACATGTGCAATCAGCAAGACATTTGATATTACTTACCATATGCCATCGGAAGTAATAGTATTCTGTGATGCCATCGCTTTGCGTCTTCGAAAATATTATGCATGTTCGCAAAAATATTGATAATAATAAATTAAGAAGCGACGCACACAATCTTAGGTAATACTAGATATCAGCATCAAGTAGCGGTGCGCGCTTTTGGATTAAGTAAAACGAATAAATCTTTTATTGCAAATGGTAACCCACGGATTACACAATACAATTAAAAAAAAATTTACTTAATTACCACTGGGAAAGTTTAAACATAGTATGGTCTAAATCAGTAATAAAAAGGACATTAATTAAGAAAGCTTATTGTAAAACGAATTACTACATTAATGACAAGGATGCATGGAGGTATACTGCACAAGTGCTTTTTCTTTAAAGAATTCTCCGATACTCCTACTGACGTTTGAAAATTATAAAATACAAATTTCATTTTAAAATATAAAGAAACATACAAAAGTAAATAAACATACAATATTAAACTAGAAAATAAGGCACATAACTTCAAATATCAAATATGTTACTCCTTTCTGAACAGCGCGATCGCACATTTATTTTTTATAAAGTATCTTTTGTATATTAAAGTTTTCACTTTATTTAACTTTATTACATTTAAAATTTTAACGAAATATAAAATGTTAAAAAAAACAAAGCATTAACAAACACTATAGTAGACGGTATCAATATTATCTTACCACTCTCGTTCTTCGGTGATCCATAAGCCTCCGGTCCCAGGCTGGACAGATCTATCACATCACTTCCTTCTAAGCTGTTCTCTTCTATATCATTTGGTACTATCTCCACAGTATCAGCATCGTATGTAGGGAGAGCAGAACAACATGACAAAATACAAATGAGAGAGATTAATAATAGACCCTTCATTTTGGTTACTTTTTTATATTATTAAAAATAAATAAGTGAATTATTTATTATTACAAGGAAAATTGAAACTGTTTTTCTGTATAAGGGAATAGATATTATAAAAGTTAATATATTTATTTTTTGTATGTTTTGTCAGGGAGTACCAGGCGTACAGAAAGCGCAAGGAAGTATGGTGCTAATTCTCCACAAGCTGGTATTTATATTGGTGAATTTGCGAGGAACCGAGGCAGTAAACAAACCGCCAAGGTTCGTTAATCTTCCTGATAGCCTGATAGGATGCGACGAAAATATGTAAACTAATCGATAAGAACAGCCTTGCCTGGTTTGCTTTAGATTTGCGATTTTGATATGTTGCATTTTCCTTTTACATCGCGAAAAAGGTAATATCCAGATATCGGTTGGCATTTTTATAATTAATTGTCATGGATATCTCTCTGCACCTGCGAACCTGCTACACCAGTCCACCACAGCTCTACCACAAATTGAATTAAAGTTAATAATTGTTTAAAGAGATCATGTAATTTAGTACTGATGGCACTGATAGATGCCCTCTGTCAAATTTGTCAATGAGTAAAATGTATGAAAAATTGGTGAAACATACACATTTCTTCATTCTTTCACACTCCCAGCCCCACACTAAAAGTTCTATGACTTGTTTCGTGGGGCCGTAAACATTAATACCATACACACAACATTCGTGACGAAAAACTTGTGTTTCCACCGGGATTCGAACCCGTTACTTTGAAGGAGATAGCGCACCCATCTACGCCAGCGGAGCATTTCGGAGAGTGCGCCAAGAAACTGCACGATCTAGTTCCCCCATCCCGGTTCTATAATTGGACAAGCAGACAAACTGCTAAGCGACACCTCTATATGGTAGACATTCCTCAAATGCGCACGAAATGTTTTGCTTCCACATTCATTGTGCGAACCGCAAAGGAATTGAACTTCTTGCCTGAGTCGGTGTTTCCTGTAAGTACAATATGGGAGTCTTCAAGTCGCGAGTGAATAGGTTACAAATCTTTGAAGTTAGTGTACGGCTGTGAGTGTGAATGTGTAAGTAGGTAGAAGGTAACAATTTATGTAATTAAATAATGAGAGCCAATCAAATATTTTCTTCATAATGTTACGCAAATTTTAGCATATCGTGATACGAGTAGGTATCAACAGTTCGTTGACACAGCGAAGGCCGCCAGAATTCGGAAGGATTTGTTGTACAAACTCCACCTCTACGGAAGCAAGAGAAATTTAGAGGAAAAGTGTCATAAACAATCATACTCGACACAGGAAGGACTCATACTGAGAAATATATGAAATTGTAATTATTATGAATATATATAACGTAGATAAGTAGATACACCAATTATGGACGCTTTTAGGATACCTACGGTTGACAAATTTTGCTAAAACTTGCTTTTTTTTTATTTTATATTTTCCCTAATACATTTGATTAGTAAATAAATGAGCTATGAGTTCTGGGTAAAATAAATTCTAATAACGCATATATTGCGACAAATTTAAATAAAACATCAAACCTTTCGTTTTTGTCAGTCTTGGACAGTGAAGAACCCCTAATGGAAACCCAATAATAAACATTACCTATTTATGGACATCCATCTTGGACATTAGTCATAACTTCTTTGATACTAATTATTCATCCTACCAAGGCAATCATACTTCATACTAATATTATAAATCTAATTCCTGTATCACATTATAACAACTAACAATATACCTACAACCCACGTACTACCTATATCACTCGATTCTTATAATTAAATATTTATAATTATAAAAATATAAATTATTATAATTATATTTTTTAATATTTATATTTATAATATTATTTTTTTGCCGGCAAATATTTTGGACAGAGATTGAGCATTGCCATTCAACGTGGCAATGCTGCCAGCATTTTGGGTACTTTGCCTACTGGTAGCGGTCTATTAGATTAAGTTTTGTACATATTTATATCTAGTTATAGTTCTTTTTTGTTTAATTTTGATTAAATTTTTAGTTTAATGTAGGTAATATATGATTAGGAATGTTTTTATATTAATGTCTAAACTCATTGTGAATTTGAATAAATTATTAAATATTATGTGCATTTTGTTCATATTGGGGTGTGTTCGTCTTTTGGTTCCGTCCTACCTATCCTAAAAAGCAATATATACGACTGCTTTTGTACAAATTAAATCGTCAGTTAGTATACTTTATATTTATTTAAACCAGATTTCTCAACAGAAATTAGTTTCTGATTCTGAGTGTAATTGTATGTGTGATGCGAATGTTTCCGGCACCCACGACAAATATCATCGAACTTAGTGTTGGGCTGTGAGTGTGCAGCGTTTCTGTTCCTTTATGTTTATTTTATTATTGAATTGAGTCTATTTAATAATAGTTCCAAAAAACTCCATTACCTCTAACTGATCGTGGCTAGGAGCCTGGACACATTATTTTCTTAAGATATTTTTTTGGAAATTAAGTGGTCAGTCAACCTGTAGATACCAAAACTCGTAAAATAGCTGAATTTATGGTCAATAAACGTAATAGATAAAGCCAAGAAATGGGGGGCCCGTATATTTGACAATCTAAGCAGTAATTAAATACCTAGGTAGTGCTAAATAAAAATTAACTTTTAAGCGTATAATTGAATAGGCAAGTTTCGTCGCCAAGTACAGTCAGCTGCACTAATATATATACATTTCGTAATTTTCAAAATGATGTTACAGGCCACAGTATTGGATTTCATTAAATATACATTACTAGCCGTGCCCCGCGGCCCGCTATTATCAAGTTAAAAAGTAGCCTATGTGTTAATCCTCGGTATAATCTATGTACATTCCAAATTTCATCCAAATCCGTTCAGCCATTAAAGCGTGGAGAGGGAACAAACATACCTACTCACTTTCTCATTTACACACAAACTTTCGGATTTATAATATTAGTAGGAAGGATTGTACACATATTAGTTTCGTCCACCGTGCTTTCCCGAATTTTAAAGTTCTTTGGCCATGTCCCTATGACGTAAACTCAACAGAAAGGCTTGTTGTCCAGGGTCACGTAGAAGGAAAAAGAGCTCGTGATCGATCATTAACTCGCTGGACGGACCTCATAAAAAGGTACTCAAGCCACCCTGATACAGTGCTCACAAAACGCCTCTAACCGTGACAAATGGCGATGCACACTAAACATCCATCGGATAATTGTAGAATCCAACGCACACCCATCTGCACAACCACGACCACTCTAACAAGAGTGCCCGAATATGAAGAAGATACATATTAGTGCAGTTGACTGTACCTACGTAGCGACCAATGGAAGCTTGAAGCATGAAGTTATTATTATACTATTATATAGTAAATTATTGTTTTTATGCAACTAATAAGAGTTCAGCCGCGAAATTGAAAACTGGTGGTCTTTTTTTTTTATTATTGCTAGCTCATTCTATTTTCAAAATTCTATCAGAGCGCCTGGTTGAAGCGACGTGTGATCAAAATGATGGCACTTATTTGGCTCAACGTATTGCAATTCAATTCAGAGAGGCAATGCCGCCAGCATGATGGGAACGCTACCCACTGGCAGTGGGCTTGAGCACTTGAGTTACCTATAAGCTCGATGTCTTGTAGGTAACTTAGTTCTTTGCTGTACATAGTTTTAGTTTAGTTTTGGGAAATATAGGCAATTGGCCCGTAGATAGCATTAATATTTGGTGGATTATTACCCGTTATTATTTTGGTGGATTCGTGTTGCATTAACTAAAATTAAAGGTTTTTCATCCACTATTAACGATATCATGCGGTTAGTAATTTTGCTCTAAATATAGAGCACATATAAAAAATAATCTATCTGTTATTTTTTATATTTATATCTAATTATAGTTTATTTTAATTTTTTCGTTTAATTTTAATTTCGTTTTTAGTTTAATGTTTTTTTTTTTATGCAGAATAGGCAAGCATTTGACCACTATCTCACCTGATGGAAAGTGATGATGCGGTCGAAGATGTGACATGCTTGCCTAGAAGATACCTATTCACTCTCGATTTAAAGACCCCTCAGGGAACATGTTGTTGATTATACTTTGAATAAATTTATACATAAATAATCTATCTGTACAAATATGTACAGATAGATATTTTTTCAGCAAGTAAGAAAATCTAAACAGTCATCTTTTTTAATGATTTAATAGCTCTCGGAGACAAAATAAAACTAGTTAATCTATATTTCAATCTGTTTATAACTACGGAAAATCGGTTTGACATTATTTTATATAATAAAATTTACCTATCTTTTAAAGGGTTTCTGGGTGGAAATAAAAAAAAACTTGTAACATATAAAAAATATAAATTATTAAAAAAAAGACCATTAACTAAAAAAGAGAATCAAATATTATTTTTGTGCCTATATCAAATATAGAGTACTAGACGTGCCCCGTGGCTTCGCCTACATTTATCCAGTTAACATTTCATCAAAATCCGTTCAAACGTTACAGCATGAAGAGAACACAAACATACCTACACGCTTACACATTAACACACAAAATTTCGGATTTGTATTATTAGTGTGATATTTGGAAGTGCTTATTTGTAATAGATATATTCCTCTAAAAAACTTTGGTGTGTTCCAAAACATAGTCTAACCATGTAACTATAGAGAGAAGCAGAGGTAGCCGCTTCATCACATAATTATAGGACTGATGGTTATGCCACGACTAATCTTCCCTATCGGTAGAACTAGGGTTCGAAGGTTTGTAGTGTCTCGAAAAGTAATGCTGCATGGTTATCGAGAGATGTTAAAAGTAATTATAAGGACGATGCCTTGTAGGTAACTTAGATGTTTAAGTACTGTATATATGTAGGTATTTAGTTCTAGGAACAGTCATTTCACTCTTACCAACTGGACGGACCAACTAGTTGCGCAGAATGGAATTTGAAGAAGCTTTTTGTTCCGATCCAATCAAGTGGTTGGTCAGATACTTACTTTGGTAAAAATTTTGTTCTTGACCAACCAACTGGATTCATCGAGTACTATTCTGCTCAACTAGTTGGTCCGTTCAGTTTTTCGGATTGGAAGCACTACATTCCATTCCGACATCAACCTATACTAATATTAAAAAGAGGAAAGATTTGTATTTTTGTATACATACATTTCGTTACATGTAACGAATTAACTTAAAACTACACACTGATTTCAAAATTTTTTTGCTGTTAGAAAGCTACATTACGAAAGCTATTTATTACTAGAAAATCTTTGACATCCTTAGAATTCCCTTTTTTTTGTGGGGGGGAAAATGCCTTGCACTTCCCTTCCTTCCCAGGGGTGAAGGAAACGGGTATGTGGGGCTCGAACCCACTAAAAACCCCCCCGTGAGCAGTCTCTCGCCGAGGTGGGGCAAGATAGGGTCGCGCTAGCAGTCACTATCTTGCCCCGGCGGTAGGCCCGGGTACAAACCGGGCCACTGCGCCCATGAAGGGGTGATCTAGCTCACCAATGTCACCCATCAGACTTGTGGGGCCGTTCCTTAGAAATCCCTACTAGAACCAAACCCAAGGTGAAAAAAAATTTGCCTTAAAATGTCTTATACCTAGGATTAACATATAGTATATAGGCTTCTTTTTAACTCCTTTTTTCTTTTTCTTTTAGTCTTCAAGTCACGATCAAGAACATCTTCGGCCGCATCATCACTTTCCATCAGGTGAGATAGTGGTCAAATGCTTGCCTTTCGAGTATAAAAAAAAAATGCGGGTGAAGCCGCGATGCACGGCTGGTCATTATATATAGCGGAGACAGTAATATTTGTCATTGTTACGAAGAATTCCGTTGTAGTGAAATAAAAGACAATTAAATAATTTGATTTTGTATTTCTCACGTTATTAGAACTTCATACACTAGGTACTATATATTTACATGAGCATATTCAGCTTCATAATATTATTATCATTAAAATATTTTTCTCTCTTCATTTATTTATATTATTTATACATTTTATTATCTCATTCTTCTAATTTAGGCAAAGTGACACGTTACCGATATATGTATAGAAAAAAATACTGTTTCTATGTTTACTGGAGCGGGCCACGATCAACTTTAAATAACTATTTACATACTATCCATCCAAAGCTATATTACGTGAAGTCTTATTTATTACTTACATAGAACCAGACCTGGCAACAAAAATTATACGTAAATATTTAATTACATAGAATATGACTGGGCAAAATAAATGACACGTCAAATTAAGATCATTAAAGTGTTTGGTTAGTGTAATATACAATAGAAGGTCTAATATACATAAGTAATATATTAATGAATATAATCAAGAATATCACTCATTTTGGGATCAAATGTCAAAGTGACTTTTAGGCCGAATCTTGTATTAAACATGAATTATGTTCATTAAAATTGTCATACAATAATAATTGGGGGTCGATGGTATAAAAACATAGCTTTACTTTTGGGAGATCTTAACCTACTGAAATTGCTTTAAAATATAATATTATAATTCAATAATGTTACTATATCTTTAGGGATTAAACATCAATTTTAGCGCGTTGACATTAATTAAACAGCGAAACTGTAACACATTTTGTGACGTTACCGGAAAATACCAATTATGTGACACTTTGAAATATGACGTTACATATTTTTGTGAAACTTTTATAGACAATCATGATCGCTATTATCTAACATAGCCAGGTATCAGAATAAGTATACGCCGGTACTTTGCGAACGCGACGTGAAATAAAAAAAGATATATACATCCTATGCTGTATATATGCCCTATCTGGCCAACGTCGCGTGAGTAGAACATCTTAAATGTGCACGCCTGTCCACCAAATTTGTCGATTGAGCGTCAAATGTATGACATTTTTCGTGGAGGGGCATGCACATTTATAATTGTTGTACTCTACCAGGTTATGGTGACGTAAAACAGATTGTTACATATATGTCACAGCCAATGAATGAGTACCTCAACACATAGCAGACTAGATTTTACAAAAATATAATAACTTGCTTCTACAAAAAACTTGCCGCTTCCAAATTGTCATTTTGATAAAGATAATAATTATTTGTGTAATATTTTATATGCTGCAAGTACTTTGATGTAGTGCCTTATATTTCGTTTTTATATTTAGTATAGGATACAAGGATTTATTTGAACGTGCCATGACGTTCTACGCTGCGGGTGCCGTGTTTTTCTCTACAAGGGAAATTTGTTTCTGGTTTTAAATGTGCACATGTGTTGTTTGTTTCCGGCACCCGCGTAACAAGTCTTCCAACTTGTGGTATGGCTGTGAGTGTAAAACAATTTAAAACAAAAACCACAAATAAAGTATGCACTAAAAAGTGTTTTTTATTTATTTATCAGCACACGACGTTCATATAAATCCTTTTACATATACGTATACAACTACAATACTCACAATATCCACATATATAACATTATTTCTTAAAGCTGTCTTAGAACTTTGTCTTGATAATTATAAAAAAATAGTACAAAAGACAGAGTTTTTTTTTCCACAGATTTTGAACAAGTTACAAAAATACTTTTTATTTACAAAAAATTAATATTTTTAAAACACTTCTCGAACGTCCTCCAAATAATAAGAGAATGAAATTGATCTGATACCTACTGCTATCATTACCTATCGTATAGTCAGTACAAAAATATCTGTACTTAAATTGACGTAGAATTTGCACAAACATGTTTTAATAAAGCTCCATGATTTACTTTTTTTTTATTTCCGAAAAAAATGTTACAAATATCTAATTTGTATGATTTGATATATTTACATATTCACATTTATGAATGAAGCTTGTTGGAAAATATTGTACAATAGCTCCACGAAGGCTAACCTTTAAAGCTTTTAGAATACTATACATGATCAATTCTATGAACAATAAATATAAAAAAAATATAAAGAAAACAACGTTAAAACTGTTATTTGTTCCATTTAGACTTTAAAATGATTGTCCAAAAATCTTTGACCAATATAAAATGAATGGACTTTACCCATGCTATTAAACAATTCAGAAAAAACAAACTGACACATATACAGAGTTATATGTAACATAACAGAAAGCTTTCAGACCATGATTTATTTATTTTTTCGATAGTCAAGCTTTCGGTCACTATCTCACTTGATGGAAAGAGACGATGTGGTCCAAGATGGATGATTCTTGTTATAACCCTTTGATTTAGTTCTACGAATTTATTTAGAACTAGCTGCGCCCCGCGGCTTTGCCCGCGTAAGTCCCGGACCAGCCAGAATTCGGGGTTAAAAAGTAGCCTATGTCCTTTCTCAGGCTCTAGACTATCTGTGTACCAAATTTCGTTTAAATCGGTTAAATAGTTTTAGCGTGAAAGCGTAACAGACAGACAGAGTTACTTTCGCATTTATAATATTAGTAAGGATGCTAAATTTTCCGTAATAACTAAGATAATGTCTTATATACAATCTATAACAAGTTATAGATTGTATATAAATACATCATACATTTTTGATCTACTATTGTTAGAACCAAACAGTCAAGCAATGTTAAAACAAGAACCATTTTAAAAATCATTAAACAGTATTTGCCCACGTGTTGGTCTCAATGGTTGGAATCATGTCTACGTAGTAGTATGTAGTATTTTACAAAATACTCTGCATATTCAATTGTTATAAAAAAGAAGTGAACAACTACTACGTAAGAATAAGATAATCGTTTTGATAAATTAACTGCGAGTGGCGCACGTCCTGCGGCCAGTGTGTCCAAAGACTAACTGAGACGAATTGAGCCCCGGCGCTCATTTTTTTTTCTAAATCCTCACGCTGGGTCAGTCCATTCGTTTTATTATGTTCAAACCAAACATAAAGCATTTTACAGATGCACAGTGCGACAGATTTTTCTATCAGCGATCTTATTCCATGTGTTTTTGACACTTTTGGCCACATTTAACAAACATTTATATATATTATAGCGTCGAGCGTAACGTTTAATTTAAAATTATAAACAGGCACGTAGTGAGGATGGCCACGAGCCAGTGCCAGTCGAGACCATTTTCATCATACATCGACATCCTTTTTCATTCTTATTCCCTTTCTTCAAGGTACTTTTTACAATAAAACATGATCAATTCTAAAGGTAATCTATACAGAGTTATACATAATTAAAAAATGATGATCAAGTCGATTACAAAAAAGTACATACAGACTTGAACTTGACACTTTTATAATTTATTTTATACGAGAAAATAATAATTAATATTAATTCAAAATCACTACTCCGTCCGCTATGAAGACTAAAGTTATGCGTTATGCACGAAGTCTTCAAATCTCTTACCCAAAAATATCTATACACGCGAATTTAAACAAGTTTTTTATTCTGCAATAATTCATAAACGTACTCACCATAGTGTAGTAATAACGCATAATCAATACTACAACCCGAAAAAGATGGAAATCCCAGAAATCAAATTTTACAAAAGCAAGAAAGGGATACATATCCATCTCTTTCGTTTCCTGGTCTCCTGATACTCGCCAGCGTATAACAAACAATGTTACAATATTGCGTTCTAACATGAATAAGCCACGAATGTTTTTTAACAGCTAATTATTTTACAATCCTTAGCATAGCAACGTTTAAAAATTGACAACACCTATATAATTCTTTGTACAGTTTCCATCGCTATAACTGACACATCACAGATATAGAAGAATAAACTTATACGGATAATATATTATTATATTCCTACAAGGATTTGAATGAACGTGTCATTTGTTCATTCTAATATTTGTAGAACTATGCATCCGCCTAGCATTGATGAAGTCAACTATGATAGCCGGGTTTTTTTAATATCGCGGATAATGTAGAGTGCATAATTTTTTGAATTTTTCAGGAGTTCCGACTTTTGAGTAGTCAATTTCTGTCATATTTCTCTTATTACTCAATATACTGGCAACATTTTAACCACAAAATATCATAGTTCAGTATCACCTCGGCGGACTTTATAAATAACAAGTACACTTGCGTTTCTAATTCTACTCATTTCATAACTTAGTGAAATTAAACATTTTAATATGTTTGTAACAAAATATGCTTTTCGCTATTGACATTTTGTACAGTACTTGGTAAGTATGTCAAATTGTAAAGTTTTGACATTTAAAATAGGCGAATCAAGATTAATAACAACTCAATTTGTATGAGTCAGAGAGTTCAATTTACGCTCACCTAGCCTACACCTAGCGCCATCTATGTAACGAAATCAGCGACGCACTACAAAAAAAACTATACATCCTTATAAGTTATTATTTTCTATCCTAACGTGTCATTCTCTCACCAAATACTGTACTCATTTCGATTTAACTTTGGACGCCGTTTTCTAAGCTTACGAACAATCAATTGGGCAACCGCTCCAAAACTGACTTTAAATAATAAATAACACATAAATAATTTACACAAGTTATTGTATCGTGATCACAAAGTGGAATTATGTGCGTTGTGATGAGCAGAGGGTGCAAATCGTGATTTTTTTAAAAACTGATAACCAGTAGGTTATCAGTTTTAAAAAAAAAAAAAAAAAAAAAGGTAACCAGTAGACAATGGTGGATTCAGGATTGTCGTTTGGGAGGGGCTTGACCCAGCTGCGGGTAAATTTTACTGCCGCTGCAGCAATAATTATCATGAGACAATATCTGTCACGGAAGAACTCAGATGATTGGGGGGAGCTTAGAGTTTGAGCCCTTTAACCCCCCAACACCCTCTGAATCCGCCACTGTATATATTCAAAGTGTAGGATAAAATCCGTTTTGTATGTACGAAAAAACAAATAATAGGACGCGCATAAGTAATGGCTATTATTTAAGCGCGTCTAAGTTGAATAAGTAATGGTACTCAGACAAGATAATTGCTTATAAAATAACGTTAGTATATTGATTCACAATAACTGTGTAATAAATTCGAAATTTTCACGTGTAGACCGATCTAGATATAGTTCATATTATTGAATTGAGATGGGGTACATTTAATCACGATTGATAAGGTCCCAATTCTATAAAAATCGTCAAATTCCCTGGTCATCACAACGCTCTGCGTACAAAACTAACGTTTCCTCGGGCGGCCGTATTTGTCACTTTGCTATCACCGACTTAAAGTAGCTATTGCATAAATACACAAGTTTATACACATCGCCGTCTTAACATAAGACGCGAGTCCACGAATAGCTTACACGGGGTATGGCGCCACTGCATACATTTCGATACGATCGTTTATAGAGGTTAACGAAAATAGAAAACAAAACTATACCTGACAGACAAGCTTCTGGCGCTATATGAAATGTGATGATGCGGCCGAAGACGTAACATGTTTATCTATTCACTATAGACTCAAAACTGCTAAATTATACTGTTCAGGGAACAAACGCGGTTTTGTGAAGCTGTGAAGCTAAGATCTGCTCTTAGCTTCACAGCTTCACAAAACCGCGTTTGTTCCCTGAACAGTATAATTTAGCAGTTTACGAGGTAAATAAAGCATAAATGGATGACGTTTGTCAGTTTTTCTTGTAGTTCAATGACAGAAAGGGCTTAGGGGAATCAATATAACTATAACAAAGACTATAGTGCTTTAACCGCTGAGCTAGGTCTCGTTTGATACGTCTTAACAAGTTCTCTGATTCTATTACTTTGCAGCTCGTATCTTATTAACAACTAATTACTTAAAAAATCTTCAATAAGTATTACTATTGGATACTAGTTAGTACAATTTATTCACCATCGATTACTTTAAAGTAAGTTCGTACCTCGATAACATAAACCACGTGTATCGAAATATATGCAATGTCGGCCGGTATGCTGACGCCTCAGTCCGGAATGGTTATATTGCTTGTTAACTTTGGCAGTGAGAGTCTTGACACTAACACTTAGTCCCGTACACACACGTCCTGGCTGAGCTGCGCTCCTGGTACCTTGGGCTTCACACTAAACCATTACGTTCCATTCGGTATTTAGATTATTCACGACATTCGTTAAAATATGACATTTAAGAAGTCCAAAAGGTCGGTTTTGTTTTTTATTTGGCTCCGCAAACTTTGGGCATTTAGCCAGCACATATTTCTTCAATTTTTAGAGGGGTCGCAATTTCTTGTCAGATTGAAGCTTAAAATAACCGAATTAAGATCACTATCATGATATTTTATAAGATAAGAACCAATACAAATTACAATTTTCGGCACCCACAAATTATCGAATTTAGTGCTGTGCTGTGAATGTGGAAGCATTTTTTAGAATCACACAGAATATTGAGCGAGGTTTTAGTAGTGAATGACAGGCGAATTGCGTTTTAGATATAATTAATAATATTATTACACATCGAAGTAGCCGGTTTTTTCTTAGTTCACTATATATTACGATAATAATGCCAACCAAATTTTTCTACATGACTTCATAAATAAGCTTTTACACGACAGACGCTTTGTACAACTGCCTCCTGACACGACTCACCTTAACACGAGTAACTCGACTTTTAAACAATAGATTACACGATTGGCCTATTACACGAATGAACTTTTTCGACTATACATTGATATTTTACAATCAATGTAAAATAGAAAATAAACTATAACCGCCACTGACCGTTTACATTAAATGCTCAACCTCTCACACTATTAGCTTATTACACATCTATCCTTTTAATTGATTCACTTACCGCGAACTGTAATGATTTTATACATTTGTTTAATACATTACACGACTAACTATACTGTGACCTTTTACACGCCTGTTTCTTTACGTTAGAACTATCAGACAAGCGACAATCTGTTTAAATAATAATTTTATGCACACGTGATTGCCTTAACATCCTTTTACACGACTTTATTTTACATGACTCTCTTCTTTTACAAGAGATACGCGAAAAACATTACATTAGTGAAACTTGTCTTATTCCGCGAGTAATTAACTTTTTTCACGTTTTTAATCTATTTACACAATTTGATCTACAGACCTATCGTAGGCTTGTATTAATGAAAAATACAGTAGTGTATTTCACACGACTGTATTTTACATGACTGTATTTAACAAGACTGTCTTTTAAACGAGTAACCTATTACACAACTCCGCCTGCACACTATCGTTTATTTACACTACAGTATTTTACACGAGTGACCTATTACACAACTCCATCAATACACGACCGCTTTTTTACTCGACTGTATTTTACACGACTGCCGATTCACACGGCAGTTTAATTTCTCCCTTTACACGTGTAACCTTTTACTCGGCTGTCCCTTTATACAACCGTATGTTTACACGAGCGACCTTTCAAACGTTTGTCTATTTACACGGTCTTTGAATTACCCCCTTTACACGAATGACCTTTTACTCCCCAGCCCCTTTATACTTATGTTTACACGACTGTATTTTACACGAATGACCTTTAAAACAACTGTACATATATACATCCGTTTAATTAATTCATTTAAGCGAGTGACCTTTTACACGAGTGACCTTTAACTCGCCATTCCTCGTACACGACCGTATCGTATGTTCAAACGACTGCATTTACACGAGTGACCTTTCAAACTTCTGTCTATTTCCACGAATATCCTTTACACGAGTGAGCCTACCCGACGGGCCCAGCCGTCCGAATGGAACATATAATCAGTAATGGTTTAGCACAAGCCCCGGGTCCACCCTCATGTGTGCGGCGAGGAGACCACGACCACCGGCTTCACGATGGTAGTGCTGAGGTACTGAGCGCTCACTGTGAGCGGCGCGACCGAACCCTTCACCATTTGGGCCTCTACCATCTGGAAAAAATATTTACATATATATATATAAATATAATATAAAACAGGCATGTTCTGTCTCTTCTCTTGTCAGGTTTTACACAATTTTTTTCTAACCTGGCAGTCTACTGCCATATAGCCTGACGTCATGAATGAGTTTAGCCAATAGCGTGCGTTTTGATATTTTCAATTTCCATTATTAATTTCCATTATTATCCTGTTTAAATAGCATGTAAATAAGATACATATATATAGTCACGCATCTTTCCCATTGGGATAAGCAGATACCACTTCTCTCCACCTGCTACGATCCTGACACACATCTTTTGCTTCTCCTACATTCATGAGTCTTTTCATCCATGCTCGTTGGTTGCGGGTACTTTTGACCTGTCATTTTTTCAAGACGTTTTCGATCTGGTCAAGATACGTTCGCTTAGATCGACCCTTACCAACTTAGCCATTTACACTCGCCTTATAAATATGTTTCGTCAATCTACTGTCGTTCATCCTTTCCACATGTCCAAACCATCTAAGCATCCCTTTCTTAATTTTTGTCACTACATCTTCTACCACGCCGCAATCTTCTCTTATTACAATGTCCCTCACTTTGTCCATTGTCCATCAGAGTCCCTCCTACATTTGTTAATCCTCTAATTTCCACAGCATTTCTCTTACTTTCATGCTTTTTCTAAATAAGGTGGTAATGTTATAGGTATAATTCCATAGCTTTAATGATTAAAAAATAATGCTCGACCTATATTTAAATCTCATGTACATAGTGATTCATAAAACATAAACACATTCACACTCGCAGCCCAATGTTTCCGGCAACCACTCCACGAGTCTTCGATAGAATGGGGTTATGTTTATGTTATACTAGCTGTGCCCCGCGGCTTCGTCCGCGTTTATCAAATTAAAAAGTAGTTTATGTGTTAACCCTAAGTAAAATCTTGTCAATATCCGTTCAGCTGTTATAGCCTGAAGAAAAAACAAACATACTTACACAGTAACTTTCAGTTTTATAATATTAGTGTGATATAATATATGAAGACAAGCTCACCTTATGCGTTAGTGCGTGTGTCTGCAACAGGTGCGCGGGCTGGGACACCACTATAGGAGTTAACCCGTTCACTACCACGCCGCCATCTGCGAAACAAACGTTAACACGTTAACACAACGATCAAAGAGGAGGAGTTTTGCCGCGAAAGTGAAAAAATGGCGTTGTTGATTTTGTATAATTTTCCAAACCTGTGATTCTTCAAGTGTTCTTGTGTAATAATGGTGGATTATTAACCGTAAATACTTAGTAAGCGTGCAGGCGTATACAAAGATTTTCGCTTTCGCACAAAAACTCCAATAGAAGTTCTAGTAAAGTTTCTACCACTTTACTAGGGCATGACTTGACTATGACTGGGCCTTGACTGTTTTACACGACTTTGACTGTGACTTGTGACTAGGACTTTGTACTATATGTAATACCCTAATACTAAATTCTCTAATACTGAAATATATTATTACTTGACACTGGCTAAATGCACAAGATTGCGAAGCCAATATTAAAAGGAAAAAAAAGATCAAAGAGTTGGATAGACGATACATGAAGCCACTTTAATCACTGGATGACTAAGGAACAGGAGGAGAATCTTGGAAGAAATCGATAATCAAGTTAAATCTAAATTTTCAACTTCATCCAAAACTGTTCAGCCGATACAGTATGAAGAGAAAACAAACATACTTACACAAAAACTTTCCAATTTATAACATTAGTGTGATTGGCCAACTGCACCAGTTGGTGTTTCTGGTTTCTTTTTCCTAGTCACGATACCTTCCAACGTAGGCAAAGGAAACATTCACTTCACACACACAATCACACACAGAACCAGAAACCAAGCTTGGAGAGGAAACGTGTGTTCCCACATCGAACCCGAAACCCGCCGGATAGAGGGGGAAAGCGCACCCAACGACATCAGCGGGTAATTCAAATAATATATGATTAAAACAATAATAATCCACGGTATGATCTGGGAGTCTGCAAGTCAAGAGTGAACTGCTCGTTGGCTTAGTTGGGTGGCGTTTGCCTTCTGAGCAGGGGGGTATCGGGTTCGATTCCCGACAGGAAAATTTGTGTTTATGGTTCTGGATGTGATTGTGTGTGTGTCATGTGAATGTTTCCGGCGCCCACGACACAAGTCATCTAACTTAGTGTGGGGCTGTGAGTGTGAAAGCGTTTATGTATGTTTATGTTTATGAATAGGTACCTTCTAGGCAAGCATGTTACATCTTCGGGCGCATCGTCACTTTCCATCAAGTGAGATTGTGATCAAATGCTTGCCGCGATGCTCGATAGCATAAAAAAACAACTTAATGACTAATATTAAAATGGCAACAACGACTAACCCGTGGTAGACGCCGGTGCGGCTGCAACGATTCCGTTCTCCGTCCTAGGTATCCTATTATTTTCACTCGATATCACACCTGGAAATAATTATATCAATCAATATTAATAGGAACAAACATAAGATGAAGAGAGCATCTAATATATCAGACAAATACTATTTACTTTAAAAAAAAATAATTGATCCAATGCTACATATGGCTTGAAACACGTATAAATGTCAACGTACGTTATAGTCGACTAATTTTGTTTTTTATGCATGATAGGCAAGCATTTGTCCACCATTTTACCTGATGGAAAGTGACCAAGTGGCCGAAGATGTAACGTTCTTGCCTAGAAGATACCTATTCACTCTATGAAGACACCCAGATTATACCGTTCGGGGAACAAAGACGCGGGCAATGAGTTCCATCGCTGTACGGATTATGAACGTAGAAGCGAAATTCAGACAATTGTTATCTTTTGCTTCCCGTGACTTTTTCTATTTGGAGAGTACCATATATCTCCAGCGTACGCTGTGAGATATGGATTTGGAGTCTGGTCCCATGAGAAGCTATTTGCTTCTTGCTAGTTTCAAACTAATCACAAAAAGTTATAGGGTTTTAGAAATATACCGATCAAATCGGTTTTTGGTTTAAAAAGAAAATGTTTTACGTCTTTTGTCTGCACGCTATATTTTCCACAATAATTAAGATGACGTATTCTATACAATCTATAGTTAATAGTTGTTTAAACTAAACCGTCCCGCAATGATCGCAGAAGATAAATAATACAATTAAATATTATTTTTTAATCATACATTGGAGTATGCAGTAGCCGTACCGAGAGAGACGTTGGTCTTGAAGAATGATGAAATGATGTCCCAAGAGGTTTCTTGGTGTTTTACAAATTACCCTGCAAAAAGTAGTAGTGGCTCGGCTAACTGCTGGCCGTCCGGGGAAATGCACAAGCACCCCAAGCGGGACAACAGTGGCCATATACATTCTTAAACAAACGAAATACATGGTAAATATCCCGGTTGACACACACATTTATAATGCAGGCCTTATCGCCCCCAATTAGAATAAGAATAATGAAGAAAAATAATGTCCATAACCTTCGCGAAAGTGCAAGCAATTTGTTAAAGTTTGATCGCAATAGGATGAACGGTACGGCAGCGCATGAAATTCATACAAGCAAACATTGATTTTTAAAATTATTAATCGCAAATAAAGCCCTGACTTTGTGTTAATAAAATTATACGTGCAATAAATAGCATAATATATAAGTCAAGGAAAAGTGCATATTACAAACTCATGAGGTTTAAATGCTACATACCATTAGAGTGTTGCAACACGCGGAGGCCGGCTCCGCCCGAAAGCAGCTGTAACGCTGCTGGACTCACCACCACGCCACCGCCTACCACCTGGACACAACAACAACCAATCAATTAAATATAATAACAGCAGATTTGGATTTTAACAACAAGCCTTTATTTACTTATTAAACTACTGTACCGTGATTCGAAACCCAATTATACATGAGAGTAGCGTACTTGACTTCCTCCGAAATTGCCGTGCTGCGATTGGTCCGCCCGATCCGTTCGTCCAATCACCGTCGACTCCGCCCTTTCCGTTTCCCGTCAACGTCACCCGTCACCCCAGGTGGTGCGCTGAGCGCGATATAGCTTCATTGGCGTTTGGATTTTCATCCGGAGCGGTCGTAAGGTCGTACCAACACTTTACGAACTGCATCGTGCTTGTGAAATACTTACTTATTATAATTTTAAGGGTAAATATTTCAATAACGGGTAAGCTGAAGCTCATAACGAATTCTATAACATTGTATATACAAATTGTGCCTACTTATTGGTAATTGTTATATTATAAGTAAGAATTATTAATATCTAATAAATTTCTTTTTAACGGTGTTACCGTTCGTTTTAGATATTTAAAATGGATAATAATACAGGTCTAGCCCCAACGTTGGATTGCAGGAACGAGACGTTTGCGCATTGAATCTAGTACTGATTCTTTATCAAGCATTAGCAAATAACTAATTTGCAGATTACCAGTGACAAATAAGGATACAAAACACAGGAATGAGGAACATAAAAAGTGAGTTATTTTAATTATTTTACAAATAGCGGAAAACAAATCCCGGTTGAACGGTAACAATTAAAGTTACCACAAGTGAATCATCCTACTTACCCCTCGGGATCCAAACATTATGGTAATATACGGAAGAAGAGGGCAGCTTCACTTAATTATTACCGAACCTCACGAGCAATGATTTAGTTTTTTCTGTAAAAACTACAACATGCAGCCTCACGCTCCACACCTAACCTGGTTTGAGTAGCGCG
The DNA here is from genome assembly GCA_948107665.1 of Lomographa bimaculata. Taxonomy (NCBI): domain Eukaryota; kingdom Metazoa; phylum Arthropoda; class Insecta; order Lepidoptera; family Geometridae; genus Lomographa; species Lomographa bimaculata. Next base: position 3,164,567 of record OX403605.1, read on the forward strand.
CTACTTTACACAGAAACTTTTTATTTTCCTTCCAGTTTATAATATTCGTTCCACAGAGAACATCGAGCGCAACGATTTTTTTTTTTATTTTTTGTAAATACGAATACTAGCAAGGTAAGATATATATAAATATAAAGCCAGTATTTAATATCGACGAACATATTCGAAAATAATTGAAAGTGTAACCATTGGCTTAAAAAGCTAGGGGTGTTACTACCCTCTTTATGGCCGAATGGAAAGTATTTCTCAAAACTCGAAACGCTTCTAGTCTTTTACGGTTAACAACCAACAAAATGACTAACTTATAACCTGCAACTTGTAAACTGTTTCTTATATTAAGGATGAGGAAGTAACCAACAAAGAAAACTATGTACAAGCCCTACAAAAGGCGCAATTCCCCCTACTCCCATCGGGATAGGAGAGGGAAGTATTCACATTGAATGTCTGAAGATTTCATGTTGAACAAATATTCTGACTAAAGAATGCTCGGGGCTACGCCCTACATTCTAAACATTCATAACTGTCTCTCGTGTACAGCTGTTACTATCAAAAGGAATTATTTACATTAATGGATATTTTATGCTGAACTAATATTCTGACTTAAGAATGCTCGGGGCTCCGCCCTACATTCTGAAGTTCATTCAGTTGTTACAATCAAAAGGAATTATTCACATTTATGGACTGAAGCCGATGCCAGATGGGCTGGTCCTATCAAATCCGCACCACACTCGACAACAAAGTGCAAAATTATATACACGCATCTGAGAATATGAACAAGTGGCACAACATTGTCAGAGACAGTGATCCGCGGAGGGGGTCACGACCCTTGGCACTGAGGATATCAACGCAGAGAGAAGTCGGATCGAAGATGAATGGACGCAAAGAGATGACGGACTGAGATGGATGGACGCAAAGAGAAGACGGACTGAAAATGGATGGACGCAGAACAAAATACTATGATGAGAATGCTTGGGGCTCCACCCTTCATTCTAAATATTCATAACTGGCTCTCGTATGCTGTTCTAACTACATCGAGAAAAAATATTCACATTTGCTGACTAAAGACGCTATGCTGAACTAATAGCTGATCGGAGAATGCTTGGGGCTCCATCCTACATTCTAAAACTGTATAACTGTCTCATGTACATGAGACGTTCTTACTATTGAGACGAATTATTCATATTTATTGACTGAACGTTGCATTCTGTATAAAAACACTAATTGGAGATTGCCCGGGCACCGCCCTACATTCTAAACATAAAGTCTTTCGTATACAGCTCTTGCTATCGAGATTAATCATTGACGTTTATTGACGGATCGTTTCACGCTGAAACACAATACTGATTAGAGAATGCTCGGGGCCCGCCCTACATTTTACACATGAATTGGTCTCCGGTATACAGTTCTTACTATCGAGATTAATTATTCACGGTTATTGATGGAACATTTGACGTTGAACCAAATTACTGATTGCAAAATTCTCGGAGCTTCGCTATTCTAAACTTTCATAATTGTCTCTCGTACTACTTTTATCATCGAGATGGTTGTCAATTTGCGAATCTGGCAATTAACTACTCATTGGAGAATGTTTAGGGTTCGTCTGCCCTATGTATTATATCTACTGGCTATTGCATACTACTCTTCCTATCGATATGGCTGTAAGCTTGCGAATCTGACGCATAAAGCACTAACTTAATAATACTAATCGGCCCGTGTGAATGAAATCGTGAATTAAAAGCCACGATTACACTTGTTGAGCAACTGCAAAATAAGTACACTCCACTCCAATCACTTGGCAGGAAAGTCGAAAGTTTCTTGGGATAATTCTATGCTTGACTCCACTTGCTGGTAAAAGCACACGGAGATGATTATGCAAAATCATGTTACATCATATTTCTAGCCAGTCCGCACCATCAATGTCATCAATTTCATTATGAACGAAAGGCAACGGAACTATAAGACTTCAAGTTTTCTATAGCATTAACAAGTATTAGCATCTGCGATTCACATTGAGCCATAAAGGTTCCCTTGAGTTCAATTACTGCGACACATTGTTTAACAGAACCCACTAGCACTGCAAAAGGTACGTCACAAAACATTTGACCTGAGCCTGCTCTCAAACTCTTTGAGAGGTAAACGAACAAAAATGTATAAATTGGAATATAAGGCGAAACAAAGAAATTTGATAAAACTTTAGAAGCAATTACAGACAAGGTTGGACCAAAATCGACACAGCTTTCTTGCTTGTCGCTTGGCTTAATGTCAAGGTTTTTGGAGACCGTCTAATCACATCCAACATAACTTTACCACTGTCGTTTTATGACATACAAGAATGGTGAATAACTTCACAGGCCTTCTTAACTCAGTTGAAAAATCACATTAACCGGTCACTATACTCATAACCTTGACGGCAACTCGGTTGAAAACGGAACCCTACCCCATATGGACTCGTGGTTTAGCCCTGGCAATCGATTATGATATCAAAAGGTGGACAAGATTCGTGTGCTATTTAATCTTAGGACAACGCTGTTTTCTAAGAGCATTACTGGACTATAAAGCCTTACATGTGCAAGCAAATACTTGAATGAAGTCCTAAGCCCGAGCTGTTTCGGCAAATCGGAAGTATACTACGATAACAAGAGAATTACAAAACCTATTGAAATGGACAAATATACGTGCAGAATATACTTTGCAACTTCAACACAGCATTATGAAAACCGACCGTGATTCTCGTGATAGTTCACGACGAAAACGTCATTAGGTCTATTTATTACAATATAGATGCAGAACATTTGTCACGTCAGAAAGCACATGCCGAATATGTCTTTTTAGGACGTCCGTGGCGCATAATTGTAACTGCAGGCTAACTTCGGTAATAGCAATGATGAATGTTTAACTTGATCTCTCTTGAACCAGAGCACTGGATTCTCTGATCACTCGCAATCAGAGACCTTCAAGTTTTTGTAGAAAAATGTACTGGAAGATTCGAGATACCTATGAACTATGTATATTTTTTATTTCACAAATTTATCACCTCCTTATTTTAATTTGTGATGGAGTAACCTTACCTTCCCTTGTTGGCTGGAGTATTGTCGTGGCGCGTTGGCATAACTACTTCAGTGGGATATTGTGTAACAAACATGATTATGTTGCGATTGGTTTGCGATATGTTTAAGTTTGATGCTATGCCAACAATCGGCAACATAAATTATCGCAATAAAGTAAGCTAGACTAGCATACACTCGTGAAATAATTGTGTCAGTATAGTAATGAACTGCCTAATCAAATCGATATTGTTATTTGGCCCACCTACGTTTACAAATAAAACCATACATATAGTTTTACAACACATACCATGACCGCAGACTGTATTGTATTGTATACATAGAATGACTGTTGTCTCAGTAGCATCATGAAGTGCGTAAATAAATCATCCTCTTGACTATATATTGGCTCAAGGAAACTGGGATATTATAGAACACAACGTGAGAAATCGCACCCTCTAATTTGTCACCAAATTCACATGAAGCCTAAAATGAACCTCGAACTAAAATAAATATATATTAAAGCTATTTTAATCAGTGGAATTTACTAAAACCATTACGATATTAAGATAATTATGATGAGCACATATATAAATACCTACTCATTAATAATAGAAATACAGTGTTCTGGGCATATTGTATCATTTGTTCTTGATACCAAAAGTTATAACTTCTCTTAGTATGACAAAAATTATATACAGATCACATTGGCGTCCCCGTCCCCACCAGGCGAAAACAAACACGTCTCTCATGTATAATTGGGTTTCGAATCACGGTACAGTAGTTTAATAGTGATGTTTTACCTGCAATTAAAACATTTATTAAACATACTTACCTGATTCGAAACCCAATAGTTTCTAATTCTGCCTGGTGTCATAACATGAGAAATCCAATGAAGCTATATCGCGCTCAGCGCACCACCTGGGGTGACGGGTGACGTTGACGGGAAACGGAAAGGGCGGAGTCGACGGTGATTGGACGAACGGATCGGGCGGACCAATCGCAGCACGGCAATTTCGGAGGAAGTCAAGTACGCTACTCTCATGTATAATTGGGTTTCGAATCAGGTAAGTATGTTTAATAAATGTTTTAATTGCAGGTAAAACATCACTATTACTACCATATAAAATACCTATGTTGTTTTTTACATGTCACTGGCTAAATGTACAAGATTGCGAAGCCAAAATTTTATTTTACATTACTTAACTAATAAATAATTATAACAATGTCATATAAGATTACAAAAGGTCATGTTTTATAAGATAATATATACGACTATAAAAATCTAATAACCGACAACAATCGCATATTAACAATTTAAAACGAACAAATTATTGAACATTATTGAACAAATTATAATGGCACCTGGGCACTTTTAAACAAAAAACAATCTCGAATAAACTTCGAGTAATCAGGGAAGAAAACCTCGAAGTGAGTGAGTGTGAATACGTTCGTTTATTTTTCTTTTGTATTATCATCGAAAATTGTTAAGCAAAGTCGGCCTCAAACAGGAACAAAGTCAAATATTTGACCCTAACATTGACACAGTATTATAAATGCTAGTAATGCTTACCTGTGAGATAGGGAGGTGTATTTGTGCAGGATGGACTATCGTACTCAGTGCGTTGGTCACGCCATTCTCCAACACGCCGTTCTGGAAACAACACAAACATCATGTCCTTTATTAGTCACATATACGTATAATATATATTAGTTTGTGTATGTTTATAATATATTATTATTATTTATGTAGGGTTTTCTATTTATATTATGAATCTAATATTAATAAGTATGTGTAAGTACATTTATTTATTTAAATAAGTGTTGAGGTACGCCACTGTTTGTATTATTTTTATTATCTCCCTTTGGTTGTCTGGAAGAAATCGTTTTGATCGATAAGACCGCCCTTTGTTATCCTATGTTAAATTTAAGATTTCTTTGTATTGTATTTTTTTGGCGTGCAAATAAAGAATTTATCCATATATCTATCTAATACACTTATAACAATACCTTTCTAGATATGGTTCACATGCGCCCCGCGGTTTTACCCGCGTATGCCCCGTATGGTTTAGGCGTGAAAGTGTTATTACGCTTTCATGCCTAAACCACTACAGACAAACAGAGTTACTTTTGCATGTATATTTATACCAGGCGAGATAGGTCAAAAGTTTGCCTATATATAGATTTAAAAAATATATTTGAAAACCACCTTAAAAATCAAACAAGCCTTGCGTAACCATAGCGTGTTTAGAAAAGGAAAAACCGCGCTTGGTTGCGCAAAAACGTCTTGTGCAACCAAGATTTATTCATAACAAAAGTATAAGGAAAACATACGTCTTTTAGAAAAAGAAGTTCCTGCAACTCTTTATAGAACAAATAAAGCAATTGTTTTGGTTACAAAACCATAAGGAAATCATTTTATCGCGCCACCATCCCTACTTTCACTTTTCGTTTATATTTCCATCCAAAGGTTGTCTGGAAGAGATCGCTCTTGTACCTTTATTTTATAAGTTTCTCTGTAAGCTGTATTTATCTTTTGGTGTCAATAAAGAGTTATTGTATTGTAACGTAGCTTCGTTTTTCCAAATGGCACTCGAACCATTTTGCCGATATATATGTTTAACAGTTTTCAAAAAAGGGGGTGCTAAAATCGTTGGAATCTTCTTTTTATGTATATTCCCCAATTACTCGAAGACGCCTCGACCGATTCTTTTGTAAAAGGATATATATACCAGGTTCCATTATTATTTGATCGAATCAAAACCTACAAGGTACTTAATTAATTGAATTTGTTGTTACTTTTCGGAAATCCATAACGACAAGGTTAATCTATACTATAATATTATAAAGCTGAAAAGTTTGTTTGTTTGTTTGAACGCGATAATCTCAGGAACCGCTGGTCCGATTTGAAAAATTCTTTCAGTGTTAGATAGAACATTTATCGACGAAGGCTATAGGTTATACTATATTTTCAAAAAAATTAGGGATCCTTACTAAAAGTCCAATAATCACGCAGACGAAGTCGCGGGCACTGCTAGTTTATGATATTTAGAGTGTTAATCCCGATAAGGTTGTTTGGCTTCAAGCAGGGTGCAAGCACGCCGCGAAAGTTAGTGTTATTGGGGTGCAAACGTTAGTATTAGTATCGTGGGAACTCCGCCGAAGCCTCTGCTCTCGCCGAACCCTGTTCGACACGTGTTCCGCCTCTACACGAGGCATCTCGTTCTAGCGTTCGGCGAGTCAACAGCTGCGAGGATGCCTCGTGTAGAGGCGAAACACGTGTCGAACAGGGTTCGGCGAGAACAGAGGCGGGAACACAAGTTATCTCCCACGGATAATTTTACTTTTTTGGTTCTGGTTGTGATTGTATGTGATGTTTCCGGCACCCACGACACAAGTCATAGAACTTAGTGTGGGGCTGTGAGTTTGAAAGCGTTTATGTTTATGTTTACCTAAAAAATAAAAAGAGTCGAGATTAAAAATGAAAAACCTATAGTAATAATTTACACGATGCTTTGGCTACCTGTAATGCTGTGTAATTTACTTGATAGAATTTGAATTTGTCATTGGTCAGGACAGGATACCTAATGTCATTTAGGATACCTAGGGTCAATCGAGTCAGGGCCCTAGTTTTATCCAAAAGAGGACAGATCTACTTTGTTTTAACCGTTAATTCAAATTAAAAATCGTTTATTCACATAGGCCCGATAGAGGCACTCATGACAGTTAATGACTCTGATGCCGGATTTACAAATTAACAGCTATCTCGAGAAGAACCTGGCAGGAAACTCGGCGATGCCTATTTTTTACATTCTTTTTTAAAATAAAACCATACTTCGCCAATACATAAGGTATCTTAGCCTATGTTCATATATATTTTGCCGTCATCAGAAAGCTCTTAAGTTTTTCCAGTTGTAATTCCATTGAACTTTTAGGATTATTTTTAAGCTATTGCATAGCTTCTATCGCGGGCCTTGAGCGTGGAGACCGAACCCAGAAATTCCGTAATGAAAATAACCTAACACCCCCCACTCCGACCGGCACAGCGGTGATACTTTTTAGTTTTGCCTTCTATTGATGAATAGCAGAACTTTTAATGACTTTTTTGAAATATCACGCTTGTCTCTTTAGTTCAGCAACTCGCCTCTAGGTGGCAGGAAAAAAAATACTGCATAAATAAAATAAATAAATAATTATACTTGCATAAGTTGATAAAAAATGCTATGCAATAGATTTACCGCGGCAGTCCCCGAGTGCCACACGTCTTTTTTTATTTATAAAACTTAACCCTATTTAAGACTTGTTTTGTTTAATCTAAACGCGCCTACATTGCAGGGACACACTATAGAGTTACTGTTAGAAGTCGTCTATTAATCGCGTGAGGCTCGAAAGGGGTTGTGGGGGGTGGGGGGTTTGAAAAAAGTCACGAAATATCACTAGGGGGAGGGGATGTAGTGAGATATCACGTGTATTTATTTTTTCTTTCAACGTGCGATTTCTAAATCGAAAAGCGGTGCGTGACTTGACTATTTATATTTATGTACCAGTAGAAATATATTATTTTTTTAATGTTTATCACCTTTTCTTCAGAAACCACCACAGCAACCTTAATGTCATTCTAGACATTTTATTTTCCAGAATTAAATTAGATAATACTTGTGAACCTGTATTTAAAGATAATATTCTGATTTTTTAAGAGACTTTGTATTAAAGAAATGCACGTGATTTTGGGTAGGGGGAAGGGGTAGTCTAAAACCTCACCACATATGGGGTGGTATATATGGGGGAGGGAGGGTTAAAAAGATGCTAAAAAACATCACGTGATTAATGGACGACCACTTACAGATTAAGCATAGTTTAAAAGCTTTGATTGTAGGCACGAATGAGTCAGTCGTCGCTCGCCCCTCTATGTGCTAACATGTATACCTATCTAATAAATAATCATTAATGAAGTGAAGAATCTTTAAATTAATAGCCCCCAGATACTCATCCCTTAGGTACCATATACAGGTGCGTACATTATGCTTATAATATAACATAACATAACAATAATGCTTTCACACTCACAGCCCCACACTAAGTTCGATGACTTATGTCGTGGTTGCCGGAAACATTCACATCACACACACAATCACACAGAAACACATATTTTCCTAGGTGAGAAAACTTGTTGTCCCGCCGGTAACCGAACCCGATAACCCTGCTTAGAAGGCGACCGCTCACCCAACTAAGCCAATGGGCAGTTATGATTAGTATTAAAGAGAGAGAAGCGTAGTTGCTAGAAATAATGTAAAAATAGTTAATAGAATGCTACATTTTCGGCCGAATCTTCACTTTCCATCAGGTGAGATATTGTTCAAATACTTGCCTATAGAGCATAAAATATATATATATATATATACTCGTAGTTATATAATTATAAAGATTGATACCTGTTGCGAGACTGCCTCCGCCGGTGCTAAGGTAGTTAGTGTGAGTGTATTATGTCGCCCGCCGTAGGAGGTTCGCACTACTTGCTGCAAATCAACAATCCGCCATTATTATACAAACGTTTGTTTGTTTGTATAACAAAATACATAGGAAAACATATTAATAATGTAGGAAAATACATGGAAAAACTATGAAATAAATAAGATAAACAAACGCTTTCACATAGACAGTCCCACACCAAGTTCAATGAAATGGGTCGTGGGTGCCGGAAACATTCACATCACACACAATCACACCCAGATCCAGAAAAATAAATTTCCCTTGGGGAGAAAACTTGTGTTACTTTGTGAACTCGATACCCCTGCTTAGAAAGTGTTCGTATGTGAACGGATTGTTGGCTTACGTAGGTTACTACGTAAGCCAACAATCCGTTCACATACGAACATTTTCCTTTAAAATTCCATCACTTTATCGATGGATCTCTATCTAAGGCGTTCTATGGTTATTAATAAACAACCAAAAATCGCAGTCACACTCACAGCCTCACGTCTCGTAAACGTCAAATATAAAAAAGGTGTTAAAACCACAGCCCTCCTATATCATCATGAATATATTAGTATAAATATTATGATACATATAATCATAGCCTTTTTGGTTCGCCAGAGTCGGGTAAAACACCCATGAATGAACCTATTATTAAAACTTGTTAAATACCTACTATCGTTGAGTAGGTAATTCTAACTCATGTTTCCAAACTTTCTTGCCATAGTTTACTAGCGCCACCACCCAACTCTCCTACACAGGCAACTAGATGGCGCCACGTTCGGCTAAAATTTCTAAATCCTAATCGCGGATTAGGTCGCGCGTAACTGTATCAAAGTACTAGGCGCGCATACCTGCGAGGTGGTCGGCGCTATCTGAATGGGCAGAGTGCGCAGCTTCGTGCTGAGGTTGAGGGATTGCGGGGGCGAACGCGGGGGCGATGACGTGATCTGAAACGTGACGTCACTGTTATCTAACTAGCTCTTTAGAATAAGAAAAATATAAATCCAAACCATACCTAAACATTAAACAGGTTCAGACATGTTTCAGTAGAAGGGAAATAGTGATTTTAAAAAAATTGCATAACACTAGTTTTTTTGCTAGTGCTAGAATTAATGACATTGGAACTCTATGTAATAAAAAAATCTTTACAAACTTTTACTTTCGTCCAAAATGTTTTGGTTATGTAACAACTATGATAGCTTTACTGAAACTAGAAAATATAATTTACTCACACTTATTCCTAAAACATGTCCGTTGACACGCTCCTCTATATCCTTTTCATCGGATATAGTATCTGAAAACCGAAAGGCAAAGAGTTTAAAAAACTTTTAAATACATTCAAATAATCGCGCGTTACCAAAGCTCTAACAGAGCAACAGGTGGCGCCACGCGCCACCAGCGAACATTTTGTTTACCACAAAACAACTTTCCGACGATTATCTATCAGTTGTACTGGTAGAGAATTAATTAATATTAGCAGACATTATTAAAATATTAATTAGTAGTGGGAATTTAATGCGCAACAGTGCCAAATATTAAATAATCTCGTCGGCGTGTACCAGGGCCGCATAGAAAGGAGGAGGTCAACGAACCGTGAGTTCGAGGGCGCGCGGTCGCTCGCACGGAAACCTCTCGCTTCAAGGCGGCGAGTCGCTGTTGCGCGGCGATCTTCTCACGAGCCAGTCGCTCCATTTCGTGCTCGCACTCTCGCTCCTTGCGGCGAAGCACCTGCAGAAATGTACCAGGGCGTTATAACTAGATAGGAGCTCGCGCTTCGCTGGTTCCGAACGAGTTACGTCACTTTCGGTTAGATAGTGTATCTTTATGTTGTACGCTAAGCCCTGCCTCCGAACATGCTGTCATACAAGTATGTTTTTATTCAAAACGAGCTTGGCAGACTGTTGCCACATGTCTCGAACGTTCTATTTGTTTTTCTTTAAACATAAGCATTAAGAAACCCTATAAGATCAAAATCAAAAGAGACACGAAAATGCTGACAAAGGGGTGCAAAATGTAAAGATTGTATTGCCCTATACAGTACATAACTTTTTTATTTGAAAGTGGAAAGTTTGTCAACAAAATGTATTGTCCGGCGTAGTCTATTGAAAAGTTGGCAACAATTGCTGCGTAACGAAGCCATAAACACAATAAGTTAATTACGAAATGAGCGTACACGTTGCGCCTCGTGGCTCGCTTCTCTGCAGATTGTTTACGAAAATGCAAAGAACAACAATGCCTCCACACCCAAATTCTGACCGTACAGAATTTTAATTGGAATGGATGGAAGGCGTAACGTAGGCTAGTAACAAACACTACAATCAAACATATTGATATATCATAAAAGTTTTCAGATTCTGCATGTTTTACCGATAACTTAGACACCAATAACATAGATTTAAAACATTAAATATAATTTTAAATTGAACTACCCGGTGACGCAGTTTGGTGCACGTTCGCCTTCTATGCAGCGGGTACCGAGTCCATTTCCCGTTGGGAAATAAAGAACACTAAGTTCAAGGATGCTAAGTGACGTGTGTGTGGCACAGACGACACAAGTCTTCGAACTTAGTTGGCGATGTAAATATTTTATGTTATTATTATCTATAATTTCTTTATGGGTTATTGCGAGAGCAAAAAAGGTAGATCAAACGTGATTGTAGGGACCTTCTAAAACAACATGCAATGACTCTTCACAAAACTTTGATGCGAGTAATTAATAACCTAACGCAAGAGTTGTTGTTGTTGTTTGTTTTGTTGGCCAACTAATAATTCTCTAGGTCAAAGAACGGAACTATAACGTCTTCTTTCATAATATGTGTTTATATTGTTATGCTGTATAACAGTTTGGATTTGACGCATTAATAGTATTGAAAATATGACAGGATTAGTAAATAATGACACAATTATGGAATTTGTCCTGTGTGTAAAAGTGTGGAAAGTTTGGTTCATAATTTGGATAAAACAGAGATGATTTTTGTATGAGAGAGTAACCTTTTTACAAACTTTTATTTAACTTGCTTCGTTTGAAAGTTTGTATAGGTCGAATTTTGCGAACTGAACCATTTCTAAAATCCTACGGAGTACAATTTTGAAGTTATAAAATTTGAAGTGATAAGGCTTTGAAATTCTGAACCGCAATCTTTTCGTGTGGCGAAAAATGGTGGCGTAAAAGATTGTTTTTTTAAATTAATTTTCGATTGATCGATTTTCGATGTAAAAACACATTTGATTCCATCACTATAAGAATGAAAGTTCTTTGTATTCTGAACTCAATATTTTATATTAGGACTTTCTTTGAAGTACTTATAATAAACGAAACGTTGCGAATCAATGTTTCCCGTTGAAACTTTGAAAAATAATGATTACTCGGTTTCACATACATATGCAAATATGTGCACGTAAACCGTTTGTCCTTGTCGCACAGAACGCGCGTCACAAGTGCGAGCCTTTATGCGAGAATACAGATGAAATCAGAGGATACATGAATTTATGCATACATACATTTGCATGACCTTCATGTATGTTGTCAATGTTGCCACCGTGTTGTATTGAACTAAATGTTTAATTATTATAAAAAAGTATTTTTGTAGATAGGCTTCTTTTGTGATTAATTCGATTGGATATAGCTTCTACGGATATAATAAACATAACATAAACAAAAACGCTTTTACACTCAAATCCCCACACTAAGTAATATGATTTGTATCGTGGGTGCCGGTAACACATCACACACACACAACCAGAAACACTAATGATCCTTGGAGAGAAAATTTGTCGACCTCGTTTTTTTTTATTCTCGAAAGGCAAACGTTTGACCACAATCTCACCAGATGGAAAGCAATAATGTGGACGTAGATGTTGCATGCAACATCGACTGGGTTGCATGCAACATGGGTCCTTAGGACTTAAGTAATAAAAAATTCAACAAAAATACAAGCAAAATAACTAGCCTTTGAGCCTATACTGTACGCCACAGTGCAGTAACTTAACGTTAGCTTCTATTAATATATGTATACAGTACAGTGAACTCCAAACACCCACATTTCAAGTTAGAACTTAAAATACACGTCTAACTTCATCCCCGTAGGATCGCTTACAGTTAACTTTAATTGTGTGGTGCGCACTGGACAGTTTCAACTTTGACAATCTAACAGCTTCAAGTTAAACCGCTTAAACTAGTGTTGGAGCTACCTGAACGTACCCAATGACTGACAAGTCAAATAAGGAAATGGTTTATGTATTTGAACGATAGCTTTTTGTGTGATGTCATTATCGGCTCAGTATATTCCTATTGCTGGGATCGAGTCCCGAGACTTCTCTCATATAGAGAGTCTAAAGCATACATTCCGTTTGCAAGACTTAGACCATTTGGGAACTACGCTGGCTAAATGTGGGTTGGTGGATAACACACGTGAGCGAAATTTGTGATTATTAAACATGCCGGTCCCTTCATCGTTATTAGAGCGAGTGCGAAATAGAAATATATATATACTTTACTAGCTGACCCGCCCGGCGTTGCCCGGGTAAACAAAAGCTTACATATAAACGCTTTCTCACTCACAGCCTCACTGTAAAAGTACTATAAGTTGTGTCGTGGGGCCGTAAACAATTAACACCACACACACAACATTCATGTCATACCCAGAACCAGAAATATAAACTGCCCCTGGGGAAAAAACTTTTGTCATTGTGTTCCCACCGAGATTCGAACCCGCTGCTTTAAAGACGAACGCGCACTCATCTACGCCAGTGGGTAGTTCAAAGTTCAAAGATTCCCCACTCTGCGTCGCCCGGTTAAAAAATCTACATATAAACACTTCCACATTCACAGCCCCACACTAAGTTCAGTGACTTGTAGCGTGGGGCCGTAAACATCCAAGATTCACAACATATTAAAAACCAGGAACACAAATTTCCCGTAGGGAGAAAACTTCTGTTACCACCGCGAATCGATCCCGCTGCTTTGAAGGCAAACGCGTACCCATTTACGCGAGTAGATAGTTCAAAAGATGACCCGCCCGGCGTCGCCCGGTTAAAAAATATGCAAAGAAACACACTTCCACATTCACAGCCCCACCCTAAGTTCAATGACTTGTATCGGGGGCCGTAAACATCCAAGATTAACAAAGTATTCACAACATACTCAAAACCAGGAACACAAATTTCTCGTGGAGAGAAATTTTCTAGGTAAATTACCACCGGTAATCGAACCCGCTGCTTTGAAGGCGAACGCGCACCCATCTACGCCAGCGAGCAATTCAAAGTTCAGGAACGACCCGCCCGGCGTCGGCCGGGTAGTAAATATTAAAAAACATACCCATAAACGCTTTCACATTCACAACCCCACACTAAGTTCAATGACTTGTATCAAGGGGCAGTAAACATCCAAGATTCACACAACATTCACAACATACTCAAAACCAGAAACACAAATTCCCGTGGGAAAACACCTGTGTTCCCACCGGGCATCAAACCCGGTGCTTTAAAGGCAAACGCCCACCTAACTACGCTAGCGGGCAGTTCAAAGTTTAATGATAAGACTAAACAAAAAAAAACAGTCGAATTTATATCCTCCTTCTTATGTTAGTCGGTTCAAAACATAGACGTATGCCGGATTACGCAGTAACTGTTCCATTCTGTGATCCACCGTTTTCACCCTCAAATAAACTTAACGATTTCTCCTAGACTATAGGTCCAAATTATGTGCAGTATAGAGCAAATTACATCTACCTGAACTACGTAAGCCGATGAAATAGGTTTTTTTGATAAGGATTAATATAAAATACTTAAAAAAAGAATATAATATATAATATATATACGAAATAGAAGCCGCTATTTTTTAATGTGCAGGAATTCGTAGTACGTGGCGGTACATTTCTGACCCGTCCCCGTTCACGGGCGGGCTCCCGTGAAACTAATTTCACGATTTCTCATAGACTATTTATCCAAATCATATGCAGTAAAAAGCAAAATGTATCTACATGAACTACGTAAGACGATGAAATAGTTTATTTTGATAAGGATTAATACTGAATGTCTCAAAAAGCCAACTAAACATAGGCCGCTTTTTTTTTCAGATTTTTAACAAAGAAAAGTATTTTTTCTGAACTATACATACATGTTAGATACATGCTGTCGCGGACTTTTTTGTAAAACTCATGAAGGCCAACATTTTTGCCATACATTGTATTCAACTATGTCTTACCGTTTAGTCAGCGTACGCCGATAAAGCGGAAAGTTAGCAAATTTTTCTCCGACTTGTCTTACGAATATTATTATTTCGAACTGATAACTAACTTCTATCCCGACAAAACATAGCCTATGACACTCAGTGATAGTGTAGCTATCTATTGGTGAAAGAATTTTCAGAATCGGATCAGTAGTTTCAGAGATTACCTTTTACATACAAACAAACAAACAAACAAACAAACAAACAAACAAACAAACAAACAAACTTTACCTCTTTATAATATTAGTATAGATTACTTCAGAACTCAGTACATATTGGTCTTCAAATTAAAATATGTCTCAACAATGCAAATTCCGCACATGTCTTGAGAAAGTTATTGGTGCAGGGCCGAACGGGATCCAAACCAGGGTACGTTTAAGTCACACGAGTCGTCGCTGAGCCACACTTGCTCTTACAACATTAGTTTTTTCATTTTACTGTCTCTATAACACTCGGATATATATATATATATATATATATATATATATATATATATATATGTATACATAGAGGATCAATGATATTTAAGAGTTTAACCAATAACAATGACCTGAAAATTACTAATTGCGGAATCCAGTATGATAGACAGTCGGACGGAGGTAATTTTTACATCCAGCGTGACAGGTTAGTAGCGGTTGAAAGCTAAACCAATCAATTGAACTCTTTTTGGGTGGCGTTTGCCTTTTAAGCAGGGGTATCGGGTTCGAATCCCGGCGGGAACACAAGTTTTCTCTCCAAGGAAAATTTGTGTTTCTGATTCTGGTTGTGTGTGTGATGTTTCCGGCACCTACGACACAAGTCATCACGGACTAAAATGAAGGCAGATGAAATATATGTAATCGTAGAGCTCAGTCCAGACAGATTGGAAGTCTTATCATGCAGTGTGGCTGGAAACTGCCGATTGAGGAACTCGATCAACTCGATGCACTCTTTAAGAATATCTATTTTGCTGCAGTTAAGCTAATTATAGTGACCTGAACAAGTACTCACCTGTATATATCTAATCGCGGAGCCCAGTATAGACAGATTGGATGTCTTCTTATCATCCGGCGTGGCCGGTAACTGCCGCTTGAGGAGCTCGAAGCACTCTTTAAGGTGTGCTCTCCGGTTCTTCTCGAGCTTGTTGTGCACTTCCCTAGTGCCGGCTCGCGGGGCACTGCCGCTACTGCCGCTGCCACTGCTGCCGACAGACGGCGGGGAGGGGATCTGGGTTGGCCTAGACAAAAAATAAGAATGTTTAAAACCATAAGAAGTTAATTTAATGTTTTAATATTAAATATGCCCCATTTCACCGAATTATTAAAATCTTCTCCATCCAAAAGTTATCTGGTAGACAACGCTCGTAAAATGTACAATCGGCGGTCTTATCGCTAAAAGCGATAAGACCGCCAATCGTACATTTTATGGTTTATTTTCTCTTGTTCACCTGGTTTGATACACTCAAATATAAAAATCTATCGTTGCCCTTTGGCGACATAGAAGATGTTCTTGAGTGCCGCTTACATTAAAGGAGTAGAATCTACCATTCTCGACTACATCATAATAAATAGTAGTCAATTAGAGATTTATATAAGGAGCTTATCGTAAACACACCGTTTTCACACTCACAGCTTCCCACTAAGTTCATAGACTTGTATCATCTATGGCTGGTCCCTAAAACATTAACACACAAAAAACACGTAGAACTAGAAGAACAATGTCCTTTAGATTTAAAATCTATGCTCCTGTATAAAATCGAACCCATGACCCGCGACGTTGGAAGAATAGACTTGCCATCTACGTCCAGAAGGACCTCTGAATGTAATATACCGTCATTGAGAACTGTTTTAATGAATGAATAAGTATTTTTATGTTATTTTGAGGAAAACCCTCATTGGCAGTTCTTGGAAAGCTACTATTCCATTCTTATTTTCCTCTGACATCGAAGTTGTGAATGCCAGCACCAACAAATTGAATGAAATTTTATATATATTCAGAAATGGTGTCCATTGATAAGAAGTTCTGCTTATGAATTTGCTGTCGTTTTAGACAGCAATTTAATTTAACTAATGTTTGCTCCATAAAAAATAAATTTAATTAATTTTTGCTATCAAATTCGTGCTTTTTTTAAATCTCTGATCGGCTAGCTATTGACCTATGAATGATGAAATTAGCCAGTACACACGCTAGGCCTAGAATGTTTGGCTCTCAAGGATAGCTTCCGGACCGTCATGAACTACTTGCCGATTTTTCTTATTGATGAAACTAGGACCGTATATTTGTACAGCTCAGCTAGCCAGACGAGCATGAGAAAATTAGAAAAAGCTAAACCTGAAACCCTTGGGTTTAATTACGATGTTTCACTAGAAGCTTGAAACCGTTGCAGAATTAAAACCTGCCGATTTCGAACTGCACATCAACAAGTTAATCACAATTGAAGGATAATCTGTAAAATCTAATTTGTATCGAGTTTAGATCTAAAAATACATCAGGAACAATGAAAACGTCATTAAAGGTACAATAAAGTATTCAGTGCACAGATCAATCGACAACCGCAAGGTATTTGTCGTAAAGCAATCGCGTTTTTAGGTCACAATACACTGAAGGCATTGGTATGCGATCGGAATAATTATTCGAAAACTCGTAAAATCCTATGAGCTCATCAAGCTCTGCACTGTTGCATCGGAATAGATGGATTGTAACATTTATTAGCATCGTGACAACAAGAACAAATCTTATGACAGCGTCGAATACCTACGTAGTATTCGTTCTTTACTATTGCAGAATTATTAGAATCCCAAAAACATCCTTTCTTTTTCCCATGGTAATAATATTTCGTGGTATTACCAATTGAACAACGCAATTGGACTACGGGCAACAAATCGAGTCAACAAGTATTAATTATATTTATAATAAAGTTACTACTTCCTTTGATAATATCTCCAAAAATATCAACTTAACTAGTATCTGTATGAAATCTTACAATATTTTATTCCTAAAGACAATACAGCACCATAACAAACAAACATTCACGTTTGACAGATACATACGAGGACGTCGACACAAAAATAAAATATTCGTGGTACGGTATGGATTATGGAAGTATGTTACAAATTTAGTATTTTTCTCATTCGATGATATACCTACAAATGCTCATCCAAATTCGCTAGACCAGGGGTCGGCAACGTTTTGAGACGGAAGAGACAAAAATTACAATTTACAAAATTTCAAAGTTTTTAAAGAGCCACAAAAAAAAATTGTCGCGGGGGACGGGTGCGGTGAAAAGCGAGTACAACACAAGTGGCTGAGAGATATAAATGGTGCCTAATCCTCGTTTATTGATTTTAAAACGATTTTTAAATGTTTTATATTTTTTAACAAAATAAATAATATTTGCGTATGGAACTAAAGAGCCGCAGCTTCACATCCAAAGAGCCGCAAATGGCTCGCGAGCCGCAGGTTGCCGACCCCTGCGCTAGACAGTTAAAGCATAGTAAACGGTAGGACATTATTATATTGTTTTAGGTAAGACTTTAATAAATACATTTTTACACACTACCAATCTCTACCTTCTAAAAATAGAGCAAGATCAGATGAAGGATTTGTTAGGACTAATTTTGCGAACCTGGCAGTAGAGTCATTAACTTTCATTGGTGCCTCTTTGGAGCCCATGTGTATAAACGATTGTGAATTTAAATAGATGTTATTGTTTGTTAACTTGATTCAGACAGTATGACTGATCAAGAGCGAAGCCTCCAACGACACAAACATATAAACAGTGGGTATATGATAAGAATCGTGCGTACACATGAATGATGCATGCACGCAGCAAGGATGCAGATACATTATGCAATTCAGTGCACGCGCATTATCCAAACCTTGACAGCAATTTATAGAAAACTAGCCCTTTGTTGTACCTACATCATTATACTCTAACTAGATCTTTAGGAGTTGACAAGGTGGGACTATTTTGCGAGGGCTGGTGCCGCTTTGTCGAACAGTATAGTAACAATGTATAGGCAATACTAGATCCGTGAAATTAGAACAGATAAAACGTTATAATTCTATATAGTAGCTGTACTCAGCAGCTTTTCCCGCTTTACTGATGATGTTGATAAGTCAGGATTAAAACGTTACTTTTGTCCTTCTCCGTGGTTTAATCTCATAACCATATTTCATAATGGTTAGCTGTATAACCGTAAATAGATATAGAACAGACCGACAGACAGAGAGAGTTACTTTCGGGCTAATATATTATAGGAATGCTACCAGATGGATATATTTCTTATCCCTTAAATATATAATTATATTTAAGGGATATATAATCTGCAATAAAACGGGCATTAAATAAAGAAAGCTTACTATAAGACCACAGACTATATTAATGACAAGGATGCATGGAGGCAAACTGCACAGGCTCTTTCTAGCGACTACCATAATAACACCTAGGTTAATAAAATGATGTATTAGAAATTAAGAATGTTTTTTAAAAAATGAATGAAAAAAAATGCGCCGCCGAGTTTCTTGCCAGGTTCTTCTCGAGATGGCTGTAATTTTGCGAATCTGGCAATAGATTCATTAACTTTCATGAGTGCCTCTTTGGGGCCCATGTGAATAAACGATTTTGATTTTTATTTATATATTTAATGTTTTTGCTTTTAGCAAAATCCTTTTTATGCTATTACATACAAAAGGTTGCATAGAACTACTTGATGACGTCTGAGATTTTTTTACTGTTGATTTTTATAGATCATCACGGAAAATTTAAATCAAGCGATAAATAATATACGTATTCAGGGTTGTTTTCTGTCTATCCATACATACATATAAAATTATATACTCGTCTTTGTTAAGCGTATCACTTAAGATCGGCTACATCGATTTGGCTAATTTATTACTAAAAGAATTCCTACTAAATACCCATCCAATGATATCATTTAACCCAGTTCATCGTCAATCAATTTTTTTTTTAATATGGCGTTTGGTTATCTCCATATTAGTCCATATTAAATTTTGATTAGTCACGTCTTTAGTGACACTTCCAAGATTAAAACAATTCAAGTCAAAATAGGCGGACGCGTTTGGTCTCTAAAACGCCAGAAAAGAACACACATCCATACATAGGCTGATAAACACACCCTTTGCGTCGCACAGTCGGGTAAAGAGTACTTGACCGATTTTTTCTTATGCTATCTTCTTCTTCTTATCGAGTCAATTGGTCAAACAAAAAAATAAATAAAAAAATAAAAATATATAAACTATATAATTTTTGCTAAATGCGTCGACAGTGTTACAGCTTCGCTGGAGGCATTTGTTAAGTCTTCAGCTGTGCATGTGTTTGGACATGAAGGACAGGACAATAGATGGGACATTGTCTGGTCCTGCGCTCCGCAGATGCACCTATTGCGGGAATGGTCTATGTACCCCCACTTAGCCAAGTTGTGTTTACAGGGGCCAACCTGAGTTCTCAAGCGGTTTAGGGATTTCCATATTTACCACTGCAACTCATGGCCAGGTGGTAGAGTCTCAGCATGTGGTTCTTATGCTATAAAATGTATGTACCTACTAGTAAGTACATATGCAAGTCCTCACGCGTTCAATACATCTCTCCTCTCAACACTTGCCCAAGGTTAACATTACAATAGCCATGGCGACCCCTTTACATACAATTGTATTTAATTTATAGAGTGTTCTAGATGCATCGCAGATTAATGCTGCGAATTATTCAATGTATAACTGTTTTATCCAGATGTACAATAATATAAGCATTGGTATCCAGAGTGGCAATGCTGCAGGCATTTTGGGAACACTGCCTATTGGCAGCGGTCTGCTAGAGTAAGATATGATATTTAGATAGTTATATTTAGGTAATACTAGCGATCCGCCCCGGCTTCGCCCGGGTGCAATTTCCGGTGGGCAAAAATGTGATAAATGAAGAACCGCTCGACCGATTTTGTGCAAACTTCACATAAACTATCTACTAAATAGTCCGAACAAAGCCTAAACATTTGGTTTGGATAGGTGAGCCCGTTCTTGAGTTATAAAGTTACAACGAATGTGAAAGTGGCATTGATTTTTATATATATAGATAGATAGATGGTATATATAATATACTCCACCGACCTCAGTTGCTACTACAATTTATGTCTATCCAAATGTTGTCTGGTGGAAATCGCTGAAATCTATAAGATCGCCCAACATACTGCCTTATAATATCAATTTCGTAGTTATACTTTAGTATTTTTATGTTTTTTTGGTGTACAATAAATAAAATATTGTAACATAGTTATATTAAATCAAACATAAACATCACGCTTTGACACTTTTACACATTTCGAAGACCAACGACACACGTGGTTGCCGGAAACATTCACGTCACACACACAATCACACTCAGAACCAGAAACACAAATTTTCCTTGGGGAGAAAACTTGTGATTCCGCCGGGAATCGAACCCAAAAACGGAGGTTTAGAAGGCGAACATGTAGGTACCAAACCAAGCCAACGGGCAGTTCAACAAGGCGTACTACATTTGCCTCGTTAAAAGCACACCCATAAATACAAATTAACGCATCTATCTATACATATAAAACAAAGTCGGGTTTGTTACAACACTTACAACTCGAGAACGGCTGGACCGATTTTAATGATCTTTGATTTGTTGGATTTTGCCCCGATTAGTAGAATAACTAATACAATCTCGGAAAAAATATAAAAATTAATTTCTCTTACATTTTGTAACGGAATTGTAGTTTTGATGATATTTCGAAAATTTACGCGGTCGAAGCCGCGGGGAATAACTAGTATACATACAAAACGAAGTCGGGCTAGTTACACCATTTAATATAGTCTCCGTCTCTTGTAGCAGAGTAACTATTAAACATCGAAACATTCACGAAAAAATAATTATTTTTATACGCGGGGGAAGCCGCGGGAAACAACTTGTTTATAATATTAGAATGATGTGAAAGTTTCCAAAGCCTCAACCTTTACTAATCACACGGAATAACATCTTTCAAGAAGAATACTTCTAACAAATTCTTAAATAGACGCTAATCGTTTACGTTTAAACGTCAATATTAGTTCCAAGATGTTGCTATTCAATTAACAACTCAATTAGATTATGCAATACGTACGTGAATTATAAATACATTGTAACGACGAAGAAGCTCACAATCGTTTCTAAATAGCCAAAAAACCAGATGAGCATGGCCTTCATGACGTAGATTAATCGTTAAACAATTAAAAGTCTGCCATCAATTGACCGCTACTTCACCTATTTGTATATTTTGTTGTGGTGATATGGTCGAGGACGGTAAGCAATGGGAGAAACGACTTTCAAGAACACCTGTTCTGACTGGTATACATTAGTGCTTAGCGGCAAGATTAATTGAGCTTTAAATTGATAACTATTGCCGTGATGACGGTAGCCAGATCATAGCTGCTATTCACCGGACGCATTTGGTTCGATCGGATGGCTCGACCGGTGCCGTGAACCCACACAACGTCCGTTCGAAACCAAAGCGTCGAGTGTTTAGCAGCTATTAAATACGCTTGAACGACAGTAGCTCCATTATTACAGAACGTTTAAGAAGTCTGGTGGGCTCGGTACTATAGCGATGAACTATGACCTCTAAGTTGACCTCAACGCCTCAGAGCTGAAGCTACCATTATGATAAACGAACACTATAATTTACCAAAACATTCATTGTTAAAGTTGTTATAGCTTAATTAATACGAAGTAAACACGATGTATATTAATTAGTTGTTTTGAATAAACAAATTTTATAAACCTATTCAAGATTTGTGTATTTCATCATCTGTATTCGACTGAACACAAATATGCAGAATCCTAGAATAATCATACCTCGCAAACCCGTGTAGCAAGTCTACAACTAACATCTAAACAAGCGAGCATAGATAGAACTGTGCGTTACGTAGACTCAGTGGACCGGTGTGAGTCAACCAAGCGAAGCGACCAGCTGTTTTTGACATCGCGGCTACCAGGCGAACATACCCATGACTGATACTCGTAGTACGCGGCCTGGAATGTTCTTGTGCGATGTCGAGGATCTGTGCGGGGGCAGGCGCGGGGGCGGGCGGCGCGGGGGTGGCGGGGGGCGCCACCGTCGGCAGGGGCGACGCGGGCCGCACTAGGCCGTTGCTGCGACCCACCGAAACCACGCGCAGAGACACCGGCGACTTCGGCTCCTCTTCTGCAAACAAAGAACGCATTCAACACGCGTCTTCACAAACTCCGCCGATTATAAATATCATAATAATTTTTAATCAAATCTAACCCGTACACGTACTCTCCCCGGTTGATCAACAACGTGTCATAGCCGTGTCAAACGCTCGTCCGCGGCTGCAATCCGTGGCGGTAAAATACCAGGCGAGCATATAACGTAAGGAGGTTGACGAAATGCGAGCGAACGAAACGAGCTTATCGGTGCGAACGAGATAGTTAAACTAGCACTACGCTGTTTTTAAATGCTATCATGCGGCAATGAACTTTATCGCGAGTGGCATTAAGATTACAATAGGATGGCGCGTGGAACGATCGGTCACGCTGCACTGGCGAGCGAGACGGGTGATAAATCCGGTTGTGTGGAAAGAGACGGCCGACGGGGGCGTGGCTCGGCGGGTGTATTACGTCAGCACATGTGGCCGCGGCGCGTGCCGTGTTTGTTTGGTATTTGTAGTAGTTGCCACGCCGAAAATCAGCTGCTCGCCACAAAAAACAAGCAGCGCGTATCATCTGTCCGTAAAAATTGACCGTGGATTGAGCCCGGATTAGATTCGTTTGAGCGACGTTGTTTTATTTGATTCAGTATTTTAGATCATAGCGCATGTAAATTATAATTTTAGACACAATGATTTCGCAGCATTAAGGTGGGCATTTAATTTTTTTGTACCTCTATTAAGAATAGAGTAGCAAGAAATATAATTCTATCATAAAACATATTACCAATTTGTTTATCTAAGTTGGTATAATGAATCAACACAGGAATGAAGATAAAAGTATCAGCAAGCTATTCGGTGCCTCTCAGTCTAGTCAGCTCATGCAGCGTGGAAGTCATCTGCATACTAATTATGATTAAGACAAGAGTGATAACCTAAGACCCTACAAATTTAATTTTATGAACTCATGTAATTTGATATTTACTCGTATGACCCCACAGAAATAATATTTATATTACTTTGATGCCGTTGCCAGAAGAAAATATTGATATCACGAAAACTTAGGAAATATATAAACAAAACATAAGTTAAGGACTAAAGCTTAACTACGTTGATCAAACAGGCGCTACTTTTACTAAAAAACGGCTTACAAGACAATTTAAAACAAAAAAAAAATTAATTAATGTTGTGTACGGCTTGAAACACGTCTAAATTTCGACTTACTTTGTAGCCGTACACAACATTAATTATGTGTAATACTCACGATAGTTTTTAAAAAATAATAATACAATACATTATGTAGTATACTTTATAAAAGCAATTTCAAAGCTCTATTATATTATTCCTCGCTACGAACGTACTAAGAACGGCTTTGGAATATGCTGCTGTGTATATTTGGTCTACTACATAGTGCAGTACCCCATTTTGGATTTTCAGGTCAAACCCAATCCTATGACGCTCGGACAACTAGGAACAGACCGAATAAGTTTGCAGACATACTTGCACAGGTATGATATATGGCCCTACTCCTTTACCTACTCCTATAATCTGCTAAACTCATAACCATCCTATTAACTTCGACATAGTTTAAATGTTCGTTACCGTAGCCGACGAAAAACACGCGTCGAAAAAACAACTTTCTATTAAGGAATTAAATATTTAAGATACGCGAATTTAGTCCAAACCAATCTCAAATTAACATTAGGTCAAACATTATTTTCTATTTCACTCATAGCAGAAACACGTGTCTTATTCAAAACAACAAAGTTCAACAAGTTCCAATAACGTACCTATTAAATCAGAATAGGATGACGTTGAAGTGTAAACTACATAGTACACTACCCAGTACATAATAGGAAAACATAAGACTGGTGGAGTTATTGACCGTTTTATACAATCATCGTGACAATATAAATCTGAATTGTTTAACCGAGGTGTCCGATGAGGGTATTTTAAACGTGCGACCTCTCGGCCGGTCGTCTTTCGCTGTCAAAACACCTTAACATATTCATAGCAACGATTATAGACGTGGAATCGGACCACGTCGTCCCCTATAAATTTTAATATATTTAAAAAAGATCTGAGAAACTATTGTAGTCCTTTTTTCCTTATACAGTCAGATCAAAATAAAGTTGCTCTACATTCTAGTTTTTATAAATTGTATGTCTTCATATTTTTTTGACATTGCTATTACTCGTAATCATACAAAAAATACAAAAATTGTTTATTTGCAAAGAAACATATTACAATGGCATTATATCATCATTTTTAATAGTGATACATTTAGTATAATATTGTTTTATTAATACAATTGGGTAACTTAATCTCTGAACTTTTAGGATAACAAATACTTCTAATGTTAACATAGTAATATCATGTTGATATGCGTTACTTTTAAGCTCGCTAAGGAAAGACTTATCGCGTATTGTTCAAGCACTATGTGCATGCAATATTTCAGTTTATCCCTGAAGTGTTCTATCAATAAATAATATGCATATTTAAAATAACCAATTTTTTGTATGGCTCCGCAAACTATGTAGATTCATCCAGTGTCTAGCAGTAAATCGAGTTTCCGTAGCAATCAAAATTATATTCTATATATATACAATCATTAATATAATAAAAAATAGTTGTTTAAACTACAGTCCTTAAAAGAACGGCATTGCTGCGCCGCTACGCGCCTTAACACCTTAAGACGTTACAGATAAGATAAATATTTGAAAAAAAAATACAAAATTTGCAATAGCTGTACCACGAAAGATGTCGGTTGTAGGTAGATCAAATTATTACTTAGGATTTGTAATTATTTAATAGCGTATTTGAATAAACCAATCTTTGCATGGCGCTCGGTGTTCTCATCTCGTTTACCTTACATTCAATTACTTTACATGGCGCTGTCAGTACAAACTGTATGGTTGGAATGATGTCCCAAGAGGTTTCTGTTATTTTACACATTGTCTCTGTATATTGTCCTAAGGTTCAAGCTTTATTTATCGTTTTTCGTTAATGAATACGACTATAAGCACTAGTTTGGCTCAACTGGAAACCCGAACCTTATCCTTCTGTAGACGCAAACTGTACAATGTACGCCGAACCGGGAGCCTGTGAGCTGGTTTAAAATACCCCTTCGGGCCTTAACCCCGTGACTTTGATAACAACCCGACATTGTGTTTCTACCTGAAGAATCAGCTTTACATTGAACGATTTAGTTTATTAACCCCTTGACTTTGAAAACAACCCGACTTTGTAGTGCTACCTGAAGAATCAATTTTACTAACAACGCTTTAGATTTTATAGTCTGTATAAGTTGCCATACGAATGCTAGGTACACATATTTTATTGCATAATATCCACTGCAAGAGTAATCATATGAAAAATGAAATAGGCGACTACATTTATGTCATGAAACTACCATTTCATATTACAGAAAAAAAATGACAAAATATAATCCATAAACTACATTAAATGCATATTTGCAATAATGATTAACAAGAAAGATTTTGTTTGTTTTCGTTCCCTTGATGAAATAGAAAAAAAAAACCATCACCGCAATCTTGTTGCCTATACAGAGTAGTACGGATAAAAGTGTATTACCTTAGATTCTAAATTTGCAAAAGAACAACATAACTACTATGCTAACAAAATAGTTTTTGCGTTTTATGCTTTTATAAGCGGACAATTTCTTCTTATGCAATTCACATGTGTTAGAAATACAATATCCCTTCCACAGCTATCCAAGAATGTTCAGGACGATCAAGTTGAAAGGTAAGCTTAACACACTAAAGTACAAGTAATTAAAGTTAGTCAAGAACCTATACTTACCTAAAAGCTCCTATGTTGGTAGGTGGGCAGTTAGGTACTCTAAGATTGGTTGACCTAGTCACACCTAGTCTAGCGTTACGCCTACGCTTTTCAGGTCATACGTCATTAAACTTGTAGCTTTGAAGAATTTGTAACCTAGTGAATAGTATGGAGTTATACAAATAGGGCAGTTACCGAATGTTAGTTGATTTGACCTATTTATAATAAATGTGACATAATGAAGTAATAATAATTAATGTGCCATAAGCCTCACTTCTTTACGCGTTGCCAAAAAAAGTCAAATTCTATATTATACCTAACCCACGACTATACTAGTATAAAGTATTACGTAAATGTATCTTATTTACGCATATTTGGTATCTATGGCGGTTGTATGAAAGTACACGTGGCAAAAGACTGAACTTATAGTAGGAAAACCACTTATAGTTATATATACTTATAGTTATATATAGTTACTTATATAGTTTATTTTAAACCTACGCGCCACGAAAGATGAGACTTGGCACACCACGTGGTTTGACTTGATTTCGTAATAAACATTGTTTTTTTTTAAATATATTACTGCTAATTTGCTATACACCTAATTCCGAATGTCATCGAAAATGTCTTTATAGATATACACATTATGGAAAGCTATTTCGTCCCAAACACTGTAGCTCGTCAAGTCTCATCTTTCGTGGCGCGTATTATACCTACCACCATATTACTAAGATGGTTAAAAACTTATTAGATCCATTCAATTAGATCCTACAAAATTCATACAAAACAATTACGGATACGTAAAGGTCACTAACATGGAAGGCATTAACTTATTATATAAAAAAATTAATCCACGAGGTTTCAGTTTGAACGTCTAGTATATAAGAATGGAATTCTCCACTCGCTCTTCAACTACTTCAGTTTGTTAAAAGCACACAAGAAACAAAAGCTTCCATCAATTTTATTAATGGTATGAGTGTATGAATGGTGTTTAGGCTAAGGCATGGTTTAGTGAAACAGGTCTTATACATGTCTATTGTTAAAAATCATAAAATACAGTTCAAGTTTCATTAAATCGGTGTCTAAATTTGACTTGCATAGAACTGAAAGAAGAAAGTAGTAAAACAAAGCAGTGAATATCATTCTCTATTAATCTAATATGTTGTTCCCCGAACGGTATAATCTAGGAGACTTCAAGTCTATCTAGACTAAAGATCAGGCATCTTTTAAACAAACATGTTATAACTTCGGTTATCAGATAAAATACTGGCTAAATATTTGCCAATCATGCAAAAAAAGGGAGCGCACCTATTATAACTGGAAGATAGTTCATAGCACTAAAATTGAAGCCGCATTGCGCCGCCAGTCCCTACATAATAATATGTCCCAACAGACACTCAATCCCACGTATGAATCCTCAACACCCGGCCGTTCGCCCGAATCTCTATGCAAATTTCATCTTGTGAACATACATTTCAAAGCTAGTGCTGTGAAGTATGTTAATTTCACCTCCAACCGTTCTCGAGTTTATGGACCTTAACGTCACCTAGTGACTCTAAAATGAGGGTAGTTTGATTAACAAATGGCTTTTTTACTTTACAGATCAATATCGGAGATTTACGTATCACCGACAAAGAACATGATCTGAAATAATAATCTGAATCGAGTGTCTGGAAAATCGCTTTCACACTCACAGCCCACACTAAGTTCGTTGGACTTGTGTCGTGGGTACCGGAAACATTCACATAACACACAGAACCCGATACCTCTGCTTAGAAGGCGAACGCGCACCCAACTAACCAACAACGGGCAGTTCTAATTAAATAACTTTTCGTGTCGCAATTTCTTACTAAGTTTTAAGAGGAGACGGGTCACGTTTGTGTCCACGTTTTCGCGACGCACGTGTCGCCCAACTTATGTTATATTCTTTGCAATTCAAACTTTCCCATTTGCGCAATTAAGGCTCGGCTATTGCGTAATCTAACTGAAAATGTATGTTAAGATTTCACTGTCCTATTTTTTAGGGAAGATTTCTGGGGTGCCCTTGGTACCTACAGGATTTGGCTTTTTATAAAGCCGTACAAATAATTTAAAAGCCCTCTGGTCTAATATTTCTAAGTATCAAAAATATCGGCACTGTCATTTTAAAAAGCGTAGTGAATTTGTTATTTGAATGAACGTCCATTATGACAAATAAATTAGTATTTACAAAAACAGAAGGTAGGCCACACTATTTTAAATCACGATTATATAATTTCCAGCAAACCATTTCTATTTACTAAATAAATATTCTCGAAAAATATCAGTCATATAACCCGACCATTTTCATTTCACCTCCATCAGAGACAGAATTCCATTATCCATTAAAGTGGCAAAAAGGGTAAAATTGCTATTGACGTTAAAAAATAAAAAATAACGTAAAAGTCTGACACGGGCTGATTGGTTGTCGGCTGCAGGTTCCAGGGTAATAGTTAAGCACTCGAATGTGGGCGGTAGAGAGGGGCAAGAGCAGAGTAATGTAGTGACTGGCCTTCCTCTTCTGGCCACTTCGAGGGCGTCCCTGAGAACCCGACCTTGGACCGGACCCTCTGCCTTGGTATTGTACAGTTTGTTCTAGTTTGTGACCTATTTTCCCTGGATAATATATATCATCAAAATAATGATTATTTATTATTATAAAAGTTTAATAAGGTTCTATGGAACTAATTGTGCCTACTGATGTTTTAAAAATTATATAGATAGCAAATCTTTATTGACTTTTAAAAGAGAAAAGTAAGCAATAATTTTATATTTTATCACTCTATGATAACTAAACTTATGCGTCACTAATGTCCTCTTCTGATACCATTGACTCGAGTGACATTGCTCCATTTATATGAATTGCTTTTTAAACAAACTGTGTACCAATTAAGGTATAACATGAAACAATGACGATCTAACTGATGAACGTCATTTACGCAAACAAAAAAAGGCCGAATATAAAATCAAACCTATAAAAAATAATGATCCAAATTCAGAACTGCATAATACATTACGCTCGTACATAACCAAACATTGATTCAATTCAAATAAAATGTAGAGTCGTTCGTTACGCGTTGCCAATAAGCTTATGAGAATGTAACAAAACTATGATCCGAAATATTTTACCGGTTTTATAACAAAGCGCCACCGTGCAAAAACAAAAACTAACCGGTTCTGCGTGACGCAAGCAATAGCAGCTAGTTCGTAATCTGTGGCGCAAGGCCGTTGATACTTCTTCTGTGTGATGGTGCCCTAGTAGATCGGCGCGTCATCGGCGTGGCGTGGCTTTGGGCGTCAATCACATATCAACAGAAAGCTACGCCCTTGCCACAAAGCCTCCTTATTTCGCGTGTGACAGGCATCTGAGTTTTATTAGAAAGGACATTGACGTCTGTCTGATTTAACCAGTATATTGGATTTTTGTGGTTTATTTAGGTATTACAGGGTTACATTATATGACAATACATCAGTGGCGAATGTGGAATAATCTAGATTGTGGGAGTAAGCAATATTATGATTTGAGATGCAAACAAAGGCCAACTTCTGGCCACACCTGGGCTATTTGACAGTACTTGTAGCTTAAATAAACTCATTCATTTAAAGCCTGGGATTTAGTCCCATCTGTAGTAATTTATGATATTCAGTCACAAATTCACAAATCATTCTTTTTCTTCTTCAGGGACTTCTTAAAGGCTTGCTTATAAGTCTGTTTTTTATTTATAACAAAAAGTCAACCGTCAATTATCTCATTCAAATGATGTAACGCTGACGATGACGTATTCTAATAGTCATTACAGCTATGAATTCTTATTCAAATACGTATCAGCTGTCGATAGTTGATTTACACGTGCATTCATTTACCAACTGTGTCATACATATAACATATTGTACATGTATATAAACAGCCATTCATAAAACACAGATCTAACAAGGACCAACACTCGCAAACAGTTAAATTACGATACTTCTCAGTATATTACTGAGTTCAGTTAAAAAACGATCCTTAATATTGTAACGCTAAACTCGAACAAAGTTTAGCGGTCTGAAGTTGTAGGTGCCTATTATTATTTATTCTGCGTCTAAAGGCAGCATAAGTGCATAAAGGTATCGGAACAAAGGCGAACGAAACACGTTATTGAGTTGCAATATAATGAGTGTTTGGCCTCCGGTTGGAGGGGGGTGGGAACCTTCAGGTCTGGGAATGATAAGCGGGGGACGGTGCGGGAAGAGAGGGGAAAACTCGCATCCACGTGACTGACTGCCCGTCACAGGGCGTGCGTCTGCACGCACTGCAGACATTATTCGGTGACCGTTTTGAGTCTAAGCTCAAAATTTGCAGTTTCAAAATGTTAATGTGATAAAAGTTTGTTTGAACTTGAAGTTGACTTAGAATAAGATTATTCTAGATGATCACATTAATTTACAAGTGCTTTCAGTCACAGCCACTAAACTATAAATGACTTCTAAGTATGTAGATTTGATAGAGCCTTTTTAAAGTGAAATTGTGTTTTCCGTTCGCTCTTGGGGCTGAAGGCAGCGTGTTGTATTCCAACCGAGGGCTTGCACCACACATCTTTATAAGTAGTCCTTACTAGCAGCAATGACTAATTGAACAATAGATCTAAAAACGGAGCAGGACAACTTTGCGTGGAAACTAGGACCACAAAATTTTAAATCATTACAATGTGTAGTCGGACAGACCGCACCGGTCGGTAGATTAGTACCCAATCAGAATCCTCAAATAGAAAAGTTTGAAACGACGCTCAGATGACAAATACTGATATATTATATTAATCCAGCCAGAATTACGTAATA
Source organism: Lomographa bimaculata (assembly GCA_948107665.1). Lineage (NCBI taxonomy): Eukaryota > Metazoa > Arthropoda > Insecta > Lepidoptera > Geometridae > Lomographa > Lomographa bimaculata. The sequence goes on from OX403605.1 coordinate 3,196,112, forward strand.
GAATAGCTAAAGCATTGTAAAAGGAGGCTAAAAGATTTGTTGATGTAATGTGACGTGGAAAATATTTCCAACTACTATCGCGCCACGTGCGGGGGAAAGGGAAGCGCGCCGCAGAACGTGCTAACCGCCACCTTTTCTTTTCATACTTTCTCGCCGTCCTAGCTCCCTGGTATTTGGAGTCATTGGCTTCCTTTCATCCGAAGATCCCACTAATTCGCAAACAGATAAACAGACGTGATTAACTTATTTAGAGCTGTTGTCAGGGCAACTATCGCAATTAAAGGAAACAGGATCCGGGAAAAGTGCGTTTGGTATATTGAGAAAATGTTTCGATGGCAACCATATTGATGTAGGTCGGCTCATCAATGCCCGTTCATTTGGTAAGAAGAAATCGATTATTTCCCAGATAACGAAGAACCTGTTTTATCGCAATGTCAATGACCTCGTGAATGTGATTCGAGCGGTTCGGGGCACATTTTTTACGACACTTCATTATGTGACAAACGGACGACACGTGTAAACCATTCGATAAATAATTGGGCTCTTGGCAGACACACGAAGCATCGTTTGAAGCGTTATATTCAGAATAAAAATCTACTACTGTTTCAATTGTATATCTTTGTTAAAATAATCACGATTTTCTTGCACCTATAAAATTTTTTTACGCTTCTCAAACAGGAAATGTCACACCGTAATTAAGGTTACGTAATTCAACCAGAGAGCGGTAACGTGCAGGCGCACGCTATACAATCAAAAGCAATTAATAGGTCGTTTATAAAGCTGAGTCTAGAACAAAAGTGAGTCTAGCTCAGCCGATAGGTTAACGTAGAGTTGTGATTCATGGCATTATAACTCTTATATCAACCACATCCAGCTGCTAACATACTAATCTCAAAGCGAATGAAACAAAAGAAAACACGATAAGATAACATAGCATGAAAACAAATGCAGTCCGGTTTATTTGTGAAATAAATGTGGTTTTAACGCCTATAAAGATTAAACATTCATATAACGCGTAACATTAAACACTCATTTAATTTAAAAGTACCTACATCGGCTACATGTAGTAGGTACATGTGACGTCATCGTCACTGATGAAGTACTTTTTCCTGCCAGCGCAGTGCCTACTAATGCTATACAACAGGATAAAACGGTTTTTTTCAACTATCAGACAGAAAAAAACAAGTGTAATCATCGATAAATGTCAATATTAGAGAATCATAATTCTAGTGAACCATCAAGTGGAATTATATAATGATCACAAGACAAGTTTACACGACGACGACTGAATACCTGCCTTCTGAGTAAACAGGCTCTGAATTGATGATATACAATGAATATCAGCATATTATTTTTTAATTTTTACTTTGACTTTACTAAAGTGAGCGTTCCGGTTCATCCCTAGCTACATGCTGTATAAGCAGATAATCTCATAAAAGCTGGTAGTGCTGCCAGTTACGCAACCCGGAACGTCCATCTTTATTGGATTACGACATCAAATGTGCGCGAATGTTACGTAAAAATATCACTGTTTCATTTTACCTAAAAAAAACAGGAAAAACCCAAGGTTCTTATTATTTTAGTCTATTATTTTGTCATTTCGATTCTAATGGTTAAAGACTGTTGCTATAGCACTACAAACACTAATTAGTTTTGGTTCACAGTCACATGTCTTGTGGTTTTACTTAAACTAAAATTCAAAGCGTTTTTCTACCAAACCAAAAGTTCTCGACTGTTCACCACTCGTTATAAACAGCACATCATTTGTTACGGACTAATACATATTTCTTTATATATAAGTAGTTGTGTCTTGTACATGTTTCATCCATTATTGTAAATTTACTCCATTCAGTTTTTGCAAGATCACTTTTTTTACTAGAGGTGATAAATCTATCGCATCCGGAATATATAGAGGATTCATTTTCGAGGTGAAACTGACGTCGATAATTATTCTTGAGGAAAAATATATGGAGATCCATGCCCGTGCCCTATTTACGGAGTGAAGCCAAAGTAAACAAACTTGTAGAGCCATCGTTAAAGGAGCAGCCGGGTTTTACGAGTTCTTTATACGCCTGCTTTTCGGATAAAACGGAGAAATTTCGACAATGCGCGGGCCTCACCCGTACACCGAACCTTGGACTGCAGAAGCAGAGGTGCTATGGGACAAGGTCTTGTCCCAGTTTCAGCACAATTTCATTCATTTTAATCTGTGCCGCAAGTTAGGGACCTCAACCTTACAAGTAATGACGTGACTGGAGTACAAAGAAAGGTTTATTATGAACACTTGGCGTATTTCGACTGAGGTTTTTTTTTATGCTAAATTGGCAAGCATTTGATCACTATCTACCTGATGGAAATGAATTTGGACTGAGACAGGAAGATCGTGAGAAAAATGACGTGATCACTGAGCAATGCTAAGGCTTGACTGAATTTATCAGTCAGTTATTGAGATAGATTTCGTCGAACACAGGCGACAGTACACTGGCACCTATTGAAAAATACCAGAAAAAATATTAAAGTATTCAAGACCTCGAGTATTGTTTCATCATAATAAAAACAAAACACTTGTGCGACTAGTACTCTTTCAACACAAGACGCAGTTAGATGTTAAGTATCAATTTTAGAATCTTAATATGTTTAAAAACCGAGACGGTAACACATTCGAAATTTAACTTGTCACAACACAAGTTTGTCCCTCTATTATTATAATTTTATTAAATTGGCGATGTTACATAGAATTGCATCTATATACTAATGTCAGAACAGCTGTCACTGTCACTGAGCGAGTTCCGTGATACGAGGATATCGATCGAAGGTCACAGAAAGAGAGATTGGAACTTGAAGCATTGCGTGCGGGCGTGTGGGGACGTGACACAACGTATGTACGAGATAAGTACCTAGGTAGTGTGAGTGTTTAGGGTTATCAGTAACACAAAATAATTTCATTCACCTATATTGAAAACAAACGTGACGTATTACTATATACTACTATTAAGTCTGTTAAGTTTTCTCCCCAAAAAAAAATTGTGTTTCATGCCGTTCTTCGCGGGACAGTGCAGTTTAAGCAACTATTAATAATAGATTGTATAGAAAACATCATCTTAATTATTACGGAAAATAAGTATAGCATTCAAAACATAGTGATAGAACTAATTGAACTAAGGGTTAGAGCAAGACTGAGAGCTGAGCTGAGACAGAGTCTGAGAGCTTTCTGGTATTTTACAAATATGTAGTCCTGTATATGCTGGTGTAACGTACAACCCTGCGATACTTGTCTACACATACTACATCACGTAACGTATACGACAGTCGCGGCACAGAATAAATAATAGTACAAGAATCGTATAAGTATATGACCTCCGCAAGAGGAGTGTTTTTGAGAGTAAAACAAAACGCCGTTTAAAAAAAAAATCACTGAATAGTTATTGTTAGTTTAACATCAAAACATACATAGCTGTTATCTACTCGTGTGTTTAGTTGGGTAAGCGTTTATATTCTAAGCAATCGGGTTCGATTCCCGACGGGAACACAAGCTTTCTCCCCTAGGAAAATTTGGGCAACCTAAAGGCAACCTTACCTCCCCGCTGCTATGCAATATTTTAATTCATCATTATCTTTCTCACCTCTCTGTCCTATTTATATAGCGAGGCAAGGGTAACACTTAATTTCGTTGAATCGCTTTTCTTCTTATGTTTTTCTCTTTACATCGACATGTTTTGTTCCCGAATTGTTTGCCGGTGCTTTAACTGAATAAATCAATCTAACTGAATAATAAATCAAATTATTTTTTCAGCCGGGTACTACTAACGAGAACAATCAATCAAATGTTGTTTACAAATTGTTTTTATGAGACGTGTTTTGTATTAACATACTCGCACAAATTGTTTGATGTGTCAGTGTGTTGAATCAAATTGTTGCCAGTTAAATCAGTTTGCAGTATTTGGCCACATTATCTGTAGTAAGAAATGCAGACGCAGCACGCTTGCAAGTAAAATCCTTTTTTTCTTGAACACTAAAAAATATTGTTCATATTTTAATTTGCCATTTTTATACATCAACGGTATTCTAAGTTTAAAGCCTGGTCAATATGAAGATAACAAAAACCAAGGCCTGTCTTTTATATTAAATTGATATTCCTTTAAAAGAACTGCAAATGTCGCCATGAAATTATCAGAATTATGCATTACTAATAACATAAATCCAGTATTATCGTTGTATAACTAGTCGTAATTAATGCTAAAACAAGATCATTAATGATTCAAATGTCCAAATGCTTCTATGTTTACTGACGAAGTTTTGTTACATGTTGCGGTTTCGAGACTTTCAAGTAGGTAAATTATAGCGTAGAATATTGTTTTAGTTATTTAAGTAGCTACGTTTGTTGCGTAACTGTGACCTCTAAAAGCGTGTCTGCAGAATGGAATATTAATATCGGTAGCAATAACGCAAATTGATGCTCAGAACTATATAAGACTGATGCACTAAAAACAAATAATGTCTCTTAAGATTATTATGCAATCTTTCCTGAAAAGATCTCAAGCAGATATTCTTCATTTGGAATTTTAGAAACTGATTCAACTCTTACCAACTGTTTTTAATGTATCGCTGTTAAAACTTTATAATTACTTCTTTATATATTGAGATAGCATAGCACACATATTACCCAAACCATGACCGCGACGAATTTAATACCAAACGATTAAAATCTTCGACAATTAATTCAACGTCTAGACGGCAGACATGTTAAATAATAGTCAAAAACTGTATTATATGGCCACAAAAAAGAAACCGGTGGTCCGTTTCGTGCGAACTATAAAAATTCAAGGCAGATCGAAACAATTTACTAAGTCAGTAAAAATCACTTTGATATAAAATTGGTTCGTAAGCAACGACACCTATTATATTGTTTTGCTAGTTGGGCGTATGATACGCGATCTTGGATTCCGTCGTGCAAAACATCGAGGTCAACGGCGCGAGGTCGAATACACATGCATTCACGAATCGACACGAGAATGCACGATCCCATATAACTAGCACTGTACCGGAACTGGCCGTCACCGGTTTAGAACAATCGATACGGAACATTGGTAAGGGAAATCTCGGAATGCATTGAAGATATGAAAAGCTCTTCAAGATCACAGAACTTAGTAATGTTTTGTCAGTTGATGTGGTTTTATGTTTCAACTCACCAAAGTACTCTCTAATCCATTTTTTCTTAGGCGGAGCTCTCGTGATTTTCGAAGTATCCTTCACTTCCTTGACGGGACTTGGACTGGTAACGGAATTCAAGGGTCCGAACTCGGGTATCCGAGGCGCAGTGACCAAGGGAGCATCCATGTTGTGCGACGGAAAGCCGTATCCGTTAAGGTTGTTAATATGCGGGTGTCCATGGGTTTGGAACTGTTTGTACGTCTTCAGCATTATGGGAATGGGCTCGACGATACTGCCGAACTCCGTCTCTCTAGTGTTGATAGCTATAGTGTGCACAGTGTCCGAGTAGAAATCTCCCGGGGATCCCATTGCGCCGAACAGCTCTAACGGCTCTCGGAACCCGACAGGCCTGCCAGTGCCCAGTATCACTTCGGCGGTCTTCATATGTATACCCATTCTACAATTCCCGATCAAATTCAATAATTCTCACAAGAGTCTTTATTGTCATTTTTTAGTTCTCATTTAAATTCTATAGAATATTCACTGTATCACTGACCGATTAATCCAACTAAATCACTGGTGAAATGCCTGTGGAACATTATTTGAGCGATTACACGTTGCGTTTGCGAGGCGAAACTTGATGAAATTGTGACATTTGTTACAAAAGTTTGTTAAAAAGTTAATTGTCATCTTTGAAAAGGGTTGGCTTTATGTAGGGTTTCGGGGTACATTTTTTCGCAAATGAGTTTGTAAAGAAACTAAACAAAAGACAAAGTTTACGAAATTAAGAGAGTTTTCTAGAACGTTTGGAAGCCAGCAGACTCGTGATACGAAATCACGAATAGTAAAAATTAAAAGGACAAGGACGCTTAACTTAAAAACCATAGTAGAATATTGTTATTCGCATTTCTTTCTAAAAAGATCGTTATTTTTTATTATAAGAAAGACAATATAGGTAAGTATAATATACTCCCTACCGTGCGTACCGTCAAGCAACTTAGAAAGTGACACAAAGGTGATGAAAACCCAATGCCAAAGTGAAATCAATACTACTTGTAATCTATACGAGCGATATTCGCTAGAATGAGATTGTGCATGTGTGTCGCCAGTTAGAATGACCGATCGTACGTAAGTTTGCAAAGTTGGCGCGGTTGGTACAAGGCGCTCAACAAGTGCGGGGGGCGTCGAACGCACAGCGCTAGGCACGTGCACTACCGCCCCCGCCGCGCCTCGCCACCCGCCCCCTCCCGCACCTGCCACCGACACTGACAGTTACTGCCTACCTCCTTACACAACATGCAAACCTGGTACCTCGGACGATTGAATTGGCAGACATAGTGGATTCAACTCAAACAAAACAAAAGAAGTCGGTGTAGGATGCTCGTAAACACGTAATTCACAATCTAATCTAAGAAATAATTATTAAGGACGTGCATTGTTTTTTAACGTAGTCGGTACTTGTGTTGTTTTATCTGAAAATTACGTACTGAGACTAATTGTTGTTTTTAGTAATCGAGAATAAATAAAGAGAAAACAGTTTAGGTTAAATACATAAATATATAGTTCATAAATACACTAAATATGAGCGACGGATGACGAATTCAATTTACTGAACAAATTTACGAAACAAGCCTGAATGGAAGCCAAGGTGGGAATCACAGACAAAAAGTGGCGAAAAAAAAAAAATTAAAAAAACAGGTGTTTTAAGTAAAACGGAGACGCAGACTTTATCGGTCGCTCATCGATAAGGTGGCCGACCAAACATGTGCTCTGAAAATTAGCTGATTCTAAGTGCAATATATCTCGAAAGCTTATATGACATACGATTCGAAATATTCCGGAAAATAAAAACGCGAGATAATAAATGTATGCCCAGATTATCGCGTCTCAGTCACATCGATCACAGTCACCGATCAGGACTTTCGTATTGCTGTTGCTAACGGTATATCAGTGACGACGTTTACGAAAAAACTAGGACAAGTTCATTCTATCACACGATAATGGTTGTACATAAACAAGGTGCTTTAGAATAGAGATAAGTCAAATTAATAAAACACCCATAGACGACTTTATCATCCAGACAATCAGTAACTAATAAATATCAGTGAAATACGTTAAATAGATGTTTTTCAACGAGAAGAACAACAATGCAAGCAAATATGAAACAAGAATTACTCAAGCCTAAAATTCTACACTCTACTCTAAGTATTGTAAACAACTAATACCTACGTCACTAAATTACCGAGACAAGATGAAACAACATCAGGATAAAGAGGAGTAGGTCATCTTTTTCCGAGTAAAGCAACGTTGGTCGCTACGCACACAAGCGCAACTATACGAGCGACACAAACTACACGTGTCTGTGTTTATATTACATAATTATAGTTACCTACTGACGTGTCTAGTAGAGTCTAGTGTCAGAGTAAATAGTGAACCAACTTAAATCTTTGAATTATGTTTTTTAACAAGATGCTTAATTATTTTAATACAAATATTAATAGAAATAACAAATATTTCAAAAATAGATACATTTTAATAACTTTCTCACCGAATTTAGAGAATGCTGATTCAGCAACACATGCTGAATCAGCATTATCGAAGTCTTGTAGAGTAGTTTGTATTGATTTTGGTTATATATTAATAACTATTTCTTAGATTCTCTCGACGGTTATTTGACGTGAAATATATGCGATAGAATCAGTTAAAGTTATGTAGTTCAATTCTTTGGTGACACATTTTAAGTTATAGATAATTATTATACAATATTTTTGTTTATAAAATATACCTACTTCAACTCATTCACATTGTTTAACATATATGTTGAATTAATAATCGATTTTTACTTTTAATAATACAGTCGTAAACCCACTTTTTTTTACTTAGCAATTAAGCCCTATTACTTCAACTATAATGTAGTTAATGCGAAAGTTAGAGATTGTTACTCAATCACGTCAAAACAGATAAACAGATTAAGACACAAGATGTCGAACTTAGTGTGGGGCTGTGAGTGTGAAAGCGTTTATGTTTAAGTAAAAATCATAAGTCTACTTTTTATACTGATAAACGCGAACAAAGCCACCTGCCGCACCTAGTAAGTAATTTTGGTTGCGTACTACAGCTTTTCAACAACGAGGTATAATGTGAAGCCCAAAAATATGTTTTGGATATTTGATTTTTTTTAAACAAAGCTGTATCCAGCCAGCACTTTCTTATATAAACAAGTGATAACATATGTAGAATGTTTTTTTCTATTCAGTCTTACGCATATAGTACGTCATTTGTGTAAAATATGAGTCATGACGTATTTTAGACATCAAGGATAAAATTGGGCCAAATATAGTACCTTGAGGGACACCAAACTATCTTTACTAAACAAATGCCCCTAAACTTCTTGCTTTTATTTAATATCCTTTAACTACTTGTAGTCTTGTTCACTGTAGGTGTATGGCTATGTAGGGGATGCAGCATCAAATTCCGTGAATCAATTTAACCGGTATCAAGCTTTAACACTGTTTTACCGGACTTATATACAAGTTACATGTTGTAAGAAACATACAAGTACTGTAAGAATTTAATTGTTTATTTTAATTAACGTCAAGGTGAAGCCATATCTACCCTACCGTCGATTACATCGTCGCTTGCCATCAGTTGAAATCGCGGTCAATTAATATAAATATATTTTAATATTACATACTATTTACTTAATATTTTGAAACTATACCCATTGACTTAATCACATTGTCTAGGTCTTTCACGTTTTATATTGACAAAATCTGAATTATTTAAATCACCGGATATGTTTTCAAATAAATACCGAGTTCCTGAATTTGTAAGAAAAATGCTTCGATTGTAATAGATTTGCTCAAAACCTAAAACCATCGTTTAAAGCTAGCATTTAAATTCATGAAAACATTCTGTAAGTATATCGAAATGTATTGACAGACTGAGACATTTTATTTTAGTGATAAATTTAGAAAGGAAAAATTATCGCTTGGAGCGGGATTTGAACCTGAGGCCATAGGGTGTCATGCCCTATTGCTCTAACCGCTGAGCTACTCAAGCCCTGCCTGAAGCGACGAAATTAACCTTTCTTTATTAATAACGTCTTACGGGGACGTGTGACGTCATCTACCGAAACAGTTTATAGAAACTACTACGGCCAAAGAGTCTAACATTGCAGTTAGCTACACGTTGTGTTGAGAACGTCTACCCAAATCAATTAATTTTACTTATATAGCATTAGCCATGCTAGGCAGAACTATAGTGATAAATTTATCAAAATCTCAATCTATGGCAAGTAATTCAAACAGAAACGCTAATAAACCTAATACTAACTCTTTATTGCAAATCAGCTGTTTTGCAGCAATGCAATGCTGTTTATTAGACGAAATATGCATTTTAATTTTCTAATACAATAGCCGTGCATCGCGGCTTCACCCGCATTTAACAAGTTAAAAATAAGCCTATTCGTTAATCCTAAGTATAAGCTATGTACATATATGTAATCCAAATCTGTTTAGCCGTTACAGTGTGAAGAGAAAATAAACATACACACAAACTTTCGGATTTATAATAAATAATAACATGGTCTGATTTTGATCTACTTCTATCAACTTTTAAAATATAAAAAATAGTTATAGTGACTTAACTACAATAGTTGGACATATAGTCTCGGTAAGTTTTGTGTAGATATTGATATGTTCTACATTTGTGTTATCATCAATACTTTCCGCAGCACTTTGCGATGGAAGACACTTTATGGCATTTTTTTTTACACATAATGCAACCCATTAGGTAGTTATTTCTAAGGATCTCAAATTGTTTTCTAGTAATCAATATAGCCTATGTTACTCAGTGATAATGTAGCTTTGAAACGGGAAAAGAATTTTTGAAATTGGTCCAGTAGTTTTTAATTTTATTCGTTACATACAAAAATACAAATCTTTCCTCTTTATAATATTAAGTATAGATACGTACAGCTATCACAAACAATAATGTACTGATAAAAATCTCCATCCCAAGGGAATTTAGTGATTAGATTAATCATACAATAATATGTTTAACGATAAAAAACATATATGTAAAGTAGGAAACTTATTATTTATACCCCATATCAAGAATATGTAAAATAATAATATTATTATACACAATACATTTATTTACTTATTTATTCATTTATTTGAATTAAGAGTATGAATCGATTGTGTTTATTTATATTACTTTTTTAGTATTGAGTTAGGTAAATTTTTACTATTGTTATAAATGTTTAACACGAAGAAACTCTATAACTTGATCTGGATCTACGAAATTTGGGTAGTTGGTTCTACTATATGCTAAATATTCTAAATACTTAGATACCTATTTTAGAAACTACGTACCTACGCTTATAATAGAGAAATTGGATTGCGCGAAAGAACGGAATGATGCATTTCATCCAGACTAGGAATTCCCAGTCATAATAGATAACCAAACAACGAAACAATAATAACAAGAAGAAACGAATACGCCTGAAACAACGTCTCACAAATTAATTCAAACAGCCCACAATAACTATCAAGATACATAGAACAACAAGATAATAAAAGAGGAAAACTCAGAAATGGAATATTAATAAAAACAAACAACTTGTGCTGATTAAACGAAATAAAGACACTCGTATAAATGTGTGATAAACGTCTGATATAAATTAGGAATTCAGATTGTCAATATTTTGTGACTAAGATCTATAGATAGACGTTCTCGAACAGCGATTAAACTATCTATACCTACGACAAAAGCTTTAGCTGCCGTTGTTACTAAGAGAACAAATAATTTTAAATGGGTCAAAAGATATAACAGAATTAATTAATTCACACACTTTGAACAGACGACAGTATTGGCAAGATTAAATCGGATACTTTTGTAAGACTCAAGGAGGTTTGAAAGGACTCTATTAGATTAAAGAGACGATTTGAAAAAAAAAATATCATCACAATGCAGCAGGAGCAATCATGCTATGATTTTTTCAAACAATAATATAACTTCATATAACTATATTCGTTTTTATTCAGTCATGAAGATTTGCAATCATCTATGACAAAAGCAAGCATCCTGTTTATAAATCAAGAGGCGATTAAAAAACTCGAAGCCGATTGTACTGTACCATATTCTCAACGATCATAATAAAACCTTACGAGAAAACGTCATTATCGCTGCGATAAACCAACGGATAATATCAGCAAATCAAAAAATTATGTAATATTTGTTACTATAAAATAATGTCAAAACACGAAAACACCACTCACAAAGATGACGAAGTCTCTGCGTCAGAAGATATTGTACGAACGAAAGGATTGAACGTAGCAAAATTTTTCGAGATGATTAATGTTTAAAAGAAAGCAGATAATCAAGTTTCTGGCGACGTATCTTATGAGTTATGAGAAAGCGAGAATAAACGGGGAGACAATCAAAGATGTCAAATTCAGAGATCGGGCAATATCCGGTCGAAAACGAAACGAGAGGAGCTAGCGCGAGGCTACTGCGGCGGCGGAGCTCCTGATCCTGGTGCAGAAGCGCACGTGGAGACAGGTGCCGGCGACCTCGCGCTATCTCGTCTCGCCGCCGAGGTCGCGGTGATAACGCACGCTATTTTCGACAAGCTTAGTCGGCTCGGTCGTGACCGTCGCAAACGCAGCGCGGAACCGCGGAGTACTCCCGAATCGGAAGCGCGACGGAGGCACACGCGATAGGCGCCGTGGCAGTGTGAATGGCGAGCGACCACCGTCGATGCGATACGCTCGACGACTGAGCGCGGCTGGAGTCGGACGGAGCGGCACGGCTCGGAGGAGGCCGAGGAGGCGGGAGGAGCGCGACCTCCGGCTCGTCGCGAGTGAAACCGCCGCCGGCGGACGAAATCGCGAGGGGAAGGGGGCCGCGCACGCGGTCGAGCGCAACGCTCGCGCTGCACCGCTCTCGAAGCTTTACATAACGCTGCACGCGCGGCGAAACGAGGTCGGCTCGACGGCCGCACCGCTCGACTCGGGACACCCACAGAATTTCAAGAGCCCCACCGATCGGCGTAGGTGATGAAACGGCATTAGCACGCAGATGACGTGTTCGAGGAGTCGGCCGGCGGAGTCACTGAACCTCGTCGCCGGACAATGAGGTGAATGGATCGGTGCAGCCGTTCCGAGCGGCTCCGAACTGCAAACGTTGGAGTAGGGCATAGCGACTGCGACGCGCCGCTCCTTATGCACAATGCCACTTAGCTTTCTAATGGAACGTGGCGAGCCGACAGACGGCTGCGTAGGCCGCGTAACTTCCCAACTGCAAATAATTCAACGGTAAACAACCGATGTGACTTTACACATCGGTTGCTGCACGAGTTGAAACTGGAGCAAACTGGACCGAAGCGGTTGGTGACGAAGTTTGCAAGTAATTCAACTGTCGATACCGAAATCCCCGTAGTTTCTACGGTGAATCATTATGTCATGTAGTTACAACAGAGACCGCTGACTTCTAACCGCATGAGATCCCAACTTCCAAGTACCGAGCCGACCTATTCAATCTACATACTACACAGTAATGTACGTATACAGCTTGCGTCAGGGTTCTAATATGTTTAATACCTATGATTTCTTCATGTGCTCGTATTTATGAGCACACATATACGATCGCCGGGCCTCCTACGCGAGTAGCACGTGTTATCTTTACTACTCGTACGTACCTAACCGTGTGTTTATCCTTTCCCGATACGTCTTGCCTATGGGCCGCGCCAAGAATAGCTCTACACATGCACAGTAACCCTGAACTCTACAATAATTTTGCGGAAACGTAAAGTAAAGATCAATGTTGCGTAACAAATGCATGTTGGAAATCGGATAGATAGCTTCAAGTAATTTATGGACGGCCCGAACTGTCCAACCTAACAATTGCATCGTACTATACAGTCACGAGTTTATATCACACATGATGCAGTCAAAATGTGGTTAGCCTTCAATTATACCGGGGCCTTCGATTGACCTAATGCTCTAAATAGGTTTGACATTGGCCTACCAAACTATGGAAGGAGAGAAAAAGGGGGTCGGTATAAAGCTCGGGAGCGCAAGGCACGGAGCAAGTTCGGGTGCTGAGGTGGCAAAAGGAGGAAAGAGGAGGGGGTAGGGATGGGGGAGAGGGGGGAATGCGACGCATGCGTGCGGCGGCTGACCTTGGCTCGGTGCAGCGTGCAGCCTCGCCGCCCCTGCCTCGTGGAGCGGGGAACACCGACACAACACCCCCCCTCGCAACCCGCGCAGACCACACCTGCCGGTTTAGCAGGTTGTTGCGATGCGAATACGACCTAGCACCGTATCTAGATTCTATTTGTGGAATTCGGATCCCCTGCTTTTACCAAAACCAATTATACTAGTATATGTTCTGAACCGAGAAATTAGAAAAACTCATAGCTCCAATAAGAACAATTAATTAGCAGCAGCATAAAGACTTACATATATGTAGAATGATTTTACCGGACTACCTCAAGGAAAAAAAGCATAGTAAGATTTATCTAAAAAGAAACAATACAATTCTATAAAAAAAGATACAAAAAGCCTTTGTCCCATTCTAAGTTTTAGACTATCTACACACCATATTCAATCCGAATCCAGCCAACCACTACAAAAACATCGGTTCAGATACACAAACTTTTGGATTTGTAATATTAGTACGACAATATTCGAAATGGCTATATAGCTGACACAGTACTTTCCAAAGTTTAATAAGATGGCTAAGGAATAAGTGTTAAACTGAAATGCGGACTACAAACAAAAACGCAACAGGCGTGACAAATCATTCAGAAGTAAACGAGACCCGAAAAATAAACAGCACACATCTGTATCGATAACGCTGTATTAGCAATGCTAAATATCTAGACAAGCGCCGAGCGGGGAAATGTTGAAACAATCAATAGACTGACATGGTAAAAATCTGTATCGGCGGATGTAGGTGCTATAAGGTCTATGCACTCAGTACGCGGAATAGTACAAAGAACGGAGTTTCAAAATATATTACAACTATTTGTTTAAAATAGGAAAAAAGAAAGTATTTGCAGCAATTCTACTAAACAATATCAAAACTAACAAACATGCTAGATCAAACCCAGAATAAAATTATTCAAGTAAGAGTCGACAAAAATAGTGCACAATAGAAAAGCGCATGTCCTCTGTGCGAAAGATGAAAGAAAGTGTGCGAATTTCGAAAGGTATCATGCTAAACAAGTGTTGCTGTTATGCTTCTGACTAGTTATTTTAGTAAAAATATTTTTGTGAAGGGCGAAATCATTGGCATTTACGACTGTTAAAAATTTTGAACGCTAGATTAACTTAAGCTACTATACTAAAATAAAGATGTCATTCAATATTGAAGCCCGTCATTAGAGGTTTTGATATAAGCAACCGTTGTGAACTTATAGTACATAGACAATATGTATTATTGATAAACATTTAGGCAATATATAAAATATATACATCAACATCCATTTAAAAAGGATTATCATGAAGTTTTAATTCGTGTTGATGTTTCCGCCTGCTGTGCTTCTCTTCAATTTACTTTCAAATGTATCCAATCAGACTTGAGCGAAAATACTAGGAAAGCATATTTTAAGAGCAATAGACTAGAAAAACCGCATTTACTTCTAATGAAATAAGCCAGCTAACTCATTCCACCCGTGTTGAAATCGAAACGCAACCGCGCCGCTTCTACCAGGAGCGCATACACGCACAAGAATTGCAACGCACACGGCAGTAGCACAATGGAGGCGCCGAGGCCTGTTTCCACTCGGTTCAATATACTACGTACACGTCCTCAGACCCGCTGGCCGCGGATGGCGAGGTCACGCGATCCCTTTCACCATTCTGCGCGCCCGGTACCGTCGGCGACCTTACACGAGCCTTGGATGATACGATTGTTTGCCGCGCCTATTTAGACGACCGAATGATTTCGACTCACTAATTAGGAATGAAATAAATGGTGGTGGAACATGCAACGGTTTGCGTTCGCTCGTCGAGTTTCGAAATTCACATAGTTTATCGAGTGACTAACGTTCCGACTACGGACATTGAATTGATGACACGTACGCTTACGCAGACAATACATTTGCGCATCAAAGCAAATAGGTGACCCACAATTTGAAATAATGCAATAGTTAGTATTAGCTGGTGCGCCAGGCGTCGCCAAGGTACAAAAAAAATTCATAAATGCTTTCACACTCAAAGCCCTAAAAGTACTATGTGTAGTATGACTTGTGTAGGGATGCAGTAAACATCAAGTTACTCACATTCACATCATATTCAGAACCAGGATCACGAATTTCTCGTGGGGTGAAAACTTGTGTTATCACCGGGATTCGAACCCGCTGCTTTAAAAGAAGACACTCCCACGCCAGCGAGCATAGTAAAAAAATGACCCGGTCGGGCGGCGGCGTCGCCGGGGTAGAATATAGAGATATATCTTAAGAATATTATTATTTCGAATTGAAAACTAACTTTTATCCCAATAAAACATAGCCTATGACACTCAACAATAGTGTAGCTATCTATTAGTGAAAGAATTTTCAGAATCAGATCAGTAGTTTCAGAGATTACCTTTCACAAACAAACAAACTTGATCTCTTTATATAATAGTATATATAAGTATAGATAACGTGAGGGATTGGCTCCAGCAAAAATTGTGTTTAAAAAACTACATCCTAGCAAGTAATTTTGATATAAACAAAACCACACTGAGACCATAATATAGGTAATTTCCTATGCAAATAACGTAAACAGTGTGTGATTACTGAAAATAACGCGCACATTACACGTGACACGTAAGATTCAGATTCTCAAATTCACAATATTACTGCAACAATGTAGAATGTCGTTGACACGGAAAATTACTGCACTTAAAGTATGTCATCAAAACAAATGCATAAATCATTCAGATAATGTTTATCTGCTTTTATATGAACATTAAATAGATCTGAGATACCAAAACAATTTAAATGCTAATTATGAAATAGCGACTTCTAAATTTGAAACTGTAGATAGCCGTAGGTACAAAACATTTGAGTAATCCCAATATCGAATAGGGAATAATTAATCAAACTAATAATTCAATGCACCAACGCTGACAACAACAACTGTTATTTACTTTTATCTTGAAAACATTTGATCGCATAAGTCTCGCCACAAGTTACGCACATTTATTAGTACCTAGTGAGATGCATATACTTACATATGAATATACCAGTGAACAGTGCTGTTAATTTTTCGCTCTTATACCAAACTAATACGAGTCGAAATGGAATGCATTCGGTTTGGTGAAGAGTGTTGTTGAACAGTCACGGTCACGTGTATGTTTCCTTTGAAATACTATATATAGTATCTACATGGTCTATTCCATTCTCTAGGCCATGTATCTTTTCAAGACTAATCATACATGCCACATCTCAATCTGTTTGGTAACAATCCGAAACAACGTTTTTATATTCCATCCCATCCCGCTACTTGTATACCAAAATGCGAAAGTATGGATGTTTGTTACTCAACCATGCCAAAACAACTGAACTGATGTAGTTACATGGACGAAGGATAATTTCTATCATCATCATCGTCAAAGGGTTTTACCCGCTTTGACGAAGGCGAGGAACAGCTAATCTATGCATTATCCAGGAATTAGTTGATTGGCACAAGCGCTTTGACTACTGTGCAATACAGATATGCCTAGGTTAAGATAATTAATGTAGTTACCTATGGATAAAAAACTATAATGTAAAAATTATGTTAGCTTGATTGATAAAATATAATAAACAAAATGCGCCACCGAATTTCTTGCCAAGATTTTCTCGAGATGGGAGACATTCTGTAATTATGCGAATTTTGCAATTAGAGTCATTCACTTTCATGAGTGCCCCTTTGAGACCTAATTTTGATATTCGAATTTTATCCAGTTCGATGCAATTTTTTTAACTACGAAAGTCCTAAATATGAATCCAACTAGCTCGATACTTATCATTCATCCTGCGAGTGAGAAAGTGTGTGAGGTTACAAAGACAAGCAGACACAGTGTAGTCAAGAGTTAGGAGTACTTTATTCTAGACAACTAGTAGTGACAGGATATGCGAACTTTAGACCAAGTTTCGCAGCGAGTTCCGAAAATAGGTACTGTAAACATTTGAAGACATCCTAAATACCCCAACTTTTGAAGAAATTCGTTATTAATATAAAATTTTAGACAGCCAGAAGTAACATTAATTGTAAGATGATTACTTCAATTACAATTACATATGTTGTACTTCCAACACTGTAAATATTTTTTAAAGATCTAACATAGCCAGTCTTTTGAGATAAATATAGTAAATACGAAAGTTTGTGTATGCGTCTTTGTGTTTGTATGTTTCTGCCATCTTCACGCTACCACAGACTTGTATTCAATTTGGAATGCACACAGCTTATACCCAGGAGTAACACTCGCAGCTAGCTGACAAATAAAACGTGACGCGTGTAGTAAACGAATTAAATGTCTATTGAAAATTAATAAACGTCCAGAAGGAAAATATGAGAGCACAATGTACATTATCCATCGTCATGGTAACATGTGACTCGATATCAAACTATACCTACAACAGTAGGTACTATGTACTTCACTCGGTAGGTACTTGCATAATCAGCCACGTGTCGGCTACATGCGCCGTGACATAATAGCACCAGTCTATATGTGTGCGTCTATGTATAGAGCTAGCGTTTGAATGTTGACAAATAGTCAACCGAATATGTGTTGCATGTGTACGTTAGTTGACTAATCGGTCTATGTATAGACGCGAATTATATATTTAAAAATGCATGTAAGAATGTAAATATAACGATTTTAGACATCAAATGGCCTGTGTTTGGATACTATCTCATCTGTTTTGAAATTGTTTAAATTTGTTTAGTGAAGTCCTACTAATATTATAAATCCGAAAGTTTGAGTGTAAGTGTGTGTGCAAGTGTGTAAGTATGTTTGTTCCCTCTTCACGCTTTAACCGCTGAACGGATTTGGATGAAATTTGGAATGTACATAGCTTATACCTAGGATTAACATATAGGCTACTTTTTAATTTGATAATAGCGGGCGAAGCAGCGAGGCACGGCTATGTTTTATAAGTGCTACTCAAAAAGAACACATGAACAAAGTGTCATCTCCTTAATAGAGATAATAAGAAAAATGAGTATTTAAGTACTTAAATAAGATTATTATGTAATTTATAAAATAATGTATACTACGGGATATATATAAGTATATACTTATATATATCCCGTAGTATACATTATACTTATATATACTACGGGATGTAGTTAGAGACATTATTAAATACCTGTTGATGGTGACCATAGATTTCATCAAGATATTACATTCACAGAAAACTGGCATAGAATTAGAATTATTTGTTAGCCTTATAACAGAGGTTGTTGCACTAGGCAAGTCATATTGTTACACATATCTAATAAAAAGTAAAACTTCAATAATAAAAAATATAAATAAAGCAGAAGCATGTCATGAATATTATATAATTTTTAAAATAATGTCAGTCAAATAAATCTAGAGATCTCTAACTACTGGTGATTCAGCTGTCTGTCCGTCCGTCTGTCTGTCAGAGGCATCTAGCGTCTAAACCACACTAGGTAATAACTTCAAATTTTTAGATAATATGTAAAGCTGCGGCCCAAAGCCAAAAATTGACAATTACAATGGTATACATTAAAACAATAAGTGACATAATAAATAGAATAAAATCTAAGTTAGAAAATAATAATTTTATAGGCCACCACTCAGTGATTTTGGACCTATTCAGTCCCGGGGTCTATCTTGAAAACGGCTTCACATTTAAAGCTGAAAGTTACGTATAATATCCGTTATATCCTGTACTTGAACAACAAATAAAGAAATCCAACAATTATTATAAAGAAAAAAAGTTATAAGCAAATTAACTACAAATGTTTTTCTCTATTAGGCAAATGTAGGCGCGAACGACTACATACACATTATACATTGTACCATCATTACACGAACAAATTAAAATGTACAATATTATCAAATCATTACATTTTTTTTTTGTTACTTAAATCACACACAATATAAATCCGAAAGTTTGTGAGTAAATGTGTAAGTGTGAAATAATGTTTGTTTTATCTTCAAGCTGTAACGACTAAACGGATTTGGATGAAATTTGGAATATACATTACAATACACACAGCTTATAACTAGGATTAACACATAGGCTTTTTAACCTGATAATACGAGGGCAAAGCCGCGTGACACAGCCAGTTAGTTATCTTTAAGATCATTTTAGATTATAATAGAGGTTAGTTCCTCAATGATCGGAAGTCCTGCAACACACTTCTTGCTGCAAATAAGCGATATACTTAGTTACGTTATGGTATGCTTATGTCAGCATTTTTCATGCTCGATAGGCAAGCATTTGACCACAATCGCATTTGATGGAAAGCGATGACACAGCCGAAGACGAAACATGCTTGACTAAAAGATACGTATTCACTCTTAACTTGAAGACTACCATATTTTACCGTTCGGGGAGCAAAAATGACGGTAATGAGTTCCACTCATCCACAGTACGGACGATAAACGTATCGAAATGCTTTGAGAGATTGAAGGTATACATCAACCAAAAATAGATGAGGTTTGACAGTTTGTCTTGTTGTGAGCTGGTAAAGCGAGCATGGGGGAACTCGTGTAATTCCTGCGCACTCTGTCTATATGTGTGTTTACGTAGTATGGTTGTGAAGTCATGTATGTAACGCACAAGCTAGTGGAGCGCAAATCCAATCCCAGCGAGAGGCTGTCCGTTTGAACTAGGCAGTCCGATTGGGGCGATGCCAAACTGGTCAAGTTTAATGTCACTGAGACAAATGTAATCAGTCGCGGACACAAGGTCTATTTAAACAAACTTCGAGCTTAAAATTGTACGATTCTTGTTGAAATAAATGCACTTCTATTAATTCTTGTTTTTTTTTGGGCCCTCATGTTCCTATTCTATGTGTCAATTTAGCATTCAGTTCAAAGTTAATTAAAGTAATTAAGTTCTTATAAAAAAGCTAGTTCCAAAGTTGAGCAGATATCTTGGCGACTTATCAATGAATTATAAATGATGATAACTTTTCTGTCCAACATCTAATTGTAATTAAATTTATTTATTCATATTCATATTCATTTATTTATTGCAATCTATAATAATAGTAATATACAGGTGTTTTTAAGGGGTAAAGTTCTATATATACCCTGTAGGGCACCGCAATAATCTTAGAAGAGAGGAGGACTGCTAGGTTTTGTTGACAGATAAGAAATAAACACAAATACTACATAAGAAATATTATATAATATTTGTGTTTATACATTTCATTAAAGTAATTATTCAATTTAATATTGTCATAGAAAGTATGTATTATTATTACTATTAGATTGATGTCAAAAAATAATAATAATAATAGTAAGAAAATAAAGATAAAATATTAAATTTATTTATCGCTTTAGGCGAAGTTTAATCAACTCGTTTAAACCGTATGAAAATGTGCTGAGTAGTTTAGGAGACCTACGCGGATCTCCAAAACTACTAAACATTTGCATAGTTTCAAAACGTAAGATCTGGGAAATCTTAAATTGAAAGCAGTGGGAATAAGATATTTTTTTGCTGTAAAATGGAGCCTATATTTTAAGTTAGTCTGTAGCAATATATTAGTGAAAATAGCATTAAATTTCATGCAGTAGTTTTTGCGTGATGTGCTTACAGACTTCCAGACAGACAGACAATGCTGTAAAATGAAGGCTATATTTTAAGTTAGACCAGTAGCAATCTGCGCCTGCATAAATTATCTGCGCCCCGCGGTTTTACCCGCGTAAGTCCTGGACCCTCAGGAATTCCGGGATAAAAAGTAGTCCATGTGACAACAAACAAACGCATTCACACTCACAGCCCCAACAAAGTTCAAAGGCTTGTATCGTGAGTGCCGGAAACATTCACATCACACACACATTACACCCAGAACCAGAAGCACAAATATCCCTAGGGTTGGAATTTTTGCTCCTGCAGGGAATCGAACCCAGGACCCACGGCACACAGGGCGGAGACCTGTCCACTGCGCCAACTGGGTCGTCCGTGGTGAATAAACCATTTCAGGATAAGATCATTCTTTATTGGCAAAAACCTTTGAATTTGAATTGCATATTAATGTTGGTCTTATTTTTTACAGGAAAGGACATTTTAAGCCCACAACTCACCAAATTACATTGAAAACAAACATATTTTTAATTATTACAATATGGTGTTATTCCCAGGAAAAACCACAAGCCTAAACTGAAAATGGCGTATGACGGAAGCTATACATATATATAGCCATACAAGGATGTTTTTGCACGTGGCGACCGAAGAGAATACATACATTCTCTTTTCACGCCACGTGCAATAACTTCCATGTTACCTTACGAATTTTAATAGGCCAAAACACAATTTCAAAGCAACAGTATACAAGTTACTGAAAACACTAGGCAACTAAGATTTATTTGTGACGATCATGAATCATGGTAAAAGTACCGAAGTCCTTATACGTGACTTGAACTACCTCTCTGCCATAGTCCATCAAGATAAATCAAGTAATTAATCCGTGAAGAGGTAACAAATGTGTGGAAAAATAACAAGGCTTGGCGTATAAGCTGCCTGGAGGAAATTTCACACGCCCCTTAAAAGACGTTACGGAGATACTTTATTCAAAATAAGTATTGGACTAACAGAATCTACGCATATATTATAATATTCGTATAATAGTATGAAGATAGCTTTGAATTGCCCGCTGGCGTAGTTGGGTGTGCGTTCGGCTTCTATGTGGTGAGTATCGGGTTTTCTACCAAAGGGAAATTTATGTTTCTGTTTCTGGGTGTGATTGTGTCTGTATAACATGTTGTATGTTTCCGGCACATACGACACAAGTCGAATTTAGTGTGGGGCTAAGAATGTAAAAGCATTTCTGTCATTTACTGAGTAATTAAAAAAATAAATAAATAAAACCGGCCAAGTGCGAGTCGGACTCGTGCACGAAGGGTTCCGTACCATTATCTATAAAGAATCAAGTTTGTTGTATGGGAGCCCCCCTTAAATATTTATTTTATTTTATTTTTAGTATTTGTTGTTAAATCGGCAATAGAAATACATAATCTGTGAAAATTTCAACTGTCTAGCTATCACCGTTCTTGAGATACAGCCTGGTGACAGACGGACGGACGGAGGAACAGCGAAGTCTCAGTAATAGGGTCCCGTTTTACCCTTTGGGTACGGAACCCTAAAAATAAATAAAAAAGGCGACATTATTGTTCCTAGAAATTGTAAAAAGTATATCCCATGTAATTTCATCTTGAAGACGGATAAAACACTCGCGAAACCGCGGTTGGTAAAAGTTGGGTATAGAGTACATCCGGCACTATGACTACAGGGCTGGTGATATTGGTTAGTCGCTGATAAGTGCACAGTAAACATGATAAGGAGTATCAGAGGCCGCGTGGCGAAACCACACTCTCCGCTCGAGTATTTATTACGCTAAAAGGGACGCATTTGAGATAGTTTTAGCTTATACTCGGATTATAGAGCCTCTTGGTTTTTAGGCACTAAGATCGGACTGATAGTACATACATGCGCAGGAAGTTGAGCGTTATATTATGTGTAATTATCTTTACTAATTCTCTTATTCTATATTATCTAGCGTGTTTACCATCCTCGACACACACCGCTATTTGGTGGACATTCTGCAAATGCGCACTAAGCGTTTTGTCTCCACATTCATTGTGCGAACCGCAAAGGAATGGAACTCCTTACCTGAGTCGGTGTTTCCTGATGTGTACAATATGGGAGTCTTCAATTCGCGAGTGAATAGGTATCTTCTAGGCAAGCTTGCTCCATCGTCGACCACATCGCTTACCATCAGGTGAGATAGTGGTCAAAAGTTTGCCTATCTTGAATAAAAATAAAAAAAAACATCATCGATTACCGTCAGGTATTAGTCAAACGCTAACCTATTTGAGATTTTGAAAAATCGGTCCACGTTTTGGATGCGTTTTTGTTTTTCTATTTAATTGGTACTTTCACTTTGTAGGTTCTTAACTTATGTATTTTTAATTGATGATCGCAAGTTTTGCTTAGTTTATAAAGCGAGATCAGAAAATATTGATACATTTTATTACATATGATTTTAGTAAATTTCAATAAAGCCTGAAATTAAGCAAGAAAAAGTTGTTTATGAACATGTGAAAGGTGGCAAAATTATCAAATGCAACAATCACTTCAAAACATACATAACATATGCTTTTTTTATTACGCCAGTAGGACATTAGTATTTTTTTTTCTTATTACGACGTACCAATTACGTTTGGTACACCATTAAAATTTCGATCTAGCATGAAGACTAATAAGTAATTTAATTTTGACCTAAACTCCTTAGTAGAGTAGTATACTAAGAATGTGTCCAATAACACTTTCTTACTGTCTCTATTATCGGGAAGACACTTTGTTCTGGTGTTCTTTGTTAATATCAGTCACTATATTACACTGTAACATCACTACATTAACTCAAAAGGTTTTGTTCTCTGAGTCTTCTCACTAAGTAAAGAAATTGAGTACATTAGAAGAAACGACAATATTATATCATGTTTCAATAATAAATACGCATATGTTCCCAACATTTTCTCAAGCGTATAATGCTGTATACATGTGTATATTTTTGGGGTAATTGGCATGTGCCAATTACCCCAAAAATATAATTCCGCAATATGATTACTCTCCAAAGGAAAATAATTCAGATATATCCGAATAACCAACTCAAGTATGTTCCCTTATTAATGTTATTGTGTTTATTTCGTGAACTACAAAATAATAATTCCACGTTCCTTATTGTATTTCTAACAATGTGCTCTAGCATTTGTTATACTTTTGTGCGCACTCTTGGCCTTTGAATATTATTATTGTAAATGGAGATAGGTGGATGGTATAAAAAGATAAGATAGTGATTCTGATTTTATTTGTGTTTCTAAGAACACTTAACCATTTAGATTTAGGCAAGCATACATATTTTAGACATTTAAGTGGTGGTTAGCCTTGCTATGCATAAGCTCGTTTTGCATAATTTCAATCCGCATAATAGTCGGTTCGCATAATACTACTTTTGGCCTAATGTTCCTTAGGTTTTATCTTTAAAGGCATATCTTAAATTCCTATTGGTGTATCCAGCTTGATGTGCACAGTGTTCAGTTCAGTTGGCATAATTTCGTTTGACATAAAACTCTGGCCATTTGATATTAGACGCGCCCCTATGTGCCACAACATACGCTCTATAATCGCCTTGATGACAATCGTGGCCGGACTAAAGTACAGCCTGCTTCTAAATATGTGTACAGCTAAATCACTGCAACGTTCTTGACAAAATTTAGCAGCATTTTAAATCAGGTTTAAATTTTTTTCCGCAAATGAAGCCGCGAGCACCTATTTAGGATAAATATAACTCGACGGCAATTCGGTTTACTTGCAAAGGTCAGGCGCTACTTCACACCGGGACAGCTTCTAAACCCTTGTCAACATCAGTTCCGGTAGAGTTTAGAGTACTGTAGCTACCAACCTCGACGCTTTTGATTCAATCGACAGACGGGTTAAAAACTTATTTGCGATGATAGGTTGTGACGGAAAATATTTGTAATTGATGACTAATAGGTATGGACATGTATACATAAGGAAAGATGGAAGTCATGTAACGAAGAGTGTTAGGTATACATGTAGATATAGAAGTGGATTGAAGCCAAAGATAAGATGAATGGTTTCTGTAACAGATGACATGAGTAAAAAAAGGAGCGGCTGTGGAGATGATCGGATGACGTCAACAGAAGACGAACGAGCTGTGCCGTAAGGAAGAGAAAACGACAAGGAAATGATGGTGATTGAGAGTTCAATACTTTAGACATGGACTTGAAGTTGTAAGTCTGTCGATTTTTCTACAGAATGCATTTAAGTTTGCGCATAAATTACACTAAACCAATTTTTCAAACGCTTTCTTGCATCTAACAACGAGAGGAAAAGATTCACACCGCATGACTGCCAAACCCTTTGTGGTCAAAATTGTAACCAGCCAGCCTGCTAACGGATACGAGTTCCATTTCTACCCTTTTATATGTGACGAGCTATAGTTTGATAACTTTGCCATCCATGAGAACACAATGAGAGCAGAATCTAAAGGATCTCGTCATAACGTAATAAAACACTAAGGCCAATTTCAGTCTCTAGATACCTCTAAACCTTGAACTTATCGTTGCAAATAAGTTCTTAAGCTTGGGTATTTTTGGTTGTCTGTCTATGGATTTAAGATCTTGTACTCGAAGTTCAAACAGTATTCAGAGTCCACATTGAGTTCTAACTTAAACATTCACGTTTAAACTACAGCTTTGAAGTAGAGGAATTAGAATAGATACTCAAAGACGGTCTCTATATATCTCCATTTTATTTTATTTTTGTAGGAAGACTAACAACTTTTGTTATACAATATGGCAATTTTAGTATATAAGAAAGAGTTAATTGAAATTCTCCACTTATAGATATAGAATAACTCAAAAACATGTAGGATATAACAAATATAAAAGTGTTTTTCCCTTTATTCAAATTTTTTTTAATAACGTAGTTTTTTACTATAATCAGTGATGAATAATAATCACTGGGAACAAATAAAAATTAAAATGAACTGCACTCACTAACAAAAAATATAAGTATAGTCCAAAGCACTAAATATATTGATTAAAAAAAGTATCGCCAATTATACGCCTCATTGTTGGAATACTAGTGTGGAAAAGGTCAAGGTCGACTTTATCCAATAATAAAGTAATTCGACGGAAGGCCTATTTGATTCCGCTTACTGTCTGTTATAAAGTATCTGAATGACAATTGACAATGCGTATTTTTCTATGGGACTCGGGTAACAATGCATATTGCATGTCTCAGCAAAATATATACAACGTGAATACGTGAATAGTGTTTTTTGCTATCCATAAAGGCCGATCAGCTGAGATTGCGTGCCTTTTTTGTAAAAACTAGAAAGTAGCGGATTATTTATAAAAAAATACCGGTACATATCTTCTGCATTTTTGTTAAGTTCTTATTGATCCTTTTAGACATTCATATTTTTAACATCCAATACCTAATTTCAAGGCAGGAACAATTTTATACTTGAAATTTAACTGCAATATAATCTTAAACTATAACAAACTATTAATTTACGTAACGGCGCGGGCAGTATAACAAATAGCTAATACACCCGAGTTCACCTGCTCGTGGTGACCCTGCCATTCAACGAACGAGACTCCGGTGACATTCAAGGAGCACTTCCAAGGAGGGTTAGTAGACTTCAAGCAGCTAAAATCCTTCTAATTTTACAGTAATATGGCTGAATTTCCTAGTACACAAAGTCGTAGGTTATACAATTCTGCAACTAAATTGCAAATAAGAACTACGCGTTACGTTCTTATCGCGCAGTATTAGGTAACAAATAGTTAGCCTAGTTTTAGTGTATCTAGATAAGAAGTCACGTTAAGGGCATTTAGATTTCGAGACAGTAGAGTAAACAACGAGATTGTGAATATATGAGAAATATTCATTACATTGTAAAAAAAATTTAATATTTTGATTAAAAAATGTCTTCGATCTTTATCGACCAATCTGAATGATGCACTTTGGTATTGGGTAGTCTAGAACCTGGTATATTATGATGACACAAGGAAATTACTACCTTAACTCATTCACTAGGAAATTTCCAGATCTTCCCTTTACTTGTGCTGTGAGGCCTTACTTTTGCCAAATATCATGGTTTTAAGTCGATGAGAAGTGCCTAATGGGTTTGAGTTATTTAATCAATGCGTTGACTTAGACGCTTGGTTCTTTACAGCTCCATATAAAGCTCTTTTTATACTTTTGAGGTTTGGAATCCTAAAAAGCTAGTGGTAAAGTAGTTGAAGGTTCATGATTTTGGGTTCATTTAGTTAAGGTAAAAATTTTAATATTGGGTTCTCAAATTGATTAATCCATCCATTTGCGCCAGTAAAACGACAGGAAGATCACACCTCCTACATCTGCAAGATGCAGGATACCATGTGTGAATGATTTATGTAAGAGATGAGATGACAATAGGTGCCTGTACGGGCATTAACGCTAAGCAACCGGAGTGCAGACGGAAAATAGAATGTACCGGCTCCATATAGTGTGGAAAACTCGTAGAAAGATGATGACACAAAGTGTCTTCATATCGAGAAAGTATCTAGAAATAGAACTACTATATTAGGCGTTATTGATTTTGTTTATGTATTTAACCGCGTGGGAGATAGAACACACAATTTAAACCGTTGTATCGTCCGACTATTCCCCATATTTGCGTGGGATTATAAATCTGCGATGTCAACAGTCTCGGTTCGACTCAATTTATGGAAATAAAGGTGTAACACAGAGACGGCCGCCAAAAATAGCCGCGCCATGTTATTTGTTTACCTACACGAGACTTTCGGACTTCGATTGTTTCTCCGACGCGGGAGGGAGAGCACTTTTTGAGCGGTCGTTCCGTTCGCCGCGGACGGACCGCCACCGGTGCACATATTGTGGCGCAATGTAAATCGGCTGTAAACGCGCGTTTATCGGCAGTTTCGATAATGCAGCGAGACAATGAGTTCATCGACTAGCGCAGGAACAATGGCCGAGAGGCACCGGCGCGCACCGTTACGCAACCGTGCCTCGTGCCACTTTTTCACAAGTAAACATCGAATCTGCGTACATTATACGCTCGCTCGCAAATGCTGGCTCGAGCGCCCGCGCAGCTTTCGCGGGCGAGCCGCGTCGGAGCCGGCTCGGGCAAATCAGGGGTCCTCGGTTCTCGCGACGGATTCAAATGAGATGCGAGAGAGTCGGCGAGCGCAATGCAATGCGACGTGGACGCACGCACGCAGGCCGGCGCGCGCCCGCGCCCGCGCCGATCAGCTGACCGCCGCCGATGCGTCACGCGCTCCACGTACACACCGCTCGCCGGAACTCGCGAGGAAAATACTGACATTTTCCGATGAGCTTCACGTCCCGCGAAAACGATAACGCCGGCGGCGCGTGCACCGACGCCGGCCAGCGGCGTGAATTTCAGACTTCCTTTGTTTACGTGGGGCTCGGGTGGGGCGGGCGGGGCGCGGAGGGCGGGCGCGTTCAAGGTCAAGAGCGGCGGGCGCGGGGCGGCGCTGCGAGGGAGCACACTACTCACCGGCCTGGAGGCGCCTCTCCTGCAGCTCGATGTACCGCGCCGCCTCGAGCAGCGTGTCGAGCAGGCTCATGTCGCGGCCGCGCGGTACGAGCGCGCCCGCTGTCACGCCGCGACTGGCCACGCGCCACCGCCGCCGCTCACGTGGCCGCCGCCGCTCGCGGCCAATCGCGCCGCGACAGGCCCGTCACGTGGCCGCCCCTGCCCGCCAATGAGAGCCCGCGCCGGTCACGTGGCCCCCGCGGGCCGCCAATCGCGAGCCGCGCCGCCGGGACGGAGCGCGGGGTGCCCGAGATCGATGCCATTGCAGCGATCGAATGCATGTCCCCGCCCGGCCGGTGACGCGGCACGCTGCCCTATTGTTTATCTAACTTTTAATACGAAATAGCCTGATAATATTTCCTGTGCGAGCGTGCGATGGTGCCGGTCGTCTGTGGGTTTGCAGTGTCGAGTGACTCACGTGAGGATTTAGCGGTCCGCGGCCGACTTTCACTTCCTCTCCTCCGCCTTCGCGTGGAGCGGTCGAGTGGGTTTGGTGCTGGACGTGGACCTTTCTTTTCGTTCCCCGGGTCATTTTACGCGGTTTTGACGTTGTTCCTAATAAAACGTCGCTTCCTGGAAAGCTGACGAGTTTCGTGAAAGAAGATTGGCAGATAATTTTTTGTCGGGCTTGATGTGAAATACGTGTCGAAAACTAGATCTAATTAACTTGTGATACGGGCTAGAATCGCTTGCAGTATGTTTAGGAAGCGTAGTGTGGTAATAAAACGCATAGACCGTAATTGCGCCAACACTGCAAGATTAGAGGGTGACACGACTGCCATGCTACGTATTTAATAACAAAGAACTCCACTTGATAATGTATAGGCGACGCCGCACCGACGAGGGGCAATGGACTTAGTACGTCTCGATACCAAACTACAGTATTATTATTAGCATAAAACATTAAATTTGTCATTCTAGACCACCGGTCTGGGCCCAAAATTAAACTGCAGGACTTGGGCCAATAATTTCACATACGAATCCTGTGCAGCAGGGTAGTAAAATATGGTAGTCTTAGTTTTAAGCTCCAAAATTAAGCATTTTAAGATAAAAAAAAAAATCCACTATCTTACCTTCACAGCCCACATTTAATTTCTTATCACCAAGCCCAATATAATATATTGCTTAGTTGGGAAAATAGTTTGTTACCAGCTTTCTCTCGGGATTGCTGTAAATTTGCGAATCTGGCATTGCTTTCATAAGTGTCTTTATGGGTCCCATGTAAATTACATTTTTGAAGCCCATAAGGCCACTTTCTCATGCAAGCTCGGTATTACCATATTTATGTATTGTCATCGAATGAGAAAACGTCAGTAACTTACATTAATTATTTTGGACAACATAATATACAGCTGTTTTTCGCTTTCTCTAAGATTAGAGATTGTGGAGATGTCAGTTGGTCCTTATTACACTCAATAATTTCGATGACTTGCGTCCAGGGTGTCGGAAAGATTCACATTACACACAATCACATCCAGAACCAGAAACGCAAATTTCCCTTGGGGAGAAAACTTGTTTTTCCACCGGCAATCGAACCTGATACTCGCTGCTGTGAAAGCGGACAAGCACATATCTTACTCAACTGCCAGAGAACTCTAAATTTTCGACTACTTGTTTCTTATCTCTGGTAGATTGCAAGTCGTTTTGCCACTCTAGACATTGTCTCCTAATATACGTTTTATCATATGGACGTTCTGCAAACAATGACATTTTCCTTTATAGACCTTCTGATTCAGAGCGGGCTAGACTCACTTCTATTAATACTACTAAAACTGGTCACTAATCAAAAACAGTCACCATTCAAAGCCTAGATAGTGTTTGCTTTTCAAGGATAGATGCTGACAACTAGGGTTTTTATTGGAAACAGATTGTTCTACTCAAAGGTGATATAATACGACTACGAATAATTAATGGACAAGTACAGAAGTTTTTTGCAAAGATATTTAAATGAGTAGCACCTTTTGGTACAACGCAATATAGATAAATCGCACAGCTCTACTTGCCTATTTATATTCACCTTTCTTTACTTTTTCGGCGTGATGCAAAGAAATTGGAAGGGTCCACCAAGTTACAGGGTAGCTAACCAGGTATGCATTAGAACATTAAAAAACCACTCCTTCAATCATAATCTCCTTGTTCTAATGCCATACACAACTACATTATCTTATGCACACACATATACATTTGTTAGTTCAGTGTTTTGTATCGCGACTGCCGAACAACCCACAGTCCATCGTCCCTTGACGTTAAGTCTAAGTTGGTTTTTGAAGTACGATCCAAATCGCTTGTGTTTCTGGTTCTGGGTGTGATTGTGTATGTGATATGAATGTTTCCGATACCCACGACACAAGTAATCGTACTTAGTGTGGGGCTGTTAGTGCGAATGCGTTAATAAAGAAATCGATCTCGTATTTTATTATTATATGTCACGATTTTATCTTCAACACTGAGTGGATAGGCTCACATTGATGAGTTTACTTGTTGATACCAGCGAAAGACAACGTTAATGTAAATCTTCTCCACACAACAATCGTAGCTATAGATATATTTTGATTTACAGTAAACTTGGCAATCTGATCTGATGGAAAGCGACAATGATAAAGTATAGATATGTTTAATGTCCTCTCACATGTCAACTAACGAGGATAAAACAAGAAAGTCGAATCAAATAGTTTTATTTATTTATTTACATTGAGCTAAGCTACTTAGTCAACAAAAAAGCTGCGTTGCCCATGACACAGATCGCAGACAATCATAAGTAAAAGTCAAAACAAACTACAATTTAGAATTTTGAAAACTGTCGCGAGCGTTATTCATATGTTTTGACTAACAGGCTGTGACTCGCGGCGGTTTGATAGGATTTTCCGACTAGTTTGGGACATGTAAGGTAAGGTCCCATCTAGGAGGTCGCAATGTTCGCGACGCCTCTTCGCGCGCACACCAACACGAGGTCCAGCCAGTTAGTGAACAAATGTTATTTACTAATCCAACTTACAAACGCGTGTAAACGCAGTAATATAATATGATTTCAGTAGTCCCTTTTACAATTTAACATCTTCAGAAATCGCTGCAATCCAGTAAAAAAATAGTACATCAACATCAAAGTTCACAGCAGTTATTCTGATTTAAAATGACACATGTCAAACTTCATTTTAATGACGTCACGAAAAAGCCCAAGGGTTTTCATACCGTGCATCGCGAATAATGTGTTTTTAAATCACCCATCATTTGTTTTAAGATTAAAGTTAATTTATAATTTTTGGTGTTAATCCCGATAAGGTTGTTAGGCTTCAAGCAGGATGCTGAGAAAATTCTCTCGTTCTAGCGTTCGGCGAGTCAACAGCAGCCTGAGGATGCCTCGTGTAGAGGCGAAACACGTGTCGAACAGGGTTCTGCGAGAGAAGAGGCTTCGGCGGAGTTCCCACGATACTAATACTAACGTTCGCACCCCAATAACACTAAATTTCGCGGCGTGCATCATCCTGCTTGAAGCCTAACAACTTATCAGGATTAACACTAATAAATAATAATAAATTAACTTTGACGTTATGGATTTCCTAAAAGTAATGCCTAATTCAACTAATTTTGTTTTAAGATCTCGAAGATGTTGGTATTGGTAACATTACAAATTCAGTCATGTAAAATTGTAAAATGACCCACATTACAATATCGTTATGTATATCACACAACTGATGTTTGCCCGTCCGAAGTTAGTTCCAACGGCCACACTGTTGCAAATGTCTAGGCGTCAAAACTACGGTGTTATTTTGTACTCAGATAGGATGACTAACTTTAGACAAGCAAACATTTAGACTCCTAAGTTACATTTAGGTTACTCTTGATTCAGAATTGGAGTTTTGGTGTCACCAAACTTAAGAAATATTTATGAACAAAATTTGTACAGGACGAGCAGTTTAAGCTCGGAATATCTCAATGAAATGTGTTTTTATAAATAAAAGGCACGAAGATCTAAGATATGATCTCTATTTGCATGTACTGCACAAAACCTCATTTCTAATGGGAACGAAGCTAGCTATTTTTCTAAACGCTCTTTTAGGTTATTAATGAATCGAGGATTTGTTGTAAAACTCGCTTAATACACAGTGGAAAGGAGGCTTTAATTTTTGACATTTAAACATATAATAAATAGAAAATTGAAGGTATACAATTTAAAACAATATAAATAAAGATGTCGGAGTTATTGACACTGACATTTATTTAAATTTCGGTTCCACTAGAGTGTCGAAAGTCGAATAATTCAGAGAATAAACAATAAAGAAACAAAAAATGGCTACCTACAGAATGAACATATATTTAAGACTAAATTTGGACACTTTTTGTCCTATAAATTGAACTACACATGTGACAGCACAACAAACCATTACACACGTGATACTAACATTTAAATATTATATTCACAATGTTAACACATTGATTGACAAATTATTATTCACACTTTAAAAATATAACAACGCACCAAAAATCAGAAGGCACCTTGTATACGTCTACAAGAATAATATTATTAATTTATTACAATAAATTATTGTAAAATATTGCTATACTTTACTGATTCTCACTATAAAACTCACACAAAATAACTCTGTACACTGCTATTCCTAATACAAACAAAATACAATACTTTGATCAATAAATGAGCTACAGTAGTTTTATCTCACGAAGGCGGGCGATCCTTGTTTGTAGTTGTGATGTGTGGACACGCGTGCTTGTGTGCGTAACTGTGAGTTGTGTACGACGTATACGTCATTAGAGTGAGACGTCAGTAAAACAATACCAGTTACTTGGTTAAGGTAACACATTTGTTAAGTGTGAACACGTTATGTTACGATTTATTTAAATACAAGTATAATAATACTTTGAACTGCGTTAGCTTAGTTGAATGTACGTTCGCCTTCTAAGCAGGGGTATTGCGTTCGATTCCAGGCGGGAACACAAGTTTTCTCCCAAGGAAAATGTGTTTCTGGTTCTAGATGTGATTGTGTGTGTGATGTGAATGTTTCCGGCACCCACGACACAAGTCATCGAACTTAGCGTGGGGCTGTGAGTGTGAAAGGGTTATAATAGAACGGGTAATGTAACAACAAAGACTAACCCGCCATCAATAAGATAAACACTACACTTATATTAATACTAATACATTAAACTAATGTAGACCTTACTATAATGAGAGAACGTATCACTTGCCGCCAAAGTCCAGTGATTACGAGTTTCATTTATGGCTGTATATATATAATATATTGTAATACAATAATAGTAAATTAAGGAAAATAACAAGTGACAATTTAGGTATTTTGCAAAAAGTCTAAAACGGGTAAAAACACCCGATAACAAACAAAAACTATTAGTTATGTAGGTATGTACTCGTTTAAGTGTACAAACCGTATAAGTGGATTTTATAAACTCTAATGTATATATTTAGTTTTATACTTTGACGGCAATATAACAAAAAACAAAATAACACAATTGATCTAGATTCGAATGTCTAAAATATAGCAACAACAAAATTATTGCTTTTAGAACATTATTTGTACCAAGACATGGTTTATAAATCATGTTACGTTTACCAATGTAACATAATAAAAAGACGCATTCTCAAATTTAATTTTGGTCGTTTAAAATGGTTGGATTTACAAATATATTGGTGTATACATTTATGCTTATATTATTGACAGTAATATTCAATGAAACGTCGATTGAAATCAGCCCCTTCGAGAAACTTGATGACATATAAAAATGTTTGATGATTAAGATGATATATTGAAATTGTTCAATTTAATTTGAA
Source organism: Lomographa bimaculata (assembly GCA_948107665.1). NCBI lineage: Eukaryota > Metazoa > Arthropoda > Insecta > Lepidoptera > Geometridae > Lomographa > Lomographa bimaculata. The sequence continues at coordinate 3,230,405 of OX403605.1, forward strand.
TAGATTAGATGGTATGTTAATTATTTAGTTTCGTTGTTCTTTTGAGTCTCTGTAGAAAGAAACGATTTTTTTCAAATGGTGCTGATTAATAATCGAGCTGTGTAGAATTATGTAGCAAATGTCTCACACGATACGTCACGTTATATATTTATCCATCATACAAAGGCTGTAGGTGAAATAATGCCTAGACATAGTGATAGTTGTTATATTAAACTAGATGTACACGGCATGCGTTGCAATGCCACGCTTAGAAAAGGTGTTTCACCTCTTACACGTTTATGGTCGCCTAGTACTTACTTACAACTTTTTGGATATTTTTCATACAAAAATACTAAAATCACGATAAAATATGGGGGTAGGAGGGTGGGTGAAAAATACTTTTCGACCTATTCTCATATATGAAAAATAAATTATTAAAATCGGTCGAGCCGTTTAGGACGATTTCGGCTACAAAGACAGTGACACGAGTTTTTTATATATATTAAATTATTTGCTGACATTCGAATATTCGTTATTAAAAAAACGACTATATAGCACTTGCTACATTTACCTGTCAATTGACTAACTAACTTAACATGAGGTGCACACTACAGACTCATCCGCATCTTTTTAAAAACATCTTGCGACGCAGCTACTAAAAATTGCTAGGTGGCATTGAAGTTGTCGTAACTTGATATGATTCATGTCAATAGACCATCTTCGCTGCAAGTCAGCTGTGTGGCTGTGGAGTCATCGAAGCCACCGTGCGGCGCAAACGTAGTAAACCTCTGTCGTAGTTATGGCTTCCTGGTTCCCCTTAAAATAAGATAAATGAATCAAATCAATCCAAAAGAATGGAATTCCTTGCCTGAGTCTGTGTTCCCTGATAAATACAATATGGGAGTCTTTAGGTCACGAGTGAATTGGCATCTTCTGGGCAAAAAAAAGATAAAAAAATTAACTGACGCTGACACCAACGTTTTTATATCGTCTAAAACGGTAACCTAGTTAAACGTGTGTCGGTTTTATCTAAACGAACAAGAAATTTATTAATTTTTATGATACTGTTAAATGGATCACGTTTTATTAATTCTGCATCATTCAAATTGAACAATTATTAGGAAGTATGATCAGGAATATTAAACTGTTGTGTTAAATAATAACCAACAAACCCAATTAATTTTAGAACAGTGCGGCTGAAAGAATGCGAACGAAAAAAAGCAAAATCACTTCCTATGTCGTGACACACAAGCACTATAAAATTATTAAATGCACATTATAACAGTTACTTATGCTTATGTTTGGTACTAAAATAGGAATGTAAGATTATTCCAGTGCCCGAGAATATTTCCATCCCTAATTATATGATCTTACATGCCCGTTGGCTTAGTTAGGTCCGCGTCTGACTTCTAAGCATGGGTATCGGGTTAGATTTCCAGCGGGACCACAAGTTTTCTCCCCAAGGGAAATTTGTGTTTCTGGTTCTGGTTGTGCTTGCGTGTGTGATGTGAATGTTTCCGGCACCCACGACACAAGTCATTAAACTTTATAGTGTGGGGATGTGAGTGTGAAAGCATTTAAGCATTTATATACAGTAGCATGCAACATATATTCCTTATGCTAATTTTATGTACATTATTAATTGCACCATTATGCACGGATACAGATTTGTTGACACTGGTGTAGGAAACACAAGGGCAATAAGTTCAAGAAAAACGCAGGTTCCTCTTTTAAAGAAGAACGCAGGTATGGGTGTAGGTAGAATACATCATAATGTACATAACATTCAAAATCGTTTATTCACACGGGTCCCAAAGAGGCACCATACATTCTAGATCTCATCTGTGACGGCCTTTAAATTTAGCAATTATTGGACAGTAACAATTAGTTGAATAACATGTTTATAAGACCCTTGTATATTTGAAAGTCTGTTAAATCTAAATACCGTCATATTAACCTTCTGTGGAACGTAATAACCAATAAACATTAACTTACCCTCAAATGTCTCCATGCCAAATAATGTTAAAACAAGCACTCGTGAAATGTTACAGCAAAAGTGCAAGAAAGCCTTTTAAGCAAGCATCAGGTGCAAATGTGCAGTATTTACGCAGTTACACCCATTTTTTACATGTCACACTCACACAAACACATTCTTGCGATTGCAATAAAAAATGGGTAACAAAACACAAAAATTAGCAAAGTGACGGATGACACAAGCTGGGTGCGCTATAAGTCGGGTTACTATATTCAAATTTCAGTTCATTTAACTCAATTATTGTTAGTTTTTCTTTTTATTATTTATATGCATTACTTGTACAAACTTAAAACTGAAAACATGCACCTGTAATGTACGTTATAAGCATATATGTTATTAATAATTTTAAAAAACGAGGCGTTTTGGTAGCCTTATGGTATGAATTGGTAACGATTTATCTTCAAAATAGTCATATAAGAGAATCATCAAGGAGATAGCTTTAAGCAATAAGACCGCCCATTGTACTAGCCTTAGTTAGTTTTAAGGTCTTTAATCTATCATCAATATTGTAATTATAAGCTTCATACAAATCGTTTGTAACAAGCCATGCCATGTGATATATAGATTGAGGCACGTATCATAATAAATAGTTAGAACACGATGCAATAAAAAAAGGTGCAAAAAATGCCAGAGCAACTTAGCTCATGTTATATTCGGCTTAAAACACGAAAATTTTCGTGTTTTAAGCCGAATATAACATAACATAACTTAGCTCATAATATAAATTAATAAAAAAAAAGTAAATGAGATTAGGTGACACAATACACTGATCCATACAATCAGGTGAGATAGTGGTCAAACGCTAACCCATCTATATCATTTGCCTATGTCTAAATAGGTATACAAAAATGCCGTAGCAACTTAGCTCATAGCATAAATTAATAAAAAATGTAAATGAGATTAGGTGACACAATACACTCATCCATACAATCAGGTGAGATAGTGGACAAACTAGCGTTTGACACTATCCCACCTGATTATCCATCTATATCATTTGCCTATGTCTATATAGGTATACAAAAATCCACTGTTGGGCGTACGCAAGAAATAGGAGTTTTTTAATGGAATTTTGTTTTGTTTGGTAATAATAAGGCAGGTTAAGGAAAGAATTATATAATAAAAAACACAAGCAGTCTAAAATTCGAAATTGGAAATACCAAGAGATGCGAAGTTCATATGACCATCTAGTCGGAGATAAAAATACTTTTAAGCAAACGTGGAACTAGTATAACATACTAATTCTACATAAACTATTCTATCTATATTATAGGCAAGGTGTCATCAAGAAACGTATACTATGACAATATGATATAATCAGTTATCTCTTTTATCGGCGTGTGGTGTTAGTACCAAGCAACTACGAGTATATACTTGACCAATCCAGGCAAAATGTCTAAGTAACGGTCATCGAATTAAATCAATACATATTTTTATCAAAACAAACAAAAGAAAATACTTTAAAAATGTGAACCATAAACCCAAGCCAAAGCGTCATCATTCCAATACAAAGTTTTTAATACCACAAAACAAGAATATTAGTTGGTTAAGTTTAAGAGCCAAAGAAATACTGTTATAACCATAAAGTGGCCATACCTGAGGCTTGGAGTACGGCGGCTATCGACTCAGGTTGCTGACGTACAGACTCTTGAGCTCGGTCTTGGGCGTGTTCTCAAAGAGCGCGGCTCGGTTCTGTCCCTCGCCTTTCTTGACCCAATGCCCGTAGACGCGGAAAGCACACCCGTCTATCACCTGAAATGTTTATGAAATACTTTGGTACAGAAATGCACATCAATAATGTAGTAGTAATTGCTATAGTAATAGTAAGTACTGTTGAGAGTATTATGTAGTTCTATAGTGCATACAACCTATATAAATAAAGTAGTGTCACTATACCATCAATGGTACAATCTAATGGTATGAGTGATATAAAGGCCTCCCATATTGTATTGTTCAGGAAAGACACTCAGATAAGAAGTCTCATTCTTTTGCGATTCGCATAATGAATGTGGAAGAAAAACGCTTCGTCTGTCTTCGCAATGTCTACCATATGCGCTGTCGCTTAGCAGTCTATCTGGTTTTCGCATGAACCTTATATTAATGAAACAAGTAGTTTGATAAGACTTACCTTCCTGAGCGCCCGCATGGTGTAAGGATCGCGCATGGCGTCGTGAAGCGGCAGGGGTCTCGCCGCCGTGTGTGGAAGATGTTTGAGTCTCACAGCGGCGCGAACAGTGATCAGAGCGAGGCGAAGCTTTGCGCGCGCGTTGAACCCACCAGACTTTATCGCCTGGAATACCCGGGAAGGTGGACATTATACATATGGACCACAAAACAGGAGACAAACTCAGTGTAAGCCCCGCTAACGCTATCACGCACACATAGAAGCAACCTAGTCCCAGAGAGTTTAGTTCTGAATAGCCTCAGGCACCTTTAGGATAGCGTGTACGTATTTATGTGTGCGTGACAATAGTACTGAGCTTGTCTTCTGCTCCTGCGCTTTGACCCATATGAATTACTTTTGTTATTGTTACTATCCTCAAAATAGGTGATAAAGCAACAAACACAACAAACAAAAAGCTCCGCAACATGGATTCAAACTAATTGGCGATTAGTGCTTTGATATGTTTTCCTTACGATCGCGACGCACACCAAGCCGTTCTACCAGTAGGCGAAATCAGTCTTACATCTTGAGACCCTGATGGAGACGTCATTGAAGCTCATACCACGATCGCGGAACTTGCGGTTGGGGCGATCGTCTAAGATTTACAGTCAACATTTCATAATTGGAATCGCTTTTCTTTTCCCTTTAAACCCCACGAAGACCGCGTTGTCTTTCCACTCGAATCAAAGACACGAACACGCTATCGAAAGTTTAATCCAAATAGTTCTGTATTGTTCTATTAAAATATACATATTATTATAGACCTTCATTAAACACTTTCTAAATTAGAAGACACTATTCACTAAATAGCTGTTTTAACGCATCTTGGGCGTAACTTACGTTTATATGAAATAAATTATTGTTATCGATTCAAGGATACATTGATCCACAAAATAAAAGTAAAATATCTCAAACTACATATTAATGTAACTAGGTAATGCCTGTGGGTTGAAGGTATAGTTTAAACGTTAAATTTTCGTATAGATTAAAAATAATTACATTAGGCATTTTGTAGTTTAACCTAGTTTAGTACTGAACCTTTGATACCTCATCGCGCTGTGACATCGAAGATTTTACAACTATCGGATACGGTAGAGACCGACACAAAGAGAGTACTCTGTACAATGAACCGAGTTGTTTTAAGTCAGTATTATAATGACTGTACGTTTTTAATTATAGAAACATTATGAATAATACTCGCGATAGTTTTCAAATTGAAGCAATGTATATTTTATACAATGAATATTATTTACTTCTTTGTCATGTCGCCGATGCATTGATGTAGCAATACTTTCAAACGCGCACTTTGAAGTATTTAAGTTGAAACGAGCGACACTCCGTCATATTATTATGCTGCGATGTTTCTATTTGTGTACGATTTAGTTTGGTGCTACAAAATAACAAGAACATCTTTGTCAATATTTGTTCAACTTAGCAACTTCGCTGAAACAGATAGGTAATAAATAATAGCTCATTGCCTCAACTATTATTAAGGTAATTTAATAAAACTCACGCACATTTTGAGCTATTAAAATAAAAACGCGAACTAGCGTGACTTAGGCGTTTTCGATGTGCTTATACCTTTAAACGAGCAATTCTTGTATATATAATCTGAATCTCTGAAGCGGCTCCAACGATTTTCATGAAATTTAGTTTGCAGGGGGTTTCGTGGGCGATAAATCGATCTAGCTAGGTTTAATTTTTATAAAACATCACTTACCAAAAAAAAACCGACCAAAGCTCGGTCATCCAGGTACTGTTTTTTATATTCCGAGCCAGTACGTTTCAATCCACCAATTAAACATACACAATAGAAGCTTTTGAAACATGCCATAGTAAGTAAATTTGAAGCGAGAAGCATTATGTATATTAAAAATGTTGTGTTGTATGTATGTGTCAAGTGTTCACCCGAGTTTCCCCATATAGTAACAGCGTGTAGCAATACGATATCCCTCTTAAGTTAAACACAGGGGCTGGTAATTAAGTTAGGTACGGCACAATTCTATATTATTTTTTTAATACGTGCATTCTTTTGTTAATACTAATAAAACCTTTTATAAAACTCTTTATAACGACATTAACTAAACTAACACTTGAGTTCGAAATCAAATAGACATAGCCCTAATAGATGTCATATGCTTGAAATGTAAAAGACTTTATAAATATATGCATAAGTTTAGAATCAGTAAAGAACGATAACTGTTTGTCACTTATAGGACAAAATTATGAAATGATTAATGAGCTACGTTTAACCACTATTTCCATATATTGTAAGTGGGTGTTATTCCGAAATGAGAACAGATTCTCGCTGCTAAATGAGAGGACACTGAAGGAATCTATATAATTATTTTGAACCCGACTACCTTCCTAGACAAAAAATCTATCAATACATTACCATCCTACCCGCATTCCCAAAACATTGTTTATGACATAGTCATAACCTAGCTGCCACTTCCATCCGTGCAAAAAATATATTTCCCTTGCTGGCCTTTAACATAAAAAATGACACAAGTTGGCCACAAAAATGTTACCAGACTCTACCTAATTCATCCAAATACTAGACTGACATTCTCCCATGCACAAAACGGTATCACCAAGAGTTAATAATGTACCCAGACGTCAGTTCCAAACATTAGTGTTGCCCGTTGTTCCCTAATGCTTTCCCCAAAATCCGACATATATTTTCCCATGCAACAAAACCAGTGTTACCATAGCGAGCTGGTCGATTCTGGACATCCGCCGGCTTGCGATTGAGAGGGACTTCTTCAATGGCTTCATGTCTTGGTCCCACAGCTAAAGACAACGTGTGTTACAGTGTGTGGTATTCGGTACATTGATCTTAGTTTAATGTATCGCATTGATTTAAACTGTGGTGTTTTATAAAATTGATATTATAAAGTAAATGGTTAGAAAAAATACATGCTTGTAGTTGAACTGTATTATAAAAGGTAATTTGTAACGTGGTAAAATGAACTCATAAAAAAAAATCTATTGACTCTATGAGTACATTGAGTCGATAGATTTTTATTTTCTTCTCGAAATATTTTTATTACCTTCATACAATACATGTTAAATCATGTTTATATGGAAAAATACTAATAGATGTAAACTATAGTAAGATAAAGATTCTCTTTACTTTAACACAGTTTGAATTGTTTGTAAATTAAATATAAAAAAACTTAAATATTGCAAAAAAAAAATACAAATATATATTTTTAATCTAATTTCAATGCGCTACATTTAACTTAAAAGCAAGATACTAATAATCATAGAAAAATACTAACAGTGCAAATGCAAAAGATGTAAATTATTAGAAATTAACATTATTATTGGCCAATTAATGCATTAGTCACTGCAGATTAAAAAAAATAAGAAATATATAACTACATGTTTTACTTTTATTCTTTACATTTTTACTTTTATAAATTGCATGCATTATATTTAAATTCATTAGATTAAAAGATTGTTTAACCGATTACCAAAAAAACATATATACTTGCCTAAATAAGCAATAGGTTAACTTAATGATTGTGCTCACTAAAACATATTTTAAAATAATAATTATTATATACTTTTATTATGTCCATCATAAGGAAGTAATATCGACTGTACCATAAAGTTTCATCAAGATTAGTTCAGTGATTTAAGAGATAGGCAGTAAGATGTTGCATTCGCAATTAAAATATTGTCTCGATTTGTTTAAGTAAATAATCGCTGAGATTTAGTTAAAAATATCATGAATAGTAGATTTTAACATAATTCGTTTGGAAGGTTTTAGTGAGCATATATCCATTTGGTAAGCAATAACTATTTTTAGCAACTAATTAAAAAAATTTGTTACTATAAAGGTATTCAAAGAATGTATAATTCGGTTTTAACGTTCGATAGATCTTCATAAAGTTTAATGTTTTGTCTATTTATGACTGATATCTAGCGTCAAAATAAAACAACACATGTTTTAACTATAGAAGGTTTACCAAACGTTTTATCTTTTTATGGATAAGTAGGAAATATTTTAATTTTAGCAAAGGCAAATTATTATTAGCCGTGTTGAAGTACTAGGCTAGCATAAATCATAAAGAGTCTTACCACTGTGTTGAAGAACGGATGTTCTAACGCATCTTCAATTTCGATCCTTTCGTTTGGTTCGACTACTAGAAACCGCCTGATGAGATCTTTGGGATCGTCTGCAATTTGAGAGATCAGCATTTAAGATTGGGGACTTCACGAAAAACTAGGCAAATGTGAACATTACGCAGTGACACATCACTATAGATCATATTCACAAAAAAAATATCAATCATTTTATAATAAATCCCGCTTGTTTCCATGTCACTATAGTTGATTTAGTTTCGCAATAAAAAATAAAAACACCTAGCTAACTGCCATTTTTAGATTTATGTGATTCCTTCGATTCAGTGTTAGTACCGTTTATTAGTCATTTCTTTGGTTTTTAAGGCTTAAACCTGTTTTATCTGTCAATGTGCCTTAGGCCTCCCGATGAATATCCCGTGTTCCAGATCCTTCAAATTCTTGACTACAATAAAATACACATAATACGCACCATTCATTCACATTACACAGAAAGAAACCCAGATTTAAAAACATAGACATTTATTGATGGAAAAATTGCGCATTTCAATACAAAGTTTCAAAATCCTATCACGACTAAATCGTGTTCAAAAACTTAATTTGTTTCATCGTCCTCTATACATTTACTTACCGCAACGCGTTTAGAACTGACACTACAGTTACAATATACAATAAAACCAAATAATAACTGATTTTTACCTGATATATCAGCCCACTCCGGACTTGTGAAGGAGTATTTCCCCTCCATAATATTCCGTAGCATAACCATCTGCTTCCGATGCCAAAAAGGCGGACAACCGACCAAGCTGAAAAGCATTACGGACAATATATCAACTCATGTACAGCCGATATATGATTATTACTGTACTAGACTCTGCCTCTTTGGGCCCATTTGAATAAAACAATTTTATTTTGATTTTAAGCGTACTGAAGGCGTCAAATGTTAAATCATCAGACTCGGAGTCTAAAGGCGACTAAAACATGATAATGTAAAATTCTAAAAACAATGCAGTTATTATTATATTCAATAAATCGATATTTTAATTCCATTCTTTACATAATATTAGCACTAGTTGTTTTAGATATATGTATGTAGATATATGTTTATGGTTCTTGTGAGAAAACATGGGAAACAATTTTTATCTGTAGCTGTAACGGTATATACAATATACCGTTTCCGAAATAATCATTGATCGAATATTAAAAAAAAACTTATGTCGAAAGTAACACGCTTGACTGCATAATCATTGTATAAAGACAAAATATATTTTACAATGAAACGGAAGAATTGATTGTGGTTACTATACACATTGCTTGTTATATTTATAATTAGAATATACTTGTTTCATTCTTGAATTAAAATCCATCTCGACAAAAGAAAGAATACTCGTGTGACTATTTTGCTCAATTAATATTAAGCTTTTCTAAACTAAAACAAAACCAAAAAAAAAATGCTTCAATTTCTTTTTAAAGCATGCTAATGTTTTGCCGGCTCCTGTCGGGGGGTAAGGAAGGGAGATGAGAATATATGTATGGTTTTAATATTAGGTGCGTACTATGACGATGTACTTACAGAGTGAACATGATGACACCGCACGCCCATCTGAAATACCAAAGTCTCCATTATACACCGAGCGCAAAAATTACACGAACTACTTCCCTTGTGACTTTCCATATAAATACAAAAAAAAGCTGGCGAAAGTCATCCATATATGTTAGACATACCAAAAATTCGCTCTTAAATAAGCTCCTTAAGTTCTTAAATATATTTACCCTTATCCTACTAATATTATAAATCCGAAAGTTTGTGTGTAAGTGTGGTGTGTAAGTATGTTTGTTCCCTCTTCACGCTTTAATGGCTGAACGGATTTGGATGAAATTTGGAATGTACATAGATTATACCTAGGATTAACACATAGGCTACTTTTTAACTTGATAATAGCGGGCGAAGCCGCGGGGCACGGCTAGTATCTCTATAATTATCTCAATCAAACAAAACAAACATCTTCGAACGAGGGAAAGAAAGACATTTGGTCTTCCAAGCCGACCGTGTCAAAGATCGCAAGTCAATCTTCGATTAAACCCGTCCAGATAGTCATACGACACTTGAAATGCGTCAATCGATTAATTATCTCTCACTTATCTAAGACATTACACTATCGAGCATACTGTATGTTTATATCAGCTGACATGAATAGCTTTGTGTAACTATTGGAATTGAGCTTGGGTCCCACTACGCGTTAGAAGGAACGTTATCACACACGTTTTAAGTTTTGACGTCATTGGAACGGATTTGTAGACACGTTCAGGGATGACGCATATTATTAAGACGTTCTTTAAAATAAAACTGAGCGCCTCTTGCTTGCTTGTCGTAGGGAGTAATGGGCAGTGCTAGTGTAAGTAGATTATTTAGGCTTTTTTCTTAAGACTATCAACGGGAACCGATTGTTTGATGTGCTCTTCGAAGCACGGAGACACAAAACCCACTAAATTAATGGCCATGCCCAAGCAATAGCCATGCCCAAGCAATAGCCATGCCCAAGCAATGGCCATGCCCAAGCAATTGCCTTAAACAATTAAGGGACGAATATGGCTTAGTTTTTTTAAAATTCAGGGTAAGCAAAAGTTTGTCGTCACTATCGCCTGATCTTAATTGACGCCGTGGTAAACGATGGTGAACTTTTGCTTACAAAATACCCCTTCACTCGTGACTTGAATTTCCTTTGACACGGTTTTGTTTTGGTAAAACGGACAACATTATTTATTAGGAAGATTTCAATGGCATTATAGCAGTAGTCTTCAACTTCATTCAAGGCAAGCCAGTTCATGTTCGCTACGTCGTCAATTTCATATTGGCATTATGAAACCGTCGGCAATATCTACGGACCAATTCCCTCTATTTCTTGAACTGAACTATAACTAAATACACCTAAGTTACCTACCTTTTTTTATGCACTGAAGGCACGCATTTGACCATTATCCCACCTGATGGAAAGTGATGATGCGGCCAAAGATAGGACATGCTTGCCTAGAAGATACCTTTTCACTCAAGACTTGAAGACTCCTAGATTATACCGTTCGGGGAACAAAGACGCAGGCAACGAGTTCTACTCCTTCGTTGTAACGGATCTACCTACCTAAAAGGCACTGAGTTTATAGGTAACTCAAGTGCTCAAGCCCACTACCAGTGAGTAGCGATCCCATCATGCTGGCCGCATTGCCTGTCTGAATCGCAATGCTAATACGTTGAGTCAAATAAGTTCCAGCATATTGATCACGCGTCGCCTAAAAATAAAATACCTAGATGGCATTAAGACATCAGATCTGTACTAACGTCTGTAAAAAGTCCCGCTAAGAGTACTTTGTATAGAACTATGGGTAAATTGATAATCGGTGGCAAACATTGGACCTTAAAATTATCTTCCCTAGACAGATATACAAGATCTATAGTCATGGGACCGGGTTCTTCATGGGAAACGGCTACCCGTAGCACAACAGTCAGATTAACATTATCTCTTACTCATCCAGCATACCTCCATAGTATAACAATAAAGCAAATAAATGATTCAAATTAGAACGTATTTTAATTTAACGCTTAAATGAGCGTAAAGATGGCACTTACATATCAACTTCTCTGCCATAGCCGGGCGCGTCTTCAAACATATTGGCCTTTAGCGTCTCTGGAGCCAGATATCCTGGTGTGCCGCACAACTCTGAAAATAAACTCTTATTCAATGTTTTTCTGTTGTTTAATATACTAGCCGTGTCCCGAGGCTTCGCCCGCTATTATCAAGTTTTAAACGCAAGCAAAGCTTAAAAATACCGACTTCACCTCTATTTTAGTTATGGCTTTCGATTTTGTTTGACCGATTTCGATAAAAATTTACATGAGACCTCTGAAGTATAATCTACCAAACAAAAAAAAATCATCACAATAGATTCATAATTGGCGAAGATATCGCGTAACATGTATACAAAAAAATACAGTCGAATTGAGAACCTCCTTTTTCGAAGTCGGTTATAAAGTAGCCTATGTGTTAATCCCATGTATAAGCTATGTACATTCCAAATTTCATCCAAATCCGTTCAGACGTTAAAGCGTGAAGAGGGAACAAACACACTTAGACACTTGCACACAAAGTTTCCGATTTATAATATCAGTACGATGGTATAATAGTTCTCCAAGTATTATTTTTTTCTTTTGATAGGCTAGCGTTTGAGCACTATCTCACCCGTTGTTATCGATGATGTGATCGATAGTTACGTTGCGGTAAAATTAATGTCATCGCTACCACCTACTCTATTATTATACAAAATATACCCTTTTGTTTTCATATCTGCGAGTAAGACACAGGTCTACCCTTGTACTAAGCAATAACAATAGGTCATTGTGCAGAGAAACCTAGTGTTTTAGAACTAGTTGTAATTAATATCGCTGAAGTGCGCGAGCGAGAGGTGTCGGCCCGTGACTTTTATTATTATTAATTTTGGCTTCGCAATCTTGTGCATTTAGCCAGTTTCAATTAATCTAATATCTTTAAACAAGCAATTCTTGTATATATATACATGTGTGTGTATTCAGGATCTCAGAAACGGCTCCAACGATTTTCATGAAAGTTACAGATTAGGGGTTTTTCGGTCCAAGGAATCGATTTATCAACGTTCCAGGTCCGAGAAATGCTCGGTTCCCAAACTGCATTTGAAAAACCGAGTTTAAGAAACTATCAGCGCCATCTATTACGCCATGAACGATGTAAAAAACTGTTTCTACTCGACACTAGATGGAGCTTTCTGAGGCTACAAATTCAAACACATTCTACCAAAAACAAAAACCGAGCAAAGCTCGGTCATCCGGATATTAATATAATTATATCAAGTGTGTTTCACATTAAAAGTCCTAAAGTCAAGTAAAAGAGTCAAGGTCCAGTCATAGTCAAGTAATGCCGTAGTAAAGTGGTAGAAATTTTAGCAGAACTTCTGTTGGAGTTTTGGGGCGAAGGCGATAATCACGTTTTACAACTTTGTATGATTTGTCTACACTTATGCAAATTTTAAAGGTTAATAATCCACCATTATCACACATTACAACACTCGAAGAATCACAGGTTTTGGAAAATTATGCAAAATCAACAAAGCCATTTTTTTCACTTTCGCGGCACAACTCCCCTCGGCCCATGACTTGTTGTCTACAGTCCCCTAGCTACCTACAATCTTCGGCTTCGTAGGGAAGCAGGCATGCCGTTTTACCATTTATTATACGTACTGCTAAGGAATGGAGCTCATTACCCGAGTATGTTTTTCCCGATAAATAGTCTTTAAATCTCGAGTGAACAGGTATCTTCTAGGCGAGCATGCTCCATCTTCGACCGCATCGTCACTTTCCATCAGGTGAGATAGTGGTCAAATTCTTGCCTATCTATATATATATATATAAATCAATGCCACTTTTTGTTGTTATTTTATAACTCAAGAACGGGCTCACCTATCCAAACCAAATGTTTAGGCTTTGTTCGAACTATTTAGTAGATGGTTTATGTGAAGTTTGGACAAAATCGGACGAGAGGTTTTTCATTTATCACACCCGGGCGAAGCCGGGGCGGATCGCTAGTATAGTATAAAATCTGGTGGGCTTATCAAGAATAAACGGACCCGCAACTTTAAAACATATACGCATTATCACCGACAGACATAAATAAGAGAAGATAAGAGAGAAAAGAGTTCAAAGTGTAGCGTTTATTTGGAAGGTGTAATATTGGAAGGGTCATCGATGTTTTTTTCTTTATTTGGTTCACAAATTGAATGCAACACTTTAGCTTAGATAGGTAATTAACATCCAATCCTACTAATATTATAAATGCGAAAGTTTGTGTGTGTACGTGTGTTTGAATGTTTGTTACCACGTATCTCAGTAATGAATAAAACGATTTTTATGAAATTTAGAATGTAGATAGTTTAGGTTCCGGAATAACACATACTTTTTAACTTAATTACCGCGGGGGAAGCCGCGGTTCACGGCTAGTATTGCATAATTTGCAAGTAGTGTCCATTCTGGTACAGTAAAAATAGACAGTGAAAAAAATGGTAGCTTAAGGTTCAGACATTCTTTGAACTTAGTGTGGGGCTGTGAGTGTGAATGCGTTTGTTTTGTTTGTTTGTTAATTAGAAAGCGACAACTTTCAAACTAAAAAAAAAATTCGAAATCGGCTCACGTGGAGAGAAGTTATGAGGTAACACAAATGAAAAAAAATACAGTCGACTTGAGTACCTCCTCCTTTTTTGGGAAGACGGCAAAAAAGGTTCTTTATAAAATCTGAATATGATCTTGCGCATCTGGAATATTGTAACTCGGCTAAAGGCATGCAGCATGAACTCTATAATCACCTTATTCTTTTAACTAATATTTTTTATTACCTGCGCCCCGCGGTTTTACCCGGTAAGTCCCGAACCCGCGGGAATTCCGGGAATAAAAGTAGCTTATGTGTTAATCCAGGGTGTCAGCTACCTCCTTACCAAATTGCATCAAAATTGTTCCAGCCGTTTGAGCGTGAAGAAGTAACAAACATGCAAACACACTAACAAACTTTCGCTTTTATAATACTAGCCGTGCCCCGCGGCTTCGCCCGCTATTGTCAAGTTAAAATGTAGCCTATGTGTTAATCCTAGGTATAATCTATGTACATTCCGAATTTCATCCAAATCCGTTCAGCCGTTAAAGCGTGAAGAGGGAACAAACATACTTACACACAAACTTTCGGATAAATAATATTAAGTAGGATAGGATTAATGTGATTTGTGTCATTCTGACCTCTATTTCACCTGATCGTAAGTGATGTAATCGAGGATATTGATTGTCATGTAATTGTAGATATACTTACCGAATAACTTCTCGCCGTCGTTCAAGACCTTGGCAAAGCCGAAGTCCGTGATCTTGACATTGAGCTGGTCATCCAGGAGGATGTTCTCTGGTTTCAGGTCCCGATGGACTATGTTCTTGCTGTGCACATAGCGGACTCCTTCAAGCACTTGTCTGCAAACAAAATTGCTATTAAAAAACCACAGAAAAAACTATGTTCTGGTTACCTTTGACAGCCATTAATTTTAGATCTGGCATGTTTACTATACTCGAAAAGATCATTAGAGAGTTAGAAGAAGAATCAGGGTTTGATAGTTTTCTGGTATTTTACAAATAACCCTAAATTGTAAAATTAAATTAATTGTACATTCGCCTTCAGTACCGCCTACTATTTTAATAATTAAACACATGCAAAGCTTAAAAACCCGACTTCACCGCTTTATCTTCGGAACCTTAATCAAATTCAATATATTAAACACGCATTATTGACCATAACTCAAAAACTAATAATCAGATCTTGACCAAATTTAAATGGGACTAATGAGAAAGCACAAGCTTCAAAATTGGTTCACGTGGAAAGAAGATATTAGGTAACACTCATAAAAAAAAATACAGTCGAACTGAGTACCTTCTCCTTTTTTGTAAAGTCGGTAGAAAATACAAAAATAATTTTACATCCTTTAGCTTGTTTACCTTTCTCACTTACAAACAATAGTGATAACGATCCAGCGGTAGTCTATGTTTTTATCTAGAATTGAAAAAATACAGATAGATAACCGGTGTCCGCTATCCCACGTGATGTCAAGTGACAGTGCGGTCAAATATTTAATTACAAAACCAAAATAACTGTGGATATAAATATTCCAGTCTTTATCGGTGATTATTTGTAATTGACTTCGAATAAATCAATAAGGCTTTCACACTCACAGTATAGTACATACTAAATAATTAAACGCAAGTAAAGCTTAAAAAACCGACTGCACCGCTTTATCTTCGGAACCTTGATCAGATTTAATGTATTAAACACGCATTATTAAGGATTACTCAAATACTACTTGATTAGATCTTGATCTAATTTCAATGGGACCACGCGAAAAGCACCAGCTTTCAATTAAAAAAATAATCATCAAAATCGGCGCACAAAGAAATAAGTTATGAGGTAACTTTTGAATTATTACCGAATTAAACGCAAGCAAAGCTTAAAAAAACCGACTTCACCGCTTTATCTTTGGAACCTTCATCAGATTTAATGTATTAAACACGCATTATTGGCGATAACTCAAAAACTAGAGATCAGATCTTGATCAAATTTCAATGGGACCACATGAAAAGCACCAGCTTCTAAATAAAAAAATAATCATCAAAATCGGCTCACAACGAAATAAGTTATGAGGTAACTTTTGTAGTCGGTAAAACACGAGAACATCGTCAATGTAGTCCACAGAATAAGCATTATTGACGATATTTCAAGAACTACTGATCAGATCTTGATCAAATTTAAATGGAACCAATTAGAAAGCAACATCTTACAAACTAAAAACAAAATTTCGAAATCGGTTCACGTGAAAAGAAGTTATGAGGTAACAACCATGAAAAAATAATTAAACGCAAGCAAAGCTTAAAAAATCCGACTTCACCGCTTTATCTACGGAACCTTGATCAGATTTAATGTATTAAACACGCATTATTGGCGATAACTCAAAAACTAGAGATCAGATCTTGATCAAATTTCAATGGGACCACATGAAAAGCACCAGCTTCTAAATAAAAAAATAATCATCAAAATCGGCTCACAACGAAATAAGTTATGAGGTAACTTTTGTAGTCGGTAAAGCACGAGAACATCGTCAATGTAGTCCACAGAATAAGCATTATTGACGATATTTCAAGAACTACTGATCAGATCTTGATCAAATTTAAATGGAACTAATTAGAAAGCAACATCTTACAAACTAAAAACAAAATTTCGAAATCGGTTCACGTGGAAAGAAGTTATGAGGTAACAACCATGAAAAAATAATTAAACGCAAGCAAAGCTTAAAAAATCCGACTTCACCGCTTTATCTACGGAACCTTGATCAGATTTATTATATTAAACACGCATTATTGACTATAACTCAAAAACTAGAGATCTGATCTTGATCAAATTTCAATGGGACCACATGAAAAGCACCAGCTTTGAAATAAAAAAAATAATCATCAGAATCAGCTCACAACGAAAGAAGTTATGAGGTAACTTTTGAAGTCGGTTAAACGAGAAGCCAAAATTAGTTGAGTACCTCCTTCTTTTTTGTGAAGTCGGTAAAAATAGTAATGAATAATTAAATCAAAGCTTAAATAAAAAAACCGACTTCACCGCTTTATCTTCGGAAACTTGATCAAATTCAATGTATTAAACATGCATTATTGACGATAACTCAAAAACTACTAATCAGATCTTGACCAAATTTAAGTGGGACCAATGGGTAAGCACCAGCTTTCAAATAAAAAAAAATCTTTGAAATCATCTCACGTGGAAAGAAGATAATTGAGTACCTCCTCGTTTTTTGTGAAGTCGGTAGAAAACCAAAATAAAATTGTGGATATTATTATGCCAGTTATTATAGAGAATATAAAGACATAATTTTCTTTCTGTTATACATTATTTGTCTACGAGATCTAAAGTTTGTTTAAGGTCTACTATTACTTTATAACTATTTATACACAGTAGCAGGGCTTGAGTAGCTCAGCGGTTAGAGCAATAGAGCATGACACCCTATGGCCGCGGATTTAAACACCGCCTCAAGCGATAATTTTTCCTTTCTTAATTTATCAGTTTAGTTCTGCCTAGCATGGCTAATGCTATGTAAACAAAATCAATTGGTTTGGGTGGACGTTATAAACACGTGTAGCTTACTGCAATGTTAGACTCGTTGGCCGTAATAGTTTCTATAAACTGTTTCGGTAGATGACGTCACACGTAACGCAAGACGTTAATAATAAGGAAAGGATAATTTCGTCGCTTCAGACAGGGCTTGAGTAGCTCAGCGGTTAGAGCAATAGGGCATGACACCCTGTGGCCGCGGGTTCAAACCCCGCCTCAAGCTATGTTTTCCTTTCTAAATTTATCAATTTATTTATACACAAACCTAAAATAACAACAATTGAATCTCAAGCAAAGGTTAAAAAACCGACTTCACTGCTTTATCTTCGGAACATTTTCAGAACCCTTGATCAGATTAAATATATTATAAATATACGCATTATTAAGGATTACTCAAATACTACTGGTCAGATGTAGATCAAATTTAACACCAACACCAACTTTCAAATAAAAATATTTTTTTTTTTTTTGAATTCACAAAAAAGGAGGAGGTACTCAAGTCAACTGTATTTTTTTATGATAATTTTTTTATTTGAGAGCTGGTGCTTTTCATGTGGTCCCATTTAAATTTGGTCAAGATCTAATCACTGGTTTTTGAGCTATTGTCAATAATGCATGTTTAATACGTTAAATCTGATCAAGGTTCCGAAGATAAAGCGGTGAAGTCGGCTTTGCTTGCGTTTAATTATTTTGAAGTCGGTTAAATAATATTCAATCACTTAAACAAACCACAAAAAGTAAATGAGAGAAATTTCGTTTACTTGAATTAATTTTTGAGGGACTCATCTGAAACTACATGTATGTAAATCCTATTAAACAAAAAATAATTTTCAAAGTCCGTTTATGAATTGCAGAGTTTAGAGGTAACGAACATTAAAAAAATATATGAATGGAAAACCTCCTCCTTGATGTCGGTAAACAAAATAAAGTTCCTTAAAACAAATTTTGCATTCGCCAGCCATCTTCGTTCCCATGTTCGAAGCTAACAAGGTTCACCGTTGACGGATACGTCAATAAGGACCATCATTATCAGTTATTTCGGTTTCTTCTATTCTAATATTCTATACAAGCTGTTCCCCGCGGCTTCGCCCGCGTTAATTAAGTTGAAAGGAGCCTTTGTGTTAAGCCCGGGTAGAAGCTATATACATTCCAAATTTCATCCAAATCCGTTTAGCCGTTACAACGTGAAGAGAAAACAAACATACTTACACACAATACAGATATATAATATTATTGTATTCAAATATTTTAATGAAACTCCTTCTAGTTCACGTTACAAGGATACCTTATTTCAAACTTTCGAATTTATAATATATGTATGTGTGAATAATATAAATAAGTATCGTTGGTATAATAAACCAAGCTGGAACGCTGGATTTATCGAATTAAGTCATCAAAATAGGCCACACGGGCATCTCCAATGGCCGCTTTTGCTATCCTAGTTACTTTGTATATTAAAAAATAATACAAACAAAAAACACACGTAATTATCTGCAACGGGTCCCAGGATTCTCTTCCGAAGTCTTCTTTGAAACACACACTTAGCGCCATTTTTACAATTATTACAAAAAAAACGCTTGAAAATTCGATTTTAATTCAAAACTTTAGTAACAACCGCACCGGTACTTCAGTACTAGGAGATTAGGACAAGGCAAGAGTCGACACGCAACTGGGTTCCGCGAGCGCGAGAATTTACACGAATGTGTTTATTGTGATGAATTACACGCACACACTGGCACTGTGTGCGAATATCGTGAACGACGCACACATCAATATTTTTTTGCTAAGTAATTTATAATCGATCAAGGGTTATGTATGCTCCATCGTTAATGTTCTTATCTCACATTGTTTTTATACGAAACGATCGTTAAATTTTTGAGATAAACTATTCTGTAACAATCTGACTTCATTGTTGATATGATACCGGATTCATGTTGATACTTTGATTTTATTGAGTTTCTAAGATCTAGGCGCAGCCAGTATCGAGAAGAGGTACAGTAAATTAAGGTAAGTCGGAAGCTTCGTCCTTTTTTATAATGTTTGAAACATTTTTTTAACCAATTTATTTTCTCTGGGAATAACCGTGAATACTTGGCCTTGCTATCGCGCATTAGTGTTTCAGATCATAACTGTTTTTTACCTACTTCGAAAAAGGAGGAGGTACTGTGTTCGACTGCATGTATTTTCACCGATTTCTCCCCCATTTGTGGACCGATTCTTACAATTCTTATTTTGTTTGGTAAATTATACTTCAGAAGTGGTCCCATATACGTTTTATCAAAATCGATCAAGCCAAAACCAAAATATAATCGGTGAAGTCGGTTTTTTAAGCTTTCTTTACGATTAAATTATTTCTTTTCAATACTTAAAAATAAAATATTGAGTTTTCGATTTTTTTATGATTAAGTTTGAGCACCTGTGGTATTAAAAACGTATGGAGACCTAGGAGGCACACAATTTTAAAAACATGCCTACTTCATGTAGTTTCTTAAATGGTGTTACTCAATTTGTTCATTGTCAAATTACTGAGTTATTTCGTCCTATGTTTCTCTAGCCTTATTTTTTTAAAACAAACAGTGAAAAAATTAACAGCGCCGCACTAAGTATTCTACTACATTGTTGTTCTGCTATCTTTGTTTTTAATAAAACATTGTATAATTTTTATCTGCCATTTCACTGTTCATGTAGTAGAAATAAATATAAATAATTTATAGAAATATGTGTAATAGGATATAACACTGTTTGTAGGCATTTACTACGCCAGGACGACGTTCAATTCCTTACAGAAGCACAATTTTCCTTCTCAAGGGATTTTCTATTTCTGATTGTGACTATATGTGCGATGTAATGCAACTACTTATATTATACAATATAAATATATGAAAACCAACACACATTCTCACTCACACTCCCACACAAAGTTCAAAGGCTTGTATCGTGGGAGAAAGTAAATTTGTATCTGCCTGTTTCTTACTTCATCAGAGCATCACTGCTGTACGGATCGTGATGAATTTAATAGATAGATAGTTTAAGGAGAATAGGGAATGGTATAATATGCTTGTTATCCAAATTCATCATCATCGTCATTAGTAAAGCAAGCGAAACCGCGGGGCACAACAGGTTAATAATAGCGTTTAAAAATAAACATTTAACGAATGGAGGTCAAACACAACCCTTCTTATCACCCTTATGATACGTCCGTCTCCTGTCATACCCTCTTTATACAAATCATTTACCTATTTGTATAAATTTTAGCTTCCTTTCACAAATTCTGAAGGGCCGGGTTCTTTTGACGCCTAATTTATATCATTTTCGTTTATTTTCTGTCGTGTTATTCTTATCTTTTTTACTTGTCTGCGCCAGAAGGAGGGTAATGTTTTTCGAGCGTATGTATGTCCATTTCTTTAGCACGCTACAGCCCAAACGGCTGGACGGTTTTTGACATATGAGGTGTCGTTGAATTCGCCAGAATTGTGGTAGTGACATAGCTATACACATTTTTAAAATGGCGCCTGCAAATAAAAAAATTAGGGAGGTTTGTTTTTTTTTTCCTTACCATAGCAAATAGGCATCAGCTAGTGAAAAGACCATTTACAAATTATATGTTTCATATCACGTTTATATTTGTATATCTGTTTAACACAAATTGTTACCACATATTTAACTATTCTCACATGATGGAAATTGACGCCAGAGAAATTTGCTTTTCTAGAGTATACATTCTGGATTTGGAGACATCCAAACTATATAATAATAGAGACGAAACAAATTAAACTTGAGCGAATTGTCGTTGGCTGACAAAAATTTACGGCTTTTCATTTTATTACTGCTTGGTCCCGCTTCAAAGCTTTCTCGAGCAATGTGCGCAATTGGCGTTCGCTCTATTATAAAATAAATACGACGTGTGTCACTGAACCGCACTGAGCCAGCTTGGATACTATCTCCCTGTGAGAGAAGGCAAGGCCAAGCCCCAATAGTGGGAACGAAAGGGGATAATAATGATGTTAATAATGAGAATGATGATAATGAATAATCTCGAGACCATGATCAATGCAACTTGGCCGAAACGTCGAGGTAAATAAAAATAGTTTTTAGCGAGATTAAGTCCCGAGATATTACCTAAACTTTGTGTTGGAATCGCGAAAGTTTAAAAGTTACAGATGTTTATAATGGTGTGACGGTAACCTAAGACCTTCAACTATCGAATAATGAATAGCTAAATAGCTCCAAAATATCAACTATCAAAACTGTCGCTATAACTTGAAATCTACACAGCCATCTACCGCAGAAAAATAGTACCTAAGGGTAATTTATAATTTTCCTCCCACGCGGAATGCCGCCCGCGTGCGGAGTTGGTCCTCGTGCTGTGGTAGCACGTTTCAAGACAACAGACAATCCGCGTTCCGGGTGCGTGCGGCCCGCATCATAGGAAAAATATGTATGAAATTATAGGATGCTTTATCGCATGGCACAGGGATAAAATTTGTATCCCCTGTTTTTATCCACTGACAAGAGACAAGATTGTCCTCTTCACCATACAAGACAGCATGGCAGCATTGTAAAGGAATAGTATATCCCTGTTTGACATATGGCGTAGACATTATACATTTCTCCCTTGATAACATGGGCGCAACGAAAAGTGCATAAAACTGCTCTGTTTGACATTTGTCAGAGAGAAATTATCCTCGTTCGAAGGACGTGGGGTTAATTTTGACGTAGTAACAGGACATGGTGTTTCCCTCCTTATACACCGTGGATATATATCTACCTGTGCGTCCATGTTCGGAGCGAGGTAAGAAATGACAGAGGGGAATTTTTTTATCTACTCCCCAGGGAAAAGTGTCCACCCGCCATGCTAGGTCTGCTGGATCGTTCTAGCAGCTTTGTACCTACTTAATTAGACTTATGCGATATAATTATTGCGCGAATACATATTTTTGTATTATTTGTTTTGAAGCCAGTCGGCCTAAGGCCATCTACCTTTTCAGAACACGTCATTATCAAACAAGATGTTAAATATGAGGTCAATGATAAAGCAAGACTAAGTGATGATTACGCATACATCGACGTGTCAATTCTGTTTTTAGGCGACTTCAAAAAAAGGAGGAGGATCTCAATTCGACTGAATTTTTTTAATATGAATTACCTCAACTTTTTTCTAGGTGAACCGATTTTGATGTTTTTTTTTATTTGAAAGCTGGTGCTTCTTCCCATGTGATCCCATTTAAATTTGATCAAGATATGACCAGTATTTTTTTAATTTCCTCTATAATGCGTATTTAATTAATTTTATCTGATCAAGGTTCTGAAGAATCAGCGGTGAAGTCGGTTTTTTAACTTCGCTTGCGTTTAAATTATTTATAATTATTCTATATGTATACCTCCGACGGAATGGAGGTAGTATATGCATTTAGGGCTTAGACAATGTAACCTAGAGACGCACCACGCCTTTAATTCTGCTAACAAACATATCTGCCAGTTTTTGCCGGGGGAAGGGAAAGACACCAACTGCAAAGGAATGGAATTCCTTTCCTGAGCGTGGTCCATCGTTGACCACGACTTTATATTTGTGATAGTTAAACATTGATGAGTTCGCAAACTAGCGCTGGTTGAAGTTCTTTTAGTTTTTGTGTAAAGAACATTGTATCGATATTACATACTTCACAATTTCACTTAATGTGACGATACCAGAATTTCATCTAAAACGCGTTTTTTTGTAACCGTTTTGCTCAGCATTCATAATAAAACCAGATAAATTAAATATTCGTCGTAATCTGTATGATACGAAAAATGATGCCTTCTTCTTAGAATATTCATAGGGTAAACCCATTTAGTTTTGGCACCTTTAATTCGTTTTTACAAGTTCTCTGGTTATATAACTTCTTAGTCTTTTTTAACCGACTTCAAAAAAGGAGGAGGTACTATGTTCAACTGTATGTATATTTTTTTAAATATGTTCGACTATATGTATATTTTTTTATATATATTCGCCTATTTGTGGACCGATTCTCAAAATTATTTTTTGGTTTGGTAGATTATACTTCAGAGGTGGTCCCATATAAATTTTATCGAAATCGATTCAGCTAAAACCAAAATATAAGCGGTGAAGTCGGTTTTTTTAAGCTTTGCTTACGTTAAAATTATTTATTTACAGAGTTGTAAAAGCTTTTTGAAGTAGTTGTTTTTCATATATCCCTCGATTATTTATTGAATCGATGATCACAACTCGACTCTACAGTATTTTTAATAATTCATATATTTTATTTATTTTATGACTTGATAAATTTCATGACTTTCGTCTATTTTTATCTATATTGTACCCAATACTGTATAGACCAGTCATCAATGAATTCCGATATTGTAAGTAGGTCATTGGAAGTACTAGTTTTAATTCTGGCTCGTAATACGTTGTACGACAGATAGTAGCACCCGCATTATTGTGTTAATTTCGCTCGATTTAATTACGTACTGACATTGGGGAGAATATTGTAGTTCGACGTTTCGAATGGACGATTGACTGAATTTGTAATAATTAAACGCAAGCAAAGCTAAAAAAACCGACTTATTTTCGGAACCTTGATCAGATTCAATGTATTAAAAACGCACTATTGAAGATATCTCAAAAACTAGTTATCAGATCTTGATCAAATTTAAATGAGACCACATGGAAATCGCCAGCTTTCAAATAAAAAAATAATCATCAAAATCGGCTCACAACGAAAGAAGTTATGAGGCAACTTTGAAGTCGGTTAATAACGAGAACATCGTCAATGTAGTCCACAGAATACCTGAATACGCATTATTGAGGATAACTCAAAAACTACTATAGTTATATCTTGATCAAATTTAATGGGACCAATTGGAAAGCAACATCTACCAAACAAAAAAAAATTCAAAATCGGTTAATGATGACATGAGGTAACAAACAAAAAAAAATCCGATCGACTTGAGTACCTCCTCCTTTTTTGTGAAGTCGGTAAAAATATTACAAGGTAATATAAGTTCTAAAACAAATGTTGTACTCATGCCCGTTGGCTTAGTTGGGTGCGCGTTTGCCTTCTAAGCTGCGGGTATCGGGTCGATTTCCGGTGGAGACACAAGTTTTCTCCTCAAGGGAAATTAGTGCTTCTGGTTCTGGGTGTAATTGTGCGTGTGATGGGAATGTTTCCGGAACCAACTGAACCAGACATAGAATTTAGTGTGCGGCTGTGAGTGTGAATGCGTTTATGTGTGTGTTCAAATAATACGGTAATCATGTGAAATCATTAAATTTATAAAGTCCATTGTTAAATTAAGATCTTGTTTCGTTACCTATAACTGCAATATATTATAAACGCAATTATTTAATACTATAACTTACCTCATGATATATCTAGTCTTCTTCTCAGACAACGTGACCACAGATGTGAGGTAGTCAAACAGCTCACCATTCTTGCACAGTTCAAACACCAAGAATATGAACGTCTCCGACTCGAACACATCTTGCAGTTCAACTGAAACAAATAATGGAATTGTAAAATTTGGTCTCTGAAAGACCAATGGGGCGCAATGCTAGGCATCAACCTGCTTAATCGTGTGCTTAACGTGGAGATTCGCCGTCGTACAGTCAATGTATAAGGTACAGACACAAAGAAACAGATGTTTCACTGGTATTAAAAAAAAACCCCGCTTAAACTAACCATGTTTGTTTTTTTTTTTTGTCTAAACAAATATAAACTCTCAGAACCTGATTCTTGTTCTAACCCTTATTGACCGAGCTAGAGCGAAAGACGAGCGAAGCATGTCCATTACAGCTTGGACAAAATTACTTTCGTATGTCCGGACTCCGGATGTTCGGATTTCCGGTTGTTCTCTTCTACAGGTCACATTTTTCAACCGATTCTCATAAAATTTTGTGAACAGGTTCGATAACTATATAAAATTTTATGTCTTTTCAGTTTTTGGCAATTTTTCAAAATGGTGGAGATACTGGAAAAATGTAAGAAACATATTTCAGCCATTTTGAAAAATACATGAGGTCTTCAACTTACAGAGCGACTAGTCTATTTAGTTCAACGACTTTTTTTAGAATGCTGTATTTTCCATAATAATGAAGATTATACTAAATAACAGGTCGAACAGTAAACCTGCAAAATAAATAAACTCAGTATATATAGAGGATACAGGCAACTCGGACCGCTTCGAAGCTGGGACCACAGTCCTAGCCCATCTCCATTTATTTTATCATTAACTTCAAGACTATTACTACAATAAATTAACAATCAATCTGTACAGTTATAAAAGGAAAAGTTTTAAGAATAAAAAGCATTTTTAAAAGGTTTTTTAATATGAACCCTGGAAGCATTAAATTCTTGTTTCGGGTCAGTATAATTACTAATAATTAGTGACTAATTTGCTGTCTTAATTTTATTGATATCATTATCAATGTTCAACACAAATATGTAGGACTCATCAATAAGATAACATCCAAATAAAAGTAACCCAATTAATCACATTAACACAGTATGATATCTAGTTTTCCTTAAGCTGTCTCACTTGCAGCAAGTCAATCTTGATGTCACTCCGGTAGAATACCAAGTGTTTACATGCTTCAAAACGCTAAGCTATATACTATAGTTCAGTTGTAAGACATAAGACAACAGAAGTTAAGCCTTGTTTTGGCCTGTTGGTTTTTAGACGTAAGACTACAGTACTGCCGTCATAAGGAAAAAAGACGTATCTGAATTTTTTACCAAAATTGAATTATACACTTCAGAAATGTCTTTACTATTAATTATATGTTATGAGTGGTAGCAGATGCGTCTAAATTTAAAGTTAGATTTAAAATTGTGTTTGAATATTATATAATAAAAAATACTAGTGGATGCGTGTATTTTTCTTGATTCCAAAACTAAATTTTGACAAAAATGCAGATATGTCTTTTTTCCTTATAACGGCAGAGTAGTTAATCCTAATTTTGGGTACCTTTTAGTTGTTAGATGTAAGAAAACAGTAGAAAAACCTCGTTTTGGATGCTTTTTGATGGTGGTCTAAAAATCCCTTATACCAGCCTACCAGGACTGCCTACTAATTCATATCATAGGGGAACTTAAGTTTTTTTTAGGAACTTACTACATAGAAATATCATAAAACCTTTGTATACTGCACTATATCACTCAATCAAACTTTTAAACAACTCACTCACTAATAAACGGGTGTCCGGCCACCATCCTAAGAATGTGAATCTCTTGCCGTGTCGCATCTCGCATTATGTGAGTGTCCACTCCATCCTGTGACTCTTGACTCAAGTCTATGATCTTGGCAGCATATTCCCGACCTGTCTCCTTCTCCACACATCTTCGGACTGTCGAACTTATACCTCTGTGAAATAAAGAGATTTTCTATAACAATATACATAAACACTTTCACACTCACAGCTCCACACTAAGTTTGATAACTTGTGCCATGGCTGCTGGACAACAACACAATCACAACCAGAACCCGACAGAAACACAAATTTTCCTTTGGGAGAAAACTTGTTTTACCACCACGAATCGAACGTGATATATCCATGCTTGGAAGGTGAACACTCAATCAACTAAGCCGGGATGGGCAGTTTAAACAAAATACATTTGAGGCTTTTACTAAGTAGTTAAATGACCCAATAAGTTCATTTGATTAAATGAAGACAATGAAATATATCCTATATTTAAATCCAAGTCATTATCTATTTCAAAATGTCGCTTTATAATAACAAAACTATTATACTTCAACTAGTAGTTCCTAGGATTAACCTACTTACTAGTGTTATCAGATTAATATGCTTAGGTAAATTTTTAAGCAATTTTTTTTTATATTTGATAGGCTAGAAACCAACCACTATCATACATCTCTTAAGTAGGTAAGTGATGATGTGCTTTAGAATAGTAAGTACACTTATAATGGTAACTGGCTCTCAAGGATAGCTGCCGGAACACCATCTGGTGCTTGGTGACAAATTTCCTTCTTTAAATTGGGAAATGAATAAGTACTAATGTAGTAGGGAGAGCATTAGAAAATGTTAAGCCACCAAAATATAACCAATGGAGTTATGTAGGGAAGAATGGGGCTGGTACATCTCGGGAGGTAGCCCTCGGGTAGGATACCCAGGATATCTGGCTTCCCTTCATTAATGATAAAATATTTATGTGCACCTTTGGGCCACATAGGTGTGATCCATATATAAAAAGGCCACGCAGTACGGTGAGAATTTTTATGAATTATTTCGAAAGATTAGAGTTCAAAAATAATGTTCCTGGTGAACCACATATCTAACAAGGAATACAACAGATAACTCAGATAAGGCTTATCAGTGACATTATATAGTAAAGTTAGGTAACTAATTACTGTAAATCTTGTATATTAATTGAGACTCAAACCTCTGAGTTTTAAATTATTTTTTTTCATTCATGATAGGATAACTTGTCACCATGAGATACTAGTAAAATTGATTACTAAAATATATTTTTTTCACAACATTTAGGCTATAGAACATACATGTATAATATAAAAGAATTAGTATTTTTCATGACTTTCAGTAAGTTCTTCATACTGCTTTACTACTGAGACAAAAATTGAAAATTAAATAAACATAAGCAAGGACACAGCTAATCCCAAGGTCACAGAGGATACTTATATATTGTACTCGTTGATGAGTGCCCTACATGCCTCCCTAGTTCCTCAAAAAATTGGCACAGTCGCAACTCACGACAGTCACGGTTTTATCTAGTAGTGTGCTAATTTGGTTTGATGATTATCAGCTCACCTTCCAATGATTTCCTTGGGTTCATATTTTGCGTAAAACTCTTTGGCAGCATCTTTATCAGGCAAGTTATCGTCATCTTCTTCCTTCGCCATGGTGTTCACTATTTGTGTTTTTATTTTTTCTACCACTAATTATACGTAATTGATAGTTTCACAAAGACGAAAGGTTATTTGTTGTGGACATTTGACATAACACACTTTGAACTTTAATTGCGAATGTTATATTATCACTAGAACTGATTGATGAAATGAAAGATCGCTTCGAAATCTGTTCTTTTTTTCAAGATAACCATCTAAATTTACACAAATTGAAAATAAATTCAGCTAACACGAAAAAATTATAATTTTGACATAACAAAATATATTGCCATATTACCAGAGATAAATAAGATATATACCCAAGGCATATTACCTTCCCTCGACTTTCCTACTTTTTTGTAGGTTTCTACATATAGGGTGTATGGGAATAATTTTAGGTGTATATGTTATAAATTACGTGGTGAATCCATTATCTTTGCATAGAGGAACTAACCATTCTAGCAAAGTTTTATGCATAGTACATACATGGTCGTCGTCGCTTCAAAATCGGCACCACGTAAACTCAGCTAGAATTCAAATGAGTATTGCCTAAGTTTTCCTTAAAGTCGCTCTGTTATCGCGGTCCGCATTAGTGTCAGGCCATGTCTAACAATACCGTTAAGGAGAGAAACAATTAGTATACTTCAAAATTGCAAAGTGATTTGAAAGGTGCAGTACAGTATCCACTCGTACAGGAAATTTTTTTTTCTTTTGATTTTGGCTCCGTCATCTTGTGCATTTAGCCAGTGCCAGTATATGTGATTATATAATTCCTCGTCACAAGTCACAGTCATAGTTAAGTAAAAGAGTCAAGGTTCAGTCATAATCAAGTCATGGTCTAATAAAATGGTAGAAACTTTACTAGAACTAATGTTGGAGTTTTGAAGCAAAAGCGAAAATCGCGTTTTTCAATTTTGTATGATTTGCATACACTCATGCACGTTCACTAAGTATTAACAGTTAATAATACAGCATTATTACACATTAACGCTCGTAGAATCACTAGTTTTGGAAAATAATATAAAATCAACAACGCTATTTTTCACTTTCGCGGCAAAACTCCGTAAAGGGCATTGTGCATAACTGAAGGCAAATTCATTTTCTGGCAACATTACTTAAGATATTAATGAACAAAGAGTGAACAAGGAGTGAACGTACTACTATAGAATAAATATGCTATTACAGAGTAGGATCAAGAATCAAATAGATTTGTTATGCGCGTATACCCTACTACTAGGGTATACGCGCTTATACTCTGAGTACTTGGCTAAAACAGGGTCCCCACGTAACATCGAAATCCATTCTCACACAACAGCATCAAATCAATTCAAGATAATAAAACATATTAATTCAAATAAAATAATATGTTTATTCTATTGACTGTCTTAACAAAATTTTGTGGTTGTATAGCTGAGGTGATTGATACATCTCAGCTTATGCGTAATTTAACCGATCTATAACTCAAGTAATTTCTATTTACGATTTCATGACTATGGAATCAAGAATTGGGTGTAAAAGTGAAAAAATGTCGTTGTTAAATTTGTATTAATTTACAAAACTTGTGTTTCTTCGATTGTAAACGTATAATAATTGTGGATCATTAACTATAGTTTCTGGAGCCAAAGCCTGGCGGCATTGCCTCTGTGAATTGCAATGCAAATGTTGGTGTTGGGCCAAATAAGTACCAGCATTTTGACCAAGCGTCGCATCAATCAGGCGCTCTGATTAATTTTTGAAAATAGAATGAACTGCTGCCGGCCGGTCCCAGTGTGTCTACACCAAACGGCTCAAATATGTAACACTGCCGGGGTTTCGATATTCGCCGTTTGCGCTGCGATGCAATGTTGTCGTGCCACCAACCCTTTTCTGTGTTTCAGAAAGATGTGGCGGAGCTAAAGTGTCGGTATAAGCTGAATTCCTCATTAAAGGCCGTCCCATCTTCTATGGAATTAGGGTCGAATTTCTAATTCTATTGGAAACACAAGTTTTCTCCCCAAGGGAAATTTTTGTTTCTTGTTCTGGATGTGAATAACGACATAATCTTTAAACTTAGTGTGGGGCTGTAAGTGTGAAAGCGTATATGTTTATTGTTTATTATAGTGTTCAATGCCTAATTTATTTAAAATATAGTTGTGGTAATGTGGGAACCCTGTGTTAGCTAAGTACTCTTAATGTGTCCCCTACGGTCACGGTACGGCACTTGGCATATTTTTTTACTTTTGATCCTAGTAAATTAAAACCAAAATAAAATTTTTGTTTGTATGCAGGTATATTATTTTCTAGTTATACTAGACATCAAGGCTAATTAAATCACTGCCCTTGTTTTTGTAGGTTCATGGTTGTTTGTCTTTGGTACAAGTAATCGAACAGCTGTGAACAGCTGATTTACTCTATGGACAGATATTGTCTCTTTCTTTTGGCCATAATAATAAAATGCGTATTTTTCTGTCCTTTTCTGATACCTACAAAATCGCTTATATGAATGAAGTAGATGTAGTGTTAGTGTACTATACATTTTCTCTGTCCTTATCACCCATAGTTCCTGCTCCTGCGTCCAATGAATAATAATTGTCGATGATGTTTGTTTTTTGACGTTGACGCTTGTTATTCCGTCCCAATGGTTTTGTTGCGTTTTTCAGTGTTTAATAGATTAGTCTTATCAGTAGTTTTACTCCGATATTGATTTACGTGGACGCTGTTTCTCCAGCTTGGATTACGGTGTTTCGTGCCTCTCTCCTGGACATCCAGAAGCAGGTGAGTTTCTACTGCGCATTTTCACGAAGTGACATTCGAACTCGAAGTAGGTACATTAGTTGTTGGAACATCTTTTTGTCAACCTTGAGCCAATATAAATACCAGTTTGTAGTTTCTTTCTTTGTTCAATAAGACGACAAATATAAAATGCAGTAAATTAATCGATCATTGTTGAAATACTAGTAAATATGCTGACTTGATTTCACTTTCACCTTATTAAAATAATGCCTTTTTGAAACAATGAACGGGCACCTTTTGGGCCCCCTTTGGTGTCATATCTTCAATACAGTTTAACGATCACGCTTATCAGAAAATATATTATGTAACTTGAGCTGAACATTTTGACCTTACATGAGTGGCAGAGAATACAAGTCCCTAACATTATTATTAAACAAAAGTTGTTTAAAAACATAATCGCAGTCAGATTCTTTATCTTATCCGCTGATATTTCTGTGTCTGTACATTTGGATGTGAGCAGTTGAATTTATCTACATACATAATATATATCCAGCTATACCCTGTATCCACATTTCCATTGGTTATACGTACTTGTAGCTCAGATCTTGGAGTAAATCATAATATATAACAAATTGATTACCTTGCAATGTTCAGTACAGGCAGAATTTGAATAGGTTATAGTTTGGTATGATTTTAAACAGGATGACAATATGTTTCAGAGGGTATGATTAACTGTCAGTCTACATTATTAGTTGTATGTAAGTCAATAATCAAAAAGCTACTTTCATCATCCATACCGCATATGTGTGGAACACATTGCCAGCTTCTTTGTTCCCTGAACATTATAATCTGAGTGGCTTCAAGTCTAAAGTGGATAGCCTTATCCAGCTAAAAAGCCATGTTGGATGCTGAAAAATACTAATCTGCATACTAGTCTATATGATAAAGCATAATTAAAATGGAAGCAAAGCTTAAAAAATCCAACTTTACTGCTATATTTTCGGATCCCTTGATCAGATTAAATTAATTAAATATGCAATATTGAAGATAACTCAAAAACAACTGGTCAGATCTTGAGAAATTTAAATAGGACCACATCGGAAGCACCAGCAGGCGTATTCTGTCTGAAGGCTAAGTGTCAAATAATAGCGTCAAATACAAAGCCGATTCAACAACCGAAATGAAAGAATATAATACATAAATCACACAGCATGAAATTCACTCTCGCTGCTACTAGTGGGGAAATTGTCTATGAATAATTTGTCATGTATATAATTATTTTCGAGGCAGTTCACCCAAATTGGGAAATTTACAAAATGATTGGGTAATACAATAGTTATAGCATATTTACAGCTGAGGGCTAGGTCTAGTAAAAATGTGAGCGAGCTCCCAATCCCATGCTAATGTGATACTGAGTATACTGTGACAAACAGAAATACAGAGCATAATAATATATTCAGTATCACATGGACAGTTTAAGATGTCACACAATTTGTTGATGACAAATGAATGCAGGCCTTGTATTCAGTTTATAATAATTTAATCATTTGGTTATTTAATATTTACTCTTTTTCATAGATAATGTAATCACACTTTTCTCTAGTGTGTTATTTTTCAGACATGGACAACAATAAAACAATTGATTATGTTTCGTTATGACAATTAAAAGTATGTTATTTTAAGTTTGTTATTTTTGTAGTAGAGTGGCAAGCTAAAATTTAATGTTTTTAATTATTGGATATTTTTAAAAAGTCCACTCAATTCTTATTAATTTAAAGCTATTTATTTCCAATTACTTTTAAAAACTTGATTCACAAATAATGGGGTTGTTCTTTGGTGGTTTTTATTGCTATTTAATCTGTGGGCTAAAACAACTTAAATTTGGTTATGGGCGTGAGTAGTGACGCCTATTCATGACGCCGACTTACAGAATTAGGGGGCAGCTTCCAAATAAAAAAGAAGAATCATCAAAATCAGTTCACCTAGAATAAAGTTCTGAGGTAACATATATAAAAAAAAATGAATTGAGAACCTTCTCTATTTTTGGAGTTGGTATAAATAGTGTGTATGTTTGACATGACATATCTCTGTAAAAGCTAACTGATTTTTAAAAACTTGGTATGTAGATAGTATGTCTACGCACACTAATAGAAGAGCTACTTTTCATAATGATACCGCAGCACAAAGCTTGTTGTTTTATATTTTCATAACATATCCATTGTGTGCCAAATTCAATAAATGTTTTGTGAAAAATTTGAGATGGCTGATGACATGTGTTGTGAATAGCAATATAACATCTACTGAACACCTCTCTTCAATATAATAATAAAATCTTATTATAAACAGGGGTATTGTTGAGAGCAATGCTTTTATTAAAATTGGGAAGGTATACGCTTGAACATAAACTCACCTAGATACATCATTTTATAGGCAAAGCTTAATGTATCAAAATGCAAGCTTATTGCAAAATCAATTATTATATTAATGACTAATATGCATGGAGAGAAACTGCACAAACACTTTCTGGCGACTGCAAAATATAGATAAACCTAGGTTAATATTACTTATAATATGTACTAGAGAAGTAAGTTTCTATTAGAAAAAATAATGAAAAAAATTTCAGGTTCATTTATTTAATTTCTCATTGCCCTCGTCTTTGTTCCCCAAACGGTATAATCTAGGAGTCTTCAAGTCAAGAGTGAATAGGTACCTTCTAGGCAAGCATTTAACATCTTCAGCCGCATCAGGCAGACTTTCCATCAGGTGAGATTGTGGTCAAATGCTTGCCTATCAGGCATAAAAAAAAAATCTTTTATACACATAAAGTACAAAAAGTGGACTTGATGCTAGGTGCATTCTCTACCAGTCAACCACAAGTGGTAGACTAGAAGAGAGGTGTAGGCGTGCATTGACATACCATAGAGGGTTTGCTGCCGGTTCTTCTAGATGGGTGTACAATTTAAATAAAATAAAAATTATGTGTGTTGCACCTAATTTATGCAGTTCACATCCTTGGAGCTTGTTACATATCTTTCCACTTTTAATAAATTCATCTATTATTGTCGGAGGTTAGCATTTGACTACTCTCTACTAACCCTCACCCTTTGAAAGGGTTAGGAAAAGTTGCAACCAGAGTATAGGCACTGAATGCAGTACAAAGTTAAATTAGTTTGTTATTACTAAAGAAGATGGCGCCACTAGTATCGATTTTCGCGGGCATTTTTAAGTAACTATGTATAATAAACTACTTGTTTCCCGTATTTTTAGTTTTCTGACATTAAAATTAGCCTTATGAATATTTCTATGCAAAACTCACAGCTCAGTTATAACTTATAAAACGCTCTTTTAGCTTTTACAAGATATAAAAAAGTGTTAAGTTTTGTATTAGTTACCACTTATGCTTATTTTATTGGATTACTAGCGATCCGCCCCGGCTTCGCCCGGGTGCATTTGTATGGGAAAAAGAAAAGGGCTATTTTTAGGGTTTTTCCAGCAATAATTCTAATTTTTCTCGCCGTAAAAACCATCCTTGAACTTCAACGAACATTTTAAAAAAAGATTTGGCCAAATTGGTCCAGGCGTTGTTGAGTTATGCGCTTACCAACACATTTTGCGATTCATTTTTATATTATAGATTATACATAAGAATCACAAATATTGTAATCGATATATTATGATAGTGTATTAGTAAATTTAAATACATTTAACCCCAGATGAAAAATTTATTGTTGAATCCTGGACACAAAAAGATATAAGTTGTGCATCATAGTTTTTGTTTGAAAGTTAACTAATAGAGTTAACTTAGCTAACTAATAGAGTTAACTAGAGAGTGTTCTTAGCTATGTTTGGTGATAATCGTCTGTTTTCCAGAGCGTCGCGTCAGTCATTTTTAAATTTTCCCACGGATGCAAGCTTAGTTTGGATCAGAGCCAAATTCATATCGATGCCCATAGTTGATATTTAACCAATACAAGGTACAATCAAAGATCATGATTTTCAAAATGTACCTACTTCTGCCCGAGAGTAAAGCTAGTTTCTGCATTGCATGTTGCACATATTACAAAGTAGCAGCATCTGATAAGGCAATCAGGACCACGATGTTATCAAGTGGCATTTATTTATGCCAATAATGGATATACCGATGCTAATCGTCAGTGGTGACTTTGTATGTAAACTGACCTAACTCTAGATATGGCATGGAATTTCATTCAAACATACCTAACCATACAAAGTTAGAAATTTTTTATAATAACCCTCGTCGATCATCATAAAACATATTAACTTAGCTGTATTAGGGTTCCTTACTTAAACATAAAAAAAGGAATTCATGTAGGATTCTGAAGGAATTCAATGATTTTTTTCCTATTAATTTGAGACATAATACACTTCTCATAGAAAAATCGAAACACCCCTGAAGTTTGGTTTTGAATAAGTCTTATGATTTTTCAGGCGGAATTTAAATAAAAAAGAGGTTTGATATCATTAAAAAAATACTACTCTAACAGTATAGGCTACAATCATACTAGGATCTGGTAGACATCGAGTCACGTCTGAACGAGATGACCGGTATATTGTGTCAGTTTCTCTAAGAAATCGTCGATTTTACTCTATTCAACTGCAGCAGCGGCTCAGTGTGGTTTTTTTTTTTTTATGATAGATAGGCAAGCATTTGACCACTGATGGAAAGTGAAGATGCGGCCGAAGATGTGACATGCTTGCCTAGAAGATACCTATTCACTCTAGACTGAAGACACCCAGATTGTAGTTCGAGGATTAACTGTGAGCGATTCTACCATAAGGAGAAAATGGGCGAACCGTGCCATGAAACCCGATAAACCAACTAAAACGGCCCAAAATTGACGGTAGACCACCGAAGAGCGCGCCTTAACTTAGCACGTGATCACTTTAATTGGTCGTACCTTCAATGGAGCAAAGTTCTCTTTTCTGACGAATGTAAAATCATGTTATATGGTAACGACGGAAGAAAGAAGGTGTATCGAAGAGAGGGAGCGTTTTGCATAGTGCTGCATTGAAGAAAGAGTCAATTACGGTGGCGGCTCATCGACGCCTTGGGGAGGCATAATCGCTGATGGAAAAACCGAACTTCTTTTGTATCTGGACCTCGCTCACCGTCATTCAATCGGCCACGTTATATCGAAGAGTGTCTGGAGCCCTCATGTGGTACCTTACGCACATTTTATTGGCGAAGAGTTCATTTTTATGCAGGACAATGCCAGGGCTCATACCGCAGGCATTGTAAATGAATACCTGAACGAAGTCGGTATAACCATATAACCACTGTTGTTGGAGTGAACGTCATCTATGACGTAACATGGTCAGATCATTACCCTTTGCGTATCGAATGTGATATTGCGGAGTTGTCGGTCGGTCCAATCAGATCTTGTAATAGTGACTCGTTAAAAGATATCAGATGGGGCGAAAGAAATTTTGAACAAATTAATAAATACAGTGAATTTTGCTATAATAATTTAGATATTTTTTCTGTTTCAAACATGTGTTCTTGTAGTATAAACCAAAGCTGTACGCACTTACAAGAAGATCATTATACATATATTGATGGGTACTATGATCATATTATTGAGGTACTTCAAAAGGCAGCCATTACGAGTTCTCGTTCATTTGAACATAAACATAAACGACGCAATTGTGTTATTGGATGGAATTATCACGTAAGAGAATGCCATGAGCTAGCGAGGCGCTTTTTTATATGCTGGGTGGATGCAGGTAGGCCCTCCAGCGGTATTATATTTAATAATATGCGTGAAAGTAGAATTAAATTTAAAAATAAAATCAGATGGTGTCAGAGAAATGAGGAATCTATTAAAATGAATATATTAGCTTTACACAGCAAAAATAAAAATTTTATAAAATTTTGGACGGCTACTAAAAAGTTAAATTACAAACAAAGCTTGCCGGCTACCGTGGAGGGCCTGCAGGAACCATCAGCGATAGCTGATTTGTTTGCGCAGAAGTTTAAAGTGGATCCTTGCCCCGCGGGGTATGTGCTCGAGCCCGATCCTGAGCGCAGCCCGAACGAGACATCTAATGAATTTACGCCAAATGATGTTTTCAAAGCTGTAAGAAGCATGAAGCGTGGCAAATCGCCAGGATTTGACGGTCTCAGTATCGAGCACATACTCTGGGCAAGTGATAAAATCAACGTTCATCTGAGTAATCTGTTCAACATGTGCATGCAAATCAGCTATTTACCCAAAGCCCTAATGAGGACGTCAGTAGTGCCTATTATTAAAAATAAGACTGGTAATTTAAGTTCTTCTTCCAACTATCGTCCTATTTCATTAGGTACAATAGTTGGAAAAATATTAGAAAGACTTATCCATCCCGAACTGCTTAAAAATATTAAGATTGATGACGCGCAGTTTGGTTTTCGTCCAGACCTCTCAACGGATTCCGCAATAGTCAGTCTAAAAAGTACCATACATTATTATACATCACGTGATACGTCAGTCTATGCATGCTTTCTTGACCTTAGCCGCGCATTTGACCTAGTAAATTATGATATTCTCTGGGCCAAATTGCGCGCAGCACGTGTACCGAATAAGGTGGTTAATCTGTTGCGATTCTGGTACGGAAACCAAATTAATAATGTGAAATGGGGTGACGCCACTTCTAATGATTATAGATTAGAGTGTGGCGTTCGCCAAGGAGGGCTGACGTCTCCGGATTTATTTAATCTGTATGTCAACGGCCTGATCGAGGAGCTGAGGAGCTCCAGGGTCGGCTGTCACCTGGGTAATGTTTGCGTTAATAACCTCAGTTACGCGGACGACATGGTTCTCCTCTGCCCCTCGATCAAAGGGTTAAGAAAATTGCTTTCAATCTGTGAGCATTATGCTAATGCTCACGGATTGAAATATAATGTTTTAAAAACTGAAATGTTGATATTCAGGTCGGGTCGTGGTCCGGACGGGGTGCCCGGGCTATCTTTGAACGGTTCAAAAATCAATGTGGTGAAGCAATTTAAATATTTAGGCCATTTGCTGACAGAGCGGCTGCATGATGATGTCGATATCGAACGCGAGAGAAGAGCCCTCGCCGTCAGAAGTAATATGCTTGCACGCAGATTCTCTAAATGCAGTGATGACGTAAAGACCACACTCTTTAAAGCGTACTGTTTGTGTATGTACACGTGCCAACTGTGGATCTCATTCACTTGCAAGGCCATGAATACCATAAGAGTCCAGTATAATGACGCATACCGGGCTCTTATGAAACTGCCCAGGTACTGCAGTGCGTCAAGTATGTTCGCTGAGGCGGGGGTTCCCGACTTTTTTGCCGTGATTAGAACACGCGTAGCATCGTTTTGGAGTAGGCTGCGTCGCTCTGCCAACAAAATTCTTATTGCTGTCTATGACAATGTCAGATGTCCACTGTATAAGCGTTGGATTTGTATTCATGTGACTGAGAACAAAAAATGACGACTCGGCATTCTTTGCGATGTTTAATTGTATTTTTTGTATTTTTTATGTAAGTACTATTGTATTTTAACATTTAGCTGTATTTCGTTTTCTTTTTTTAAATTATATTGTCTTTCAGCGTTTGTAGCTTTTTATAATTATTATTGTGTACTGGATATGGGTTTTTTGCCTGAATTAAATGACTTATTATTATTATATTATTATTATTATATAGTAGAAATAAATTAATTTCTACTATGGTATTACGGTTATGGGCTGGCTAGCAAAAAAACCCGGATATGAATCCCATAGAACACCAAAGGGATGAGTTGAAGAGACGAACGAGTAAGAGCGAGAGATCCTGCCCCGGAGTCGCTTGGCCAGCTTAAAGCAGCTATATGAGAAGAATGGGATAAAATCTCCCAACGTTCCACGAGGTACCGCATGAAAGCAGTAATTAGAGCCCGGGGAGGAAATGCATGATACTAAATAATCTTTTCTTAAACATTTTTTGTCTTATGTCTTTGTTTCTAACATTTTACAAATTCTTCTCAAAGGGTAAAATATGCCTGTTGAACAAAACACGCTAGGTAAAGAATTTTAATTTGAAACATCAATATTCATCAAACGATACTTTATAATATCCGCAATTAACTGGCATTATTTCTTTCTTTTGTTTTAGCGTAAAAAAATCATAAGACTCATTCAAAACCAAACTTCAGGGGTTTTTCGATTTTTTTGATTAGTGGTTTTTTGAAGTGTAAGTTTGTAAATAATAATAAGATTTTAAAGATAGAATTTTCACATTTTTGAAACACGCTACACTGCTGCATTTCGTCACTTAACAGGTGAGAAAAGTATTGGCCAAACGCTAGCCTAGAAACTATAACTCGACGTATTCGGGTAAAAATTAGAAAAAAAGCCAATAAGTTTAGTACAAAAGTAGTGTTAATAGACCTTATTAATGAATGATTTGATTGCAGGATAGCTACTATTGCACATAGTCAATTTTAAAATATTATCGTGCAATTGGTAGCACAATGACAACTTTATTAGAACATCCTTATGATATCGCCCTATATCAATTGCTTAATGTAATTCATAGTTTTCTGTCGGAACTGCCCGTTGGCTAAGTTGGGTACACGTTCGCATTTAAAGCAGCGGATATCGAATTCGATTCCCGGTGGGAACACAAGTTCTATGGGGAATTTGTGTTTCTGGGTGTGATTGTGTCTGTGTGGCACCCACAACACAAGTCATTGAATTTAGTATGGGGCTGTTAGTGTGAAAGCGCTTATATTTATTTCAACTGTATTTGTTTAGATTTTATGTATCTCCGGAGGATAACTCGCTGTCGGATCGCGAAAATATGATCTCAGTAGGTTCAAGTGGAAGGAGTGATGTAGTGTGTTTTTGTATTGATATTTTCGTGGCAGCGTGAACGAGCACCCAGCAGAGAGCCTCTGGTAGTAATGGCGGGCTAGTTCAAAATTAATTGTACTATACATACTGTGTATTTAAACTTGCTTGCTTATCGTATAGACTACTGGGCAGTCCTGTCAAGATTTTTCTGGCCGCCTGAAGGCATCCGACAAGCTTAACGACTGTTGTCTTATGTCTAACAACAGGGACCTTTAGATTACACCCAAAATGAAGACGAATCCTTACGAATCATTTATGACAATCATCAATTAAAAGGCTATCTGAAATTACAACCTTCCCGAATATCCGACTGCGTGCATACGGTGTTATTTTTTTTTTTATGGTAATAAAGTGACGAAACTAGCAGGTCGCTCTCCTGGTGGTAAGCGTCACGCTTGCCTATACAGTTAAGTCACCTAGAGTTTTGAACTTAGGTCCAAATACTGTTCGGTTAAGCACTGCGTCCGTCACCCCTTGATATTAGATGTTAAATCTCTTTATGTTTCTACCCCTCCCTTTTTATGCCCTGTAATTTCACTGGAAACACTGCCATTCCATTTCAGAAGAGCATACCTCCACTTACCCATAGCGACATATCTGATAATTTCTTTAGCTGTGTCTACTATAAATTCATCAGGCACTTTCCAGTATTACATACATCCCTATCGCCGTCTGAATTGCCTAATTAGCGTGTTCACATCGTGTAAAGATGAATCAGTAGAGAAATTATATACTCCTGGTAAAATACTTCCCTGATCTGATGTCGTGATAATATATCTGCATTCTTGGCTAACAAGCATGTCTTGCGACACCACAGTTTCGTCAAAGGAAAGTTGTACAGAATTAAATAAAGCCGATAAATGTGAGTTTGACACCCGCACAGAGGGTTCCGTACAAACTTGTTTGTTATTTAATCTCTAAGCTTCTTTTTCGTTATTTTAGTATTATTTTCTTTTTTCATTCTAGGGACCAATTATCAGATTTTTTTCGTTACGTGTAATATGAGGCCTAGCTACTTTCCAAATTCTATCTTGCATAATTCTAGGTCTACGCATGAATAACCGTATTTTTTATGCATTGTTTTAAAGCTTGAGTTTTATACAACGTAAGAGACCATAAACTTGGGTATTTGATATTAATTTCATCACTTGATATCTCCACGTATCCCTGAGGAAAAGGGCTTTGACTGACAGCCAGATCCGTCTGGCAACGTAGTAATCCTAAAAGGGTACCTTTTTACCGCGCTACGGAACCCTAATCTCTGTCTATTAAAACAATAGAGATAGTGACAGATATCAAGATATAACCTCTCTTCTCCTTAACTATGTGAGGTCGGCACATCATGACGTATCTGTATTTATTGGAGGAAGAATTTAAAAAAATATTCAGAACAGATTTTCCAAACAAAAGGCTACTTCAATGGCCGCTAAATTAACCATATCGATTCTACATGGTTTTTTTACAATTCAGATTGAATAACGAAAGTTACTCGGTTTATTATATTTATGCGCAGACAAAATAAGCCGTTGACTGCTTGTATCTTTTATCCCTTTGTAAATAACATGCCATGTTAAGCATACACTCAGTAGTTATGATTGGTCGTTCCGCAAGTAACGCTGACAACTATGCAACTATCACATCCACCAATCACAAGCATACGTTTACCTCGCTCTCTTCCCGCGCTG
Source organism: Lomographa bimaculata (assembly GCA_948107665.1). Lineage (NCBI taxonomy): Eukaryota > Metazoa > Arthropoda > Insecta > Lepidoptera > Geometridae > Lomographa > Lomographa bimaculata. Next base: position 3,272,506 of record OX403605.1, read on the forward strand.
GTAAGTTTTGTTACGAAGGCAAATTAGCCTCATGCGCAATCAACTAGTTTTATAAATAATTGAATTAGGCTTTACTTTTCGAAAATCCATTACGACAAAGTTAATTTATTATATTTAGTGTCAATCCTGATAAGGTTGTTAGGCTTCAAGCAGGATGCAGCACGTCGCGATACTTGTTTAACTCGCCGAACGGCTAGAACTCTCATTCTAGCGTTCGGCGAGTCAACAGCTTCCGAGGATGTCTCGTGTGGACGCGAAACACGTGTCGAACAGGATTCGGCGAGAGCAGAGGCTTCAGCGGAGTTCCCACGATATTAATACTAACGTTCGCACCCCAATAACACTAACTATTGCGGCGTGCGGGCGGGTGCTGCATCCTGCTTGAAGCCAAACAACCTTATCGGGATTAACACTGAATATAATAAATTAACTTTGTCGTTTTATAATCTTTATATTTTTTATTTAGATATGGGAATTGTTTTTCTATAGCTACACTATACCGATTTCATTTCGTGGTATGTACGCCTGTACCGGTTCGCCAACATTCCTGGCTAACTAATGTCACAGGTATGCAGCCGCGACTTACAACTTTATTAACTTAAAGTCGAGATAAGTAGACAAGTAGGCGTTATTAGGCCTATCCGAAGTCGATGGACTCGGTTTAATATCGTTATTTATATCATACTTTATTGTAATTACAAATCTAATACCTTTAAACGAACAATTCTTGTATATATATACACATGTATATGTGTGTGTAATCAGGATCTCGGAAACGGTTCCAACGATTTTCATGAAATTTTGTGTGCAGGGCGTTTCGAGGGCGATAAATCGATCTAGCTAGATTTCAATTTTAAAAACGTCGTTTTATCCGTGTTTTCAGCCAAGCAAAGCTCGGTCATCAGGGTAATTACATTAAAGTATCGCATTTTATATATAGCTAGTATAAAGTCCCAGGTGGTATCAGTTCGTTCGGACCAGTAACAAAAATATTTTTATGGAAAACTAGCCGTGACCCGTGGCTTCGCCCGCGCTTTATAAGTTAAAAAGTAGCCTTTGTGTTAATCCTGAGTATAAGCTATGTACATTTGAAATTTCAGCCAAATCTGTTCATCCGTTACAGCGTGAAGAGAAAAAAAAACATACTTACATACTAATATGAATAAAAATGTTATAGGAAGGTGCCAACTCGAATTCTCTTATTATAGTGCCAATTTAAAATTCTATTGTTAATTTAATGCCATGCCTTTCCAAAGAGTGCACTTAATCATAAATTCTATCAAACTTCGTTCAAGTCCAGAGGAATATATTATAGTCACTATTTATATTATTTTTCAGTTGTTTTTTTTATTACGTTTTAACAATCACAAACACAATCACTACCAGAAACACAAATTTCCCCTAAGGAAGAAAGCTTGTGTTCCCGTCTGGAATAAAACCCGATACTTCTTATGTGTGCTTAAAAGGCAGACTCGCACCCAATTAAGCCATCAGTGATTGTTGTTTTTATTGATAAACTTTTTTCGTTAGTTGCACCTTCCGTCTATTTTCCTATTTCCAGATTTTACCATATCCTCACTTCAATCAGCAGATGATATATTTTTAGTAGATAGATAAATGGTCATAACAATATATAAAAAAGACACTCACACTCACAGCCCCAAATTATATTCGATGACTTGTGTCATGGGTGCCGAAGAACCAAAAATACAAATTTTCCTTGGGGAGAAAACTTGTGTTCCAACCGGTAATCGAACCCGAACCCTGCTTAGAAGGCGAACTAAGCCAACGAGCAATTCATATTAGTCAAATGCTTTACGCAGTTGTGTATCCGATATACCCCCTGTAAAAACTCTTTTCACAGATACAAAGCCCTAACTCACTTTTGTGTAAATACCAGTCGAAAAGGAAAAGTTTAGTTCGGAGTTGCATAACACAAGTAACTCGACTCGGGGCCAAAAGTAGTCCATTCTGGTACTGAGAACCACCAGACTGGATCGAAACCTGAGATTTCGCCACTGTAACCTAATAGTACTGTTCCTGTTCTACGATTGTTGGATTTTAGTTGGCTTAATACTTATAATTACTTGCCTATCTGTTTTGCTAGTTTCAGTTCCAGACTCAAACATTACGATATCTGGACATATTAATAGGTAGGTAAAGTTTTCGGCTTTTATACTAGGATAACATTTGGTTTTTATAATAGGCTAGCGTTTGACCAATATCTTACCTGGCCGGTTTTATTTTGATAATGTGATTGATGGTGGTAAGCACGCCAGGCTTAGAATGCGAACTTATTCTAAAGGCTATCTGCCAAATGCTGTATGCGAAAAATACAATGCATATAACTGTGCTTTTGGCGCGATATGTCCGAATTTCGCGCGAAAAGTATAAAGTACAAAGCTGACAAAAAGTACTGTAAAAACCGCCGAAAAGTACAGTACATAAGAGTTTTTTATTTTCTCGCCTACCACGGTATTAACTATTATACATATACATTATATATTCTGTGGTATTGTCGAAACTGGTACAGTAAGTAGTAAATACAGCTTAGCAAACTTTCAAAATACTATTTAGATTAGCGCTATTTAATAAACTAATCTAAAACTTTGTAATTAGCTCTAAAGGCAGATATGCTGAGCTAGATTTTAAACATATTTCTTACAGTTAGAGATTCGGGTTTATATATTTGATGAAATATTATCAGAAGCGGAAGAATATAATTATAACGTCGATGTGCTTTTATAACCGTTGCGGCTCCTGCTTTATCTTGATATAGGAATACCTAACTTACGCGTGTCTACCACGAAGTTGCACATGTAAAAGTGAAACGTCTCCCAAATAATTATAGGATATGATGTGATGTATTCAATTCAAATATTTTTAATATGATTTATGATTATGATAAATTTATAATAATTTTATGGTAAATAGGCAAGCATTTGACCGCGACCTTATCTGAAGCTACTAAGTCCAGAAATTATATTAAATTCATGATATAGCAAAAAATAATACAAACAAACGGAAACAAACAAACAATCGCAGTATATTAACACTCACAGCCCCACACTAAGTTTAACGTTAGTTAAGACTTGTATCGAGGGTGCCGGAACCATTCACATCAGACACACATTACACCCATAACCAGAAGCACAAATATCCCTTAGGAAGGAATTTGTGCTCCTGACGGGAATCGAAGGACCCACGGCGCAGAGGGCGGACACCTGTCCACTGCGCCAACTGGGTCGTCAAATATGACTAAATATAAGCTAAAAACTAAATGAAATGTAACTATATTACAACTTAAAACGATCTAAAACCAAAGCATAGATCTTGATATTCTCAGCGTTGACCTCATGTAAATTAGGTTGATTATACGGCAGTTCTAGCTGTGAAACCTATTTATATACCTAATATCCATTTCAGCATAAATGTATACCTGACGTGACGCCATATCGCAAGAACGCGTTTGTTGAACTTCCCCCACCTCAAGTTCTATTTTCTAACTTACAATAAACAAGTTTGGAGCTTTACCTCGAAAGTGAAAAAATGGCATTGTTGATTTTGTATAATTTAAAAAAAACCTGTGATTCTTACAAGTGTTAATATGTAATAATGGTGGAGTATTAACCGTTAGTACTTAGTAAACGCGTATTCCAGGTCTAGTGTGTTTACCAGCTTCGATCACATCGTCACTTACCATCAGGTGAGATAGTGGTCAAACACAAGCCTGGCAAAAATAAAAAAATAATAAAAATTATACAAAGTTGAAAACGTGATTTTCGCCTTCGCTCCAAAACTCCAGTAGAAGTTCTAGTAAAGTTTCTACCACTTTCTTTACCACTAAGGCATGACTTGACTATGACTGGACCTTGACTCTTTTACTTGACTTTAACTGTGACTAGAACTTTTAATATGAAATACATTTGAAATATATTATTACTTCACACTAGCTAAATGCACAAGATTGCGAAGCCAAAATTAAAAGAAAAAAAAACAAGCTCTTAATAACAACTTAGTTACATTCGGTATTTAACTTAACTGCTCATTTGCATGTTCTACGCGTATTAGTCTCGTCCGTCTTACAACTTTAATGATACTACAAGCTACAACTATAAGTTCAATGACGCAGATTGCATGTAGGTAGCAAATCAATCCCGCTCTAATAAAGTCTCCGACTTTGACGACCCTGTTTTTTTTATTTTTTTTTATGACAGATAGGTAAGCACTTGGCCGCTATCTCACCTGATGGAAAGTGACGATGCGGCCGAAGAAGAAGCATTCACTCTAGACTTGTTGGCGCAGTGTAAGTCCTGCGTTCGGTTCCCAGCAGGAGCACAAGTTTCTTTCTCGTAGGACATTTGTGATTTTTGGTTCTCGGTTTGATTGTGTGTGTGATATGTAAATGTTTTTCCGGCACCCAGGTTATAAGTCTTTGCACTTAGTGTGGGGATGTCAGTGTGATTGTGTTTGTTTTGTTCACTTCGGAGGACTCGGAGAAGTGAAGTAGCGCGAATTTTTTACCTTTGAGTATTTCCCGACTCAAAACTGGTGTTATATGTTTGCAGCCTGTGTCTGTCTGCAGGCATCGTAGAATTTCGTAGTCATACCCACGCAGTCACGTAGCGTAGCCCCTTAAAGTAAGGACCTATTTCTACGTTACAAATAGGGAATAAATTAAAATTAATCAGGAATTAGCGTGATTTACGCGTTGTTGACGTCTAGATCGACAATTGTTTCGGTTTCATTCGAAAGCCTCCTTCAGGATGAGTGCGGAGAGATCGCCGTCGCGTCCCACCTCGAACTGAAGAAACTAAACAGGAAGACTAGATATTTTTTTTAAACTACGATTACAAAAGGCTATATTATAGTGTATATAGTTATGTACACAAAAGCCGGTCTTGTCGTTCAAAACGTTTATAGCGTTGTTTGTTTCATTGTAAAAATTAATACCATATAAGATAATAATAATAACTGAATTCTCTTTTAAAAACTGAGGATATAATAAAGGCCACGGATTATGCAGATGAGCTAATTGAAAGATCTGAGATAATGTCTTTTACATGTCGAAAAAAGGACGCCGAGGACTTGAAAGAGATTAAATAAGGTGATTTAAAGTTTATAGAGGTTGAACTGCCTCTATAGGAAAGAGAATACTTTTTTTTATAAACGCTTTCACACTCACAGTCCTCGAATGGTCGTGCGAGTGCGTTTTGTGTTTCGTAGTTCCGTGTGTTTATATATGATGTCTTTTTAACCAAATAAGAAAAGGGGTAGGTATTTTTAACTGTTTTAGATTTTTTTTTGTTTTCAAAGATATACTTGCATTTTGGCCCCATAGAAATATCATCCGAATCTGTTCAGCAGTTTGGTTTTTAAATCAAAATAATTGGAAAGGGTTTTGGAAATAACTCCAGCGTAGGCGATTTTTAGTTTAAAAAATATTATTATTTACCTGTTTAGTATGTTTCTTAGGCTTAGGTATATATATTTTTTTAGAAAGCCAAGAAAATAGTTTTTATATTCTGAAAATTTACAAACGTTAGCCCATCCATGTTACCGCATAATTCTAGAAGGATTCAGATGGATTTTTTTGTTTATACTCGATAGGCAAGCATTTGACCACTAGCTCACCTGATGGAAAGTGATGATGGGGCCGAAAATGTAGCATGCTTGCCTAGAAGATGAGTCGCGAGTGAATAGGTATCTTCTAGGCAAGCTTACTCCATCGTAGACCTCATCGTCGCTTACCCTCAGGTGAGATGGTGGTCTAAAATTTTAATAAAATATAAATAATACCCTCTTCGAGCCCTCCTCTTCTTATTTTTTTTTTTACTGTGTAAGTAAGCGTTTGAATACAATCACACCGATTTACACCGGATGGAAAGTGAAAATATAGTTTAAGATGAAGCACGATTGCATAGTAAATACCAATTATTATATTATACTTAGCTCGTTGTAATCTACCAATCAGTTTCAACCTATCCGTCTTCCCAAACTGTATTTATCATTACCTTATCATTGCTGATCCACGGATGATCAATTCGTTTGATCGCCGCAATATCCGCGGATACAACGGAACAGCGCTGCAAAATTACCTGTTATACGCTTCGTCGGATTTTATTTAATTCAATGCTGCTATTCCATTATTGGTTACTAGCGATTAGCCCCGGCTTCGCCCGGTCGAGATTTCATGTGAATAAAAAAAATTACATACAATCCTTGCCCTGACAATTACAAACAACAAAAAAAAGTCAAATCGGTTCTGCCGTTCTCGAGTTTTTGTGAAACGAACAAATGTCAATTATTTTTTATATATGTACTAGCTGACCCGACAGTTGTATTACCATATAAGAGATGTATCTATTTTTCAATGCTGAATCATAAAAAAATATAATTTAACGCAAGCAAAGCTCAAAAAAACCGACTTCACCGCTTTATCTTCGGAACCTTGATCAGATTTAATGTATTAAACACGCATTATTGACTATAATTCAAAAACAAGAGATCAGATCTTGATCAAATTTCATTGGACCACAAGAAAAGCACCAGCTTTCAAATAAAAAAATAATCATCAAAATCGGCTCACAACGAAAGAAGTTATGGAGGTAACTTTTGAAGTCGGTTAAGCGAGAACATCGTCAAAATAGGCGTTATTGACGATATTTCAAAAACTACTGATCAGATCTTGACCAAATTTAAATGGGACCAATTAGAAAGCAACATCTTTCAAACTAAAAAAAATTTTCGAAATTGGCTCACGTGGAGAGAAGTTATGAGGTAACACAAATAAAAAAAAATACAGTCGACTTGAGTACCTCCTCCTTTTTTGGGAAGTCGGTAAAAAACATTTTATCCAAAAAATTCAAAATTCTATTTTGCGTTGGACCACCCTTAACATTTAGGGATATGAAAAATAGATGTTGACCGATTCTCAGACCTACTCGATATGCACACAAAAGTTTATAAAAATCGGTTTTGCCGTTTCGCAGGAGTTTGGTAACAAACACCGCGGCACGAGAATTTTATATATTTTTTTGTTTTTATTTTTAATAAACGCATTCACACTCACATATTAGATAGACAACATGTAATAACCTCAGTGCACCAATCGCTTGCACTCTCACAGCATCGAACTATCTTCGAAGACTTATGCTAGTTCGGAATTGTGTAATATCACGGTAACCCATTCATTAGCATAGTTTTAGATGTCGTTTAGTCATCACAGGTCATAAGGTTTTTCTATTCTGCATACATATTTTTTAGCCTGAATCCGATTCGGAACCTACCCTACGTTAAGTTTCAAAGCAAGTATTAAGTCCTCATGTGCAAAATTTTGCAATAGAATAAATACATTAATTAATATTGTATGCCGCGTAAAAATTATGGCTAACAAAAATTAGAGTTAACGATATTATGCGAAAGAACGGGAAGCGTAATATCACATCATCACACGTTGATAAACACTTACTCGTTTCAGTCGTAATCTTACTTTCTTGACAGAGTTTAGAGTATGTTTATGTGTTTTTGTGACAGTACCTTTTAGCAGTAACTATAACTTTCTAAGTTTTTTTACAGTTACTCTTATTTCCAAAACCTTTTGATAGTAACTCTAACTCTACGGTAGAGTTACCTTTAATTACCAATCTAAAATTGTAGGTGGTGGCTTTTTTAAATGACTACCACGAATAACTTTAGGTACTCGTAAATGCCAGTAGGTACTAAACATTACCAGATTAGATTCTAATAACAAACCGCATGATGTCCAATTTATAATAACAAGCTTTATATAGCAGTTCGCAACCGCTCTGTATAATAATCTAGCATTGCAACAATTACCACTCAAGTAAATAACTCGCGAGTAATACTGTGTAATGAGATTCTAGATAAATCTTTGTGTAAGGTGCTAAGTCCACCTTGTACAAAATACGGATCTTTCAGGTAAATACTTAGTGGTGCTTGAATTTTACAAAAGTATACGGTAATGACTGATGAAATGATTTACTTGAGTTTTTGTATCATAATGAAAATATTTTGTCAGCATTCATATCCTCTAAGATGAATACCGGAATAGAATGTTAATTGATTTTTTTTATATAGCATTAGCCATGCTAGGCAGAACTAGATAAATTCAGAAAGGAAAAACTAAAAGCGATATTTTTTCTTTTCTAAATTTATCACCATAGAATGACAAGCTGCGCAGCCGAACTTTGATCACATTACACCTATATGTATATGTATAAATATGAGTGGCATCGTCTTGATTAACGAGCAGTATATTTTTTGAGAATGCGGGTTGTTGCAAATACTGATTGCTATTCAAAACGATGACCCCGCCATCGCCACCTCAGTCCACGGCCGATGCAACTCTGCCAAAAGGGAGGGAGTCGAGGTTAATCGAAATAATGCTATTTTATTGGAAATAATAACGCAAAAAGTATAATAAAAACATGATCGCAGTTAGTGAAAATAAAAGAATTCTACACCTATATTTAGATAATAATATATTTCACATAACCGCACACTTAGTGTGGGAGTATGAGTGTGAATGCGTTTGTTTGTATTTATTATGAGTTAGTAAGGTATATTTCGATTTATTATTATGCTTTATCATTATTTTGGTATTCGTCTTTGAGCTAAGGCAATATCTTCGCCGTCACTGAAACCTGGATAGCATATTTATTCTTTCAACGTTAGCTTGTGTAAACAAAAACTATTTTTGTTTAAACTAAAGTAAAATCGTCGCTTTTATTTATTAACCATTAAATTTACCAGTGGAAATCAAGTCTTACATACCTGATTATGGATGTTTACCTCGTACGGTAAAATCATGACGTCCGGTCACGATTTGTATTTATGGCCATGTAAGTACCTTATAGTAATGTGCATCGGGTGTCAAAACATGTTGGTGCTCATCAAACGCTAGTGGCTTGTGCATCAGGTATGATAGGTTTTAGTTTAGTATGAGATTCAGTTAGTAAGAGATATAAAACTATGAATATACTATGGTAGATGAGTAGTGAGGTACAATAAGGCTGAAGTTAAACTAAGTTGAATCTGCTCAAACTAGTCAATACTACATTATGATTGTAGTCGAGGTCCATAATTTTTATTTCAACTGAAAGGTTTCTGGAGGAATCAAACAAATTCATCACAGTCATAGCCCTACATTAAGTTCAAAGACTTGTATCGTGGGTGCCAGAAACATTTACGTCACAAACAGAATCACGCCCATTGTATGGGTGCCGGAAACATTTATATCACACACTTAATCACGCCAATTATATCGTGGGTGCCGGAAACATTTACATCACACACATTAATCAAAAAGAAGCGTAAATGTCACTTGGGAGGGAAAGCTGTAGTCCTGCTGGGAATCGACCCGCGGCATAGATTTCCTTCACCAAAAACCCGTCAAAATCGGGAAAGAAAAAATGTTTTCGTTTTAAAAATGTTCTGGAACAACTATTCTTTGACAATGCTTTTCTGAACTATTATATCTACTTACGTATATTTTATAGTTATACCAGAGGTATTTTAAGTGTTTTCACAAGAAGTTTAATATCTGTACTTCCAAGCCTGCTTCATTTAATAGCAAATTTATGGCAGGTCTATTAACTTTGCACGCAACACGAGAACATCAAAGGGACACTAAGCTTATGCGTCCCTCGAGAGTGGTAAACGTTGTTAAAAATAAAGTACTGGGGAGGGTTGCCAGGCAGATGCACTGGCGACCTTGACTGCGCTTGCTGCGAGCGTTGATGCAAGGGATAAACTTCTTGAGGTGTTACATCATTATCATTAAATGATTATATCTAAGGAAACTGCGTGTTAGGAAGATTAAGTATTAGAGCCACAGGCAGATGAAATGGTGACTTTGACTTTGAACTTTCCCGTTAGCTTAGTTGTGTGCGCATTCGTTTTCTCCACAAGGAAAATTTGTGATGTGAATGTTTCCGGCAACCATGACATAAGTCATCTAACTTAGTGTGGGGTTGTGAGTGTGAAAGCGTTTATGTTTTTTATTATGAATTTATGGCTGAGCTAAAAGTCAAGCGTTGGTGAAAGGGATTAACTTAACGAGACATACAATCAAATAACAAGTTTCAGGGAGCTTAAGATTAATTAAAATCAGCAGAGCTTTGATGAAAAGAATGAAACGAAAGTAACAATAATACCTATATCAAATATTTCAGGGTAATTTGTAAAATACGAGAAACCTATGGGACATAATTGAGACAATAATTGAGACCTACGTGTTTCGTGGTACAGCTATTGGAAATTCTGTTGTATGATTTTTCAAATATATTACGTCCAACTCTATTGCGTAATTCCGCTCCATCCAAAGGTTGTCTGGAAGAGATCGCTTTTAGCCATAAGACCGCCTATTGTTACACTTTTTTTTGTAAATAATAATTTTGTTTTGTTTTTTTGTCTTAATTAAGGTGTTCAATAAAGAGTTTATCTATCTATCTATCTTCTCTATTAAACCTAAAGGAGTCAAGTGGATACTGACGTTGGATAATATAAATTGCGAGGCTATTTACAGAATACATATCTTGATTATTACGGAAAATATGGCATTCAGAAGATAGTCGTAGATCTAAATAAGCCTCGGGTTAGAACTTTGCTCGGCTGAAAACACGGACAAAACGACGTTTTCTAAAATTGAAACCTATCTAGCGATTTATCGTCCTCGAAACCCCCTGCATACAAAATTTCATGAAAATCGTTGGAGCCGTTTCCGAGATCCTGATTACATACATATATATATATACAAGAATTGCTCGTTTAAAGGTATTCGTTATTACTTATTACTGGCTAGGTATACCTAGTCAGTTTTAATTATCGCTCCGTATGCGGTTTGCGCCTCAATTGCATCAAAACGCTTTATGCGTATCATGCGTACTCCATTCCAAGCTATTTATATCCAAGCTCGACGCAGGCGGAGTTTTTCTATATCGAGTTTGAATACAAAATAAAATGTTCAACCGTTACGTTTCCACGGTGGCGACAAAAAATACTATTTCAGAGAGTTGTTATTTTCCGTCGAGTGCTTTTTACTTTTGTTCGTTGATTGTACAACCGGCTTTGAGTGGAGACAAATTAATAGGTCTAGACGGGAGAAATACCTTGTGTTTTTTTTTTTACTGAAAATCTTTTATGTGACAATAATTATAATTACTATGAACGAGAAGTCAGACAGTGATAAAATCAAAGCAAGCTAATTGAGGGAATGTTGTAAATTGACGCGCGATCTAAAAAAGAATTACGTATAATAAAATGATGGTCAAAGAACTTAAGTTGTTTATAGAAACATATCACTAAAATGCCTCACCGTAACCCACTCTAATCATCGTAGCTATCCAAGCACCGCTACGAGCGCTGAATGTACACTTACCATATTAAACAATCTAAATAAACGTACGAAATGCATCATTGCATTGCAGAAGGTTGTCGATGGCAGAGTTCTGAAATTCCCGGCCTTAATGACAACACTAAATAAAATCGTACGGCATCTCATTTGGTATGCTGCAGACAGATATTTTCATAAATGCTCCGAAATCGAGGCTGGTAAATAAAATACAATACCTAAGTATTCTGGTCGGCAGCCAAGTTTCTTTTGTAACAGCGCACAAGAGATTTTTGAAGTATACTGCAATTCTAAATATGAAACTGGCATGCTAGTGACATATGTGCTACGAATATTGCAGCATTGTAGATTCTTGCCCAGCCTCTATTGTGAAATTTTCGGGTTTCTCTTTAGGTTCTTCTCCGAGATGGCTGTTGATTTGCGAATCTGGCAATTAGAGACGCTTTTCTTCATGAGTGCCTCTATGGAGCCCATGTGAATGAACAATTTTGGCGTTGATTATTGCAGACTCGGGCAAAAATTTGTCAGTATCACTCATATGCTGTGGAATATCTGCAACGCTTTTATAACAAAGTAAAAGAAAAAACAATGACAATCATATATAATAAACCCTCTTTTTTATGCCCGATAGGCAAGAATTTGACTACTTTCTCCTTTCTGTTGGAAACCAACCAACAGTGTCTTTAAGTACAGATTAAACAGATATCTTGATGGCATCTCTAGCGGCTGCATCGTCAGACCATTGCAATTGACTGCTTCAATACTTACCATCCTGATAGTCAAAACTTTCCATCTGTTACTGGCTGAGGATCAACCCAAGAGTGGGATGAGTCGGAGTGCATTTGACTATCATTTATGCAACCAACTTTGTGCAATAAAATAAAAAACGTAACCATACACAAATAGACAAAGACTTTAAAATTTTATGGAATACGAATAAAATAAAATAAAATTAAACATCAATGGAAGTACTACTAGCTATATTCTTTTCAAACACTCTAAAAAATAAAAAGTTGAATTATTTTATATATTACTATAGTTGCTTTTATATGCAACTAAGACTAGAGATGAGGAAGTCGCTTTCTTTCTTCTATGTCTATCTATTATTATGTATTTGTCACTTGTAACTTTGTCACTCAATCGGTACTAAGTGCGTTTGTGTAATGTGATGTAAATGGTACCAGCACCCACGATACAAGTCGAATCGAACTGGTTGTGAATGTGAATGTGTTTAAAAAAACTGCAATTACTAGACACTATTTTCATCCTGAGACTCGGATTCATAGTATGCCTATCATGATTTGATTGGTTGATTATATTACATTGACTCGGCCATCTTCCCAGCATTGGCGTGTGATCGAGGCCCTTTTCTCGATTAACTCGCGAGTTATTTTTAGTACACCGGTTTGTTACCGTAATATGCAGCTACGTCGCTCTCGACTTGCACGCGTACTTGGGCTTCTTTCATATCTGTTTGCATCTATATTGAATCTGTTATTCCTCTCTATATGAGATTGCTTTCTGTTGCGTGAGTTGTCGCGATGGGCTCAATTTTTCTCCAACTAGTATTTTTTATGTCAGTGAGAAAACAAGCAATCAAAGGTAAGCATGCCCGCCTATTTAAATAGGTACGAGTATATAAGTGGCACGGAACGATGAATCAGTTCCGCGTGAGAAACCCAAAGTTTTCCTATAAAATGCCCATCGACCAAGAATTGACCAAGAATTACAATGGCACCTCGCTCTTCCAACCAGAACTAGTCCTGCTAGTGATCTTGCAATTAGGTTGAAACCTATGTTTTATTCCCTGATACTAATTCCTATAGATGCTGCTTATGATAGGATTATGTTTCCATTTAGAAAAATTATGGCGAACTATAAAAGGATCAATTGCAGGTATTACTTTGTAAAGGTCTCATAATAATTTGCAGAGTACTTTGCTACTTAACATATTATCGTAATTCATAAAAATAATGATATAAGCAATCGCGCTTATCTTCATTGGTGCATATTAATATGTCGCAGTCAGATCGTTAAATCTGCCTCTCAACTGGATTTCTAGGCTGATGATCAAATGGTGGTAGACAATCCAATTATTATTTTTTTATGCCTGATAGGTAAGCATTTGGCCGCTATCTCATTTAATAGAAAGTGACGATGTGGCCGAAGATGAAGCATGCTTTACCTACTGAAAGACGCGGAGCTAGATTGTTGAAAACAACGAAGGGGCTAGTTTGATCAAATTGCGCACCAAGGATTACTTAGATTGTTTTTGAGGAATACACATGAGATCCATAATTGTATTCAATTTAAATAACGTGGTGAAATTCGTTCAGCCGTAAGGCTAGCTTGCAATCATGGACTATATTGACGGCCCAGTCAACGCCATTACTTGATCTAGTAAATTAGCGGCATTTAATAAGCCTATATGTTTAAATATAACTTGAGATCCTGTGTACCTAAAGGCACATTGGTGGTGGAGTATATTTTAACATAACTGTAGGCTCTTTTACGGCATTTTACGCCTCGGCTGCTAGGATAGCCCAGGTTGGTAGCCTTTTGAAAAATGTCTACAAAAATTCTAATAATTTCAAGGCTTCCAGTTAATACCGTGATAAGAGCCAAATAGAACGAGTATTTTTAGCATATGCACTGTCTGTAGCAGCAAATAGTGATGTAAATTTTATCATATATGCAACGTCATTTAAGGTCTTTCAAAATTCCGCATCAAAACAATACAAGTACTTAAAACATGCTTCAAATGAAGTTTATCAACTATTTAAGATTTTTTTATAAATTTATTAACAAAACATGTGGACAGTAATATAAAGCAGTAATTATAATTCTTTTTTTTTAGCGTTTAACCCGGCCTATGCCAGGGTCCGCTTTTCGACTAAGTTTTCTCCATTTCGCACGGTTGTTAACATCCTCGGTATTTAAACCTTAGTTTTAGGTAATATAATACTGTATAATAACAGTTTAAAAAGAGCCAAGATGATGATTTAATTCTAATAGATTATTGGATTTCAATTTGAGCAGTCATCAATCAATCACCATCCGGCGTCCCTCCTTTCTTAGCATCTCTTATAGTTCGGTGTGTAATTACAGTGACCGCAGTGACCCGATATTTAAGTTTTGTCGGCGACATAAGTGGCTGCTTTTGCTATTTGGCTGCAACGCACTGCTCTAACTAGACACTTGGTGTAAACAGGGATAACCTTCGCGCACCAAGGGCGTACATGTTTTGCAGTCGCGATATCATAATTGCATTATGTAATTATTTTCCTTTCTATATATAAACATTTACAATGTGATAGAGTTATCTTGGAAAGGTCTTTTGCGTCTTATTTTTGATCTAAGAGTTACAAGTCTGTTAATATTAAAGGGTCATATTACGACGAAGATTTTTTTTATGTAGTTGTAACTGCAGGTACGCAATATCTAAAATAAGGCAAAGGGTGCTCTAATTAATTGTGTTTGTATTGTATTCATATTGCAGCTGTCTGTATAGCTGTTACTGTCGAAGTATACTCGATTTGGCTATAATGATGATTTGTATGAATTGTATCTTCAGCGCTGGTTTTCAGTCCTAGTGTTTGTGACGTACGGATCTTATAAAATATTAGAGATAAATAAAAAATGGCGAAATAAATATAAATGAAAATTATGTATAATTTTCATCTCATTTTCGTTGCCATTGTCATAATCAATATAATAGATAAATTTTTCGCCATTAAAATATCAAGATATATTTTATTAAATATTATTATTTTAATTTTTACAGTAAAGCTTACTAGATTTTTTATAATACAGTTATTTTTATAACTGTGAATGTTTAGCGCTTATGTCATAAATTTCATTTCAATATGTTGTAGCTTTTTTAAAACTAACGAATGTAGCTACATTTGCTGTTGCCTGTATATACGATTATCTTTCGTCTCGATTCAAGTAATGTCAGCAGAGTCTTAGTATTTATTCTTTAATCATTATGCGATATCTGCATCAGAATGCAGCTTATCTCAATTGCAGGTACGAAGGTATACGAATAGTGGATAATGCAACTTCATACATCATTGGTATGATATCCTTTGCCTCTAGATGTAAATCAGTGCAATAAACATACATTGTTATTTCGCAAACTGCCAAGGCTATGATAAAATCAGTGTTCTCGTGTGATTCAGTGTTTCAGCAGACCTTGGCTGATATGTGCTGCGTTTACTGAGTGCGTAGGGCGCTGACCCTTAGCTGTATATAGAAATAGAGGAAAATCATTTTATTCTAGTTCAATTAATGAATTTACTTCTACCTGAATGCGAATACGTTCATTGTGGACATTGCCCAAAGTTGCGCTAGAGATCTTATCCGCCGCGGTTCACTTAGGTAAAGCTTATAATATGTCCCGGAAACATTTACATCACACAAAGTTTACTTATCACCCAGTTTTGAACTGCTCGTTGGCTTAGTTAGGTGATCGTTCGCTTTCGAAGCTGGGGGTTATCAGGTTCGATTCCCGGCGGGAACATAAGTTTTTTCTCACGTAAAATTTGTGTTCCTGGTTATAGTTGTGAATCTGTCTACGTGAATGTTTCCGGGACCCATGACACAAGTCATCGAGCTTAGTGTGAGGCTCTGAGTGAGAAGGTGTTTATTTGGAGGTTTAAAAATTAACAAAATAAAGGTACCTTGAATATTTTATCAACTTTTATCACAAGTTACTGTATCTGAAGCCGAATCTAATCTCGGAGACGCCCCACAGCGATTATTAACTTATAGTTTTTACGCCTTAAAATTTGAATATCAGATCTGATAATATAACGATAGGATTTTTGTTATCTGCTTTTGAAACATGTGTTAGATAACATTATTATGGTTACTGTTATCTTGAGGCCCGTCTGGTGATCGAAAATAGATTTATCCTTAGTTATTGTTATAAATAGCGTCGCGTGAAATTAATCACGAATTACCTGATTACCTATTCATTATATTGCCATCCCTAAACGTCCATATAATAGGCATTTCAGCACAAACTAGATATTTTTGAGCTATTAATTAACTGTTAATTATCTTAGTATTTTTTTCTTCTTGAGACTGATACCTCCTAGGCTAATGTGAGACCAGTCTTTCAGCTGATGTGTTAATCGTCGATGTTGTCGACATTATTTCACTGAAGTTTGCCTAAAATAAAACTATTCCATCAATTTGTTTAATCTTGGTTTGTTTTGAAGACTAGACTATAGCTATACATATCGGACAACAGAAACGAGTAAGTAAGGACATGCTTATATTTTATATCAATGGTAACTGACAATGTTTAGTACGGCCAGTACTTCAATGTGACCCTTAAATGTTTTCAACTGAGTGGTACCATGCTTCGGAGGGTACGCTTAGCCGGAACCTGTTGTGAGTTGTATGACAACAGTCGTTAACCCGTGTTGGATTCCTGCGGACAGTCTAGTTGCTTGAATATTGGACTGACTAGTCACTAGTCAGTCCAATATTCAAGCAACTAGACATGACGGCTAACGACACAATTTTTAGATTCAAAACAACTCCTATTTATTTTCTATTGGTAGATATATTATTATGATTATAAAAGATGATGTCTCAAATTTCAACCCTTGATCTAGCCTTAAATTCCATATAGCTACTTAAGTATTATTTTTTTGGCCTTACTGTCATTCATAAAAGCTTTTCTTATTTCAGGTAAGACCATGGATTAGACGAGGGACCGGGCGATCGGTGAGTTGAGTTATACAAAATATTTTACGACGGTGACAACTTCACGTAAGCGTATTTTTGACTGTTTTTTTTATTTGAATAGTCACTTGATCGAAAGTGATCTGAGTTTGATGAAAATCGGTGCAAACGTTTTTTTTTTTTTCAGATATGCCATAGAGTATTTTCAAAGTATTGATTTTGTCACTTGTTTTTAAGGGCCTCTGTATGCGCTCTATGGCGTCCACGTGAATAAACGATTTTGATAGTTCTCTGGTTATCTTGATAGTCTTTCAACCGCAATACTAATACCTAGATTTTACTATCCTTAATACAGAGTAGAGTCTTCTCGAGACTATGGCTAATGCAAGTTGGCCGAAACGTTAAGGTAAATAAAAATAGTTTTTAGCGCGATTAAGTCCCGAGATAAGTATTACCTAAACTATTCTTAATACAACTCGCGAGCTTCTAATTTCACCTGTTCATTATACGTAGTAGTACCTCCCCGCTGGCAGATCGATATGGATAATCAGATCCAGACAGACCCTCGGTTCAAGGTCACGGACGGCCATTTCGCTCTGTCTGGCGTTATTGCGCCGTGCTCACACACACACCCTACGGAGTTATGTATTATACTATAGTTACAGTACCAGAGAATATATATTTTGTGGTACTGTAAATATAGTGATATGATTGTACTAACCGAAAGTAAATGGCGTCACAAATTAGGAATATGATGTGTCATGACAGACAAATCTCTCGATTAACCCATGTCATGTGGTTGTGGTAGGCCATTCGTAAAATTTAGGCGTCCGCCGTATTGGATCTATGAATGACGTCACTCATCTTATTTTAATTTTTACCCCGTCATTATTGATAGTACCTGACCGAGCTTTCTTCGGTTTTTCTTTGACGCTTTCTAAAAATGAAACCTAGCTAGATCGATTTATCGCTCAAAACCCCCTGCGCATAAAATTTCATGAAAATCGTTGGAGCCATTTCCGAGATTCACATTATAGGTATATAATACAAAAATTACTCGTTTAAAGGTAGATACATATCAAAGTTTTTGTGAAGAAAATGATAACCCGTCACCTTGGAGCGGCGGACATTTTGAACAAACAACGATTTTGGGTACTTATGTAATGTCACCAGCACCAAAGTGTGCGTTTCAAATTTCAGCTCAATCGTGTGGATTTATAAAACCATTGATTAAACTAGAAATACATTGCCTGTGGAGATAAAACTTTATTTCCACCGGGGATCGAACCCGATGCCAGAATAAATTTGTACTGCCTCATGTTAGTCAAATAACTGGTTGTATGACATGCGGGCTGTACGTTGACCTAAATTTAGCCGGCTCTGCTTGTTTTAAACCCTTTTTTTAAAAACCCCTCTGACGCAAGTTGCTTGCGAAAATATTATGCGAAGAATTCCAATTTCGTGGTTCGTAGGATATTATTTTGGACACAAAGGAGACGGTCCTTAATTAGTCCCTTGTGGGTCTTTTATGCTCGTTGCTTTTAATGTTACTTGACCGACTACGTGTTTTGGTGATGGGTTACAGGTTTGATCTTGAAGGTGTTTTGATAAAATTTTACAATTTACCACAATCTATAATGTATTTTATATCCTTATACAAGATTCAGTACTTGTTTATATGTATATTTAAAAGCTTTTTATGAACTTGTTTCTTTCGTACCTTTGTAGATATTACCGGGTATATCCAGATTCAAAATTTGGTTACGAATTATCAAGAGCTGAAATTCGGCTTGTGTATATGTCACCTCTGTGACAATGCAATATAATGTTATTGTTTCATGAAAATGTTCTGATGATGAAGCTGGAAATGTTCACTACGGCTCCTATCCATCCAGATGCTGGTTAGTCATTGTATAATTCCTACGAACTCCGTAAATGGTCTAAGCATTTTGATAAGCAGAGCCGATGACGAAAATATCAGCATCAAATACAATTAGATTTATTGACATAATAGGATACAACATTATTATAATTAATCCATAGGCTCCCGAACTAGTCTCTGTATTTCAGGAGCCTCATGTACCAACTATTAAAAAGCAGCTGGAACATGCTAATAACAAATCAAACTCGACATAAATATGTTTGTTACAAGTACAAACAGCAAAACATCCTCTAATGCGATTTGACATAAACTAAACTTGACCGTGACATGACCGCCACGAGGATTCTCGAGTGCTCAAGCCAAATCGGCTTTGAAATACGATTATGCTGTAACGGCCGACAGGTGCTGTCCTAATTCCACAAGCCGACTAAGTAATAAGCCGCATCATCACTTTCCATCAGGAGAGATAGTGGTCAAATGCTTGAAGAGATAGTGTCTTTAAAAAAAAAGTTGTGGCTCAATAATGCCCCTTATCTAATTTTGAGGGATTATGGAAATATTAATCTAACCTAATACACCCAAAACACAAGTTTTCCTTTAGAAGCAAACACTGAAACTTAGTGTTGTAGCTGTGAAAAAAAAATGAAACTATAGTTATACCGTTTCCTTTCGGATACCCTCTTAGAATAAAGTTGACGCTAATGGATCCCGGTTTATCGTATTAAGCTTAATGGAAGTTCGTGGACATCTTCAAAGTAGATATCTCGTCCTTCTCAATAAAAATGTATGTACGTAGAGATTTTCCAGACTGGATAAACTGGATTATCCGTATATTGAATTGGTAAAACAATCCGATTGATTGTAAAAGGTTTGAAATTGATAGAATGCTAAGATGGAGGAGAACGTGCTTGGATTGCACCAGACTACGCAGTAGAACAATCTCGACTTGGTTATTACCACCGTGATGCTAACCACCAACGCTATAAGTTATAGGGTGGCGTGCCACCCTATAACTTCTGTGTAACTACCTTAACAACAACAATCATTTAGCCATGTCGAATTCAGGCGTCATGATAAATCCTGACTTAGGAACTAGTGCATACGATACTAAGATATGATGACGGTAACACGAAACAAACAATTTTCACATGGCACTGCAATACGCCACTCTCATTGAGACTTAACGCATAATACACATATGATATATGCATATTATTATGTTTGCTGTACTTAAGGTTTTTGTCTCTGTCAGTAAACTAATTACAAACTGGCAACTGACCCCAATGGGGTGATGCCAATTTGGTTCGATTCAATGCGTCCAAAACACAGGCGTGTCTCTTCTCCGCCAAACGGAGACCTTTTCACCTGTCTCCAACTTTTCAAGATGTGCCAATACCGGTAGCTAACAAGCTTGAGCTACTTGGCGTTACCTTAACGTCGAATCTTAACTTTGGCACTTACATCGAAGCCAGAGCTCAACTGGCTGCCAAGAAGCTGGGTATCCTTGCTAAGGTCAGGCAGTACCTCACACCGGGCGCAGCTTCTAATTTTATATCAAGCTCAAGTCCGATCGTGTATGGAGAACTGCGGCCACCTTTGGGATGGATCCGCTAAGTACCAGCTAGAAGCTCTTGAGTCTATTGACCGGCGAGCCAAAAGACTCATTGGCGATAGTAAGCTAGTAGAGTCAAAACTGCAAAGTCTTGGTCACCGACGTAAGGTAGCAAGCCTATCGGTATTCTATCGCTTACATTTTGGAGAGTGTGCTCAGGAATTACATCATATAATTCCTCCATGCCCTTTTTACCATCAAACAACAAGACAAACTGTCAAAACTCGTTTGTTGATTAGTTAAAGAAATAAATTCCTCTCATACCTTTGGAACTGTCGTTCACTTATCTGAAATCTACGGACGCAACTCCAAAAAAAAAAATACTGAACGGCTTTAAAAAGGCAGAGAGATTGATTGATAGACAATTAATAATGAAAGGTGATGTTTGGAAGTAAAGTATATGAGGTAATTTCCTACCCTGACTAAAGAAGGCAAAGTCGTGGGACTTAGCAAATAATTAATCCGCAGCTGAAGGTGCCGATATATATAAAAACGTCTGAGCCCTTACTAAAGACAATCAAATTAAGACACCTCTATTTATAGCCTCTAAGCACCATATGTGGGCGAACGGTAAATCAACGCACGAAGTGGAAGTTGGCACGCCACGGGACAATACTAGAGAAGCCACACAAGTGGTTCTGTGGAAATGAAACATTATAATCCTTGCTATATGTATATAGCTATCTCTATCCGTTACTGCCATGAATGATCGATTGGTGTCTTTAACTTGATAGCCTAAATTTGATAAAAACGCGCGCACATGTTGAACTATTCAATTAAAATTTAAACGGGAATTAGCGTGAACTACGCCCCGCACTCATACTGAAGAAGGCTTCCGAATGAAGCCGAAACAATTGTCGATCTTGATGAAATTTTAATTTGATAGCCTAAAGTTCACCAAAAACAAAAATCAAATGTCTTAAATAACCTCGATGCATAGATGATCTATGGAAACCTGCTGCAGAATGTGCTGCACCGATTTTCCCTAACCTACCCTATATAACCCTAACAGCAACTTTCTCGATAAACTAGCTATCAAGTAAAAAAATCAATCTAATTATCCGTTTTTGAGCTACACGATTTCACAGATTGTCATACCGAACACTTATATTTTTTTGTGCCGACAGTTAAATAAAAGTGAGCAAGTAATTTGAAAACTGACCAAAGTATGTACATACTTTTTTTTTCTGAAGATGAATGATAGGTATTTTCTTTGCACATTTTAATATCCTCCAACTTTCATAGGAGTATTTACCAAAGTAGTATAGAATGGATCCTGTGTAAAATTTAAGACGATACTCTCGACTGCAGCAATGTCAATATAAACTCTAAAAAGCTACGATCCCACAAAAAGTCGTCACACAGACACTAATATCATTATCTTCCCCTGAATGCTGAATCCATTATGCCGACTTCAAAAGAAAGGTGTGTAATCTCTAGATTTTTTTAATAACAATCTTTGTCGGAAAGATAATCCTCATTCCTAGCTCTTTATTTACCTCTGGGTTCTTACTGAGTAGAATATTTTTTAATAATGGAACTCTTAATGGTAAAATTATTCAAACAGAGAAAAGCTTCACAAGTTTATTTTTTAACTATAATGTCACGCTTCTTAGTTTAAGAAAAAGTTATTTGTATTGTTTTAGCCAGTGAACGTTTTAATATAGACACTAATTTTTGTTCATTAAAGTAATTACTGAATATATTTTATTTAAAGGTCGACTTATACTACCATGCCTGTTAATAGATCATTAGTTAGAGAAACATTAAAATACTTTTAAGACTAAAAAAATTATTTTTAAACAACAGGGAATATGCAAAAAAATGCTTTTCGATTGATTCCAGAAAATAAAATTTTATTAAATATTTTTCATAAAAACATTATTTCATATCAAAATAAATGCGAGCAGTTTCAAGCAATTTGAAAATCTGCCATTTTGACGTTATTTCTTTGACGTCTACTCTCCAATCATGGCTGCTGTAAAGGAAAGTCGACCAATCAGACTAGGGACTACCGTGCATTTTGCTATTTTGAATTTATCAATTTGTTACCGACTTCAAAAAAGGAGGACTGTGTGCTGTAAGTTTTTTTTTATATGTATGTTCACCGATTTCTCCCCCATTTGTGGAGCGATTCTCAAAATTATTATTTTTTTGTAGATTATACTTCAAAGGTCCCATAGACATTTTATCGAAATCGATCAAGTCAAAACCAAAATATAAGCGGTGAAGTAGGTTTTTTTAAACTTTGCTTACGTTTAAATTATTATCACCTAATGTTTAATAGTATTTTTTTAATAATTTTATAATTCTTTATTTTAATAATTTTATAATTCTTTATTTTAATAAAAAAAATAATGTTAAAGGTGTAATTCTATAACTATAAATATTTAAAAATCAGAATACTTTGCCTATATTGAAGTCTCATGCCCGTTCCCTATCGTAATAAATATATATTTTTATACATCATGCTGTAATTTACCTAAATAAATGTGAGTAGGTAGATTCACACAGTACCTAATTATGAATTATCATATCAAGTACCACCATTACAAGTTGTTTACTCTTACACGTTTACAGAATACCGGCGACCTTGCCCTACTGTTAATGTTGTATTGAGCCTACGTGACGCCTTCCACGCATTTTTCTGGTCAATCCTCTATCCCTTTCTAAAGTTCCCTCTCGCCCTGCTGTCTCTTTCTGAGCGACAGTTTTTAGGTTAATCAGCTGTTGTAGGAAGCACCGTGATTGATGGTAGAAATTTCTTTCAACTCATTGACTGTACCAATTCAATTAAATTCAATGTTGCTATAATGACTTGATTGATTGATTGATGACTAGGTAGGCATGTTTGCGAAAGATTTGATTCGAATCGTACACATGCTGTTATCGTTTATTATTGGTTTTCTTAACACGTGAATTGTTGATTTAAATGTCTATAGATTTAGTCGTGTTGTAGAATCATTTTATAGACATGAAAACGGTTGAATTGGTAGGATGTTATCACACAACGACGTGTTACTAACTGCAATGTTAGATTCGAACTAACTATTCCGGTACATAGCACGGCTGACTTCAAACGTCCCAATAAGACTTTAATAATATGAAAAGAGTAATTTCATCGCTTGAAGCATGATTTGGGTAGCTCAGCGGGCATGACACCCTGAGACCTCGAGTTCAAACACCGCTCCATACAAAAAAAATCAAAATTTACTGCACAACCGACGTTTTATTTTAAACCAAAGATTTATTGAGAGCAGCAGGTTGGAACAGATCAGATTCGTCATCATCGGTCTGTTATAGATAACCCACTGTTAGGCATAGGCCTTCTTTGATTTGGCCTCTCGCTTCTGTATTTTTTACTTACGCATCGCATCTACGTTTTCCCCACTTTCTTCCTGACCTATTCTATCCATCTTGCTATTGGTTGACCCAAATATCTCCGTAGTCTGGGCCACTGTTTGGGTAATTGTACACACTTACCATCTCTACGCGCGCCGCGTAAAATTTAATGTCATCATTAAGTTTACTCTAATTAAACGTTGTGACAAGGGAACTCAAACATTTCTTACGTCAATGTCGGAGTCGGAGTACCAAGCAACTCGTTGTCACTCGTTTGTTCGATCGTTGTTCGCAGCAAAAGCTGCTAGATTTAAACGTGATTCAAAACGTAGCAGTACAAGGCTCGCGTTACTAAAGACATAAATGTTGAACTATACGCGGGAATTATCCGACTGTTTCTCTTTAAATTGGCTTAAGTCCAAATGTTATCCCTCAGAATGAGGAAACGAGACTTATTTATGAAGTTGTCACTGTCTTGCAAGCCCGTAGGTATGTCGTGTAAATTGCTCCAAACAATGACTTTATGTAAAACTTCGTGAGACTGGGAACTTCCGAGCTAACATGTTCAAAACTCATTGAACTTACCCGGAGACCTTAACACATTTGCTGTAGAACTAAATTTGTTCAATAAATGGTCTATACAAGCAGCACACTTGTAATTAAGAACTTCCTACAAAATTGTTGCTACTTGTAGAGACGTTATTTTAGTTTATTAAGACGTAAAACATACGTGCATAAGCTCTGATATTCAGCAGTTGGAAATCCACTTAAACTTTCCTGTAGATTAATTAAAACATAAAAATACTAATTACAAGGTATTTCATCATCTCTGGGAAATTGGAAAGTTGATGAAAATAACGTTAGTGAAACACACTTGTCAAGTGAATGAAGTCTAGATATTAGTCGCTAGACTAGATATTTATCATAGCCCGGTATTAATAAAACTTTCAATGAGGTACAAACAACAAGTCGTCGAAGAAAATTTCAAAGAAAATAGGTAGGGATCTCTTAATCTAAAAATTTACGTTCTTCAGGCAATATGCAAATTTAGGGGGCGCGTGGCGGGCCGTTTTTAGACGGGAAAATCTCTTTTTGGTGTCGAAATGAACTAAAACTTACCCAATTTCTAATCTAAACTGTATCAATTATGTATCTAAACCTTTTTCATCCATGAAATGTACCCAAGAAAGGTTCTGCAAAATCATCAATTAAGTATAATTTCTGCAAATGCTTGCAAAAATTTATTACCAACGCATAAGCGTGCTAACATCAAATCTGACCCTGAGCGTAGACTTGAGGCCTTACCAGTCGTAAAACACAGAATTTTTATCCGCTGGTACTTTTCCAATTCATCTCGAGATTGTCCTGTTTGCGGAAGAGCTGCGGAAATGACGTGACGTAGCCAAATGCAGCGTTGACCTCAGGTATCCGCATTTATTAGACTGCGGAGTCTGATACACTCGGATGTACCTTTACGACTTTATAAAGAGCGATGGTGGCTTTCCAGTAAGTGGTTAGCCTTATGATCTCACGGCAGTTCTGCAGTGCATAGGTGCCGGAGTGCATAGACGGCTAGATATAATCTAAATCTAATAGCTCTCATGTGCTATGTATGACCCATGACTCCCGTAGTTCTCATTTCTCTCTTTATAAATGTAGCTATCCCAGCGGCTTTGCTCGCGTTTGTAATAATGATGTACAATCTATAATTAATATTTGTTAAAACTACACTGTCCCCGCAAAGAACACCGCGCGGCGTCTCGTAATATGCACGCTAACGCCAGTTGACACTTGACACCTTTGACTTAACAGAGAACATAAATAATAAAGAAGATCAGATAAATGTATTTTGAAATTTATTTGAATAATCATAAAACAGTATTTGCAATAACCGTACCGATGAAGACCTTGGTCTATATTGGTGAAATTCTGTCCCAAGAGGTTTCTGGTATTTTACAAATTACCCTTTACATATGTCACAAACATAATTATAGTTCAATGCTATATGAGTCCTATCATTGTTAAAGGTTTCTTTCCATTTCGTCTAACATACGGTAAACTTTTAGTAATACGCAGCAATTTTAGTTCGAATTCAATCGTTACATACTCCAGTTGTTCCAAGAGAGAGTAACGGTTGTTTAAATAAACTTATACATTTCATGGGTACTCGTCGTTTCTCAGTTAACAAGACATTTGTTAAGTCTTCGTTTAATATTCTCAATAAAAGAGTACAGATATATCAAAGCTATTACTGGAAATGCCTGCCTACTCCGTACAGACGTAAATATTAATAAGATGATAAAATTATATAACGCTTGCAGTCTTAGTATGACGCGGACACCCATTTGCCCTTCTGAAGACCTGTGTTGCCGCGATGGGCAAGTGCACAACTTTCCTTCCCAAGGGGCATATTTTGTGTGATACGTGTCAATTTTTACGGCACCAACGCCAACAACTTTACATACAAGCTTTCGAAAATAGCGTGGGGCTTGAATTTAAATGCGTTTGGTTTTATTCAAATTCAAGCAACAAGAAATACGATAACCAAAATCAAGGTACTGTATCTATAGGTACGACTAGGCAACCCAGACTTGTATGCGTAGGCTAGAATTTACGACTGCGCCACAGGCTGGGGTAAGAGTAATAAACGGGATATCGTTAAAGTTTCTAATGCGAGAACATAATCATAAAACGTACAAATGCTACGTAATGCTAGGTCGTACTTCAAGTCCCGTGCACAAAATATATTCTTAGGACACAGCATAACGGACACTGCAAGACATTAGCAAGAAGTATAATTATTACAATATCGTATGAAAGTAACGATTGAAAGTCCCAATTACATGGAATAAGACATTGATAGAGATATTGACATTCTTGCAACCACATTGTGTGTTTATTATTTCTTTTATACTTTCCCACCTCTGGGCAAAGTCTGTCCTTCCGGTGTCTTTCCAATAAGAGTCAATCTGATCCCGCTATCTCCTCCTAGGCTCCTCGACCTCTCTGTTATTTATTTTACTTAAGTTGAATAGATTCTGATATCTCACCAAAAATGCGTCTTGATCAGGATACAAATATATCGAACTCAGTTAGGGTCTCAGGGCTAGTACTTAGTAGTTCCGGCGGGTACTTTCTACATACAAAGTCATACATTTTATTATCTCTTTTTAATATTTATAATAAGTATACATAGGCGTATACTTATTTTAAGGTGACTATGATAAACTTGGCAAAATTTTGATTAATTAGTAATTTACACCGAATTTAGACCTCCTAATTGTATGTTAGTTGAATAAAAATTTAGCTGTTAAACGTTGAAACTTTTCATTCGAAAAACTCTCGGCAAGAATTCCTTAAACGTGCTGAAAAAATTATACATACACTACACTAGATGTACTACATTGTTTCAAACATACTCATTTGGAACACTCTATTGCAATATAAATATTAATATCTCAACATCCATATTTTTAACAGCTGTTTTCACAGCTATAATATTGTGTTAACAAATAATCGACTTAGGACATAAGTTTTATCTACTTATATTTATAAAATTAACACTAGTTAACTGGATAACCTTTCACTTTATGTTGTAAACAAGTTGTAACACTGATCACATGATTTTTCCGTCAAACAATAATTTTATCATTGAAATGATATTTATTTAAGTATGTAAAGAACTCGTGCATCTAAGATATTGTGATACAGCAAACTCTTCACAAAATTTACGAATACATACAACGAATCGTTATAAAATTGTAAAGTGCCAATAATCATGAATTGGGCAATTATACAGTCATATTGTATCTTTTCTTTCTTTGTGTGTTCCTCACATTCAAATTTTCGTGCTCTTCAAAATTTTCCGCGCTTTAGATGTCAAATGCGAAATGTTGGATTATTTTCAGTGGCGCCCGACAACGGGTAAAAGGACGTGGGCGCAGTAATTGCGCCACCGCCCACTACTGCTTTTATCTAGAACACCAACTATACCCACTATCGATATACATTCACGATGTAACACTTCCACTTCTCTGTCATTTCCTCAAGCATTATCTCCGCCACCACCAGTTGCAGCATTGGACATCGAAATTTTCTTTAAATCATCCGGACTCGTTTTATTCATGAAAGTAGTCTAGTTATAAACTGAAAACAGCGTCTCTCCATTATCCCTGACCTTTACCGTATTTTATTTGTGCTCATGTACCGGTCCGGTTCGCTTTTATTAGCACAATAAAGCACATATAAAAGAGCCAGGATTGGCTCTTTCTTGGCGGAACTCGATTATCTACTTCTCCAAGGTTTTCTATGAATCTTTTGACGATTTATTATCTAAGAGAAGGGTGTGTCTGCGTCTTATCTCATCGATTTGATTTTTGTCTTTTGTATTGCTTTCAGTATAGTAGTTTCTTTTTATCTCTGATAGGCTAGCGTTTGGCCACTATCTCACCTTCTGTCTCTCTCAGTCGTTCTGATTTTCTGACGTACCGAATGCAATTTGATTATTTTATATTAAATGCAGGCGAGACTAAGCAACTTCTCAATGATATTTTTTTTTTGTTTAGTATCTCCTCAAAATTTTAGGCGTCCAGCTAGTTTCTAGCCTTACTAGACTTAGAGCTTACCATTCTCAATCACATCAACACTTACCGAGTGGTGAGAGTGGTCAAACACTAGCGTATCAGATATATAAATATATATTTCCATAGATTCATTGACACTCATAATTATACGGACTTACGAATGACGTCTTTCTTACAACCAGTGTTCCTCCTTCCTTTATCTTTAAATGTACTGCTGTTTATTTTTAAAATGAACCCTTTTTGAATTTTATCGTGTAACTTCTAGCACGTTTTATTTAACTAGAATTTTAAATGTTTATCAAAATGTATTTTTATAATATGTATTCGTATTATTCTTATTGATATTTTAATCGTTCACTCTCATATTACAGTCCGGTTTTTTTTTTCTTTTTTTATGTTGGTTAGGCAAGTCACTTTGACCACTTGTTATTTTTTTTTTACCGTTTCGCCTAAATCATGATGTGATCATACATTATCTAATAATCGACACTGTATTATTTATGCTATCACCTTCGTAAACGTTGGTGCGTTATCATTATCAGAAACCGTAAACCTATCGCCGCATGTAAAATAAAAAAATGTAGTTACCGTGTAAAAAAATATTTTATCGATTACTCGTGCATTTCAATCGGCATGTTGCCATGGCTGCATCGATCACGTGTAAACCTTATTATTTCACGTTGTTCTGTCTACATTCTAACAGCCTACAGCATTGGAATCGAACGAAAAAATTAAAAAATTTCGCATTGCCAGATTGTATCCACACATTTGGCTGTAATTTTGCGAATCTAGCAGTAGAATCTAACTTTCATGAGTGCTTCTTTGGGGGCCATGTGATTTTGATTTGTGTGCGACTTTGTGAAACTAGAGATTTGCAATGTTTGTTGTTTCGTTAACCGGACACAGTGTATCCAGACTAGACTGGCAAACTACAGTTATGTAATTATCATTTTTTAATGCCAAATTGGCAAGCTTTTGACCACAATCTCACCTGATGGAAAGTGATGATGAGGCCGAAGAAGTAATATGCTTGCCTAGAAGGACCTATTCACTCTTGACTTGAAGACTCCCAGATTATACCATTCGGGGAACAAAGACGAGGGCAATGAGTTCCACTCCTTCACAGTACGGATGATAAACAAAAGTAAAGTGAATAGGTATTTACTAAGCAAGCGTGCTCCACCTTAGACTACATATACATACACCGCTATATGGTGGACATTCCACAAATGCGCACTAAGCGTTTTGCCTCCACATTCTTTGTGCGAACCGCAAAGGAATGGAACTCCTTACCCGAGTCGGTGTTTCCTGATGAGTACAATATGGGAGTCTTCAAGTCACGAGTGAATAGGTATCTTCTAGGCAAGCTTGCTCCATCGTCGACCACATCGTCGCTTACCATCAGGTGAGATAGTGGTCAAAAGTTTGCCTATCACGAATAAAAAAAAAAAAAAAAAAAACATCGTCACTTTCCATCAGGTGTGGTTGTGGTCAAACATTTGCTTAGTCTGTAATTAAAAAAAAAAAAAAAACGTAGAAGCGAAACGCTTTAAGCGAACTGGAGGTATGTCAACCATATATGGATGACGTTTGACTGTTTGTTTTTTTTGTTCGATGGTAAAACGGGCATGGGGGAATTAACTCGTGATATTAAAATAAACATAAGCGCTTTCACACTCACAGCCCCACACTAAGTTCGATGACTTGTGTCGTGGGTGCCAGAAACATTCACATCACACACACAACCATAACCAATTCAGTTAATATTGATTTTCAATTTCATTTCTAGTAGCCATAGTAACTACAACTACACTAAAACTCCTGAAATCGTCACGTAACGTGCAACGTTTTTTTTTATCGCTTTACAATTTTATGATAACATTTTCATGCGTTTTCTAACCCTTACTAATTTGTATGGAAATACCAAACTTATATAACTAAGCCTTGACTACTTAGTACCTACATACAGAAACTTATTATGTGGGATAACATATTGAATTAATAATTATATACCTATTCATACTTGTAACGTTATTGATATTATTTAAAATAATTTTTACAATAACAATGACTAACAGAATAACCAAGACTAAATATAGCTATTGATGACTTAATCCTTCTAATTCCATTAATAATATAAATCCGAAAGTTAGTTTCTTATTTTTACTGTTATAGGTCACGATAATGTGTTCCCTATTTTTTTTACAATCTAGCCAAGATTAGGCTAATAAGTCACTTAAATTTAACTTATTGTGCTAGATTTAAAATATCCAAGAATGTGTCCATTAACACTTTTCTTACTGTCTCTATTAAGACGAAGACACTTGGTTCACGATTTCTTTTTGAGCAGCACTTATAAAACACTACATTACACTAATACACTAACAAAAGTTTGTGTATAAGTATGTTTGTTCCCTCTATGGATTTGAATGAAATTTGGAATTTACATAGCTTATACCCAGGATAACACTTCGGCTACTTTTTAACTTAAATAACGCGAGCGATGCTGCGGGTACGGCGATGCTACGGCTAGTTACTTTATATGTATTCCTTTATCAATGTTGTATCCACAGAATTACTTGTGTTAATTGATAGGAATGGTGGGAAAATGCGGAAGTGTCTTCCGATAGTCCATAGACTCGTCTTTAAACAGATTTCATCAGGTCATCGTCATGATAATCGATTAAAACAACTATACTGATTAATATATCTATTGTTATCAATTTCTGAGTAAATGGTTAAATTGAAGTGCTATAATTTTGCTGTACCTTTCTTTTCTTTTTCTGGGCGCCGAGGCCCGGCCAGCGTTTCGCGTCTTTGACATTATCAGAGATTTAAAAAGGGTAAATATTTTTTTCATCAATATTCTTAATTGTTTACATATTATTCTTAGTCTAGTATCACACCTTATTCGAGTACATTTATCTTTGTTAAATACAGTCACAATACACTTTATTTTTAATCTAGTAAACGTCCTTATTCATGCTTACACCATTACTTAGCTAGTTAGTTCTGGCTTTTAATTTTGGTAACACAATTTCCCTCTTGCTTGCATTATATTTCGTCTAAGACCATAAATACGTTTATACTATTTTATTATTATAATGCGAGATCTAAATGTAATTTAATTAAACCTATTGTGATATCTAGGATCATAAATCTTGCAATGTAACACTCAATTTGTCGCCTGACACCACACCGTCATCAGACAAAAACAGATTCATACAAATATTGGCTTCAATAACATGTGTGTGATGAAGTAATGCAAACTAAACCTTGTACGGTTGTCCTATCTCATATTCTTCATTGATCAAGATAAATGCATCATTATATCTTGATTGAAGTCTCAAGTCCCCTTGTTTTTCATCTCTTGTATACTTTATGACTCAATTGTCCCCGTCTGCA
This sequence comes from Lomographa bimaculata, assembly GCA_948107665.1. NCBI lineage: Eukaryota > Metazoa > Arthropoda > Insecta > Lepidoptera > Geometridae > Lomographa > Lomographa bimaculata. The sequence goes on from OX403605.1 coordinate 3,304,401, forward strand.
CCGTTGACTCGTCCGATTGTAAAAATGTTCGAGATTTCTAAAGAAACAATAGCGTTATCGATCTAAAGAATTCTCGTTCGTTTTTCCTAACAATATAAAAGCGCAAATCTTTTTGCAAGTCATTGAAGCGGTCGCCTACGATATATTGGTCAATCATAAAATAATAAATGGTTGAGCAGCATTCGCTCCTGAACTGCAATCGTCTTTTAAAAAAACGATTAATGGAACCAGTACCCTACGATTATTACGTACTTATAAGTAAACGCGTGTAGAAATAGTGTAATCCTTTGCTGTCTGGCTTTTTGTTGCGAAGTATTGGACCAATCGGTGGAACGCACGGGCCAGCTGACGTTGCACAATTTACGGCGGGCCTCTACCTCTAGTAGTGATGTAGAGACACGGTTCAGACGCCGGCAGAGTACCCCTCCTCCCGGTGGCCCCTCCCCTCCCCTGGCGCCGCGCCCGCCGCTCAGTTGCCCCGCAGCTGCCGCGCGCGTCCGTCGCATACTCAATGCGACTCCGCTGCTCCTCTACCATAATATGGATATACAGCACATCCGCGCTCTTATCAACATCCAGTTCGGTTATTTGTGGTTTCGCGAAGTTTCCGATAAATATAAATGGATTATATTGTAAAGTGTCCCGGGAATGCAATAGTTTAATAAGGTCCGCATTGGAATTTCTAATATGGCAAACCGTAGCGCGCCGACGTGTTCGGCACATGGCTTCATAACAATATGGTATTCGCGGATAAATTGCTTCAATGAATATGATTGTATGTGTTTTGGTTATACTAGAGTGTGATTTCATTGTGTTCTCGACCAATCGTCTAGTTATCTTTGGTGATGTGGAAAATGATTCTTACTACGCGGCATGGCGCACTCGTGGCGTCCACGTTAACATTATGGCGGGTTTTTTTCTTTTTGCTATATTTTAACAAGGATATAGTAAAAACAGAAATTGATGTCATTAGTGTCATGAATAACATTAGCCTTATTGAAAAGAATGATTCTGTAGAATCGAATGTACCTAAATTCATTGATAAACAAAACTGCAATGCTTTGAAAATTATGACTGCTTTCGCAATAATGTTTTGAATTCCTCAAGCGTGTAAGAAATTCTTTATTCGCTTTGTTCAAAGTACAATTTTAACCGAGGTCACCGGCTCAATTAAACATTGGCTAATCAATTCGGCAATTCAATGAATCTAACAACAATACAGAAAACCTCGATTTGGTATGCACTTTTCATAATGCAAAACATAAAGGAATTTGGAAATAACTTAACATCTAAATGAAAATGTAGCTAAAATGGCGGGCGAATTCCCTAACCATTCTGCAGTAGGTGCACTTGTGTGCGTCTTGGGCTGTTAATGTGTGCGTGTAGTCATAATGCAATGTGGTCGCGACATGCCATAGTACTACTGCAGGGCTGGCTCCGTAGGCGTTGCCGGCGACATTCTCTTTAGCGGTTACTTCCTAGTGCGCTTCTACAGATATCAGAGCCAACACTTTTTGAGTGAACTAATTGAAACCTATCTATAATTACATAATAACGAAACTCTTCTATTAATAGCAAATGCAATTGATATCTTTAAATAAAGATAAGTACACTTGAATCCACAAGGTCAAAAAAACAAACTCGTATTTTTGACTCAAAACAACTAGTAATTTTTCTATTATCGACATATTATTGGCAGCAACAAATTCATAGTGGGTGTCTAATAGTTTTAGCCACGTAACCATTTGTAGAGCTAAACATATTTTGCGGGTTTTCCGCCCTGTACCCATGATATATGCTAATTTTGCGACGCGTTTCGTGCTAATTGGTCTAGAGTGTCTAATTGGTCTGGTTTTAATACAAATTGCCTATTTCTAAGGACGGTGTTTCTGTATCAACTTCTGTCAACTATGGTTTTGTCATCGATTCACTTAGTGAAGACCTTTAGTATCCTGCCATATACATCATTCTGTGTAGATATGAGTTCTCTCGGTATTATTTGATTTGACCCAAAGATATACAAGTATTGGACCCTCCTCAGTAGTTTTATAAGAAGTGATATCATTACATAAAATACTTATTTCCATTGAATTTGCAATTATTTGGAATCTTACAATCTGAGCCGATAATGGCTAGATTTTCGCTTGCACTGAAGTAGCATACGTTATGGTTCTGTTAACATACAGTAATTGTTAATCGATATTTAGTAGTCTCTTAATCCAACCATTATTATTTGTGTTTAAAAGAAAGTGTCAGTCTAGTACCCAATAGTGGAGGTTATGCAATGGGATCGCCACGTGGCAAACCACCCTCCTAATACGCATGTGCCGTAAATAAATCCACGACATTGCATTACAGTTCTGGAAATATTACCAACGTCGTACTACCAAAGTCGACTTGTGAAGGAAATGCCCTTGTTTCAAAAGATAAGAACGGGTAAACATTATAATGTATCCGATAAAAATATGCATACAAAAGTATTCGATGTTATCGTGACATTCTCCAACATCTTATCCTCGAACACTCGCGTTTGTAGTATTTTTTAGTGTTTCCCGATAACCGATTGTATTATTACTTTCACCCGTCCATGCACTCCACAAATTGACTTATAATTTGTCTGATACAGCCACGTGGTGGCGGGAATCAGTGCGCATGTCCACACGTTACTCGTCTCAGCTGGTCCTCAGAAAATCGTTACTAAGAGACGACGCACCCATTTTCATGCCACGTGGTCCGATTAAAACTTTCTAGGGCTTCAATCAATACAAATTCAGAACTTAGGCATATTCAACGGATCTTTGACAGAGTCAATTTGTCTTAATATTTTAATTATTAATAAAAATATAATAATTGCATTAACTTAAATGAGATTGTCGACATGTTTGAAGAAGTAAATGATGCATTTGGTATAATGTTTAATTTAAATTGTATATTTTTCAATTACACCTACCGCCAACGGGGTCCTTGCCGACTTTTCGACATGGCTGTAATTTAGCGAATCTGGCATTAGAGCCAATAATTTAATGTGTCACATCTTGAAATTGTACATTTTTGATGTGTCTAAATGCATATAAATAATGTCTAAAGATAAATAAAGATACAAAAAAAGAAACAATTAAAAAAAATAGGGATTTGTCTAATCGCCATTGAAGTTTATAGTTAGTCTAAACTCAATTCCAGAAGTATGACAAACGATAACACGATTAGATTATGTAATCGTGATAGGTAAACGGATTTACTCGATTTTTATCTGACCAAGCCCATGAATGTTCTAATTAGAAATATATGATAAAAACAATAATATTGATAAAACAAAAACATGAAAATGATCGTACGTCACGTTGTCTATTAGACGAAATAACTTCTATACATTAAATGAAACAATTATAAAGAAAACATACAAATAAGAACGATCCGATCTTTGGAAGGAGTGAATCATAAAGTCCATCGTTTTATCATCATGTATTTGGGTCACAGTTGCCTCGAGGCAACATTGCGTGCATGAAATCTGGGATTTTATTATTCTTCTTCATCCTCTTAAACTTCATTAATTGCTTCCATGAAGTCAGTGTTGCTTTTTGCACTGCAGTGGACAGACACAGTGCCATGACATCGCTACAATGTCTATGTCAATGATATGTTGCATATCTTTATTCTCTAATAATCACTAGAACTATTGCCAAGACATGTTTAAGTCGACCTTTATCGAACGTTTCACGTGACTTGATGTTTGTGTGCGTCATTCCGGGATAGTTTTCACTTGTGATCACAGTGTATGCCAAGTCTACTTTCTCTCCCGCTACATTCGATCCAATAAATCTCTCCCGTGCTTGATATAAATCAATTGATGTCACGAGCACGGGGTAAAAGGACAGCTGTGTGGTATATGCAGATATTTTTTTTATTTTTTGACCCGTATCTAGGTTCTTATTGATATATTGTATTTATTCACTTATTTGTTCTGCGGCAGGTGTAGCTACCGTTAATGTCATCTTGATATTTTATTTAACAACTGTTATTAAAATAATTATATGAATTTGTAGGTTTCTTTAAGCCATTTATTTAAAGAAACAACGTCGGCCTTGATCGGTCATATCTGGATGACCTTGCCCACTAACAGAGATTGTCACACTTCTACGTCCGTTTATATTAGCACAGCCGCACGTATTATGTGTTTAGTGACATTTAAGGTAATAAAGTACGCAACTACTTTCACAATTGCTTTAATGATGCAGAAATCTTGCTGCATCGCGGAAGTATGCATCGTGCAGGCGTGTACCTTGCTCCCGCAAACGCGGAAGAACTCGAGAGCCCTACCTGTGCCATTACATAAATAACTCACCGCATGCAGCATTTGCATATATAATTAAAATTGTAAATATTTATTATACGAGGTTCTAGATGCACATCGATAGACTGATGTCATTATGAAATTTTAGCTTTGTGTCTTCGCCATGGCACCAACGAAGCTCATGTTTTCCTCGTGGCATACTCAAATAAACAACTTTATTCACAATCTGAAATACGAGCGTCAACGTTCCATTGTGTAAAAAGATTCCAACTTCCTTTCATTACTTGCATTGCGCGAGACATTGTTGAGGTTTTTCCCGTCCATTTTTTGTGTGATATTTATAGCCCTTTGTTAGATTGCACTCTTACTAGCGCATCGTGCACCATGAACGGTGTTTTGTAGCGATTCATGAACGCATGTGAAGGTCATGGTCTGTGCTCGGCGCCAGAATGCGGCGGCGCTCACATGACTCGTCGAATACGCCGAGAGGACGTGGGTGCGCGCCATTGGTTCGTTTTCATGCCGTTCTTAATACATAAAATAAACGGTCGTCTTCATGCCTCTGCATCTTGATCTTTCATTGTACTTTTGTATACTGGCATATATCAATAAAACTAATCGAACTATTTTAATTTTAAAGCCACATTGTATAATATACTATATGCTGTTAGGATCTGATGTGTACAACAATTTTGGCGTACGTGAATTACGGCGTACTCTAGCCAGACTTGTTCTTCCTAAGAATTCTTTATACACATCAACATACAATTTATAAATAGATTGCAATTTCTTCAGCTTTATGCTCAATAATGATCACTAGTAGTATGCAATTAAATAATCTCGTCATAATGTGGTTCACACACTTCCGCAACACATGTTTCTGTGTAAGTTTTTTCTGATGTGATCTTTATGCAAATTATGAATGTTCTCGCCGGTGTCAGCTTATCCGAGGACGTTGACAAGTGTTTTTGTACTTGCTGAGAAGGTCGCTTCATAAGAAAAATCCATTGAGATACAAACCTTGTCGGCTTGTCTCAGCTAATTGTGTTACTTATCTTTATGATAACATTACATTTGAAATTGACTAATTATTCTGAACTCATACTCGAGTTATTTCAGAAATTCGAAATATTATATTACTGATTACATTTGATCATTTGGTATATTACTAATTGCTAGTATTTATTCTTTTTGAAATAATAAAAATGGTTTACTTATGTCTATGTTTCGTATTATAAATATCTCGATTTCAATGTAGAAAAGATAATTTCAGAAGCATCTGTCTCAGGTTATAACTTTAATAACTTGTGAAGCTATGGCCGCAATGTCTTTCAATTAACTGCGCTTATTAAAAATAAATAAATAATTTTCTGTCGGGCTGAGCAAAGTCACGCAACGATCTCGTCTCTCCGAGGCACTTCAGCTTAATTGATGCAATAATCATGGAAAGCCAAAGTCACGTCTGCTTAGAACCGGATTCAAGTGTTCAATACCCTTCCACGTATCCACGTATGCAAATCAAATTCTTATGACTGGAATTCGAAAAGCTTCAGAAGAGAAACTTTGAAATTTACTTTAACACCACTAAACAAAGACCTTTCTTATGATGTGGTTCCTATTATTGTTTTAATTCTTCTCTGAATCCAATAGTGACCTTTAACGACAGTATGCATCTAAAATGTTGCCATTCTGGATAGTTTACTGCATGACTCTTGAAGGTGCGAGTAAATCTTTGATATAATCATAACTGAGTTCAGCGATAATAATAATGTAAATCCACAACTGTAAGATTTCTACCCGCAAGCTGTTAGAGAAAGGTAAATAGAGCCGCTTTGAATAGGGTCCGTCTGTCATTCAACGGATTAAGGTGAAAACGTACGCATGATTTGTTGTTTCGACCGACTGTTGTGGGACTTTGAAGAAAGTATGGTATTACCAAACCGATAGATTTCTTGGTATAGGTGAATTTTGGAACATTTAGATACACAAAGGTACATAAAAGATATCTTCCAAACTGAAACTGAATTCCTCGCCAGCAAATTTCATATATTTATTTGACATATTTAATGTAGTAGTATTCTATTAGATAATAATAATGTCGATCTCTAATTACAGGTGAGTAGGTGATTAATTGTTTAAAAAATGACAGTGACTATTAATGATGTGTGCAATCTAATATAATCAAAGAAGTTATAGAACTTAAAATCAAACGAATACTTAAATGCCAAAAAAAATGTATAAAAAGGTTAAAGACATTCAGCTTGCTATACTGGATAACAGTAAAATCTTAACCAAGGAGCGTTCCACGATAATACCGACAAATGTCCGACTCTTGATATTTATGCCTGATTCTGAGATATTATGGACACTAAGGCAGACACTTCTATTATCCCTAGAACGGTTCAACGGCTTATAGTCAATAAAGTACATCTCTTTCTAGGGTCTTAGCGGTTATAGTAATATCTAGTAATCAAAACAGATTTGTAGAGCTTGGAGATATAGTTAGATTAGTTGGATTGGAGCCTAACAAAGACTTTAAATATTGTTGGTTTTTCAAGCATTATTCCTAAAATCAAAATACTTGGACGAGAGGTGGTAAAAATACTTAAAAAAAAAACGGAAAGTGTACCTGTAAATATTAATCACACAAGAGAGTTCCAATGCCAACCTGCCTTTAAAATTTTAACTGAATGAACAATATAAAATACAAAAGCATTAAATTATCTATACAATTCATTATGTAGTGTAACAGTTACGCTTATGACGTCAATCAAGTTAGTACATACCCAGGCAAATAAACGTTACGATGAACCAACTGTTTAGCATAATACCTTTACAACATAAATCACAATTATTCAACCGAGCACGATCGGTTAAATATATTTATTAATATCCTCCATTACAGTTAAGATAAATCTAATGGATATATTTTCAATTAGCATTTCTTAAACTACTTAAAGGATGCCTCGTTATCCTTTATCTTGAACCACTTATGAGTTCATATTGAAGTTAAGTTATCAAGGACATTACTATAAAGTGTTATTGATGTTGTTCAGTGTTATGTTGAACTGTATCGGCAACTGTTATCCTTTAGTCTGTATTATATACTTGTTTCTACCTTTTTTCTATACAAAGCAGATTTGCCCATAGATTGATCTTAATATACTAGATCGTTATGTCCAATGTGAGTTGTCGAGTTTATTATTGGCATTACTTGGAATTCTAATTCAACTTCAGTGCGAATCTTAGGATAGTATATTTGGTGATCAAAAAATGCAAAAATGCTCAATTTACTAAATCTTTTACACTGATACTAGTAAATAATAACATGTCATCGTTACGTTAATATTTAACATGAGTTTATTTTGTGCGAATGACATTGTTTTGGTCTTTGATTCGCTTGACCTCCATGCCATATTATTTAGCTATTATCTAAACGGAAATTATATCCGACGCTGGATTTTAAAAAAGCACCGTCATTTCACGTCTTTATTAATCACGTCGCGATTTAGGAACCTTGGCCTATTGAGACTGTTTGTTTTCGTGGCGTCATCGTCATCGCCATCCTGTTCCAAATGTGCTGCTTAGCGATGCTGACAAACAATTTAACAGCTTTATGGACGTTATTGGTTTATTACTAAATAGTGCTATTTATTTGCTGCGTTGTTGGTTAGTTCGCGTTCGCCTATTAAGTTATTACTATCGGGTTCAATTCCCGGCGCGAACACAAGTTTTCTCCACAAAGAAAATGTGTGTTTTTGGTTTTGGTTGTGTTTGTGTAATGTGAATATTTCCGGTGCCCACGATGACTTGTGCATCGAACTCAATATGGTGCTGTGAGTGTGAAAGCGTTTATGTTATGTTTGATGTTACTAATAAGGGACAAATATTGAGATCTATCCTATTATTTCCGTTCATACCGTATTTTGACGATATACTTATTAGTTACTAACCATATTTTATTTATACTGATATTGAACATAACAATGCTATTGAATTTCATATCCATAAAAATGATATACGCGGATGTATAATAAAACAGCATGTCGATTCTAACTGATCGCGTTACACGCAACCGTTAAACAACTACGGCTATCTGTTAGCGGTTTCAAATTTCAATCTGAAACTGTCATGTTCCAAAGAGCTAAGACCTACTTTCGCGCAAAATTCTCTTATGTTCGATGTAAAGCAGCGTTGTTGTTTGAAACATGATAATATTGGAGAACGGGCAACTGCTAGAATGCTAGTTTGCGGTTCAGGTATGTGATACACGGTCGGGTGACTTGATTTTCTTTCGACTATAAGAAGACAGTTATAGAAATATCGAGAATCGATAGATTACAGTGAACACAAAACATTAATAAAGCTATGATATATCAGTCCGGTGATTTTGTTTTCTATTGACTAGTATTGACATTAAGAAGACAGCTATAGAAATATTGATTTTAGAAATTTTGTAAACACTCAGATTGAGTGAACTACTGAAATTGAGCTATGATTTACTTTAGTAGCTTATCTTCTATTCTCTGAAAGCTATTTTTCGTTTTGGCCTCGGAGTAAACTACTCAATATCAATTACTAACATTACCGAGCAATTTATCGATTATCGTGTTAGCGGCAACAGTGTGGGTTAAGCAATCGTTAATCTAGCGATACGCCTCTTTAATCGATTTCACACAGTGCTTACTTTTGCAGTTTGAAATAATTCCTGGAACCTTGGTATAATTCTACAATGGACGTCCTCGCTGAATTACTTCTTAGTTAGATTCACTTTGTTTTAAATTAGCCACAATTCGCGCCATCTAAAAGACGCTTACTATTTTATTCATTGTTTTCATTTAATACAATAGGTTTTGTTTTTTTCTTCGACAATTGGCATTGTTGACGTGACAGATTGTTTTTTTTAAAGCAGGATAAGAATAATATGGCCAAGTCGGATCAAATCGCTATTCAAGTTAAGGTATAGATCTTAACTTGAAAATCCCTTATAAATAAAGTAGTATATTTAATTTTTAACACAACACGATTTTTAACATGTGTGTAATTTTTTTTTATATTGAAGTCCACTTCATGTCATCATTATTATCTATAGAAAAAGAGTGCACCGATTTTCATCTTATGTATCATAATAAAACCCATCCCTATAAAACTATCGCCAGACTCCAGAGAAATCACTGACCATTTTGGGCCACCATTGACCAATCTTAGACAGTGTAGATGAAAAACCATATATCCAACCATAAAAAACCCATGGTAGCAGAAAGCAGAGGCTAGTTCTTCGTACTATGCTGATGACCGCATTCCTCGTTGCGTCGCACTTCACTGAAAGTGGAGCAAGCATCCGCGCAGCGTTTACGAGATTCGCGATTGTGTTTCTTGGTACCAACTCCACAAAATCGAGGGTATCAAATGGTCTTACAGGTTCCACGCTACCTGTTAGTTGAACCTGTGAAGAATGATTGCAGAACTATCGGGTCGCGGTGATAGTATCTGTGCTGTCCTTTGATTCTACCATACGTGATTTTTGCTCCTTAATTTCTCTTTACATTATTATACATTCATAGGTACATACATTTAATGGACCTGATTTAGCAAAAAAAAATTTTGCGTCGCCTTACATTTTGCATGTTGATGCATCCAAATCTCAAGCCAAACGATTGAATATCTAAATTTTTCTTTGTAATATTTGATTGTCTTGTACCTTCGAGTGAAATGACCGGCAAATGCCTTCCTTCAGTGAATACTAACAATCTCATTGGAAAGTCGTTAATAAACATGAATAAAACTTGAACGCGTTAAAACGATATGGTAAATTATTCAATTATTGAAATTGCTATTGTTGTAATGGTTATGTAGATTATTGTTGTCGAAAACGCCTAGTTGCATAACTTCAGTGTAATGACAAAGCACTAATAGTCAAATCAATATCATGATTTAAATACCCAAATCGGCTAGGAACGATAATAATGTCAGTGAGCTATATAAATGTTTCCGGCACCCACGATACAAGTCTTTGAACTTAGTGTGGGAGTGTGAGTTTGAATGTGATTGTTTGTTTGTAATGAATATACTAGCCTAAAAACTTTTGCTTGCTTGCTTGTCGTATAGACGCTAGTCTATACGACTGTTGTCGGGCAGTCCTAGTGTATTTTTAAGGCCGCCTGAAAGCATCCAACATGGCTTAACGACTGTTGTCTTACGACTAACGACCGGGTCTGACAGCTTAGCGATTTAGTTTAAAAAACCTTTATCGAACCAATACGTTTATGTTCTCTACTTACTCGTACATACTTATCTAGCCAACGAACTATCTGCTTTATCTTTGCGTAAGCCTTATCTCGCAATCTGTAAACCATGTCACTTTGTAGCATATTGTTCCATCTCCAATCAATCTTATACAGTTTGCGGTGGTGCGAGCCGGTTGTGTCAAGGGCCCGAAACGTTACGTATGACTAAGAGTGTCCCTCCCTCATATGCATCAGGCTTCCTGATACAAAGAAAGATATTAATAAAAGCAGATTGCGCTTGTCATTCTCTGTTCTCTTCAGCTTTGTGTAAACCTCTCTGTGTCGTATCTGGGCGAATACAAGATAGAATTGTTTATAAATGCATTTATCATCCAAAACACCTGTATCATTATTACGTTTAAAGTAATTGTCAAAACGATCCTTTACATTTGGTATAGTGACATAGATATCAACAATATTTCCAAGAGTAAAATAATCAATAGCACAGTATACTTTATGTGACTGTGTATAAAAGCTTAATTTCATTGTTATTTGATTTTAGTAACATTCGAAAACGTTTTTATGCCAAAAAGGCAACCCTTTGACCACAATCTCACCCGATGTAAATGATGATGCGGCCGAAGATGTAGAATGCTTGCCAAGAAGGTACCAATTCACTCTTAACTTGAAGACTCCCAGATTATACCGTTCGGTGAACAAAGACTAGGGCAATGAGTTCCACTCCTTCGCAGTACGGATGATAAACGTAGAATCGAAACACTTCGAGCGAATGGAGGTATGTCAACCATATATGGATAACGTTAGACTGTTTGTCTTGTTGTTAGTTTAGTAAGTTGTTATATTTTTTGGTCCATCTGCCATTCTGTTATATACAAAGTCTGTCAAGTTCCCAACTGTTTGAAATGAAGTCACCGTCCCCCCCCCCAATTGTCTCTCATCGCTATATGTCTTCTGACTTTCTCACAATTTCGTTTTTACTTTTATTATTCCAAGGATGGTCTTAAACTTTTGGAGCATGTGGAATGCATTCCAAATACATTTCGAAAGTTATGCAGGGTTAGTGTAGGAATATTTTAAAGTGTAATGAGAAATATTATGTGAATCAGTTTCATTTACATCCACGGGAAATATACATTCAACGTCGTCATAATATTATTATTAGTAAGCCGATATCCGTTATTAGCATCAAGGTGTAATGAACTTCAGTGACTGCATTCATTGTGTTTCTTTTGTAAACTAATTGGTTTTGAGTAAACAAATGATGATTAAAATAAACAAGAGGAAGTTTCTTTAGGTATCTTTTAAAGATGGTGATGTGATGTAATTTCGTTGTATCAGTATTATTTTATTTGCTTGTTCTTCTCACACTCTTTGGCACTCCTTCAAAGTTGTACTAGTAGATAATTGAAGAAATAATTTTGTCTTATTTTCAAAACATAGAAAACTTTCTCGCCAACACTTTAGTCTTATGCTCGTTATATTATTATCAAAGCTGTATTTCAAGCAAACGATCATGTTACAATCATATATGTCTGTTCTAGTAAATGAATATTCAATCGAATACCATATTTTTGTAACGTCATGAGCTATTATCCTACAGAAAAAATACAAGTGTATATTGCATGGGAAGCATTGTCTCTTTAATGGTTTACTTGTTAAATATAATTTAAACGCAAGCCAAGCTTCAATAAACCGACTTCACTGCTTTATCTTCGGAACCTTGATCAGATTAAATGTATTAAACACGCATTATTGACGATAACTCTAAAACTACCTATTCTTGATCAAATTTAAATGGGACCAATCGGAAAGCAACAGCTTTCAAACAGAAAAAATATTTTCAAAATCTGTTCATATCAAAGTGTTGCACAGGTTCAATCTTAGTAAGACGTTGTTAGGTAACACACATAAAAAAAAAGCAGTTGCATTGAGTACCTCCTCCTTTCCTACCGACTTCACAAAAAAAGAGGAGGTACTAAATTGACAGTACTTATATTTTTTTTTGTTTGAGTTATTTAATCTGATCAAGGTTCCGAAGATACTCGTAAAGCGGTGAAGTCGTTTTTTTTAAGCTTTGCTTGCGTTTACTTATTTGTGAAGTCATCTTAACAGAGTCATGTTAACTGAGAAATTATATGTATGTAATCTATTACCGTTTTTCTTATCTTAGAAAAAATATAATGATCAATCCGAATCTGAAATTTAATAACTGTAGCATTTTATTTCTTTGGGCTTATTGATCAAACGTGTAATCATCTTAATCAAATTAAAATGATGAATATACCGTTTTGTTTATTTATAAAACCCATTTTCGTCAGTCTTCTACCTCTCTACTTACTTGGTGACGAGATATCGGTAACCATAAAGAGACCACGCTTCACCAATCAAGGGCGTCAAAATAAACAACAAAATCTTTTCAGTAAATAAGTTGGTGCAAATGTGATTTTATATATACCTATTTATGTATATAAATATATATATGTGGACTATCATGGAGCGATTCAAAGTATTTCGATGGCGTGCTTCCTACGGACCGTGATAGACTAGTGCTCGTAAAGTCTGATCTGTTAGACTGCGTTAAGTTATTTATTAGTTAGTTTTGTACTTTGTGTATTATGCTGATCAATACGTTCTTGGACACGGAGGATTTCGTGCATCTTTATTACCCGGAGGATGAGCCGGCTGCTGCGGCCCAGGGGTGTGGTGCAGGGGCTCGTATGGCCTCCAAGTACCCACCTAGACCGCCCTCGCCTGATTACTCACAGGTTTGTATTATTTATTTGATTTTAACTATTCCTTTTCTTTTTGAATTATTTTATTAACATGCTTATTGATTCCAGTCTTCCTAGTGATAAGTATAGATCATTTATAAATGTAATAATGTAACGGTTATTAATTATGTAATTGTCTAATTTATTTAAATTGTAAATAATTAATATAATAATTAATCGTTTAAGTTTTTGCATGCCAGGCTACGGTGAAACATGATGTTCTAACGTTATTCAAACACCCAGTTTTTTTTTTGTTTGTTGTACCGACATGTTTCAATGAAGTAAATATTTTCGTTTCATTTCATAGTCTACTTTTATGCAAATTGACATTATTCAAAACATTATTCGAAATAACTTTCAATGCAGTACATATTTTGTTATCAATTCAAAATATTAAGGGGTCAAGCTGTGTACATTGTACAGTAGTAAAATAAGGCCCCTCATACTGAAGTTAAAACAAACAGCTGATCAGAAGTGGGAGGCAACGCGGAAACATCTGACGCAACGTCATAACGTAATAAGTATTACGTACGCAGACATCACGCCAACACGAAGTATTCAATTATTAATTTAACGAATGTAGGCTCTATGTAACAGTAGATTAGATAAAATATAGATTACAGATGTTATAAACAGGGACAATCACATCGACATTATGCGTTACTAACGTACTACTGTTGTTGTAACGCCGGTCTTCATCCTAAGGGACATATTGGATCTTATTAAACAACGACAACGACTTAGTAAACTATAGCTGCATAAGCTGAGTCAAGAATTCAAGATAATCTCGAGTCTTGGCTTAAAGAAACAGGTAGTTCAATAAAAGCTTGTAAACACATCTGACTCTTTTAAGCTATTACTACAGCATCACCTTTTTTTTTCTTATATTCAATGTAGCCAGTCTTTTGACCACCGGTGATGGTAAGCGGCGATGTGGTTAATGAGTTTTGCCAGAGATCCAATGCTACATAAACATAATTCATATAGGGAAAGCTCAATACTCCCTAAGTGGTAAGGCAATGCAGACCTAACTTTGAACATAGAATAATCATGATTAAAAATAAATCGTCCTTATAGACGATATAAAAACAATAATTCACTGTTCAAAACCATAATCAGTAGAGTCATTAACTTTCATGAGTACCTCTTTGGGGCCCATGTGAATAAACGACTTTGATTTGATTTGAATCATGTCATTCCTTTATAAATGTTAGTAAAATTTTTACACTTTCATAGTTGAAAGAGTAATGTTTGTATTTAAAATCTTATATTTCTTAGATATAAATTATATCTTATCTCATAGTTATCTGTGCAGATATCCCTTATAAAAGATTATCCATTTAAACTTTTCTCCGCCAAATAATTCCAATAAGTTTGAACAATGCGTAACGGTACAGGAGTCTGCCTTGGCATTCGGTTAAATTACTAGAATAAGCGTAGGTAGGCAGATTCATGCTCGTTTTCTCTGTAATCGAAATCATTGAAAATGTACATTATAAAATCTTTACATTAGCAGGTGAGTCATTTATCAGCTGACAAAAAAGCAATTTTTGTCTAGATGACGAATAATGACAACTTGACATGCACAGACATGAATCTTCTAGATAATCCAGGTATAACTGCTGAAATATGCAAATTAAACCATAAACCACATAACCCTATGAAACCAGAAACAACACATGAGTCGGGACCAAGATTTATCCTCGAAGTCGACACCAATCTTTTATTAATTCAAACCGAAATGCATAGGACAAAACCAGTTTTCTTCGTAGAAGGCGGAGAAATCTTGAATGCATATGCACAACGTAATCGAAACACAAAGGAACAAACAAACAATCCGTTGTTCCCGTGGTTAGTCCATCTAATAAACGTACTCCAGCCAGTGTCGAGTCATTTAACAACGGGATATGATCCCTAACCTTGATACTACATAGTATGCACTATGCAGCCTACGCTATTGTTTAATATGAAGCAAAGGTATTTTTAAACTCAAATAAAATAAAAATCATGCGTAATTTTGCTTTAAAAGATTCCTGCCCATATCCTCACATTCTTAGAACAAGATTTCCTCTCCCATAGAATCGGATTCGGTTCTTTGATTTTGTGAAATACAATCAAATAAATTTAATTTCAGCTAATGGTGTGGTGACCAAATTATTTAGGACTTTCGACTTTAGGTCAAAATAACGTATTTCATTCGTTAAAACTGAATGAGAAACGGTGTCGTAGATAAATATCGAAGCAAATTATAACCCAAATTACGTTTCTCATCGATTTAAATTTTTTGAGTGGCTCTTTAAGAGTTTTAACTTAAAAATATTACAGTGTACGAATTGTTCTGAAAATTGCGATATTATCTTGAATAAAATAAAATAATTTCATGATACGTACGTGAGTGTGAAAGCGTTTATATTATGTTATTAACAATTGTGCCAAGAGATTGATCAACAAATCGCATAAAAAGAGCTGAGCATAGTCCTATTGCCAACTACTATTGTTTTTGTCTATAACAATGTATGTAACTATTTTATAATTATGTAACTGTATCTTATTTATCTGTATAATATTTTATTTATTTATTGTATGAATATAGGTATACGTTATATTGTATTGTAGAATATAAGAACAATTTTTCTTGTTTCTGGCAATAAATACTTTTTTATTTTTTATTTTTGTAAACCTACGATGTGTTTGGAATCTGCTAATGCAAATAAAGTTTTTACGATATCTAATAATGTAATTAATTTTAGTAATATATAAATATTATAATTATTATTAATATATAAATAAATATTAGTCGTTCTATCTTTCTATAATCAATCTATGATGTGGCCGACCCGCTCTCGTTCTCTTTCAATTACATTTTCATTATCATCGTTCAATTGTTATTGTTTGTGGTACAATGATGATCTCACCATTACACTGTCCCCTCAATTGAAACAAACTGTAGGGGTTGTTGTATTTGTTGAACTGTTATCACAATGCCATCGTCTGTCTGGGTGATTTAGGGCTACCACTACCCGCGGATATGTTAAAATCGCTATTGTATTACTAGAATATTTGGGTGGTAAGAAAAACCACAAATTTCGAATACTGATGGACATGGTATTGCATTATAATCTTGTTCTATAAAATAGCTCATTTTGTCTACTTCACCATTCTTCTCCACCAGTGATGGACAATTATTGATACTGTAAATTTCAGCCTTTCATTTGTTGATTAGTAGTATTCTCATTTTATATTATCATGACGTCCCTGTGGGACTGTAACATGATTTGTGACTCATTCATTGTGTTTATTTATACTCAAATTATTTATTATCTCGTCGCCGTTGAGTCATGTGTTTATTTTTGCATACAGTCAATATATTTATTGAAATTATAAATTGAGCTCGTTAATGTAGCAGCTCTTAAAAAGTTTTGCCCAGGAGACACCTGTTTTCACAAATTATTGTGTTGTAGATATTTGCATTCCTTGCGTTTCTTTTTCTGTTATATTGTGTAATAACTAGTAGTCATTAAAATACGAAACATTACTTTCATTTCTTAATCACTTAACTTACCGGTTCTTAGCCTCATTCCGATAAAAGCATTAACGTGTTAAAAACTAGGTAAAGGTGCTATCAGAACAATTATTAGTATTTAATAGATGTCATTTCATCAAAGCCTCTTAAAACCTACATTCCTTTACTGACTTTTTTTTAATTAAATTTTAATATAATCCTGTTTGACTCGTTCAATATCTGATGTGTTTTTTTTCTCAAAAGGCAATCATTTGGTTGCTATCTCACCTGATGGAAAGTGATGATGTGGTCGAAGATGGAGCGTGCTTGCCTAGAAGATACCTGTTCACTCAAGATTTAAAGACTCCTAGATTGTACTTATCGGAAAACAGACTCGGGCAAAGAATTCAATTCCTTAGCAGTGCGTATTATTAATGTGGAAGCAAAACGCTTCGTACGCACCCTTGTACGAGATTTTATCGCTTCAGAGCTATTATTATCATCTCGAACTATTATCTAACAATCGAATGCACCGGATGTTTTGGATCCATTGTCGTCAACCGCTGCTGACGTAGAAGTCACTGTATGTACTACAGACTCTAGATTCTGTGTAGATAAGGCATTGTGCTGTCTCTTTCTAATACTCCAATGTTGATACCAGGGCTTCATAAACAAGTGAAGGTACGAGAGCCTTGAATGAGCCTTTCAATGTAACGCGGCCCCCCGCGCAGGTGAATGACTCGGCTGACATGGATGAAGTATGGCTTACTTATATCTACTTGCCCTACGTTTGCATATTTTAACGTCCATCACTGATCCTGGGCTTGTGATTGCAGTGTAAAAGATATTAAATGTTTTGCTCACTGTATTTGGTATATTTTAATCTTAAGCTACTACGGCCGCTTTCATTATAAATGTTTGTGTTAATAACGAAATATTTATTCTGTGATCATGACTCCTGCAAAAGTCGGAAACTCAACACAAACGAAATACATGGTAGTTTTTCCATTATTTATTTCAATTATATCTGTGTCATTAATGTGGAAAGAATGTATAGCAGGTAACAAACCGACCCTTTAAATAACAATCACATTTACGTGTTACCGTATAAGTTATAGAATCGAATACTTAATAACAATTTAACTATGACCACTGACAATAATCCTGTGCGTCATGGCAGAAATTAATCTATCGAAATTACACAATGCTATTTGCTACGCCCCTCATATCGAATAACCCGCATATTGACCATCAAATCCATGAAATTAATTTAATCAATACGCCCATAATTATGTGAATCAATATGCAGAATTTAAAAATCTAAGGCAATATTGCATTGCCGGCAAAAGAACGTGTATCATTCATACACGATACATGGAACTAACGTCGTTTTTGTATGGTAGGGGTATACGCTCAGGCCTGCATAGACGGCCTTAAACGGCCTTAAAAACTAGCCGTCTTCCTACGCGCACCATTCGGATTAGTCACACCCGTGCCTCGCACCGAACGATACCTTATTAACTCTGCAGCAATCTGTGACATTGTTTCTCACTCACCAACTGTTTGATAATCTATGACGTTTATTTTGGTAGTAACTGTCGGATAACCTGTGACGTTGTTGTAGTTACTTGTACGTTATCTGTGACGTTGCGTAAATGAGGGTTTGCCCCTACCAGCGTATCCGCAGTTGCTCAATATGCGTGCAGTACATACGTCCTTGTTGGCGTTTTTTTGTCGTTAACAAACTTTGTCTTCAGTCGGTCGGCGTTAAAGTAAGTTTATTCATAATTGGGACTATCACTGTAACTTTTATCTATTTATACTATTTATATGAACGTATATATGTACAACTTTGGCATTTGACATCGACAAGTCACAGCAGAAAAGCCTTGTCTTCATTTATTTTAAGTGTACTTTCCTTTGTTTGTTCTGTTTAAAAGATACTCTGTCCTTTAATTTTATTCGCATGTACAGAAATAAAATTTCTTAAAATTGTATTTGGATTCTTTATTGGTACTTACTTGTTATTGTTTTGTTAAGTACAATGACCGGAATTCAGAAATTTACTCATGATAATTATCTTGGAAGTTTTGCGACAATGGCTTGTAGTCATGTGCAGTCAATTTATGGTTACTTTTTATGGATAAGTGACATCAGCAGTGTTAAGCATTTTATTGGAGATTAGTCTTTAATAATATTTAGGGTTTTATGAAGTAATTTATTGTTGCATTACAATATACTCTTTTTGAAGCTGCAAATCATGTAATGTCTTGGTGGGTTGCTTGAATGGGTTGACGTGCCATTTCTAAAAAGGTTTCTGCAACATTTATAATACTTCCCAATCGGATGGGTGATTACTACTACCATTATACGCTTTTTACCTCACTATATCCATCTTGAGAACCTTTAAAGTTCTTTACGTCCATGCCGTCTAAATCCATCAATTCCAGAGACCACTCTCATAAATATTTATCTTGTCCCCTTTCACAATCCATTGGTTCCGAAACCATCAGCTCTAAGAGCTTCAGGTTCTTAACCTTTAGCATTTAATGGATTTACTATGTCACGTTCTATATCTGTTATCTTGACATAGATGAACGCTCGCACTGAGATATTAAATATATTCAACCATCTGCAATTGTAATAATAGTCTGTATTTAAGTATACTGGTAGAAAAAATGTGACCAGCACACAATCTATTGAGTATGTATTACATTTACATGTTTGAGTTTTAAATATACCGACTATCTACATTATATGATATAAATATGAAAAAACGTTAATTGCATTAGCTACACTATTTAATTCTGTGTCTGACAATAATTCTGTTTAGTTAAACATCTACTACCAATACCTGTAAACTACTACGCTATCATCATTATATTTAATAGTTTTGCACGTGTGCGTTCATTCATTTGTATAAATAAACTCAACTATTTCTGCTCTAGTATTATCATGTATCATAACAGAGTCAGTCTTTGGACTTGGCGCAATTTGATTGACGCTCGCTATGTTTGGAATCTTATCTGTTACATTATTTACCTTTATAAATATCTTCATTATCGTTTATTTCATAATTAAACAGTGTTATCATTTGTCACCTAGAATTATTGTTATGAAGTTCTTTTATCATGTATCCGAGCGATATCAATAACATTTTCTTTCAATTAAATTGGTTGTTCTAATTACATCACTTTATGGTACGCTATATCACCAATATATGATTATGATATGTATAGCCAAATAATTATCAAAGAATTCTAGAATTTTCTAATTGTTCATATTATAGGTGTGGTTCAAATATCTTTGTGTAAAATATTCCACGTTCCTTATTTTTCTCATCGGTGCGAGTTCAATGACCGACTCTCGGAGTTACTATTAATATGGCCATGTGAATAGTATCCTAGTTGAATGGAAGCTAATGATCTGGTAAACATTTCATATTTAGTTGGTTAGTCATCGCCGGACGGGGCTCGCGCCCACCCGCGCTTTGACGGCTGCTTTAATGGTTACTGTTTAACAACATACTGTTCGTTAATGTTTTGGTCTGGAACGCTTTGTTTTAGTTTATGTAGGTATTTAATTGACTTCCGCAGAACTATTCCGTCAAACGAGCCACGTTTACACACAGGATAAATATAGTTTAAACCCGTTAATTCTTACGTTTACGCAATAATTATAAAGGCGCAAATTGCATAGGTCCCTATTGAAATTATAACTATTATGCAAGGTCACGGACGTATCCTGTCCTCAACGTCGTATTTCTTATATTGTATATCTTAATATTTGTTAATTCTTTGATCTTAATCATTGTTTTATTTTGCAATAAAGAAGAAATGTATCTTATAGTTTTACAGCAGGAGCAAATGGTGAAAATGTTGAAAAACGTCGTCATTTTATAATGTATACTCATCTGTTTATTTCATTTCAAGCAACATTTACCGAAGCTTTATATACGAACATTCAAGAGCCAAAATAAGAGTCTTGAAGGCTTATATTTTGGCATAGTATCATTTGATACCCGGCTCCATGATTTATACAAATTGGCAAATGTATCAAATGGAATTTAGTTGCATTACAAAAAGTTATGGCTCCGATTGCAGACCAGTTTTTGTGGAGTTTTTCGATTATGTCATGTCTCTTTGCTTTGTTACCGAACATCGCAAAAAGATTAAGAAAACGTTCCAGTTCTTGCTAAGGTTCCATATTTGGCTTGCGAAATTTCATGTTCGTTGAACTTACGGGGTAAATGTGCCAAATGATCTGTGGGCGCGAC
Organism: Lomographa bimaculata; assembly: GCA_948107665.1. Lineage (NCBI taxonomy): Eukaryota > Metazoa > Arthropoda > Insecta > Lepidoptera > Geometridae > Lomographa > Lomographa bimaculata. The sequence continues at coordinate 3,325,489 of OX403605.1, forward strand.
GCCTACGCTCACTAAATATTTATTGTTGACATCTTTCATTGTAGTTATGAGCAGATCTTAATATTTACTGCCTTACATTATCCATTTGTTGTATAATTCAGATTCTAGAATGTAACTTGATTCATCCTGGTTCGTGACTTTATATAAGCCAATAATGGTTAGCCGAACGTTGTTAGTGTACCTCGCTTGTATCAAATTTTTAATAATGTAGTGTTATGTCAAATAACACAACGATAGTAATTTAAAGAACGATTTATTGAAATATGTACGGTAAATATGGTCGGTGAAATATGTACCATCATCAAATTTTCAGGTTAGTCGCTATTGCTAGGAATCATAAGATCCCTTTTTTCGACTTATTATTTTTGTCATAACTTAATTTGGCACAAGGAATAAGGCATATTTTTTTGTCATAATAATATTTTGACATAATTGTTTTTTTTTTGGCATGCTATTTCAGTAAGCATAAATATAGTTTCGTTAGGCTAATGGTATTTCCCTAATTTTGATTTGCATAAAGTTATAAGGCATATTGTTTATTCGTCTAAAAGTTAGTAGGCATAGAGATCAAAAGGCTAATAAATATAACTGCGGTACCATAGTATAATAGTAGTTTAGGGTGCGGCGCCAACATGTTTATTTTATATACGAAAAGTATTTTATTAAAATGAAAACACAAATATAAAATGTTCATGAAAATTATGCTTAAATATGCGCAAGTCAATTTAGGCTTTAGAATAGTATGGTGCCTAAAAAGTTATGCCTAATTAATATCGTGCGTAACTATTATTAAGATAAGTAAAAGTATACCATGTTAAATTATGACATAAAATTTTATGCAAAAAAATAGGGAACCATATAATTATGATATTTTGTGAGTGTATATTTGTAAAAGTTTCTGTTCTGATGCATTTTTTTGTATTAAGCGTTAACCATGTAACGACTTAAATGTTGAATGATTTTTCTTTCTTGCTTTATTTCATTCACGCTAGGCAGAACTAAAGTAGAAAAAGATAGAACAAAATTGCGCATGGGGTATATAATAATATATGTTTCCTTTCTAAATTGGCAACATATTTTAGTTCGGTTCTGATGTTTGGTATGCGGATAGTATAGCAGTCTGTAGCTCTACTGTGGAATTATGTTGAAAATACATTGCACAGCTTGTGTTTTAAATCCAGCGTTCTGATTCAGTAAATTGTAGACGATGACATATTATGTTTTAAAATTTTCGTGGTTCTAGAACATTCTTGTTTGTAACAAGTTCCGTCATCCTTCTTCACTTCATTTGTTACATTGTTGTAATATTCAAGTCATTAACACTTACAAAGTCTACCGTTCACCATCGAATCGAAGTCCTCTAACCGATTTGTCCTTCAAACCGGATCGCAACCGGTTTTTGTTTTGACGAAGTCGAATATTTACATTTTTATCGCCATAACACAACACACGCTGATAAAATTTATTCCGAAGAGAACCAGTCATTGTCTAAGAATCAATATATTAGCGGAAATGCACACAAATAAACTATGGAGATAAACTGCACAGTAGTTCTATTGTCAGATTTGATCAGCCTGAAGCCATCTTATGCAGGACCTGGCAAGCATGCTACATTTTCGACAGCATCATAGCTTTCCATCCGGTGACATAGCATTCAAATGCTTGCTTATCTAGCCTAAAACAGAAATAATTACAAAATGTTGTATGCCATCTAACAGCAGCCCCCCTATACTTTACTATAGGTATGTTTAGACTTTGTTTTTATGCTATTGCATAGCTTCTATCGCGGACCTTGAGCGTGGAGACCGAATCCAGAAATTCCGTAACGAAAATAACCTAACACCCCCCACTCCGACCGGCACAGCGGTGATACTTTTTAGTTTTGCCATCTATCGATGAATAGCAGAACTTTTATTGACTTTTTTTGAAATATCACGCTTGTCTCTTTAGTTCAGCAACTCGCCTCTAGGTGGCAGGAAAAAAATACTGCATAAATTAAATAAATAAATAATTATAATTGCATAAGTTGATAAAAAATGCTATGCAATAGCTTTACCGCGGTAGTCCCCGAATGCCACACGTCTTTTTTATACCCGATAGGCAAGCATTTGACCAAGCTCACCCGATGGAAAGTGACGATGCGGCCGAAGAGACTTATTCACTCTTGACTTAAAGACTCCCAGATTATACCGTTCTGGGAACAAAGACGAGGGCAATGAGTACCACTCCTTCGCAGTATGGATGATAAATGTAGAAGCGAAACACTTCGAGCGAACTAGAGGTATGTCAACCATATATGGATAAAATTTTACAGCTTGTCTTGTATATAAGTTGCATGTAACCATCTTATATGAAGTGTTAGTGAAATTATATGAAGTGATGCTACTTGGCTTTTTGGAAAAGAGGTGGTACTGACCCAAAGGGACTCAAAAGAAGTCGTACCTCCTCTGTTATAAACAAAGTTATATTCAATTCTTATGGAAATAATTAAGAAAGCTTATAGACAGTAGTCAATACTTTAGGAATTAGCAGTTACAATCACTATTTAATATGGCCACAGTACAATGCTCTAAAACCGAAGGCATCATGGCAGTAACTAGCATAACGATCGTCTGGACGCCATGATTCATAATCAAAATAATTAGTACCTCAGGTTCTGAGCACTTGAGAACCGCTGGAGGGGTCAGTTACGTCGTTACGCAGGAATGTGCAGCAATTAGACGACGAGGATACAGAATAATTAGTAGTTGCTACGGTCTTAGAGAAATATCTTGTAGGAATACTAATATGTACATTGATGTTTGCGGTTCATATAAACCGAAATGCCGGTTGGCTTAGTTAGAGTGGCGTCCGCCTTCTAAGCGGGTATCGGGTTCAATTCCCGGCGGGAACACAAGTTTGCCCCCCAAGGAAAATATGTGTTTCTGGTTCTGGGTGTGATTCTGTGTGTGATGTAAATTTTTCCGGCACCCACGACACAAGACATTGAACTTGGTGTTGGGCTGTGTGTGTGAAAGCGTTTATGTTATGTTTATGTTTATATAGTATATCTAGTAAAGCTGCTACACATTGGAGGCCAGCGGTGCCCGCGCCTGCGTTGCCACTCGCCGCTGACCGTCCATTCAAACCAAATGCGTCCAGTGAGTCGCAGCTATTACGTATCACTACAGACATTCCCAAAAATATACAAGAATCTATAAATTCATTATTTCCTATAAAAGTCACGCTATTGGATACATAAAACATAAATAAATCCTAAAATGAATGTGTGTTTGAATAGACATAACACACACACTACCTTACGTATATATAATACTAGCCGTGCCCCGCGGCTTCGCCCGCTATTATCAAGTTAAAAAGTAGCCTATGTGTTAATCCTAGGTATAATCTATGTACATTCTAAATTTCATCCAAATCCGTTCAGCCGTTAAAGCGTGAAGAGGGGAACAAACATACTTACACACTTACACACTTACACACAAACTTTCGGATTTATAATATTAGTAGGATTAATATGATTGTACTGGTAGTACTTACATAGGTACTTTAAAAATTAAACATAACTTTACCGCAGTGTTGACTACGAGTCTGCCTCAAAAGTTGATTAAAAAATCCCCCTACAGTAACTCAATAGATACAAAAGCGAGCAAAAACGTACACCTGCTTCACAACACCGGTTCCGATTTCACACGAATGACTTTTAGAAGGGCTTTCTAACTCCTTTTTTGCGTCCACAATATTGTCGATTTTAGAGGTATGGGGTGTTTTTATCGACTGCGCGATGCAAAAGATAGTAATGTCTTTATCAGCCTATGTATTTCTCTCTAGAGGCCAAAAGGGCGTGCCGATTTAGATTATTCTTACGTCAATTGTGCGAGTATCACTAAAGACATGAGATGAGTCAAAATGCTATTTGAGGACCACTTGACATCATATTTTGTTAAAAATAAAAAATCAATGCACTGTGGCACTGAATACGTATTTGAAAATAATCTTAGGAATTCTTTTGTAATTTTTTGAAGAGAAAACTTATTTTTTTAGGCGCGTTGAGCACTTTTTGTGTGAACAAAAATCATGGAACTCGCGTCATCGTCACCGAACGCTTTCTATATATTTTATGTATGTATGTACTTTTTCCACAGTATATACATAGTTTTCTTCTATCAACAGCCCCCAAAGACTGCCCTGAATTTTTTTTTTATTGACTATTTAGGATCTGTAACGATTCAAAGTTCTAAGTTAAATTTTAGGTTAGCAACCATTCTCACATAACTATTTAATACTTATAATAAAGCTGTGTTAAAGTTCTTACTACTACGTCATGGTGTTCCGCATTAAAATATTTTTTTTTTAGCTTCATTTTATTTTTTTATTATCATTTTTATGCATAGTATCAGTTGTTGTATACGATTAGTGGGTTATGATGCCAAGTGTATTTGCCCTTTTGGACATTTACGTTTAACTGAAACTAAATCGCAATGTAATTTGATTTTGGCTTTGCGATACTTTTTTTTTTGCTAGCAAGATTATAATTAACAAAATGTTATCGAATTTTACGGAGGTCTCGAGGGGCTATTACTCTATAGATAGTACAAAATATGAATTAAAAACGAAAACCCTCAGTCGAGTAGCAACCAGTTTCACCAGAACTCATTTTCGGATCTTAATGTTTTTTATGGGACCATCTACAATTATTTCTCTATATAAAACAAAAAATAATCACTAGAATCAGTTTAGATACGCCCGGTGATGAGATGTAAAATAGCCACAAAAATATTTTAAAAAACATTCGAATATAAAAGACCTTGAGAAACTACTCTTTATGAAAGTCGGTTAAACATTTAGCCCTAGTCATAATGCCGCCAGCATGATGGGAACGCTACCCACTGATAGTGGGCTTGAGCACTTGAGTTACCTATAGGCTCGATGTCTTTTAGGTAACTTGGTTCTTTGCTGTTTATAGTTTAATTTTAGTTTTAGGAAATATAGGCAATTGGCCCGTAGATAGTCTAGAAAAGAATATATTCATAATTAACCTCAATATCAAATATTGCAGTGAGAACTATTACACATTTTAGATGAATCAGAAAATTGTAAAAGTTTTGACTAACTGCTAGTACAAATCACATTAAGTTTACTTATTATACAATACAAATAACTTTATTGACATAATTAGTACATCGTTAATTTAGAATCCATAGGCTCCTAAACTAGTTAAATACTGTGTGTCTGGAGCCAAGGTTTCTAATATAATTATCTTTTAAATCAAATTATGCCTAAAACATTTTTTATACCTACATTTAACATTTTTATTTATTATTTAAACGAATTATTTATCTTAAATGTATATTGTATGTGTGTATTAAATGTATGTACGTATAGGAGTGTGTTTCTGTCTGTTTATGTGTAAGCGTATGTGCGTTCGTGTAAATTGGTGGAATGTGTGAATTATCTATATATTGTGTGAATGATACAAGATATGTTAGTAAAATGCAAATCATACAAAGGTATTTGATAAATACAGAATAAAACCAAACAAACTTGTTAAGCATCTGTTTACATGGCAGTACAAACAGCATTTTCACATTTTGTAAACAACTTCGCAACGTAGTCCTTACACGATGCGACAACAATTTCTACATTCGTCGAGTGCCTGTACATTTGTCAATCGATGCGCCTTGAGTACTAACATAGTATATTAACAAGGTTTCTTTATTCCAAAGGCCTAAATAAGTAGGTACCTATATGTTTATCATCTCTTACTCTAATATATACATCCGGATGTTTGTGTGTTTAAGTTTACTAACACAAACTGTCGGATGTATCATTTTTATTGTGGTTAAAAATATTGTTGACAGAATGCATTGCCACCGCTATTTCAATCATGTTGTTGATTTAAAAAATCTTTTGTTTACCGTCTAAATAAATAAAACAATTTAAATAATTAAATAATACCTATTCCAACACAGATTCAGATCAAGAGAGACACGTGACTGTCCCGAATTTGGATAATACCTGTGCATTTGTTTTTCTTTATTTTTGTACCAGTCGTAAAACATGATTTTTAGTTGCGTTCTAAATCTTCAGTATGGCTGGACTTAGGACTTATAGCTTGTATACATGACTGAGATTTTGTCTTGTAAGTATATTTATGTAATACTCAATAACACTTTTGACGTGATAACGTCTTATAAATCGATGAACACCGGCTGCACGCACAAAAAAGTGTCTCGTTCCGCCTGAGCCTGAGCGTGCAAGCGAGAGCGCGGAACAAGCGATAGAGAGGCACGATCGGCCTAAGCGTTCGTATTAAGACGTTATCACGCAAAATTATCGTCCGTAAACTGACCTTCCAGACAACCAATGTTTTTTTTTTATTCTTGGGAGGCAAACTTTTGACCACCATCTCACCTGATGGTAAGCGACGATGAGGTCGACGATGGAGCAAGCTTGCCTTGAAGATTCACTCGCGACTTAAAGACTCCCATATTGTACTCATTAGGAAACACCGACTCAAGTAAGGAATTCCATTCCTTAATTATATTCACCACTTGACACTGGCTAACACAAAGATTGCAGTGTCATAATGAAAAGAATATGTTATTCTTTTGGAGATTATCACATCTGTAATATCATGTTCCATCGAGGGTAACACGCTAGGCCTACAATTTGCATTTGTTGTTGGTAATGTATTGCTGTTACTAGATGTCTTATGAAAGCAGCTTGTGTACCTACTACATGAAACGTTTTGTTGATTTTGCAATACATACATACACAGTATAAATAGTCATGCAAAGTTGTTTACAAATGGCAACAAGCAAACAAAACTCTACTTGTAGAGTGCGGGCTTTAAGTATTTGTTGATCGTGTTTGTTTTACAGTTCTTGGAATGTCGATGTAGACAGTGCTAGTAGAGACCGGGAATATTTGATCGAGCAAAGCGAGATCTCTAAGCTGACTTGGACAATTCAGCACTTTTTCCATCGGTCCGTCCATCGTCTGTCAGAGTCATCTAGCGTTTCAACGTTTAAATAAGACTAAACATTGAATGCCAGATTTAGGAATCAATTATTGATGACTCGTGTCCAAGAACTCCAAGGAAAATTAACTATCATTCATATATCTTGGAGAAATAAGCCTATCGATTTCAACGTCTTATCAAAAGATCCTATTCAAAGCTGATTTCCGGTATAATCCTGAATGTCACGGCCTGTTTCGAAAACGGCCATGAAATCATATTATGGGACGTAAATATATTTTTATCAGGGGAAACCCATGTCCGTGTTAACAGGTATTGGGGATTCCCCATGTTTCTCAGACTTCAATGGTAAGTATTTAACTGCTAAAGTGCTGACCTCATGCGAGCTTTGTTTTTGTTTGTTTGCGAGAATTGGTTTTTGTAGCCGAAAACAAATGAACGATATAAGTAAGTACTGACGAGACCTAAAAATCGGACCTCTACGGTCACTGTTATTTTGCATCGAACTTATAGAGAAGCAACGAGAGGTGGGGATTCGGATGCGCCTCTGAAATCGAATGAAATAATAATGTATATTCTTAATAAAAATTAAAAAAAGAAAAAATAGGCTCGGCGCTTTACTTTCTTACGCATAATTTGCTCTTATTTAGATTTTAAAGATATTTCGTTTGAAGCATGTTTCAAGTGATTACTTTGGTATTTTTTTCTATCCAGAAAACATTCAATTTCGTATTGCGGAATCTTGGATGCACAACAAAAATATAATCAAAAATATATTTTTAACTACTTTAAACTGTGCTATATTTCGCTATGTTAAGCGTTAAAAGCCTATTTGGCCTCTCGCCTTAATAGGTAGAATAAATTATAGTTTCAAGGTGTGATATCCTGAAACACACAAACGTCGGGTTCGGTCGTTCACATTCAGATTCGTTGTTATGGTGAAATAAAACAAACATTAAACAATCACGGATAACAGTAAACCCTAGAAACTTTAGTTTACAGTCGGTAGACACACCAAAGTACACGTATAAAGTATACTTTGTCTACTACACACACACTCTGTGCACAAACATACGTTAGTTAGAACTAAGTAGTCGCAAAATAAGATCGTTCTCTAAACAATTTGCAATCAAGTATGCATGATACAATTAAGTATTTGCAATTGATATTACGTATTGTCTATTAATTTAATAAAAAATTATAAGTAACTAGCCATGCCCCGCGGCTTCGTCCGCTATTATCAAGTTAAAAAGTAGCCTATGTGTTAATCCTAGGTATAATCTATGTACATTCCAAATTTCATCCAAATCCGTTCAGCCGTTAAAGCGTGAAGAGGGAACAAACATTGTTACACACTTACACACAAACTTTCGGATTTATGATATTAGTAGGATGTATGTTTGAAAGAAATTTTGATGCGTTGGCCTATGTCGCATTTTAGATTTAGTATTTACGTACAAACTATGAACTGTATCGTATTTCTGCCCTTATCTTATTTCTAGGTCTGCACGTATTTTCTTCTACGACGAAAATGAAATTCTGAAAATGACGGCTAACAGAAGAGAGCGCTCTTCTGTTAGCCGTCATTTTCAGTCTCTTATTTATGTCATCTTTTACGAAATTGCATCTTATTTTTGAATGTAAATGTAGTTATAAGAAACTGTATTTATTTGAAAACAAACATTAAACTATCTTATGCAATTCAAGTACTAATTACAGGTTTATGTTACAAATTATTATCTTAAAAACAAGGTTAGGGTTTACTAGATAATTGTTTATTGTTCGGAAGATTATAATGATCTTACATCTCACATCTTCGGCCGCATCTTCACTTTCCACCAGGTGAGATAGTGGTCAAATGCTTGCCTATCAATCATAAAAAAAAAATAAAAAAAAACATTAAGAAATATAATCAGACTGTAATAAATTGATGAGATAGCTTATTGCTAAAATTATAACTTGTCTTAAATAACTATTAGGTAGGTACATTACATCGATAAGCACAAAACCAAATATAGGGAATAGATAATTATGTATTATTGATTTATTGTATCATAATCATTATTTAATACCTTTAAACGAGCAATTCTTGTATATATATACATATATACAAGAACAGGATCTCGGAAACGGCTCCAACGATTTTCATGAAATTTTGTATGCAGGTGGTTTCGGGGGCGATAAATCGATCTAGCTAGGTTTCAATTTTAGAAAACGTAATTTTATCCGTGTTTTTAGCCGAACAAAGCTCAGTTATCCGGGTACAAATTTTTATGTATGCTGTGCTGATGATCCATTCCATTACATTGGAATAAAACACAGTTTGCCCTCTGTATCACGTGAAACATGACGTGTCCAAGTACAAGAATTCTTTAAAGTACAGAATCTAGTATTCCTTAGTACAACCCAGAATATGTGAGAGTTTAATTTTCAAACTTTACCTCTTACAAAACTGCATTGCATCAACTAATTGTCATGCGTTCCTGGTACTTGATGTTGAGCCAACTTGCATGGCAATAAGCATATTTACTTAGAAATGTATTTGTCGAACAAAATACTATGTCACAATAATTTACCTTAAAGGTCTTGACTTTTCAAAATAATTCTTGAGAATTTAGTTTTTGACATGGTACTAATTTGTGCTGCAGAAGTGTATGCACAGCTGTTAAGGTATTTATTATGTATATTTTTCAATGTTAACAATGGGTACTTTGTATGTAAAAAGTTATTTGCATATACAAACTCACTGAAGTATTGTCGACATATATAAAAACAAAAAGAAAAGAAATACCAATAAATACGTAAATGAATTAAATGGGTTAGATTCAACGTTGTACTTTTATTTTACAGATTCTATTACCTTTACGTACTAAACTGGTCAACTGCTATAAGCCAAAATACCCAGTTTACACCAAACATTAGGTATGTTTGTTGTAACTTAGTAAAGAACACTCTAGATTTGTGACTAAAATTTAAATCAAAATTGGTTCAACCGTTCTTAAACTACGATACTTTAGAGAGATACACTCGTCTAATATATAACACGTAACGTGTAAATTGTTTGCTTTAGAGATGAAAGAGACATTTATTACAAAAAAAATATAATTAGGACGCAGTATTCTAGCCTGATAAAAAAAACGTTTTATTTGAGTAGCGCTTGCGGTTACGCCCTTATTAATTATCATAATTAGATCATAATCGAGTAATAAGGTTAATGGGCTTCTTTCATATTGCAATTATTTTGAATTAATTTTAAAAACTTTTTAACTGAACTTTACCTAGCTCTGTATGGCACTGTTGTTACACCGTTGTTGTAGACATGTTAGCCGTAAGACAACGGTGTTATAAACAAAGTCCTTATATAAGTATATTTTAATAATTTGAGACTTCAAATTATTCGAGATCCGATAAATAAATCTACGAGATGTATAAAATGAAGTCGAGTTAGACCATTTATAACTCAAATTGGGTGGACCGTTTTTTCTCTTCGCCCCAAATAGAAGAATAACTATTAAAACATTGGAAAATTTACGAAAAATATATTTTTATAAAATATATTCATTTTCTTATACATTTTGTATGGAACGTCTTTTTTATAATTTCCACTGTCGGATTTGGTACTAGGCAAACATAAACACAAAAGAGGTGAAACACTTTTTCTTTACGTGCAATGCATGTCGGGTACCTAAAGCTAGTACAACAAATAGCTCCTTCATTCCTAATAATTGGAATGCATAATTTCTACTCATTCCAAAAATGCAGACGAAGTTGTGAACAAAATACGTGCCTAGTCAAGTATCATACTGTAATTTTCCTCAAACGACTTCTACATACGGAATGCCGGCACGTTGGGAACGTATGCGCTTGTGAGGTAACTTCGAGTAACGCAAGGTCGCTTTCTAACGACTCCGGCAACATACGGTCTGCGTTGTGCTTGGTTTTAGTACACAAGTGGGCCATCTTCTCCCTTTCGTCAAACATTCTGCACATGCCGACACTAATTTGACGAATTCATTTATTAGCTAACTCAAGTCGCTTTCTAAGTATTCTATAGTATCTATTGCTTAGTTACTAGTATAACTAGTATTACAAAAGCTTGTGGACCTTTTGTAATACTAATTTGTTTAACTTAGCCTGTCTTCTACATTTCGCCTATGAGTCTACTCATGAAATGTTGTCAATGTTAATGTAATTACTTGTTAGATAACGCAAAGTCGCTTTCTATTGACGATTCCAGTTTGAGCTCGTTTACTTTCAACGTAGTAAACGCTTAACACGTGAACTACAGAAAAAATAATAGTATTCTAGATTAGATTCAATTTATTTCATTTCTCGCTCGTGTCAAAAGCGTTACTGCCTGCAAATGTCTATGTATAAGAGTTAAATAATGTACGTATGTTCTAATAACACAAGGTCGCTTTCTATCGATTAAAGTGTTGTTTACACAGAGTAAGTGGCTCTTCTCATATTAAATCACATATTCAAAGCTCGCAAGTCCATACATAGATGTTGCACAAAAGTCACAATCTCTGTACCTGCCGAGGGTTCGACGTGGTTCGACGCTCTTTCTGGTTTTCATACAATAATATACATGTACGAAATGCCGACACGTAACTGCTTATTATGTGACGCAAGGTCGTTTTCTAACTATGCCGTTACTTTTTACATTCAGTGTGTCTGCTAAGTATCATTCTTTTTTTTGTTGAGAGACGACACGAGCAAGTCGCTCGACTGATAGTAAGCGTCACGCTTGCTCATTACAGTACAGTGCTATCCAGAGTCTTGAACTTATATAGTAAGAACTCCTGCGCAGCAAAACACTGCGCTCGTCACCCTGAGATATTAGATGTCAAAGGGATGAAATTTAATGACCACCAAAAAAACAATCGTTGCCCTAAACAGCCAGCAATGAAACCTGTACTAAATTCTTTCGGGCTAATGAAGTCATGCCTGCACTACAAAAACTTTTCATAACCCAAAAAGGCCACGCGTGCACCAAATTTTAACTTTGGGTAGAATTTAGATGGCCACCAAAAATAAAATAAAATTTCCTGTGATAGAACCGAATCGGATAACAGTAGGTTAAGGTTTTTTTTTATATAATTAATTAAAAATATGTATAATACGAAAAAAAATATTTATAGTAACATATTTGGATGACATTTTCAAATAAAATGCGAGTACATATTTGGTGCATGCGTGGCCTATTTGGGTAGCTCAGCGATTATTCTGAAGATACTTGCCTTTTTTAGGTTAGCAGACTACGTTTATTGGTGATAATTTCATATTAAAATGGGGATTAAATTCTGGTTAGTACTCACGATTTTTTGGGCGTTATATTTCATTACATCTGGTGATTGCTTAAACCTAACCCGATATCAAATCACTTTAAGTACTGTAATTTCACTGGAAATTTTAGTTTCTTTGTAATAAAATAAAGAATATGTATATATTAATGCTACAATAATTATTCACTTGTTTCTTTTTCTACGCAATCAACGATTTTATTAAAAGTGGGAAGATACGGTACGCCTAAACATCATGTAATCAAAAAACCGGACTAGATACATCTACTAGGCGAAAAAAACAATGTAATTCCTATTTGGTTCTTAAGATATTTGCAGATCTAGTAAAAGAAGAGGACAACAAAAAAAAGAGTGCACTTGTGGAACACGAACGCTAGCCCAATTGTGACTAAAGAAAATTATACTTTATATAAACAAAACGACTTGACTCACGATTTAAGGTCGACTCTTGCGACCTAGGTTTTTAAAAGAAAATTGCTAATTTTAAATGTCAATCTACCCTCTGTTTTAACAAAAACATGCACTCCATTATTCATCATTATTAATATGATGATATGCTAAGATCAGGAACAGTTTGAGATAACAGAGAAGTCAGCGCCAATGACAGCACGCACAAAGTATCTTACGCGTGTGAATCAAGTTGTGTAACCAACTTGGAATCTCACGCCTTTTATTTGTGATGGGAGTTTAATCATGAGAAACTTTGATTTGGCAACTAAACTGATGCAAACAAGGCATAGTGTGTGGTACTTTGTTAAGACGATATGCATGTTTTTGAATCGATAAAAATGATATATTATTATGTGTGATTGTGTGCGAGATATGTAAATGTTTCCTACACCTACGATACAAGTCTATGAACATAGTGTTAGGCTGTGTTTGTGAATGCGTATGAATATATAATGTAAAATGTCAGATATGCTTTTTAAGTCAGATGTAAAAATTATAATTTTGGGAGTCGAGTAATAAATTAATTAAGTCAGTGAAAAGGGTATATTCTAGGTAAGCATGCTGCATCTACTGCCGCATCATCACTTTCCACCAGTTGAGATTTAAACAAAGCTTATAAATAGCGTGTCATACATTTTGTACACCTCCGGTTAAAATAAATTTGTGTGTCGTCTTAAACGACTGTCGGTAGACTGCGAAAGCCCACACCGCGCACCGCGCAAGATCAAACGGTTGTGCTTAGAATTATGGATTAGGGGAAAAGTTTTGTCGTGGGTCCCAACTGTCCACTTAAGCTCGTTACCTTAATTTCGCTGTACACAGCATGTTTTCTACTTTGAGAGTTACATTTGTGAATCAAACTATCTGCACCGTGTGCTTATGTCCTTTTTTTTTTTTTTTGGGGGGAAAATGCCTGGCATTTACTTTCCTTCCCAGGGATGAAAGAAAGGGGTATGTGGGGCTCGAACCCACTAAAAACCCCCCCGTGAGTAGTCCCTCGCCGAGGTGGGGCAAGATAGGGTCGCGCTAGCAGTCACTATCTTGCCCCGGCGGTAGGCCTGGATGCAAACTTCTCCGGGCCACTGCGCCCATGGAGGGGTGACCTTGCTCACCAAGGCCACCCCCCAGACGTGTGGGGCCATGCAAGTCAGTGGAGAGGTGCCCTGACTCCACTACAGAGGAGGCGTGCGAATTGCCTCCTCATTCCCCCCGTCCGTCTGCGCCGGAGCGGGTCAGATCGAGGATGTGCTTATGTCCTCCATCATTTAACTTTAACTCCCAGTACTTGTAACTCAGTATGACTGAAAAATTGTGTTCCTGTCGGGAAAAGAACCCAGGACCCACAGAAGGCAGAGACTTGCCCACTGCACCAACTATTTTCTGTCAGCAGTTATTACATTATCCATATGCATACATACTCTTATCGATTATGACTTTTATACCTCAACGTAACTTGTCCAGCGACGCTAACTTTATGCTCTTGATTTTTTCGTAACGATCAAATTGCCGCTGAAATACTAACTCCTTAGCAATTATAATATAAAATAGCTTATTAATAATATGGGATAGTGTTGAATTGCCCGTTGGCTTAGTTGGGTGGCGTTCGCCTTCTAAGCAGGAGTATCGGGTTCGATTCCAGGCGGGAACAAGTTTTCTCCCCATGGAAAATTTTTGTTTCTGGTTCTGGTTGTAATTGTGTATGTGATGTGAATATTTCCGGCACCCACGACACAAGTCATCGAACTTAGTGTGGGGCTGTGATTGTGAAAGCGTTAGTGTTTATGTTTTAATTAAAGTAATAAACTTCCATGAGCGCCTCTATATGTAGCTCATGTCAATGAAGGATTTTAAATTTCTTATTTGCATACTTTATTGTCTGCTTTTTTTTATGCTTGTTAGGCAAGAGCTGATGGAAAGTAACGATACCGCCGAAGATGTAACATGCTTGCCTAGAAGATACCTATTCACTCCACATTTGAAGACTATCCGATAATACCGTTTGGGAAAAAAGACGCGGTAAATGAGTTCACTAAAATGAGATAGAATGAAGTTACATTTTAATGATGATTTTGAATTTTTCAGTCTGCGAAGGGAACTTGCACCTTGCAATTCTTTTGAACCGAAGTTGAATCTTACTGTGATACTTTAAAGCACATATTCAATTAAATATAATACAATCCTCCATTTGAAAGCAAAACAAACACATCCTAAACAAACTTCCCGATATCGTATCAAAACTGCCCCGAAATAGAAACAGACTGTCTCCCTTGCACGGTAGCCCTATCTGTTAAGTTTAAATGTTAGTCTATCGTTGTCACCTTACTGACACTAACGTTGCTGGAAGTGTTTGTTTCTTTGTCAGTACTTGTGTAACGCTACTTGGACTTTTCAATTGACAAAACAAAGCAGGAAGTCTCTTATTAGATAAACAGTTTTTACTTAGTGCAACTTTTTGCCTCGTCGTCTCGTATTACGACGGAGGAGTCTAATACAAGACTGCAAGATTTACTCGAATTGATATTGAGAAATCTCGTAAAAAGATATGAATTTTTAATCATATCAAAATTATTAATATGGTTAAAGACTAATTTCGAAGCGCTACGTGTCATTATCAAAACTTTATTAGCTAAGGAAAAATCAGATGCATTTACATCTGATTTTTCCTTAGCTCTGACAGTCTACTATTTAATGTCACGGCTTGCTAAACTATTTCTTTAATTCGTCTAAAAGAGACTGAATTTAGTTGTGCATTGTGATGTATGTGTCAGTTTCGGACTTGTCTTGTGTTAAGTTCTCGGACCTTCTGAAGGTATTGTGCGGATGGAGTGTAAATATGTTTATTTCTTTTATACTTTTTCAGTTATTCATATTTTATTTGCATTCCACAATGTAACTTAGATGGTAAACTTAGAATTAGTACCAATTATGGACCCTGTCGGGCACAGCAAAATGTAGGAGAGAGGAGGGTACAATATCGCTATGCTAGGCTTATTCTTTACAATATGGCTATGAGATTGCTTATTGCTGAAATTCCAGACTAAAAAGAATACTAATTTATTACCTTATAGACAGACACAGGGAATGTTTATTTCATAAACAATATACTTAATGAATACTTAATTGGATTCTACAAATATTTTATTCCTGTGGTTGATCTTTCACATAACAAAATTAATTTACTGTTGCTTATTGTTGAAGAAATAAGCCAAGATCCTATACCTATTCATTAAAAGGAATATGATTCGTTATATAATAGGTATACTTCTCTCCTCAGATGAACACTTGGATTAAGTTAATTTGCATAGCTATTGGGTATTTATTAACCAATAACATTCCATTGTTCCAGGTGGCAACGCCATCGACGAGCGAAATGAGCGACCGCGAGCGGTACCGCGCTCCGCCGCAGCCCGAGCCGCCGCCGCACCGCGTGCGAGCCGCGGACCTCTACCCGCGACTGCGGACTCACTACGATGAACCTGGGCTCGATGTGCCCTTTACGCCGATATGCGGCGAGTTTGTGCAGGTGAGCGAAATGAGCGTGATGAGCAGGATGAGCGAAATGTTCAGTTAATATAAGGAGCCTGAGTTACCGCGACCCCACCGTCGACATCTACATAGATAACAAGAACGAGATTCCGTGCTTTTCGACTCTGTGCTAATGAGCAGGATAAGCGAAAGTTGCGGAGAACTGAGCTTCGCATCCTGAACCGCCACTGTACAAGTGAGCGCTGCGGCTTTTTTTTCTTTTTCAGGGCCTGATATTAAGAGATCTTGCGGTCGACTATGTAACACGTTTACCTTGTAAAGATTTCTATTCACTCGAGATTTGAAGACTTCGAATTGGTACTTATCAGGAAACACAGAATCAGAGTATCTCAGACCTGTACCAGAAGTTGAGCTCTTAATATTAAACTAGAGTGGATATGGTATTATATATTTGCTTGTGTAGGTGACCTTCAAGAGCGAAAGAAGCATTGACATACCTTAATAACAACCATTGTTATTGTTTGGCGAGTTAATAATCTAATCTAGAAATAATAGTCTCGCTGCATGAACGACTTCCGCAACGTATACGAGCCAAAGATCTACCTGAGGTTGTTAAATGAACGAGGGTCGAATATGTTCGTATTGGTATGAGGCTAGGTATGCGTCATGAACGAAAGAGCTATTTGATAAGGTCTTACGAGATAGGCCATCTCTGCATTTCGCATAGCACGTAATAAAAGAATGTCATTGGAGTGGCTTTTCTGGCTAGGACGTACGGCGAATACGGTGAACTAATAACTTAACAAATAATCAAAACTGTGTTACTGAATCATTACGGTGCATTGTCAATAGCCAGAAACCGCTGTTTGTCATTGCAATAATCGAATGGACGTGATCACTGATCAGGATATGAATGTGGATCGATGTGTGAAAGATAACTCGACAGCTGCGCACAGTTTGAATTCTACGAAAAGAACCACACACACAAGCTTGTGTCACCTCTATCAACCACTTCTTGTGTTCCGATGAAATGTCAATCAACATCATGCTAATTAGCGAAACTCACCAACAGTATAACTGTATAAAACAAACGTATGCTGGCCTAAAAGGTCACCAGGTCGAATGCGCGGAGTTGAACGGACGACGAAGCGCCGATGCACTACTATAATATACGATCTATTTTGCATTCCTTGCTGTTCGTTGACAGGCGGTTATCAGCCCAATGAGAGATACGCTAAGGTCCTATTGCACTTTGACCAGTAAGGCCGTTCGGAAATGCGTCATTTAGTTCGTCTCTCTGGAGCTAAATGAGACAAACTCTGGCTAATAGATACGTGCGACGCATTACTGTTGTGTCTGAAATCAATCTGTTGTTTGTACTTTGGAACGACGCAGTGCTAACTACGGTGTCTCTTTTCTATGTCACTTATCAATACATCTACCTATAAACAAGTAATACTTAGCTTTTACCGGTTGTAAATAAAAAGGTCTAAAAAGTTATATGACCAGAACTTGTCAAGGCGAATAAAACGAACCAAACTCTATGGGTTTATCTGGTTTAGTTCAGAAGTTCCTATGGCCATCTTCCGTCTCCTGGTTCCAAATCATTGTATTGTCACAGATACATAAGTACACCAAATTTGAGTCCAATCGGACATCGGGAAGTGGATTTTATTTGCTTGCGAGATTCGATTACATATCGACAGACAACTGGACAGGTGAAAATAAATAAAAGCTTGTAAAATACCTCTAAAACCATCAGGATATTGTGAAAAGTTTACACCGTCACATTAAACATTGGATCAACGTAAAGTCTCGGTCATACAAAGCTATCGCATTCGCTATCATATCATTATCAGCGGATGATAATGCGTTCACTATCAAATCAACATGTGGTGTCACTGTGGTCCTCTTATCATTCACTTTCTCGTATAATTAGTCCAATTATGTGAATTAAGGAAATTTCGTGATAAGGTGATAAGCTCGTTAGTAAACAACGGGTATATCATTTTATACTCCTAGGAGCGCCATTAGATCTGAAACAAAGGTTCCGAGCTGGTTCGTTGGTGTCGCCTTTGTTTTCTGTACTCTCTAATTATGCTGTTCTTCTAGTACATCTGAAGAAATAAAAGCTTTACGATGGCTTTTTTTGTTTGATAGATGTTGCTTTCTAATTGGTCCCATTTAAATTTGATCAAGATCTGATTAGGAGTTTTGGAATTATCTTCAATAATGCGTATTCTGTGGACTACATTGACGATGTTCTCGTTTTTAACCGACTTCAAAAGTTACCTTATAAATTATTTCTTTGTGCGCCGATTTTAATGATTGTTTTTTTATTTGAAAGCTGGTGCTTTGATTTTTCTTGGTCCCATTTAAATTTGGTCAAGATCTGATCACTAGTTTTTGAGTTATTGTCTATAATGCGTGTTTAATACGTTAAATCTGATCAAGGCTCCGAAGATAGAGCGGTGAAGTCGGTTTTTTTAAGCTTTGCTTGCGTTTAATTATACATTAGGTGGGACCCATATTCCTAACACTGATTACTGATACTGAAACAGTTGTGTGACTAGTTGCTCAACTGATAACCACATACGTAGATATCATATTTCTCGTACTCAGGATACGACTAAGGTGTCAATTCACTATAACGCGCCGATTAATTCGCGATATCAATTCCAATTACCTACGATAGTTATTTGTCTACAATATGTCATCGCACTTAAAATTAACAAAACCATTGTGAGGAACCCAGCACGTCTAAAAACCACATAACCAGTTATAATTATTATCGCTTATTTTGTGGTTCTGATGCACTTGGACCACAAACACGATATCTTGTCATCAATCACAATTGCTTTCGGTTTTATGGTTCGTCCTATATAAATGGGACATTTGCCAAACCACTGTGGTCCGGTATATCGCCAGTATAAAGCACCGAATACTTATAAATAATACAGTACAAGTGATATCGGCCCAACTTCTTCATCTGGAAGAAGAATATAATAAAAGGTATTCTGTATGTGACTGTAGTGTGTAGTACTGAACTCCTTCGAAACGGTTGGACCGATTTTGATGTTTTTTTTTGTGTATGTTCAGGTAGATTTTAGAATGGTTTAGATTCACTGTTCGATCTGATAAATAATGTTTTTTTAATTTACGCATGCGATTCCGCGGGGAACAACTAATAATAATAAGAATAGGTACCTTGTAGGGAAGTATGTTCCATCTTCGGCCGCATTGTCACTTTCCATCAGGTGAGATAGGGGCTTGCCTTTCTAGCATTAAAAAAATAGAAGAAGAAGATTACTTATAGAGCCCCAATTTCTGAATAAATAGGATTTGCATACGGTTATTACTCGACGAATTTTTTTCGAAGTACCAGCTTCATTCAGAACTTTTCGGTAACTTACCGAATAGATACGATTGGATAACGTACTCTTTAAAAATACATTTTATCGTACGAGAAGTAACCGAATCGTATGGTAACTGAGTTATCGTATGGGTCTGAATCAGGGGCCAGGAGCACATAGCTAACGAGAAGTTTCTTCTACAGTGGGTCGGACGGATGGCAGACGGCGGCATCGTCGCCATGTCCAACTACCGGCTCCACGCGCAACCTCGCCGTCGGAACGGACCAGGCACGTCCGTGCCCATCCGGCTCATCGATGGGCTGGAGATCAGGGATCTGCTGCATCTTATTGTGCTGTGCAAGAATGGACGGCAGCTCAGGTACGTGACGAAAAATTATATTCATCTTTTCACATCACACATACAATCACAACCAGAACCAGAAACACAAATTTTCCTTGAGGAGAAAACTTGTGTTTCCGTCGGGAATCGAAACCGATACCCCTGCTTAGAAGGCGAACGCTCAACCAATTAAACCAACGGGCAGTCCAACACCAAATTGCTTACATCAGCGATTCTATCTTATCTTTAAAAAAACATGACGTTTTTTTCGTGTTATTATAGTGATGATTTGATCAGACATTATCCACAGTCTATACTTATCCCACACGCCACAGAGCGAGATCATTGCTTTGATATAAATCAAACCAATCATAATCAGCCAATCGCTGCTATTATTAGGCCAGGTTTTTTTATTTGACTGAGTAAGCATTCTTCATTTAGCCAGTGTCCAAGTCAAGTGAAAAAATACTTAAAATTTATTTCATATTTTTATAAAAATAGTCCTAGTCACTAGTCACAGTCAAAGTCAAAGTCAAGTTGAAGGTTCAAATCTAGTCCTATTCAAGTAATGCCTAAGAAAAGTAATAATTTATTTCATTTTCCCTTTACTCCTTTCGTTGCTATAAGATGAACGTATTGTCAAAGCCCTCACCATCTAGAAAAACTTTCAATTATCATAATATATAACTTCAATACAAAGCAAGCTGTGAAGCGAAATTATCTTTTTTGATACTATTATGATATCAACAGTTGTTGGCGTAGCAACTAAACGCTTTTAAAACTTGAGAAATTATTTACACGTAAAGCAATTTTTGTATTGCGTAAGCATAGAACTAATGCAACAAAAACAAACAGATTCACATCTGAACCTGTTGAATGGATGCCATTCAAGACCAACAACGGCTATTAGCCATCCGTCAACAAACAAATTACGGTGCAAAGTACAGCTCCAGTCAGTTTGATTTAATTTGTATTTAAACGTTACCGTAACTTAATGTTGTGCGTTGTTTGACGGCTTCGTGTGTGGTGTAATAGGCGGTGTAGAATGATGCGGGTATACTGGTTCAGATTATATACGCTCGCGATCATAACTGCTGTCACAATTTTTGCAAGACCATTGAGTATATTCCGTTATTGTTAGCCGACGACGTAATGCTTTTTTATGGGAACGAAGCTCCGCACGATCTTATTGCTTCCACGCATTAGACGCATTTAGTTCGAATTACTTCGAACTTGTTGGCGTGCGTGGACGCGGGCGCGGACTTCGCTGTACAGATATAGAAGGCGACCGCGCCGTCTCATCATGCCATCTGTTTAAGTTTTAGTATCATTCGTATTTTCACATTCACAACATTGCTCGTAATACAGTTGGATGGGCCATTTTTTTTTATTTTCGGTGTGACGGTCCTTTTGTATGTTCTTACGTTAGGACAAATAAAGTAATTCTTGGAAAAAAAAGGTAACTAAATTATATTAACTAAAGCTGACCCACAAAATAAAACAGCTCCTGATCCGCCTGGATTTGCAGGAATACGTTGACAGATGTGAAATTCTTACTAGCCATGACTATTTGACCTTACAGGCTTTAATTCCTACTAAACGCGATTCAGTCGATTAGACCACCTTAGTGAGAAACACTGGAGAAAAACGTTTTGCGAGCCAAATGCTAAACGGTCAAATACAAATTGTACATTTTAATAAACAGACTTGAGGCAAAATATATGTGTGTTACGACATGTACCTTTGTGTTTCTCTGACCCCAGCACTAGGTTTCCTGAGAGCCTATCTAGCTGGGTTACAGCTACTCTCTTTGGTGACATAATTATAACAAACCTTAATGTTTGGAACTTAATACTTAACCTTAATTACCTTCTAGGCAAACATGCTACATCTTCGGCCACATCATCACTTTCCATCAGGTGAGATTGTGGTCAAATGCTTGCCTATCAGGCATAAAAAAAAAAAAATACAGGTATTGTTAATTTGTGTTCTTGTTATAGCAGGTTTGTATACACACGCTGGTCAACAGCATGATCAGACGATTTTAGATACATAATAATAACTGAAGGTGTTTCTGAACGCGACTGTACTTATGCAGGAAACCCACCTTCACCATTTAAACGTGTTATATGCCAACTCTATTTGTGGTTATTAATGTGTACGCTTACACGTTTTCACACTCACAGCCCCACACTAAGTTCGCTTGTGTCGTGGGTGCCGGAAACATTCACATCACACACCCAATCACAACCAGAACCAAACAATTTTTCCTCGGGGAGAAAACTTGTGTTTCAGTCGGGAATCGAATCTGATACCCCTGCTTAGAAGGCGAACGCTCATCCTACTAAGCCAACGGGCAGTTTAATGTGCGCTTAATAATTAAAATATTAGAAATTCATTTCGGAACGTTGTTTCAAAACTAATAAAATCACTATCACCAACTAGTACCTTGTAGCTGAAGGGCCAGATATATTTCAATGCGAACTCCTTTTTTACCACTGCCAATTATCTCCCTTACATTTTTATACATAAAGGTGCATATTGCACAACTTGTATTATGGTGGTTTTTGTTTCTTTATGGTTTTTTTTTAAATTTCGTGAAAATACGTTATAAACTATCTTATAAAACTTTCACGATATTCTGATATGGAATGAGGAATAAAATGGTTTCTATAATAAAATAGATTTTTTTCTCCCTTATAATATGAAGTGTTATGAAAATTCAAAGAGGAAGATATTAATCATTTTAGATTTTAGAAAATATTTTTATCTATCAGGTTTTGTTATGAACGCCAAGTAAATTACAATAATTTTGGTATGCGGGACGAATATACACAAATATTTTCGTGCGGGACGAATAAATACTTTTTAATGGCCGGACAAAAATTCGGACGAATGTGGCATAAATCAAACATTCTGGTATCACCCCCTTAAATGAAGTAGCTCAAACAAATTGTTCAATTATTTATACACGACTTTAATTCAGCACTTAGTTCTATAAACGTGTCATAGTCAACGTAATTAAAGCTACTAGCAACTTAGTAGTGTGTTGTCACACCGAATCAGGGTCATTTGACTGATAAGCATGGTAACCAAATATAGAAAGCGAAATAAAAATTTCCTTCAATAATAAGATAATGCACGTATTTGTTCCTTATTATTATTTAATTATCTATGAATGCACATGTAATTTAAATGAAGAAGTTTATATAAGAATACGTAACACAATCTTTGAACTACCCGCTGCCGTAGTTGGGAGCGCGTTCGCCGTCTTTAAATAATACATTGCCGAAAATAAAATTTAATGTACAATACACAATTACATTTAATTAAAATATATATAAATCTAAAATATATATATCTTCTTAATATATAAAAATCTCGTGTCACGGTATTTGAGGTCGAACTGTCGACGGAAACGGCTTAAAGTTTTTTTTTGTATATTATTTAGTAAGGTATGAGAATAGATCGTAAAGTATTTTTCACCCCCCATTTTTTAATAGCGATTTTATTATTTTTGTATGAACAATATCAAAAAAGTGTTTTCTATGGTATTAAAGTACTAGGCGACTATAAACTTGAACCTACACCTTTTCTAAATGTGGCATTTCAATGCATGCCGGGTACAGCTAGTATATCATAGATATTGGAAAATAGAAACTGCTCGAGCAATTTTAAGCGCAACCATTTTGGCGTTCCTTCTGTAACCTCCGCGATCCAATCATGGCTGCTCCAAAGCAAAGTTGACCAATCATTGACATCAAAAATGCGCTCATTGACGTGATAAATATATAGAATGGTTCTAGCCAAGAGCGTACGTTTTGATATTTTGAATTTCCATACATTTGTCACTTCTGTTCTTTAAAATTGTATTTCAATTAGAAAATAACATTATAGGCAGTGGTGGATTCATAATTGTCGTTTTGGGATAGGGGCGTGACCCAGCTGAGGGTAGATTTTGCTGCAGCAATAAAATTATCACGAGACAAGACTTGTCACGGAAGAACTCAGTTGATTTCGGGAGTGGCTTGAGCCCCTCAGCACCCTCTAAATCCGCCACTGGTTATAGTCGTCATTCTATAGCTATTACAATAAAATAGTTAAACTATATTTTTATCATGCGTACTCCCTATTGTTTCAGATGCTCATTCACATCTGGCGAGCAGTGTGTGGAATGGTGGCGTCGGCTGAACACCGCCATGGTCCCCATGAGCTCCATACAGGAAACCTTCGCGGCAGCGTACGCCGCGTGGGCAAAGGAACAACCCGCCGCTTCTGTACATCGAGCGTTGCTCAGAGCATCGCATACTACACACACGCATTGGTTCGGACCTGAAGTAAGCAAACTGACCATTGCATGGCTTAGTTAGGTGGGGTATCGGGTTCGATTCTCAGTGGCAACACAAGTTTTCTCCCCAAGAAAAAAATGTGTTTCTGGTTATGGGTATGATTCGTGTGTGTGATGTGAATGGTTTTCGGCACCCACGACACAAGTCATTGAACTTAGTGTGGGGATTTCAGTGTGAAATCGTTTATGTTTATGTTTTAAACATTTTAATGTTTAGCAAGCAATTGAGATTTAGACAGATTGCTAAGTGATAGTGCCGGTTCCATGAGCTATATGTATACTATGTATATATAGTTTTCACTTCTATCGGCAGTTCCCAAAGACTGCCCTGTTTTTTTTCCACATTCGCTATGCGAACTGCAAAGGAATTGAACTGTGTTTCCTGATAAATATAATCAGGGAGTCTGCAAATCGTGAGAGTGAATAGGGAACTTCTTAGCAGACAGCATTGTCGCTTAACATCAGGTATGAGCTTGTTTGTTACGTTTTACGTTACTCACACACATACATACGGGGCGCGAGGACAAGCGCGAGTAAGATGGCACACTAAATTTTGTTTTTTATTATCCACTGATACTTATTCCAATTGCCTATATTTCCTAAAACTAAACCAATACTATATCCAACTCTCTAATTTAATATTATAAAGACGTTTTATGATATCCGCTACTTAGAACGCGAACAAATTATGGTGGGCCAGATCTCTATCCGATAAGCTTGGGTTAGTGTCAAAATCCTCATCCAATTTTCCCATTAATGGGGATTTTGAGACTTTTAGTCTCATAATCCCCATTAATGTGGAAATTTGGGCTAGTGGGGATTTTGACGCAAAAAGTCTCAAAATCCCCATTAAGGGAAAATAAATTTATTTTTCATTACTATCCTTATCCTGGGTAATTAACATGCCTAGATGAAAAATTCTACTGCTTTATTTTATGTGATGAACTAAAACTTCTAATAGTACCGTAACTACAGCAGGTACCTAATACCTAAGTTACTATGACACTAAGATAAGGTTAGTGATAAGGTATAGAATAAGGTAAAGTCATAGACCATTTTTTATATAGGGAATAAAAACGATATGAAAATTTGTATGGCTTATATACCTCATTGAAATGATTTTGTTTTTTTTAGAATGTCCTATTGACCTTTCATTTCTTACTTTCCAGGTGGAACGGTTAGGGTTTACCAACAAAGGTGCGTGGCGCGTGACTACAGCGAATGAGAAATACGAACTGTGCCCTTCCTACCCACCGCAGCTGGTCGTGCCGGCGTCCATCTGTGACGAAGACCTGGACTCAGTCGCCAGGTGCGATATCATTATTGAACCCTTCATCCGTTCTTTGTATTTTTTTCTGTTTCTGGTTGTGATAGTGTGTGTGATGTGAATGTTTCCGGCACCCACGACACAAGTTATCGAACTTTGCGTGGGGCTGTGAGTAAGAAAGCATTTGTTTTTGTAGCGGTAGGACTCTTTTGTTAGAGCCTGGGAAAGTAGTCCTTAGCTACTCATTAGACCTCCAGTAGTAGTACTGTATTTCGGTTTGAAGCATATTGTTTTTAGTGAAATTACAGGGTCTAAAGTCTAAAGAGATTTAATATATAGTATCTTTTGGTGACGTCCAGTGGATTTTGAATAGGGAATATACATGAGATTTTTTTTTAATTCAAGATATGATTCAAATTTTTGACCACCATCTCACCTGATGGTAAGCGACGAAATAAAAATAAAAAATAAATGTAACTAAGAATTATAAAAAATATATAATAAATAATTAAGTATAGCTTAAGTATTTTTATTTTAAACTACCTATAATTACACTTTTAATATTATTGATAGTGATGAAAATGCATAGGAAATTCAAAATAGCAAATCGCACGCTAATGGCCAGCTAACAACAGGGTCCAGATTTTTGAATTCAATGATCGGTCAACTTTCCTTTGCGGCAGCTAATTAACGGATCGTGTAAGTCACAGAAAGAACATACAACGATATGGCCGCGTTTAAAAGCTTTGTGTGTGTGTGTGTATTAATACGTTATATATGTACAGGTTCCGCGCGATGCGTCGCATCCCGGCGGTGGTGTGGCGGCACCGCGGCAACGGCGCCGTGATCGCGCGCTCGTCGCAGCCCGAGGTGGGCTGGCTCGGCTGGCGCTCCAGCGAGGACGAGCGCCTGCTCGCCGCCTTCGTGGCCGCCTGCAACCACGACCGGGGGCTGCAACACGCCAACAACAACAAAGTAAGTCCACCGGGGGCTGCAACACGCCAACAACAACAAAGTAAGTCCACCGGGGGCTGCAACACGCCAACAACAACAAAGTAAGTCCACCGGGGGCTGCAACACGCCAACAACAACAAAGTAAGTCCACCGGGGGCTGCAACACGCCAACAACAACAAAGTATGTCCACCAAGGGCTTCAACACGACAACACTAACAAAGTAAGTCCACCGGGGGCTGCAACACGCCAACAACAACAAAGTAAGTCCACCGGGGGCTGCAACACGCCAACAACAACAAAGTATGTCCACCAAGGGCTTCAACACGACAACACTAACAAAGTAAGTCCACCGGGGGCTGCAAAACGACAATACTAACAAAGTAGGTCCACCGGGGCCTGCAAAACCACAATACTAACAAAGTAAGTCCACCGGGGTTGCAACATGCCAATAACAACAAAGTAAGTCCACCGGGGGCTGCAACACAACAACACTAACAAAAAAAGTCCATCGGGGGCTGCAAAATGACAGTTCTAACAAAATAAGTCCACCGGGGGCTGCAACACGCCAACAATAACAAAGTAAGTCCACCGGGGGCTGCAACACGACAACACTAACAATGTAAGTCCACCGGGGCCTGCAACAAGACAACACTAACAAAGTAAGTCCACCGCGGGCTGCAACACGCCAACAACAACAAAGTAAGTCCACCGGGGGCTGCAACACAATAACACTAACAAAGAAAGTCCACCGGGCGCTGCAACACAACAACACTAACAAAGTAAGTCCACCGGGGGCTGCAACACAACACCAACAACAAAGTAAGTCCAGCGGGGTAACACTGGAACAATTGTGCCACGGACCCAAAGCCCCACTCCGATATATCTAGCAGTTGGGGTGGCTGGGCGAACTGCTGGAAGGGGAACAAAACAAAACACGTCTAGTGGGACGTCAATGCCTTATCGCCCCCAGTTAGAATTAGAATACCCAAGCTGCGCAGTAGCGTCGATCTCCAAAGTGATGATAATATTGTTGTTCCCAGCAAGTGAAACTGCTCATAGTGGACGCTCGTTCGTACGCGTCGGCGGTGACCAATCGCGCCCGCGGCGGCGGCTGCGAGTGCCAGCAGTACTACCCCAACGCGGACATTCAGTTCATGTGCATGCCCAACATACACCACGTCCGGCGCAGCTTCCAGCAGATGCGCGCGCTGGCCGGCGACCCCAGCGACCAGCCCAAGTGAGTCATCTCTTTACTACGCATGGTACCCTGGTACTTTACATACAAATTAACTTCAACTGTAGTTATTCAAATTATTATATCTTCTCTAATATATATATAAAAATCTGGAGTCACGGTGTTTATGGTCGAACTCCTCCGAAACGGCGCGACCGATTTTAATGATTTTTGACGTCATCACGTCTTATAAATCGATGAACGTCGGCTGCACGCACGAAAAAGCAAGACTCATTGTCAGGTTCCGCCTGAGCCGAGCGTGCAAGCGAGAGCGCGGAACAAGCGATAGAGAGGCACGATCGGCCCAAGCGTTCGTTATCACGTAAAATTATCGTCCGTAAGCCGACTTTACATGCAACCATTTTTTAGTAAAATTTGTAGGTATGAAAATAGTTCGAAAAGTATTTCTCTACTCCCACCTCACATTTGTTTATCGTGATTTTAGTATTTTTGTATGAGCAATATCCAAAAAGTTTATTGTATGGTATTTAAGAACTAGGCGACCTTAAATGCAAAATAGGTAAAACGCTTTTTCTAAACGTGGCTTTGCAACTTATACCGGGTACAGCTAGTCATATTATTATATATGCATACATTCACAAGTAATTATTATCAAAAGGTATGATTCTGACTATGATTGTGTGTATAAAGCGAAAATTTCCGGCACCCACGATACAAGTCATCGAACTCAGTGAGGGCTGTGAGTGTGAAAGCGTTTGTATTATCTTTTACTTTGATTGATATGAAACGTTACGCGTCAATACAATACTAAACATATTTTATTTATATAATATGAGTATGTTTATGATGCCCTAGTACTTCACAATTACGAAATGATAGAGATATCACGTTATTTATCAATCATGTTAGATACTACCGAAGTTATCTCGTTAGTAATGGGACCTATATAATGAGGAGTAGATTACAGTTATGATGTTACGCGGGAAATAGTTCAAGTGCAATCCTTGATACACTACGAGAGAAGGAGCTTTCCGCAGATGCGCGTAGCGATCGCCGAG
This sequence comes from Lomographa bimaculata, assembly GCA_948107665.1. NCBI lineage: Eukaryota > Metazoa > Arthropoda > Insecta > Lepidoptera > Geometridae > Lomographa > Lomographa bimaculata. Next base: position 3,354,226 of record OX403605.1, read on the forward strand.
ATTAGTCCAAGTGAATCATACCTCTTTACTACTTATAGTGCCCTGGTACTTCACAACTGGTTTGATGAATTAGTAGGGCACTACGTTTAAGTCAGCTTGGGTGGTAATTTGTCATACCGTTTTTAAAGTAAATGATGAAACATATATCATTATTTTGTTGCCATTTCATGCACTTGATATCAACACGCGTGGGCTGGTCTCATGTGATCGTTCTTTGTTCACGAGTCTTGTTATTGGAGGTATGCCCAAATGGATTCCGCAACACGCTTGTTTTGAGAGAAATTCTGATTTGGTAAACAAAGACAGTAATATTATACAATGTACATTTTCATACAGTTTTAAATTATGCGATGGCATTGTTAGATGACTTTCAGAAAAAGTCGGGATTATCTTTCGTAATCTCCCATTTAACCTCCTATAATAAATAAATTGTGTTCTTCGAGTCTTAATTCCTGGGCGTTAAGACGTAAACAATAGATAAAAAATACATATACCCTATTAGATAAGTATAATTTGGGCCTCTTCAAGTCAAGAGTGAACCTTGATTTGAAGAGGCCCAAATTATACGGTTGGAAGATACTATAGGTATCTTCTAGGTAACCATGTCCCACCGTCGACCGCATCGGCGCTTATCGATTATATAAAAAAAGATAAGAGGATCGTGAGTAATATATGTTGGGACTAGGCTTGATAAATAAATAATTTTTGTATTTGTTTGTAGATCGCTCGTTGTAAAAGCGAGCGCCCCACCATCACCAAACCATGTTTTTTTTTATGCTGGACAGGCAAGCATTTGCCCGCTATTTCACTTGATGGAAAGTGACGATGCGGCTCAAAATGGGACATGCTTGCCTAGCAGGTACCTATTCACCCTAGACTCGAAGACACCCCGATTGTACCGTTCAGGGAACAAAGACGCAGGCAACGAGTTCCTCCTTCGCTGTACGGACGATAACGCTTTGAGCGAACTGGAGTTACGACAACCATAAATGTATGACGTTGGACAGTTTGTCTTGTTGTTTGATGTTAAAAAGGGCGTGGAGTATATATATATTTTTTTATATTCTCGATAGGTAAACATTTGACCACTATCTCACCTGATGGAAAGTGACGATATGATCAAAGATGTAGCATGCTTACCTAGGAGGTACCTATTCACTCTAAGACTCGAAGACACCCAGATTGTACCGTTCAGGGTACAAGAAGCAGGCAACGAGTTCCACTCCTTAGCTGCACGGACGACAACCATAAATAGATGACCTTTGCCAGTTTGTCTTATTGTTTGATGTTAAAAAGGGGCACGGAGGAATTATATCATGTAACTCGCACACTGTTTTATTGTGAGTAAATTGTGTACAGCTGGCACAGCAACCTGGAGCGCACGCTGTGGCTCCAGTACGTGTCGGGCATCGCGCGCGCGGCCGGCGTGGTGTGCCGCGCCGTGGTGGCGGGCCGGCCCGTGCTCGTGCACTGCTCCGACGGCTGGGACCGCACGCCGCAGATAGTGGCCGCCGCACAGCTCGTGCTCGACCCCTTCTACAGGACCTTGGAGGTACGCCCCCACGCCAGCCGGCCTGCCTTCCCTGTTGCGAGCATCGATTGTAACAGACGCGCTTCCAAAATCTCAGCCCCACATTAGGTTCGTTGACTTGCGTCGTGGGTGCTGTTAACATTCCCATCATGCACCCAGTCACACCCAGAACCAGAAACGCACGTCATGTTCCTTGCCGAGAAAACTTGTGTTCCCGCCGGGAATCGTGCGCGATACCCATAGAAGGCGGACGCCCTCCCAACTATGTCGACGGGCAGTTATCATGACGTTGACTTCGAAATCGAACGATTTTCTTCTCTTGTAAATTGACGAGCAGTAGGTCTATTCTGGTGGTCAAACTACGATTGTTCGAATTGATGCGACGTCGATACGACAGTCGATTGGTTGATATTTCAGTTGATTCGATGGTTCATAAGAACAGAAAATCGTTTGTTTTCGACGTCGATGTAAAGATAATGTTTGCCCGGAATAAACATCCTAGAGGTGATGGTTTTAAAACACTCCTGCAAATGTCAAATTTCTATGAGAATTCCCTCGAAAAGCTTTACGTAAAGTCAACTGAAAGTTGAAGATAAAAATTGATAGATGAAATTCACTGACATATGTAGATTCTATGCAATTCATTATTCCATGGTGCTGTGTCGTACGGAGCATCGAGCGTGGATAAAAATAACCGAAGTTTTAGGCATTGAACGCAATCCCGCTTTGTGCCGATCCGTGCTCGAGCATTGGTCCGACGGCTGGGACCGCTGGGTGATCGCGTAACGTTAAATATCACAGTTCTGCGTACCATTTGGTATGTTTTCCTGAAGTTTCGGCCAACCAAAAATATTTCCTGGCAACTTATCCTTCCAGCTGAAAACAGTCTTTCTATACCGCTCCAAGCGGACTCTACATGGACTTAAACATTATAGAGTTGAGAAATTCCGAATAATCCTTCTCCATATAACCGCATTTATCTCCTATTTAACTACGTCCCAATGTAAATTAATGATATTTTTCAGGGATTCCGCGTACTAATCGAGCGCGAGTGGCTGGACTTCGGCCACAAGTTCGCCGACCGCTGCGGCCACCAGTTCGGTGCCGAGGAGCCGAACGAACGTTCGCCGATCTTCTTGCAGTGGCTCGACTGGGTGCACCAAATGGCTCTGCAATATCCATGCAGCTTCGAGTTTAACGAGGCCTATTTGGTAAGGAACAAACTTAATTATAGCTGATAGATCACTAGTCCATATTCAGGACCATAAAACTAGTTCCAGTCACCAATCTCAACAGTGAAGCAGAACAGTCATGGTCCAATCATAGTAAAGTGGTAGAAACTACTGAGACTTTTTGTATAGTCAATAGGCAAGCATTTGACCGCAATCTCACCTGATGGAAAGCGACGATGTGGATGACAGTGGGTATACTTGCCTAGAAGATACCTGTTCACTCTTGAATTGAAGATGCCATATTATAAATTATACTCCTCGGAAAACGAGAACGAAGGCAGGGTGTTCTATTCCTTTGCAGTTTTCGTAATAGAAAGCTATGGCGAATCGCTTGGTTCGAATTGGAGGAATATCATGAAAGTATGTCTTGTATTGGTACACCTTGTTGTCCTATGTTAGAAAGGAATCGCGTTTTCCAACATTTTATTATTGTACGAACGTGCGCGAGTGTAGGCAAATATGCCTACACACGTGCACGTTCGAGAACCATAAAAAAATATTCACATTAACATCACAATTTATGAAAAGAATAATATTGATAACATTTTTTCACTTTTGTCTCCATTCAAATAATTCCTTGTAAAACGAAACGTCTCGTTACAGATAAAGCTGGGCACACACGTGCACTCGTGCATGTTCGGCACGTTCCTCTGTAACACGTTACGCGAGCGGCTCGAGGCGAGGGTCGGGGACAGCGCCGCGCATGTCTGGCACTTGTTGCGGGCCCCCGCCTACAGGAACCATCTGTACGAACCGCATCAGGACCAGGTGAATACAGCTTCTATCTACCGCTGGATAAGGTCTATTGTTGAATAGTTAAACGATCTCATGTGCGGGATCAACTGCGAGCACCGCACTATAGGAACCATCTGTACTACTCACCAGGAACAGGTGAAATAGGTGTTATCTGCTGCTGGATAGGACCTATTGTTGAATAGCCACACTGGAGTAAGTCGAAGCGCATTCGGAGATGGCGTGCGGCACTCGTTTTATTAACCAGGTGAAGCAGCGAAGGAGTGGAACTCATCGCCTGTGTCATTGTTCCCCGAACGGTATAATCTGGGAGTCTTCGAGTCTCGAGTGAAAAGGTATCTTTTAGGCAAGCATGTCACAGCTTCGGCCGCATCATCACTTTCCATCAGGTGAGATAGTGGTCAAATGCTTGCCTATTGCACATAAAAAAAAATGTCTTTAAAAAAGTTTAGAATAAGTGACGACCCAGTTGGCGCAGGGGACAGGTGTCCGCCATCTGCGCCGTGGGACCTGGGTTCGATTCCCAGCAGGAGTACAAATTCCTTCCCAAGGGATATTTGCGCTTCTGGTTCTGGGTGTGATGTGTGTGAGATGTGAATGTTTTGTTTGTTTGTACGTAATGTATATTGTAGTAATGCCGTGCGTCAGGTGGTGTGGCCGGAGTACAGCGTGCGCAGCGCGGCGGTGTGGACGAGCATGTTCGGCGCCGAGCCAGACTCGCGGGACGCAGACGAGCCGCGCCCGCACATCGACCTGCCCACACACAACAACGCCAACGGTGAGCTACCCCCCGTGCTCGACGCCCTCACCCTATATTATCTATAATTAAACTAGAACAATAGCACAATACTCATCTATATATACAATGTGTAACAGAAAGGTGTAGTAATACTCAAGTCACACATCTAGCTAAATGTATGGAGTCTAACAGGAACTTCTGCATTCGCGGCAGCACCGTTAACATTGAGTTATGATGAATTAAAGTGTCTAAAAAATTATGTCATTTGCGACCTATTTAATCAGCCACCGTTATACACCACATAGCCTTTGGACCTAGACGTCTGACAGTAGTGGCCATAACAAAGGTCAAGGTCACGCGCCACAGATGTAATCGTAGGGTTGGCAAAAAAATATTTTTTAATTTTTGTACAGAAGAAATATCTCGGATTGCCGCACATGTAACTGTAGGGTTGTCAAAAGTATTTGAAAATATATATTTTTTAATTTCTGTACGGAAAAAATTGTTACAGGTTGTATATAAAAATCAATGCCACTTTTCGTTGTAATTTTAAACTCAAGAACGGGCTCACCTACCAAACCAAATGTTTAGGCTTTGTTCGGACTATTTAGTAGATGGTTTATGTGAAGTTTACACAAAATCGGTCGAGCGGTTCTTCATTTATCACATTTTTTCCCACCGGTAATTGCACCCGGGCGAAGCCGGATCGGATCGCTAGTTTATTTATAAACATTTGTTTACACGTCATATTGTAAGGTTTAAAATGCGATTCTTAATTAAAAATACAATGATAAAATGAAAAATGTCAATATGAAAAGTTACGAAATAAAAATTAAAAAAATATAAAATAATTTCCATAAAGAACATGTCAATATTCATAAAGTTATCCGTGCTATAAAACGTTTGCTCGATAAGCCATCGTTTCAATTTATTTTTAAAGCAATTGAAGGAAGTTGCTTCTAATATGGTATTAGGAAGCCTATTGTACACAGCCGGGCCCATAACATGTTTTCTCGATAGAATTACTCTTCAAGGTTGGGTTTTTGTAACTCTTGTTATTATAGTGTTTACATCGACTCCAGAAAAGGTTGAGGAATAATTGTTACTACATACTTTCGCTAATTGAAATATCTAAATAAATAAAAACCATTCAATCCTACTAATATCTGATTCATATCTGAGTTCTCGCGCGGGACGAGTTTTTATGATTAATCGCTTAACGGAGATAATGAGACGTTGCTCAGATTTATATGTTTGTCTCTTTTTGATGTAAGGCGAGTAAATAGCTCACCCGACTTTTCTCACCTCCGGCTAAAATAATTTTGTGTATTGTCTTAAAGTGACTGTCTAAAAAAAAACACATAATAATATCGACGTTTAGGTATCGTTGTAACGCAGCATTTTGTTTTCCAGTTCTAATGACTAAAACACGATCTTGCGACAATTTGCTGAACGAGGGTGAGAAGAGAACGACCCAAAGGAGGTGCAGTGACCCCAACATAGCGCCCGATGTCATGTAAGTGTCTTTCAATGTTCTTAATCGTAGCATTAATGTATTTTTTTTTATAAAGTGTATTCACACGTTTCGTATTAGAAGCTCTAGGCAGCAGTCACAGTCAAAGTTAAATAAAAGAGTCAAAGACCAGTCATAGTCAAGTCATGTCCTAATAAAGTGGTAGAAACATTACTACTTCTATTGGAATTTTGAAACGAAGCTGGCGAAGGCGAAAATCACGTTTTTGAACTTTGTATGATTTGCCTACGCTCATGCACGTTTACTAAGTATTTATTTAAAGACTTGTATCGTGGGTGCCGGAAACTTTCACATCTCTCACACATTACACCCAGAACCAGAAGCTCAAATATTCCCTGGGAAGGAATTTGTGCGCCTGCTGGGAATCGAACCCAGCAGCTTATATTTTTATATAATTCGGGAGCACTACCACAAAAATATCTACCTATATACGTGAAACGTAACTCATAGACAATTCCGCCACAAGTAGCAGCATGAGCAAATTTCATGCTCTGTGGTTTATGTATTGTATTCTCTTTGTTTCATTCTTTCGTTTCGGTCGTTGAATCGGCTTGGATTTTGACGCTATTATGTCATTTTTTAAAGTTGGTATGTCACTTTTGACAGTAAATGACGCCCATCCATGATACAGAATACGGCTGCAGGACCCACGGCGCAGAGGGCGGAGACTGTCCATTGCGCCAACTGGGTCGTCATAATAATATATTTAACATAACATATAACATATGTCGTCTACAGGAAGCTATCGATGGTTGTGAACGAGTGCGAGTCGAGACGGGAATGTCGGTCCGCGCTGACTGACAGCTGTGTAGACGAGTTGCCGGTGTTGCCTGCGCTGGCAGACGCCGCTAGAGATCAGGTATACTTATTTTTATTTTGTTTAACTGTGTTAATTAAGCCTATGTTAAGTAATAAATCCTACTAATATTGTAAATGCGAAAATGTGTGTGTACGTTTGTTACAGTTAAAAAGTAGTCATGTGTTACTCCGCAACCTGAACTATCTACATTCCAAATTTCATCAAAATCGCTTTATTCGCTACGTATCTCTCTCATCAATTATTACTATATACTTCTCTCATTAATTATCGTGGACGATGCTGCGTGGCACAGCTAGTGTTTAATAATTTAAACGCTAGCAAAGTTTCAATAAAACGATTTCACCACCTTATCTCCGGAATCCTTGATCAGATCTTAACAATTTATATGGGACCAATTCGCAATCATACCCTTTCAAATAAAAAAAGTATTTTCCAACTCGGTCCGACGACCCTCTTAGAGTAATCTCGTATTATCGAATTAAGAAACTCCTCCTTTGAAGTCGGTTAAAAATTCTTGATCAAAATTATTCACATGGGCCCCAAGTGAAAGTTAGTGACTCATGAAGTTGTGACAACGTCACAAAGGCGGGGAAACAACTCTGGACTTTTTACTACAAACATAGCAGTTTCTAAGATAGTATAAAAGAAGTATCATGTACATAGTATCACATTTTATGCTTATATGCAGCAACATATATGTAACAACGCGGGCGAAACCGCGGGGCACGGCTCGTGTTATATATATTATATTGTATTGTATATTCCCCATTGTCAGGTGGACGGCCTCCACCCAGACCACTTCGAGAGCCGAGTCCGCGACCTGGCGTCAGGCTCGTCGTCGCTGGAGAGGGAGCTGTGCCCCGCGCCGCCCCCGCCCCCGCCCCCGCCCCCGCCCGCGCCCGCGCCGCCCGCCCGCCGCACGCCCGACGGAGACACGCCCGAGGAACCGCCCGTGTTCCTCTGCGACACATATACGGACGTCATCGGGATGGCCGATGTGAGATTCTTATGCTATTTTAGTTTGATCGTCTGTCTTACTCTGAATAAAAACAGTACTTGTTTCATCACCCACACGATCACCACCAACAAAACCAGAAACATACATTTTCCTTGGGGAGAAAACTTGTGTTGCCGAGAATCAAACCCGATACCCTAATCAGGGGAACGCGCACAAGCCAACGGGCAGTTCATTCTTCCTCTTTCTAAGCTGGTTGTAAGCTACGATGATGTTGATGATGAAGCACGTTTAGATAATTAAATGTTCACTATCCGATGATATTTTATATTATCAGATGAAATGAGAGCTACATTTTTTTTAAACTAAAATGAATGTTTCCGGCACCCACAATAAGTCATCGAAATCTATTTTCATCTAAAAAAGTGTACAACAAAATATCGGTCGAGCCGTTTCCTAGGAGTTCGACCACAAACACCGTGACACGTGATTTATATATATTAGGTATATATTATAATTTATCCATCATTTCCAGGCGGCCCGTGAAGTCAGCAGAACGCGCAACATCAGCATCACGTGGCGTTCGATATCCGAATCCTCCAACCAATCATCGACAGGCTTCGACATCGCCGACGCGAACCGACTCGATAACTCTCTACCGAACTCGAGAATAAACTCACACGAGAGCTCGCCATTGGACAACCACAATAGCACAGAGGGAGACATAGCCAATCACAACGTTGTAGCGGCGGTCAATGAACTGAACAGGAGAGTGAACGGCGTCAACGGAGTGAACGGAACGCTGAACGGGATCGATGACGTGGCGACGAAGTTTTTGGAAGTTGATCTCAATGGTGAGTTATCAAATCACAAAATTAAAAAAAATCTTACATACCATATTTAAAATCGTTTATTCATATGGGCCTCATTTAGGCACTCATGAATGATTGTTTTTGGTTCCAATATATTGTTTCCTGAACATGAGTTTAATGACTCCAATTGCCAGATTCGCAAATTTACATATCGAGTAGCGGTAAAAAACTCGGTGGCGCATTTTTTTTTGGTTTTTTTTTTCAAATATACATAGCTAATACCTGAGTAACCTTAACCTAGATTTATCTATACTTTGCTGTCGCCAGAACATGTTTATGCAGTTGGTCTCCGAGCATCCTTGTCATTAATATAATCACTGTATATTCAGCTTTCTTTATCAACACACGTCCTTTCTTCAATATCCACGACATAAAACTTGACAAATCATTGACAACGAAAATGTTTGAAGCTACGTCACGATTCAGTCTAGCCAATGGCGTGCGTTTTGCTATTTTGAATTTTAGGATCTGTTTCGGTACAAAGAAAAGCATTTTATATTTTGATGTGAAACTTCTTATACGAAAAGTGGTGGAGGTAACACCGTGATGAATCAATAAAATGTTTCCCTGTAATACAAAAGTTTCATATCTCTCGCGCGTCTTCACGACATACTCGGTTTTTTTATTTATTAAAATAGTTCCTGCCTGAGTCGGTGTTTTCCGATGAGTACAATATAGGAGTCTTCAAGTCGCGAGTGAAAGGTATATTCTAGGCAAGCTTGATTCATCGTAGACCACATCGTCGCTTACCATCAGGTGGTCAAAAGTTGGCCTATCTTGAATAAAAAAAATTAAAATAAAACAATAGTTTTAAACACTCAAATACTAATTTATCATAAACAGTAGTTTACACGCCATATTGTACAGTCGAGAATTAATTTCTTAATTAAAAAAGGAATGAAAAAATAAAAAGCCAAAATGAAAAATTACTAAATAAAAATTTAAAATTCTTGTAAATTTCCATAAAAAATATGACAGTCAATATAATTTATGTCAATGTATAAAATATAGATGAGTTTATGAAATTAAATTTTTCATAACTTCATCTGTGCTATGAAACGTTTGCTCTATTAGCCATCGTTTAAATGTATATTGACCGTTGCGATGTTAGTGAAGTGACCGTGAATGTGATCCAGGCGGCGCCACGTCGAGCAGCCTGAGTTCAGAGAGCGAGGGCGAGGCAGCCGCGGCGCCGCGGCGGAGCGGCCACGTGCGCGCCTCGCGAGGCAGCCAGCTGACCTTGTGCCCCACCTCGCCGCGGCGGTTCGCGTGCTGCCACTGCTCGCGCCGCCCGAGCACCACCAGTCAGTATACTGTCCTATACGTGCCTCGCGAGGCACCCATACATTTTTCTCAATGCATTTTGACGTGATAACGTCTTATAAATCGATGAACACCGGCTGCACGCACGAAAAGGTGTCACTTTCCGCCTGAGCCTGAGCGTGCAAGCGAGAGCGCGGAACAAGCGATAGAGAGGCACGATCGGCCTAAGCGTTCGTCTTATGACCGTTATCACGTAAAATTACCGACCGTAAACCGACTTTACAGACAGCCATTGTTTTAAGCAAACTTATGACAACATTAATGACGCGGATATATACTATACGTGCCTCGCGAGGCAGCTCACTGTTTCAGCTCAAATCACTAGTAGAATGAAATAAAAAAAAAACAAGAAATATTACTATAAAACCACTAACTATAAATAACAAGGATACAAACTACGCGCCTCGCGAGGCAATCTACGCTTCCACCTCAAATCACTAATAAAAAGAGTATTTATTATGAAAAAATAATGTCAAACGAATGACTACCATTAATGATAAGGATTATATAATTTACGTGCCTCGCGAGGCAGCCCACGCTTACACCTCATTTCAGTAATAAACAAAGCATTTATTAAGAAAACTTTATATAAAACGAATGACTACATTAATAACAAGGATATATACTATACGTGCCTCGCGAGGCAGCCTACGCTTCCACCTCAACTCACTAATGAAAAGAGCATTCATTAAGAAAACTTAATATGAACTAATGACAATGAAGGCAAACTGCAAGAGCGCTTTCTGGTTACTGCATAATAATAATTTAGTTCCTCGTCCTCCAGCCGTTGACTCATTGCCAACCAAACTTGTTCTTCACTATGTCCCGCCATTTGTGACGGTCATTGGCACAGATTGCTTTGTAGATTTTCGTATCCAGCTGTTTAGAAATACCTAGGCTAAAATACTCAATATATGTAGTGACGAATTCATAAAAAATTGCTCCACAGAATTTTTGCCATATTCTTATTGGGATATTAAATAATTTTTTGCAAATCGGGCAATTAAATTCAACTTTGATGAGTGCCTCAGGGGCCATCTGAATAAACAATTTAGAAATCTGTTCGAGTTTGTTAATTGTTTGGCTCGGGTGTACCTTACGGGGCTAGATTTCGGTGGATAATTGCGCAGTGGGAGTATAAATATGTACACCGAAAAATAACCTCAAAGCGATTGTACAATTTGTACAAGAGCGGGGTTGCCAGGCTTTAAACTTATCCTAAAATTTTATCAAGTTGAGATATAAATTTAACCTGCAGTCGCCTAGATTCGCCGCGTTGATAAGTAAGAAATTGTAGGGTATCCTATCTTAACCCTATGGGCTAAGAAATAATATGTTGTGTACACAATAAATTTTCCACTCACTTGCAAGCGACCTTTGCTGTTTTACTGATAATATCTTCATGGACGATGTGTGGTTATGTTTTATATCAATCAAAACGATTATATGGTCAACATTTTACAATATCAAGGCAAAAACGTCCATTCCGAACAGTCGCCGAGCTATGACAATCAGGGGACAACCTGCAGTATGCTAAGATTATTATACTGTTCCATTTTCTTTCTTCATTATTTGTAACTTCTTAATTGTTCAGACGTAAAGTCTCCGCTTTGCTAATTATATCCGGATGTTGAAAGCATTTAACAAACAACATCTTTAAAACAAATTGTCTGCCACTATCAGAAACCATAATATTTGGAATACCATATCGACAAATATTTCATCGCATTTTTGGTTAGAAAGGAGCTTATTAAACTCAAAATAATTACTCAAAAAAACATATCAGCGCAGCCATTTTGGCGAGACCTCGCAATATCTTTGCCCCACGCTAGAAGAAAAGAAGAAGTCGTTAGATCTCCCGATGAAAAGAGAGATCAATAGAGTTTAGGCAGGAGGTAAATTTTATTTTATGAACAAATTCTGTGAACATGAGCGCTTTCACATTCACAGTCCCACTAAGTTCAATGATTTGTGTCGTGGATGTCGGAAACGGTCGCTCTCACACACAATCACACCCAGATTAAGAACACACGAGTTTTCCTTGGGGAGATGTGTTTCCGCCGGAAATCGATCTCACACCCAGGCGAGAGGCATCAAGGCGAAAGCGCACCCAACTAAACCAATGGGTAGTTCAAGTTTTAATTAGTTCTGGGGTGGCCCCTTTTCCTGTCATGCGCCGTCCGCGTGCGGATTTTGTCCGCGTGCGGGCCGCCTGCATCCTATCATTTTATACATATTTTTCCTATCACATTCATCCGTGATAGGAAAGAAAGCCGCTAGAAAGCGGATCGGCCGCTAAGTCCGACTAGGAGGGTGCCACCACACGCACACGGGTCAGATCCGCACGCGGGTGGAACCCGCACGGGAGGATAACGAGGCGTCTTGACGTGTGTTTGTGGTTGCAGGCGGCATCGAGACGTCGGGCGACAGCGGCGGCAGCGGCGGCGCGTGCTGGTGCGGCGTGTGCGGCGGCGCCGTGGGCGGCGCGCGCGTGCGCTGCGTGTGCGGCGCGCCCGCCGCCCGCCCCGACCCGCTCGACGGCCTGCCGCCGCACCGCGACCCGCTGCAGGCGCGCCTGCACCAGATCATTCTCTACCAGCGGGTGAGTCGCTACACGTAGGTCTCCTGAGCAGGCTCCCGTAGTCCCGCCGGCTGGGAAGTCCGGCCAATTGCAATGCAGGTAAGTCGAAAATTAAACTGTTCCATATATCTGGCTATCCATTGCAGAGCCCAAAGTTTGGTGCGTTTCTTACCTATCGAAAAATATACGAGAAAAACGAAGTATGACCAACCGTGCACGTCGCTCCTCATCCTCGCATCGAAGCGGGGCCTGCTCCTCACGTCACCTTTCTATAACATTGTTCTTAACTTATTTGTCCAGAAAGTAGTGGAGGAGCTGAGCGGGCAGCTGAGGGAAGCCCGCGAGGCGCTGCGGCTGTCCTCCCCCGCGCCGCGGGCCTCCCCGCCCGCGCCGCCTCCCCTGCCCGCCGCGCACGCACACCAGGTAACTACTACTACTTTACTAAACTTGTAATGTTGTACATGTATCTTCCTATGTGTTTAATTAATTACCGTGTAGCGGTCGAAGCGATTTGTTTCGCTTAAGTTTAGTCTGTTCTGTACCTAATGCGGTCTTGCTATAATAGAATTCGTAAGTCTTTCAATATGCGATGGTCTCTTAGTCTCGACGTCTCAAACATTTTAAAGTCTAGTATGTTAGGCAAACAACTCTTACTGAAAACCTTACCTTAAAAAGACTTACTTGACCTATCTGTGAACGTCTTTTATTTACCTATCGAGACGTAACGTACGCGTGATTAGTCTTTTTAAAACTATATTTAAAATAATATTGTCATAAAACAACATTTAACTTCTTTATATATTTCACCGGCATGCTATGTTTACCGGGATGGAAACTGTTTGCATGTTATAAAATAAGTTATACTTAAGCGTATGAGCGTTGAATACAATTTAAAACAAATAAAGAATTATCAGACCTATGTTTGCCTGTTATGGCTTATGAGACTTGCTTAACCTGATTAATCTTCCCTTCAAAAATATTTCTAATAATCGTAATTATCTCGCAAAATCGCCAATCACCTTGTAAGGTTATGTTGTTAAAGCATCACACATTATTACATATTTCTGGTCCTTCGAGTCGGATTTTTTTCAATCATTACTTTCGCCTTTGTGTTGCAGAAGTCAAGATCCTATGAGCGGGTTTAATTTCTGAAAACACAAAGGTACTTACCCTACATTTCACTACTCAATAAACCTGTAAAATATTAGTTAGTCGCTTATTCAATCATCACAAAATTTATTGCGGCGTCAGAGAACCGTATCTAATTTGTATATCGAGCAGGTATTTATTTTAAACCATCACTTGTACATGCTTATAAAAGTTTTTTCATCCAATGTCGTACATCCTGGTTTTTAGGATTTATTTAACTAGCTAACCCGCCGGCTTCGCTCGGATATACATCCTTTTCTCCTTTATGTCTTCTCCCAGTAAACTACCTACCTGCCATAATTCAGCTTCATAGATCACGTAGTTTCTGAGATTTCCGATTTACTGAGTAATAAGTGAATTTCGCACTTATATATAGAGATGAAGATGATGGGAGGCTTTTAGTTTCAAAGATCACCATGATATTAACAATACATTTATGTTAAGAAATTCGATCGATAAATAGTTAATATTTTGGTAGAAAATCAACAATCATACTAGCAATTTATTAGAACTCTCCCAAGATTAACCAACAATATGGGAAGAGATGACAAAGATCTTCCATCAAAATGTGGTCCTTCGAGCCGGATAAATCACAACTAAGAAATTAGCACACGTTTGATAAATAAATGCAATAATGTTTTTGGATGCGCAAAGAGCTCGTATGGATTCTCTTGCACGCCAAGGGCAAACATCTCAAAGACCTCACTTCAAGGACAATTAATGTAGCAAGCTCTTCCGAAGACCAAATTCGTCCGGCTACAGGTACCTGTCGCGTTGCAGAAGTCGAGCAGCGGAAGCAACAGCGTGGGCAGCAGTAGTGGCAGCGGCAGCGGCAGCGGCAGCGCGTCGGAGGTGGAGGTAGGCGAGGAGGCGCGCGGCGTGGTGTGGGTGGCGGACAGCGCCGCGCCGCGCTGCCAGCACTGCCACCACCACTTCTGGCTGGCGCGCCGTCGCCACCACTGTAGGTACGGACACACATACACTGCCACCACCACTTCTGGCTGGCGCGCCGTCGCCACCACTGTAGGTACGGACACACATACACTGCCACCACCACTTCTGGCTGGCGCGCCGCCGCCACCACTGTAGGTACGGACACACATACACTGCCACCACCACTTCTGGCTGGCGCGCCGTCGCCACCACTGTAGGTACGGACACACATACACTGCCACCACCACTTCTGGCTGGCGCGCCGTCGCCACCACTGTAGGTACGGACACACATACACTGCCACCACCACTTCTGGCTGGCGCGCCGTCGCCACCACTGTAGGTACGGACACACATACACTGCCACCACCACTTCTGGCTGGCGCGCCGCCGCCACCACTGTAGGTACGGACACACATACACTGCCACCACCACTTCTGGCTGGCGCGCCGCCGCCACCACTGTAGGTACGGACACACATACACTGCCACCACCACTTCTGGCTGGCGCGCCGCCGCCACCACTGTAGGTACGGACACACATACACTGCCACCACCACTTCTGGCTGGCGCGCCGCCGCCACCACTGTAGGTACGGACACACATACACTGCCACCACCACTTCTGGCTGGCGCCCCGCCGCCACCACTGTAGGTACGGACACACATACACTGCCACCACCACTTCTGGCTGGCGCCCCGCCGCCACCACTGTAGGTACGGACACACATACACTGCCACCACCACTTCTGGCTGGCGCGCCGCCGCCACCACTGTAGGTACGGACACACACTGACGGACACTCTTTGCCGATACTAAGCTATAATAATCGATATAAGGTAGCAAGCCTTACTGTCAAACGTCATCCATTTATGTTTGACATACCTCCAGTTTTCTCGAGGCGTTTCGCTTCTACGTTTATCATCCGTACAGCGAAGTGGAAGTCATTGCCTGCGTCTTTGTTCCCTGAACGGTACAATATGGGTGTCTTCAAGTCTAGAGTGAGTAGGGACCTTCTAGTCGATTATAATTGAATTTATATCATGAGTGGATCCTATCAATGTGTAACTTTAATATATATAATTGTTTAAAAATGTTCTATTCTCCTTTTATTCTATTTTCTATTCTGCCAATTTTACGATTAAAAGAGTTCGCTCGATAGAATTTTTCGCCAAAAAATATCCCTTATGGGTCGCTAAAATTTGTCTTCTAGGTAGTATTACAGATTACAATTTTTAAACTAGGTTTTTTTTATTAATTTTGTTTGTTTTTATTGGCATACTTTATCGATGAACCACACTTCATCTACAGTGAGTAGCTCGTTCCTACTGACACATGTAATTCCCCGCAGACGATGCGGCGGAATATTCTGCGGGTCGTGCTCTGAGATGAGTCCGTGGGGCGAATGTGGCGCCGTGCGCGTGTGCCGCCGGTGTCGCGCGCAGCGGTGACCGAGAGGGAAGGAGATATGCCCGCCACGACACGTGCGAAAGGGACGGAGACATTCGTGACCCCACGAACGGACACTCCCGCCCACGCCGGCCGGAGATATCCCCAACCGCGCGACAAGGACGGACATATTCGCGCCCCCGGCCGCGCGACAGGGACGGACACACCGCAGCGATACCGCCCTACTCCCCTGGCTCCTACTATACTACAAATTAGTGGACGATCGTGATGCGAACTCCACGACTGCTTTAGTCGCGTGACTGTTTGACTTATTTTAGTTGATCGCGATCGTGAAACCTAGCGAAACTGTTCTAGTGGAAGTTACGAAACTGGCTGCTATTGTACCCGTGTAGTGAAATAGAACTTTGGTAAACTTACGAGAGACGAACTTACGAATGATTTACTGTGCCTTCGGTACAGTTAGACATGTATTAATTACGACAGCGGAGCGAAACTGGATTTTATATGCACTCGACTTTATTTAAGTCTGTGTTTGCGGTCAAACTAGATGTTTCTTTGTTTATTTAATAAGAAGCCTTATATAAACATCTCATACAGTAGTCTGCAAACTAAGTTCGATTGTTTAACTCTATAATGAAATAGAATTCTATATCTGTTTCAATCGAAGAGTTTAACTCTGACTGCCGCACTCATAAACTTAATATGGACTTGTCAAACACTGGTTTATCTCGCTTTCTCTTATGAATATTGTTCATAAAATCGAGACAAAACATATCAAAGTTAACTGTTCAACGTTCATAAGTAAAGCTGTTTTAATTATTATATGAACGCGCACTAAAAATAGGGCTTCCTACGATAGCTTTTGTTAAAGAAGCTAAAGTGTTTACCTTGTAGTAGTAAAAATATTTTTATTTACAGATCTTGTTGTTTGTCGTGCTTTGATTTTGTAAGTTATCCGTGACACCGCTACTTGGTACATGCAATAATTTGTATAACAAAGAGGACTTATATCGGTATCATAGACCTATTACATCCGTTACTTAGAAAATGTATATAATTATACTAAGTAATAGACAAATTAACTAGACTCATGCCAAGCAATAACTTAGTGTAACACCAATATAAATAATATTATGTACCTAGCTTAAGTCATACCGATATTGTCATAGACAATGTAGCCTAAGTCATATATCGATATTATCGTCATAGCAATAACGCTAGATACATATTTATCGCTACAGATTATACACTCTACAGTTGAAACAAGCTGTGTGAGTAAAGACTATGTCACGTCTCATTCTTGCAGTTTGTTTTATCTGTGAGATGACGTAATGAGTTCATCAATAGTGTTAAAAAGAGATGTTATATATATCGCTTTAACTGAGGCCTTAAAATAATATAGATAAACTACATACGTTTAAACTGTTTACTCGCTGTGTCACGGATATTAGGTACTAAAGCAGTTGTTGGGTGCACTAAACATTCGTCCTATAATGTTCGGTGTAAATGTTGAGACCATTGCTTAACTCTCTCCTAGCAAAGTGTTGATATAGTGTGACACTACATGACATAACTTGTAAATAAAATATTTGTGATTTAATGCATTATTAACCGACAAAGTAATATTTTTAGAATATCCTTTTTTACACAAATAATGGTCTCAACATTTATCCTATTAAACTAGTCATACATAAAAACGTGAAATACCATACACTTATCACTAAGCATGTTTGAATGGACTATCGAAATTTAACGGTTATGTTGAATGATTTGAACTCTATTACATCTGATATAAAGTTTGATATGAACTTGCTATGAGATGTACCGATTAAATTCAACGTTATTTTCGCAGTAAAATACCGAGATAATAAAGAACTTAATTCAAGATGGCGTCTAATGTATATCGTAGATTGTATATGTATCCCGCTCATATAGATGTCATATGAACGAGACAGCATCCTTGCTATGTTCAATTAGGATCTTTACAAGTGTGCAGATTATACTTGCGTATGCTGATGCCTCGTTTACACCATTCAAGTGTACTGGATCGAACACTCGCTTTGTGAGTGAACATTTTGGCGAGTTAGAACTCAGCCCGTTCACAATGTCTTTGATTCAGTACACATTTCATAGAAATCAATGTTGGCCAAGTATATATACATAGTTTAATTTTATTGCTATTGGTTGTGGAGTTAATACTTTCGAAATGATGGTTACATCGTCGCGATCTTGGCTAAGACACAATGAAAGTCAAATCCAAATTAAAATAAACATCGATTATGCTGTCAATGTTTGCATGCTGGATTTGTCTAGTTCTTAGTAAATCTATCTTGTCGATGGTAAATCAGTATGAAGATCGTTTTCATTTAGCATCGTACGGATTTACTATCGAGAAGTAATTCTCATAAGACGTCTAAAAACAACGTCTTATACAGGTATTTTCTGTTTAGAGAATGAAACTAAATAAAATTCGTTGTGTTTAATCGTGGAACTTGGTGTGTCTAGTCTGTCGTCGTTTGTGGTTCCGAGGGCCTGTACAGAAATGACTAGATAGGGAAGATCGTAGAAAAATTTAATAAAATGTTTAATCGAAGGCTGATTTTTAAAGTAATAATTTATTTGTTTCATGGTTCTGTCCAATATATTGAATATCTTATATCGGATCTTCTATAAAAGTTATCGAGACATTGAGCGAAATTAAAACTATGTTGAAATGACATTGTTCATTTCGGTTTTCAATGTTTTATATTTGTTATCTGTGGTTTAAGTGTTATATTTTACAGATTGAATCACAGATAATAAAATTTTTATGTATTTCTAGAAGATGCGACACTTTCATAATTTCCACAATATGTAAATGATAAAATAAATACAAATAATTGTGTAATTACAAATGAATGGTTGTAAATCTGGGCCCTAATAAGATGTATACAGACAACGTGAGACTACTTGTATAAACTTGTTTTTATTATTTTGTACTATAGCGTTTCTTTTTGTTCTTTCTTTTATTATTATTTTTTGTACAGTAGTTTTGTTTCTCTCGATCGTGCCGCTGACGACTCGAGGGTTGTCAGTGGACTGTCGCATCTGAGAGTTTTGTAATAAGACTTAATTTTGTATATTCGACATATTTCCAATAGTTTGAAATGTATAAAATACATTTTGATTTACTGTGTGGGTGAACGAATGTAGCTGTGTGTCATATGTCCTCGGATATTTGCATAATCCATAGCTTTGGACGTTGGTACATTGATAGAACTAAATTTTGCATTAGGCCTGATGTTCACTCTAATTGTTAAATTAATGTTCAAATTTAACTACCGACAGTCAAAGAAAATTACGTATTATACGCATCAAACTAGCCAGTATACTAAAATCTAAATACCCGATTGCGTAAAAAAATAATTTCTTATTTTATTTTGCACTTTTTTGTTAATAATATATCTGATTATATAAGAACTTCATCAAATCTTAATTAGAAGTAAAATGGTTGCTATACTTAGATCGTTATAGAGTCTAAATTATCATTTGAAATGAATAACGGTAAAAGTATTTAAAAATACCCACACATACATACATAGATTGATAAACACTATCCATTTTTGCGTCGTGCAATCGGGTAAAAAAGCAGCGATATCATAACAATTACGTCTAGTTTTGGCGGTAAATATGTTATCATCAAGATGTCAGGCAGTTATTACATGTTTCCATTAGTAGTGAACACCAGGCCTTATGCGGTATAAAGGCGTGAAGTTCTGTATTTTATTTGTGATATTTTGTATAATTAAGAGTTTAACGCGTTGTTAGAAGTTAAATTTTACAGCTGATTTATTTAGACGCCTTCGGGCGTTCGTTGATTTTTGCGAATTGTTAACGAAAAATACGTCAAAATATAAATAAACTAAAAACGCCTATGTAACTAATGTACAGTACTTGCTTTGATTACGAAATATTGGTTCTGAGTCGGGTTTCGATGTTTAGATTCTAAAACAACGGTAGCTTACAAAAAAATATATTCCTATTACTAACAATTTTTACGTGAAATTTGTGCTCAGGCCAATATGTCTGCTTAAATGTATAAAAGAATGTAAGTTATTCGTAACCAGAGGGATTGTTGTTGACTTCATATATTTTATATTATCTGAGTGAGTAACGCGTGGATTCTATTGTCAAGTGCAACACTTGTTTGTGACCAATGAATGACACGATGTGAAATAAAGCATTATTTAGTTTTATGAATGGACATTTTTTTATTTGCACCCTTTTAGCTCTTTTTTCTTTAATAATTAAACTCATTTTAATACCACAATTTCAGAAAACGTATTGAACGACATCACTTGTTTTATGCTTGATAGGCAAGCATTTGACTTCAATCTTACCTGATAAAAAGTGAAGATGTAGGCAATCATACAAACAAAATAAAAGCGACGAGACAATGAACAGAACATAAATAATTAAAATACAAACTCAGTCTGGAGAAATATAGGACAGTCACTCAGCGCGTGACGAAATATAGGAGGACAGTCAATCAGCGCGTGACGAAATATAGGACAGTCAATCAGCGCGTGACGAATTATAGGACAGTCACTCAGCGCGTGACGAAATATAGGACAGTCACTCAGCGCGTGACGAAATATAAAACTTTCACTCAGCGTCTGAAGAAATTTTGGTTGCCTAGTACTTTATTACCATAATATACTGTATAACTTATGGTTCCTTAGTACCTGCATACTGTACGATACACGCAGTCTCGGGAGAGGTTTTCTTTAAGTGAACTATATGGGGTGCGCAAATCAGGTAATAGGTGTATCAACCCTAGCAATCTAAGAAAAACGCACTCCACCAACCTTTAATTCCATGTCCACCGAGGGCAGCAGGATCAGCGTAGTCAGGGATCACCGATCACCTATAACCACCGTGGCTTCCTTATGTAGATTAGCCTTTTGTGTAAAGCACGTAAACGACGCACAATAAGAAGATTGTTAGGTCCTCAGGATCCAAATTCTGGATTTCCGCCGTAATCGAGGTAGAACACAACGTGTGCTCAGTTCGGATAATTTGACAGAACTGAATCACCCTGTCCAAAGTTAGTAGGTATATTAATAAAAATTGGTGGAGTTTTGCAACTACCCTCAATCCGATTTGCAAACATCGATCACATGCTGTTTATGCTGCCTACGCCGACGTGGAGGAGAAAGCTTGTCACTGGACCTTGGAAGCTGCTCATCACCTATGGATACACCTCGCTCGCCAGGATAGTGGATTTTTGCTTCGTGCTGGAATTTAATTTAAAGTGTGTCTAAATCACCATGGTTATATTGTCTTTGAAACCACCCCTTGACCTGCCCTTCTTAGTTATATATTATATTTGTAAAAGAACGTAACTTTAAAGTAAAACTAGCCCTACTATCTTATCGAGATGTAGCCTCTAGGGGGTGGAATACCCTTCCCTAATCCTTACGTCCCTCATTCAGAGAATCTTTCACCTAGCCCTCAAGAACCCTGGCTGAACAGAAAGTCTTTAAATAGAGTCCGTACAGGTCGGCTGGAGTAAGGATAGCATGGATCGGTCGGTTGGGAAAGGGGAAAATAAATATACAAATTTAGAATCGGCGCGCTACGTAAAGGGGTATAATTATGTAGATTAATAAAACAGAATAGAGCTTCTAATTTGTTTTATTACAAATCTTTGATGAAATAATTCTGTACAATGATCACTTAGAACTAAGTAACATTAAACCTATTAAAATGTTACGTATTTGATTGGCTATAAACACACAGTTATAATCGCTTTTACAAAAATATGACTATTATTCGGTAAACTTAAAAATAGGTTCTCAATGGCAACCAATACCATTTTACATTATTATAATACGACATGAATCAATAATTAACGCGGCTGCCGCAATCGTTTTACAATTATTACAAGTATTTGGTTGAGAAAACTCGTTGCAGACTCGTGGTCACACCGTTTTGCAACACCAGTGTGACTACGAGTAATTTCTTTTACTCGTGGTGACACTCTAAAAGAGATCGTACTTGATTGAATATGTATGTAGTGAAGTGCCCGATAAAATATTCATAAGGTTAAGGTAAAATATCTAGTAATTTCAAACTCCTTCGATTATACTTATCACTAATTATTACTTACTAGCCGTGCCCCGCGGCTTCGCCCGCTATTATCAAGTTAAAAAGTAGCCTATGTGTTAATCCTAGGTATAAACTATGTACATTCCAAATTTCATCCAAATCTGTTTAGCCGTTAAAGCGTGAAGAGGGAACAAACATACTTACACACAAACTTTCGGATTTATAATATTGGTAGGATTCTTCTATTACTTCTATTATACTTTCTTAGGCATATTTTTTGTCTCGAGGTTTACAGTTGTCTTACATAGTACAAAGTATTTTTATTCCCCCGCACAGTTTGACCAGGAGTCCTACGTTTTAATAATTTACCGTTAATCACACCACACAGTGTAACCCCGAGTAAAAGAAATTACTCGTAGTCACACTGGTGTTGCAGTACGGTGTGACCACGAGTCCGCTGCGAGAAAACTGAACGAGCTCGTTTACAGGCCGCGGCGCGTTTTTGAGCAATTTGGAGCTTTTCTTCCGACAGTAATATGTGACTGGTTTACGTTATTATAGAGTGATAGAACTCAGAGTAAAATAGTTGATTCTTGTCGCATTCTTAGTAAATAAGCTAATTATTAATAATTTATTGGATGTTAGTATTTCCAAATACATTAACCAATTACCATTTCTTATTCACGTGATACCGTCTTATAAATCGATGAACGCCGGCTGCACGCACGAAAAAACATGACTCATTGTCACGTTCCGCCTGAGCCGAGCGTGCAAGCGAGAGAGCGGAACAAGCGATAGAGAGGTACGACCGGCCTAAGCGTTCATCTTTTGACGTTATCACATAAAATTATCGTCCGTGAACCGACTTTACAGACAACCATTTTTTTTTAATTGGTAGAACATTTATAGGTTTTAAGGATGTACTTAATCTATTATATACAAAATTACATTTAAGGTCTTAGGTCTTAGCAAATATAAATAGGATAATTCATTGTGTACACGAGGAAGTATCTTCGTTGGGTTTGTTGACATTCTAATGCTAAAGTGCAAAATTTAACCACGTGCGATATATTTAGGCCTTTTTTGAACTTTTCGTAACATATTCGTTGCTTTTATAGTAAAATATACTGCAATAGTTAATGAATTCATAAAAAACACGTAAAACTGATGACTTTACTGTCGACTATAGTTTAGGATGAGTTGTCCGAAACCATCCCGAGCCTCCGCGTATCGCCCGTCTGACTCATCTGGAGGACGGACATCAGTTTTACATATATAACATTAATTCATAATGTATAATACTTACAATAGTTTCAACTTTCAAATAGTAATTAAGGGTAAAATGTATAATATTTTGTGGTTTGCGTGATATTCAAACAACTCATATATATACATATATATAAACTAGAAACATTCTTAGAAGCTTAGTGAGGATTAAGCTAATCGATGAGATATAGGTCAAATGCTTGCCAATCGAGCAAAAAAAGTAGAAGCGTATATCACGTATCACTAAACTGCTATTATATAATACATATTTCTTTACGTAAAAAATCAAGTAACCATCGAAATAATCAAGTAACAGATTTTTTGATATATTTTACTTGTCTCACATTAGGCTCGACAATGGATCTTCTTTAATCATTTATTCAGATGTGTATAGATTGTACATATATATAATGAACAGCAAAGTAAACATAAAAAAATAACAATACAACAAACGATTAAGAAAATCATCACAGACAAACTTAACTTCACATTTCTTTCGATATAAGTTTACGTATTTCATTTATAAATTAATTACTATCATATAAACTATTACAAAAAAGAAGCTGTATTATAAAAGACTAGAAAGGTGAGGTAGGTCACGTGTTATAAATAACATTATAAAATGTAAACCACTATAGCAAATGTATTAAAAAATACAAACAAAAAAACTCTTAAAATAGATAACAAATACTAACAACTAATACGTCCTTTAAGTTGAGCTCTATAATACTAAAGGAAGACAGCATTTATTCCTCAACTTTATCAGACCCCCAATTACCTATCTCTGTTGCAAATGGTTTCAAATAGTTTCAATACTAAATTGACAAAACTCCAAAGAAATAAGGTTCATTTTTGCTTAATTCAAATAGAAACCGCGTGCAACAAAGATACGTAATAGGCTGTCTGTTTCTTCGACGGCCAGAAAACTAAATTTTGACGCGACATGTCACGAATGTTATCCACGCGTCTAAACCAACGTCAAATATCAAAGGGATGAACATGTTCGCTCGCTCTCTCTCTCTCTCTCTCTCTAACATATGCAACTTTGTGTAAATGCATCTCATTCTCTCGAGATAAGTGAGAAGATAGTTTATCTATACTAATATTATAAAGAGGTAAAGTTTGTTTGTTTGTTTGTTTGTTTGTTTGTTTGTTTGTTTGTATGTAAAAGGTAATCTCTGAAACTACTGATCCGATTCTGAAAATTCTTTCACCAATAGATAGCTACACTATCACTGAGTGTCATAGGCTATGTTTTGTCGGGATAAAAGTTAGTTATCAGTTCGAAATAATAATATTCGTAAGACAAGTCGGAGAAAAATTTGCTAACTCTCCGCTTTATCGGCGTACGCTGACTAAACGGTAAGACATAGTTGAATACAATGTATGGCAAAAATGTTGGCCTTCATGAGTTTTACAAAAAAGTCCGCGACAGCATATATCTAACATGTATGTATAGCTCAGAAAATATACTTTTCTTTGTTAAAAATCTGAAAAAAAAGCGGCCTCTGTTTAGTTGGCTTTTTGAGACATTCAGTATTAATCCTTATCAAAATAAACTATTTCATCGTCTTACGTAGTTCATGTAGATACATTTTGCTTTTTACTGCATATGATTTGGATAAATAGTCTATGAGAAATCGTGAAATTAATTTCACGGGAGCCCGCCCGTGAACGGGACGGGTCAGAAATGTACAGAAACGTACTACGAATTCCTGCACTAAAAAATAGCGGCTTCTATTTCGTTGGCTTTTTTTAAGTATTTAATATTAATTCTTATCAAAAAAACCTATTTCATCGGCTTACTTAGTTCAGGTAGATGCAATTTGCTTTTTACTGCACATAATTTGAACCCATAGTCTAGGAGAAATCGTTAAGTTTATTTGAGGGTGAAAACGGTGGATACGTCTATGTTTTGAACCGACTAACATAAGAAGGGGGATATAAATTCGACTGTTTTTTTTTATTTAGTCTTATCATTAAACTTTGAACTGCCCGCTAGCGTAGTTAGGTGGGCGTTTGCCTTTAAAGCACCGGGTTTGATGCCCGGTGGGAACACAGGTGTTTTCCCACGGGAATTTGTGTTTCTGGTTTTGAGTATGTTGTGAATGTTGTGTGAATCTTGGATGTTTACAGCCCTTTGATACAAGTCATTGAACTTATTGTGGTGTTGTGAATGTGAAAGCGTTTATGGGTATGTTTTTTAATATTTACTACCCGGCCGACGCCCCGCCGGGCGGGTCGTTCCTGAACTTTGAATTGCTCGCTGGCGTAGATGGGTGCGCGTTCGCCTTCAAAGCAGCGGGTTCGATTACCGGTGATAATTTACCTAGAAAATTTATCTCCACGATAAATTTGTGTTCCTGGTTTTGAGTATGTTGTGAATACTTTGTGAATCTTGGATGTTTACGGCCCCCCGATACAAGTCATTGAACTTAGTGTTGGGCTGTGAATGTGGAAGTGTGTTTTTAATTGTATTATTATTTTTTAACCGGGCGACGCCGGGCGGGTCATCTTTTGAACTATCTACTCGCGTAAATGGGTGCGCGTTTGCCTTCAAAGCAGCGGGATCGATTCGCGGTGGTAACAGAAGTTTTCTCCCTACGGGAAATTTGTGTTCCTGGTTTTTAATATGTTGTGAATCTTGGATGTTTACGGCCCCACGCTACAAGTCACTGAACTTAGTGTGTGGCTGTGAATGTGGAAGTGTTTATGTGTAGATTTTTTAACCGGGCGACGCAGGGTGGGGAATCTTTGAATTTTGAACTACCCACTGGCGTAGATGAGTGCGCGTTCGTCTTTAAAGCAGCGGGTTCGAATCTCGGTGGGAACACAATAACAAAAGTTTTTTCCCCACGGGCAGTTTATGTTTCTGGTTCTGGGTATGACGTGAATGTTGTGTGTGTGGTGTTAATTGTTTACGGCCCCACGACACAACTTATAGTACTTTTACAGTGGGGCTGTGAGTGAGAAAGCGTTTATATGTAAGCTTTTGTTTACCCGGGCAACGCCGGGCGGGTCAGCTAGTTTTTTATATTTTTTTTATTTAGGCTTCGCAATCTTGTGCATTTAGGCAGTGTCAAGTAATTATACATTTT
Source organism: Lomographa bimaculata (assembly GCA_948107665.1). Classification (NCBI taxonomy): domain Eukaryota; kingdom Metazoa; phylum Arthropoda; class Insecta; order Lepidoptera; family Geometridae; genus Lomographa; species Lomographa bimaculata. Next base: position 3,380,509 of record OX403605.1, read on the forward strand.
AAGTGTATTTCATATTAAAATTCCTAGTCACAAGTCACTGTCAACGTCAAGTAAAAGAGTCAAGGTCCGATCATAGTCAAGTCATGCCCTAGTAAAGTGGTAGAGACTTTACTAGAACTATTGGAGTTTTGGAGCGAAGGCGAAATCACGTTTTTCAACTTGGTATCATTTGCCTACACTTATGCACGTTTACTAAGTATTAACAGTTAATAATCCACCATTATTACACATTAACACTCGAAGAATCACAGGTTTTGGAAAATTATACAAAATCAACAACGACATTTTTTCACTTTCGCGGTAAAAAGACTTAAAGCAGCTACAAAATACAATCAAATAGTAATCTAAAGGATTACTAATCAAATAGTAATCTAAAGGATTACTAATTGATCGATAATAGTTGCAATTATTTATAAAAGTTTGTTCGGTACAGATACATTTATTGGTAAAAAAACTAAATGTCCGATTGCCTAAGGATTAAAAAAATTATACTAGTATAAGACAACATAAATTATTCTATAAAGTTTTACAAATTATTGAGCATCATCGACTTGCTGTGCGTAGTTACGGGTCTTGATGGTCAATGTGATGCATAATATCGATTGTTTTATTTCAGCAATTATAAGCCATGATGGTATCCTAGTTTGGTATGAGGCTTTAGGTTTCCTTCATAACAATATTCAACAACGGGGAAGAGAACGAGTTATATATATATATTATTTATTTGGTTCACAAATTGAATGCGACACTTAAGCTTAGATAGGTAAATAACATATTATATAATTTGCAAGCAGTGTCCATTCTGGTACAGTGTAGTCTATGCGTGATCGCGATTGGCCAATGCAACAGTTGGCAGCGTCAGTTGCGGAACCAATCATAGCTATTTAATTTTGAATTTTGGGGAATCCTACTTAGGTAGCAAGACCCATCCAACCATCCCAGTGGTTTCAACCCCATAAAATAGTCCACAGCAGGGTAACCGCAGCTAAAAAGGGTCCCACCAACGCCAGTGACAAAGCGCGAGACCTGCTCCAAGTTACCCGGGGGCAGTAGCCCTTGAGAGTTTAAGCCAGGGTTAAGAGCCTTGCTCGAATCCCTCCCTGCCGCTCCCTCCTATAAAGGAATGGCGGAAGGATCCAACACACACACTACAGCAGTGAACTGATTATTTTGTCTATGGACATTTTTGACATCTATGTCATATAATGCTTCTCCTCCCACAAAAACGTTGAGTATATGGTAGTTTTTCGCAAGTATTCTCAAATATCAATCACATAGATATCGTTCATAAAGTAACGAAGTAAAATACGATATCTGGTTGGACAAAGAATAGGGTATTTTAACAGAAAAGTTTTGATGGTAAATATTTTGACAAATGGACGAAAATCCAATCTACAAAATGGATAAATTGTTCTTTGCATTTAGATTATTTCCCATTTGACCAAAACACTCGTTAGATATGTTAAAATACTAATTAACTACACATTTCCGATTTTTTATATTATTTTCTAGATTAATGTTAAAATCTAATTAAGCGCTTAAACGACATTATTGAGACATTTGATGGTATTTATCAATAATTTGGACAAATATTTATACTCATCAATAATTACGTTAATAATAAATAAAATACTTATTTCCCGCTAGCTGATTACGTAAAAATATGCAACCGCTATCGCGGCATTGCTTCACCGGTTGCTATGAATTCGTATTAGCTAAGCAAATACAACTCGTAGCTGCGACTAGAAAACACCCATAGACAAAGCTGCCCCAGCTTTATTTTACATCTGATTTTCACAACCACAACACAACATTCATGGCAGCATTGTAATAACAACATAATTTCGTAAACGCGAAAAAAATATACAAAGAACAGATATTAGAGTAAAAATATATAAACTAGAAACATTCTTAGAAACTTAGTGAGGACTAAGCTAAACGGTTATAGCAGCTTATTTTTTTTAAATAATGTATATAGATCATATTGTCAAAATCGCCCGCCAGAGGAGCAAAGGATGTTTGCCTATAGACTAGATAGAAATAAGTGTAGGATGAGTATTTTTGACACTCGCGTTGGAAAAATAATAACAGTTGCAATTTACGTAATAAGCTAGTCGGTCGAGTTACCTTGTCACCTGGCCGGAAGAGCGAGCATACAAACGAGGTGTCATGTTATTTTAGTCGGGTTATAATACCGTAATTACGTTGACAGATGTCATTTGTCCGACATAATATTAATACTGTTAATGATAGGTCTAACTTCTTTGGCACGAATGTGACTTAATTTTAGCAATTATTATATTTAACTAATACCTACAAACGAACAATTCTTGTATATATGTACATATATAATCTGAATCTCGGAAACGGCTCCAACGATTTTCATTAAATTTAGTATGCAGGTGGTTTCGGGGGCGATAAATCGATCTAGCTAATTTTCATTTTTTTTAAAAGTCGTTTAAAGTTTTTAAAAAATCGAGCAAAGCTCTGACATCCAGGTACTTACAATAAAACGAATAACATTGTACTAAATTATTATTTCTAACCCCTGACGAAAAAAAGGGGTACTATAAGTTTATAGTGTGAGTCTGTATATGGCGTCGTAACTCCGATTTTTATTTCGTATTCCAGGTCTAGTGTGTTTACCAGCTTCGATCACATCGTCACTTACCATCAGGTGAGATAGTGGTCAAACATTAGCCAGTCACAAATAAAAAAAAAATATTTTTTTTTGTTCGAATTTTGACTTGATCTTATGTTTGGTGAAAATCGGTGCAGCCGTTTTCCTGATAGAGCGTCGGGGGTATTATCAAAGTTAGATTTTGCCAAATGTTACAAAAATGTAATTCGTCTTGAAAGTAAGCAATTTACGTCCGACCACAACTATTATTATAGTTATTAGTATTAGTTGTACAAAAACATAAACGCTGTCACACTCACATCTCCACACTAAGTTCTAAGACTTGTGACGTGGCTGCCGGAAACGTTCACATCACACACAATCAAGGGAATGGCCTTTGAGATCTTGTGTTCCTACCAGGAACCGAACCCGATACTTGTGCTTAGAAGCCAGACTACGCAACCAACTACGCCAACGGGCAGTTCAGTAACGTAATTTAAATTTTTCGGCCGATATGCTATATAAGACAGATGGAAAATGACGATGCGGTCTAAAGCGTAACGTATTATTAACTACTACATATCTACACATACTGACGCGGGGCGTCATTTCACATATAATCACTAACCAAAAATGGGTCACGAGTCTGGAAGAGATTGCCTTATGCGATAAGACCGCCTATTGTGAAATCTTTTTAAGATTTATTTATTTAGTAAGTTCCTAAGATTTATATTGGTTTTCAATCAATGGTATTGTATTGCAATGCGAGCAAAATTGACAAACGTTTTGGCCCAGTGGCCAAGCCTTTACATCTATGCCACGGGATCAATTTCCAGTAGGAGCACAATTTCCCTTCTCAAAGGCCACTTATGCTTCTCGCCCTAGGTGCGATTCTGAATTTGATGTAAATATATCCAGATTTTGTGGACTTAACTTTAGAAAAAAATGCAATGACTCTTTTTTTGAGATGAATATTTTTCAGTCAGTGTCTTAAAACAAACAAACATTCAAACTTTGCTACATTACCACTTACATTCCTACGAGTGTTCGGTTTGCCTTGAGCGGTAATCAGTGATGAGCTTGAGCACTCTGTTTCTAACTTCGTCTAGTGATTGGTACATATCACGCGTGTAGGGGTCGAAATCTTGTAGTTTTCTATGTCGCCTGTATATGCCTTCTTTGTTCGACATAGCGCATTTCATGTCAGCCTGAAAAAAAAAATCGCCTCTTATTAAATCGTAATAACTCACTTTTTTTATGCTCGAAAGGCAAGAATTTGACTACAATCTCACCTGATGGAAAGCGATGATCTAGCCGAAGATGTAGAATGCTAGCCTAGAAGATACCTAATTACCTATTCACTCTTGACTTGAAAACTCCCAGATTAGATAGATAGATAAATTCTTTATTTGCACACCAAAAAATAACACTTACAAAGAAATCTTAAATAAAACTTAGGAGCACAAAAGGGCGGTCTTATCGCTCAAAGCGATTTCTTCCAGACAACCCAAGGGAGATGATAAAAATATTACAAACAGTGATGGTGGTGTACCTCAACACGTATTTAAATTAATAAATGTACTTACACATACTTATTAATATTGATACATAATATACCGTTCGGGGAACAAAGACGAGGGCACCGAGTTCCACTCCTTCGCTGTACGGATGATAAACGTAGAAGCAAAACGCTTCGAGCGAACTGGAGGTATGTCGACCATATTTGGATGACGTTTGACAGTTTGTCTTGTTAGATGGTAAAACGGGCATGGTGGAATTAACTCATGTAATTCCTGCGCACTGTTAGAAGACTTTGGGGATGAGCCTTTTTAAAAAATAAAATAATACTAGAATAAGATTTTTAGACAACCGTCGGGTTTGGAAGTAGGATGAAGACTGAATGGCTGTGGACGGGTAGCTGGATGCTATGGCTAGAAAATGGTGATTAGGCGGGAATAGGGATAAGTCTGCAATATAGGGTGCATTTAATATTTATAACACCTCCCTGGGGTAGACTAAACTTCGGGGTTGAAATTTCGAAGTTTAGGAAGGGAAAATATTGTAAGTTAAATATTTCTCCTAGTACTGGGGGATGGAATGTCTGCCGGAGATTGGCTATGCTTCGCCTTGACAGGGATGATAGGATTAGGATTAGGCGCCTGTTCTACAGGAGTACCTGTTGGAGTTGACCGGGAAAACATGGGAAAGCTATAGGTAAGACGGTTGTGCGATTTAATATAGAAAAACAATTTAAATATACAAAATAATGAAATAATACAAATAATTAGAATTAAAACTATAGAGTAGTGAGTCTCGTATTTAATTATTTGGTGCTCATTTAATATTTTATCGGTTTCATCTGATATTGATTTTAATTTTGTTTTTGTTTCCGGAGTGAAAATATCAAGGTCAAAGTTTTGTAATTTTATACGAGGTTCATTACTCATTTCCTTTTTAAACTTATCTAAGGTACAGCATGAATCATTTATAATATTAAAGTCGGAATGGAAAATAGTTACATTGATTTTTATGCTATTAAATTTAGGAATCAGTTTGGTACTTTTGCAGTATGCAAGACAGTTGTTTGGTATAGTTACAATTCCTGTTCCAATAATATTTATTTCTAAAGTTTTCTGACTGGGACATTCTATATATAATTTATTATTCTGGGATTGTACAAAAATCCAGTTATTATTAGAAAGTGGCTTCCATAGATCTATATGTCCATACATGAAGTCGGTTTGGCACTGTACAGGTAAGACACTTATCACATTTGAAATTAGTTCGCTTTCACACGTGGGATTCGCACTGGTGGGATATACGGTCATCACGTCACATATAAACTCGCGAGGGTTTATCACTCTGCATTCTTTAAGTGTTTCGAGGTTACAATATTCCGATTTGTCTCTGGTCAGAGCGATGTACTTACTACTAGGTATAATATAAGAAAATGAGTTAGGCTTTACATTGTTGTGTGGGGTAGGTAGTGCTATACTATGATATAAACTATACTCTTTAGAGGATATTAAAGGTATTCTTAAAATAAAAATTATCTTATTATTTAAACTATAGCAAATAACATTAGATATATTCATTAACACATGAATACGACTTAATTCTAAAGTAACAGGTAGCTTAAGATCAACCGGTAAGTACCTATAATTATCCACAAGCTCTTGATATAATTGCGTAGGAGTAAGAACGGCCGGGTGCAGAATGTTTTGGTTACTAAACAAGATAGCATTTATGACGTCCTCCAATTGAAACGATAAGGTGAGTACAGAGGTTTCCAAACTGTGTAATATTGAATTAATGTTTGCTTTTATTTTTAAGTCATCGTAAATAAGCGACACATTTTTTAATTTTAATGAAAGACTTTCGATTCCTTCATTAAGCCTGGCTTCATTGATTCTTATTGCATGTATTGTATTATTAAATTTAGATAAAGTGGAAGTTGTAACCAAAATATTCTCTTTAATTATTAAACCCAGTCTCTTTTCGTTGTTTTGTAAATTGTTTATGGCGTTGTCATATTTGACAGCATCGTCTTCGTTTAAAGTTCCGAAGACCGTTTTGGATAAGGTACCTATACCACCTATCCATGCGCTCCGCTTAAACTTATTAATACTCGTAAGGTGAGCGATAGACGAATATGCGGAAGTAATGTCGTTATACCTAATCGTGAGTGGTTCTAAAGCGTTATGACATTCTAGTTGGCTAGTAGTTTCAATTCGAACCTGGTTACATAGGAAACGTATTGTACCTAGTATTGAATTTATATTTTCAATATGAGGCTTAATATGTGAAATATCCAATGGGGTGACTACATCTAGGTGACCGATATTTATTTTAAGTTCACCAATTGGATCAAAGTATATGCCGGCGCTTGAGTTGATTGGATGGACATACTCTTGGTGACCTTGGGCCAGTACGCTGTAATCAAAAGAGATGTCGGAGTTACTAACAATTAACCTTAACTATAAGTATTTAAAACTATTTTAACTAACTTATTTTAACTAATTGCTAAAAAACATTAATTAGTTAAGTACTACGTAGGAGATGGGTCGTCAACTTGCACGTGTTTGACTTCGTCGTAATGATGTTTTACGTGACGCCTATTTATAAGTAGGGACAAGGTATGGTTGCCGTGTATTTTGACAACCTTGTATGGGCCTTTCCACAAAGGCGATAAGGCTTTGCGCATCCTTAGATGGTTTTTTAATAGGACAAAATCACCTATCTTGTACTCGACAACACGAGTTTTTGGGTCATAGTACCCTTTAGAGTTTTCTTTAGATTTTTGAATGAATTCTAAGGCTTTATCGCGCGCGTGCTTCATACGATGCTGAAGGAGTTTTACATAATCGGGATATGTAGTGTCGGAGTTATCTGTATAAACTGAGTCTGGTATGTGAGGCTTGTGCCCAAACAAAAGTTCATATGGGGAGTAGTGTGTGGTTGAGTGAACAGCAGAGTTGTATGCCAACATAGAGGTGTATACATATTGGGGCCAGTTATCCTGATTTTCGTTGACATACGACTTCAAGTATTCCTTCAAGGTGGAATGTGACCTTTCCAATGCGCCTTGTGTCTGCGGGTGATAAGGTGATGACCATAGTTGTTTGATCTTAAGGAATTCGCATGTCTTTTTAAAGAGGTCCGCTGTGAAATTTGTACCTTGGTCGGTGAGTACATGCTTAGGAATTCCGAATAATGATATAAAATGAAGAAGGCAATCGCTTGCCTCCGCTGCCGTGTTACTGCGAAGAGGATAAGCTATTGAAAATTTGGTTAGGTCATCTTGCATAGTCAGGATGTACTTGAGTTTGGCTGTACCAGATTCAGGCAGAGGACCTACAATGTCGAGGGCTAGTCTTTCGAATGGGGATGTAGAAGTGGACGTTATAACCATTGGTGCTCTGTTTATTTTACGCAATGCTTTGTTAGTTTGGCATGACGGGCATTTCTTAACATAATTCTCTATGTCACTTCGCATATTTTTCCATGAGAATCTTTCCTTAATGCGGCTTAGCATTCTTGAGGTTCCTAAATGTCCTGCGATAGGGATATCATGATTTTCTTTCAAGATTTTAGGAATTTCACTAAGTGAAGGGTAGATGATGTTGTTATGATAGATATGGATTTTTATATTTGTACCATCAAATAGGTATGTTAACATGTTATAGATTTTAGCAAAGGAATGTTTGTCAAAAGGGTTTCTGAAATCTGATATGCTTATTTCATTTACTGTGGGGTAAGACATGATTATTTCGTCACGGGCATACTTTAGACATTTGAATATGTCGGGATAAGAGTGGTCGTCGAAATGGTGCACCTTCGTGAATAAGAAGAGGTAAGTTTTGTTTTCAATTATAAGGGGTAAAAGGGTATGTAAATTTCTTTCCAGTTTCAGGAATTCTTCGCGCTCGGTGCTTGGACAGTTGGCGAGGATTTCATGGACATAAGGCATGGATTCGTCCATGTCTATCGAGGTAGGTATTACTATCAATTTTTGTGTTCCTTTCAGCAGATCTTCGTTATGTTCTGTAGTATGAGTATTGTATAACTTTTTAGATGATTTTAAGAATTTATTATAGGTTTCGTCGGGTAAAGGTAAGTTTTCAGGTATCGGAGAAGGAGTTCCTGGATCGCGGTATGCAGATATAGATGCAGGTAAGGTGTTAGGTTCTTGCCAACTGGTTGAAGGTTGAGGGTCTGTCTCTGTTTCAGGGTGCGGTTCACGAGGTGTTGAAAGAGAGTCTGAAGGGGTATGAGGAGCCGTTAGAATGGGCGGATTTACAAGTGCAGCGGGTTCTACAGGAGTAGGAGGATCCAGGGGACTGAAGTCAAGGTCTAAGTCATCTACTGGGCTAAAGGTTGTTCCCAACATTTCATCAAGGCTTTCTTGAGGTATTTCAGGAAGCGGTAACTCCGTCGGAATGTCAGCGTCTGGGTGAGTGTCATCAATGAGATTTGGATTTAAATTATTTTTATTTTCAGGAAGGATGGGATTCACAGGGTATCTAGAAAGAGCGTCAGCTGCACAGTTCAACTTGCCTTTACGATAAATGATTTCGTATTCATACTCTTCAAGTTTTAATCGCCATCGTTGAAGTTTGCTGCTGGGATCTTTGTGGTTGAAAAGCCATTTAAGTGGTCTGTGGTCAGTTACAATTTGAAACTTATTTCCGTACAGATAGGGGCGGAAGGTTTTGCAACCGTAGAGAATGGCTAATAATTCCTTTTCAGTCGTGCTATAATTCGATTCACTCTTATTGAGAGTGCGTGACGCATAAGCTACGGGCTGGTCTTTACCAATTTGGCCTTGGGAAAGGACAGCACCCACTGCGTAGTTCGAGGCATCGCAGGTAAGTATGAAGGGTTTGGCAAAGTCAGGGTAGATTAGTAGGGGCGCTGTTGTTAATTTACGTTTCAGTGTATCGAATGCAAGCTGTTCTTGGTTTTCCCATTTAAAGGTTGCTTCCTTTTTCAGGAGACTGGTGAGAGCTTTAGCGTTTCGTGAAAAATCGGGAATGAAACGACGATAGTAAGAAACAAGCCCAAGAAATGATTTTATGTCTTTTGCAGATCTTGGTACCGGAAATTCGGTAACTGCCTTAATTTTGTCTGGATTTGGCTTTACGCCTTGTTCTGTGATGACATGACCTAGATAACACACTTCACGTCGTAGGAACTCGCACTTGTCCGGTTGCAATTTTAAATTAAAGTCTCGGATTCTTTGGAAAATCGATGTGAGGTTTAAAATATGAGACCGGAGATCATATGCATAGCAGACTATATCATCCAAATATACAAAGCACCGGATGCCTTGGAGGCCAGACAAGGCGGTATTCATAAGTCTTTGAAAAGTGGAAGGCGCATTTTTAAGACCGAAGGGCATCCTTAAAAATTGGAAGTGTCCTTCCGGTACAGTGAAAGCTGTTTTAGTTTTGTCTGTTTCATTTAACATTATCTGATGAAATCCGGATGCTAGGTCTAAAGTCGAAAAGTACTTGCTATTGCCGAGTTGGTCTAAAATTTCTGTGATCTGAGGTATAGGATAAGTGTCACCAATTGTGACATCATTGAGTTTTCTGTAATCAATTACGACTCGCCACTTCCGTGTATTAGATGCGTCGAGTTTTTTCGGGACTACCCATATGGGTGACGACCATGGAGAGTCTGATGGTTCTATAATATTTTGCTCTAACATCTTATCGACCTGATTTCGGACTTCGGTTTTGTGAACTTCTGGGAATCGATATGTTTTAGTGTGGATTGGTGTTTCAGTAGTCGTCTTTATATCGTGTTTTAGAGCATTTGTGTTGGATAGTTTTTCACCGGGGAGATGGAAAATATCAGAAAACTCAGAACATAGTTGCAAGAGTGCTTCTTTTTCTTCACCATTCAAGTGAGAGACACGCAACTGTTTTAGTACTTCTTCAGTTCGAGTGACGCAGTCAGCTGTAGTATTTATATGGTTTACAGAGCTAGGTGGGTGTTCCGTGAGCTCGAAGGAATCAATAGGGGTAAGTTTTAGGTTAAGATTTGATTTCAGTGTTACAGGCTCTTCAGAGGTGTTTACCACGGATATATTTATTCTATTATTTTCTTTTACACGGACTACGCTATTTGCGATTAAAAGGGATTCAGAGTATTTTTGATCGAGAACCATTCCTATTTTTAATTCAGGATTGCGAACAGAACATTCGATAATAGTTTCTGTTCTCGCAGGAATCAAGTATGCAGGATCGTGAAAGTGCAGTTTCAAGGATGATTTACCAAGATGGAGCAAATTATTGGTATAGTCAATGTTGCAGCTATGTGCGTTGAGCATATCAGAACCTATAATGCCATCATAAGGTAAGTGTATTTTATCTATGACGTGAAACTGGTGTGATACGTTGGATTTAGTTAGTCGTAGTTTCAGTTGAAAGTGACCTCTGGTTTGGATGGAGTCTTCAGATGAGTCAATACCCTTTAATTGGATTTTTTCCTTTACTAGCTTTGGATGTTTTTCTAAACAGGAATGTTTCAATAGACTTACTGAGGACCCTGAGTCTACTAGTAAGGCTAGAGGTATAGCTGATATAGAAGATTCGACGAGCACATGAGGCAGTAACATAATCGCAGGATTATTCGTAATCTCGAATATGTTGGATTCAGTGGATTTTGGCAGTTTAGTGTTCTGCGTGGATACAGCGGGTTTAAGCGAATCATCATGTAACGATGACTGCGAAGATTTTGAATTAGTCATAGGTTGACCTCCATGTAACGGAGTCAATCTGGATTTAGGAATAGGGCTTGAGGTGTCGGTTTCTAAATCGTGAGGTCCCGTACGACACCGAGGCGAGACGGTTACTCGTTTTTTGTTTCAGCATCGACGGTGTCATAACCCTCAAGTGATTCGGTTAGATACTGATCATCAGGGGCATCGGAAACGAAGTTGACACGTTGGGGTGTCCTTGATGGATTTTGATCGACTCTAAATCGGTTGTTGTTGTATTGGCGCTTGCGACACTGTTCCAGGGTATGACCTGGCGCTTTGCAATATCTGCAGATTGGAGTGGACGAGTTATTATTCGCATTATTATTATTAGGTCGAATAGGGAAATTCATCCTAGGTTGGTTAAAGTTTGAGGGGGAAAGTTGTTGATTCTGATCGCGACGCGTATTTTGGAAACTAGGCCTTGGAAAATTCGGCTTGTCTTGTCGAGAGCTAGGTGAGTTCTGTTTATATAAATGTTGTTGGATTTTTTCCTCGGAAATGGCTGTATTGACAGCTTCGTTAAGTGTTTTGGGCGACTTACACCTAACAATGTTTGATAATCGAGTTATCAGTCCCATTTGGAAGTGATGGAGGGCTAATTCCTCCATAGCTGCTGTGCGTCCTATCATTTCCCTACTCTTATGGCCGTGAGAAATAGATATTTCTGTAAGTAGTTGAGAGAGACATCTTTCTATTCTTAAAGCGTACTGGCTCACTGGTTCATTGTTTTGTTGCTTACTTTCTTGAAGATCTGTGAGCAAATGGGCATAGTGTTTTCTTTCGCTGAATTGTGTTTTTAAAAATTCTTTTAGTTGTAACCAATTAGTGAACTCTTTGACGGAACACGCGGTCTGAGCCTTACCCTGCAATTGGCACAGTATATATTTGAATAAGATATCCTTCTGAGGCTCTGAGGCTAAATCGTAGGCATTGTTACAATTAACCAAAAAGGAATTCAGTGTTTCCCTAGACCCGTCAAACGGTTTTATAAACTTTAGTAGTGTGGAGAGGTCTAGCTCTAATTTATTAGTTACAACATTTTTCTTTTTCGACCTTGTAGTTGGGCCTGGAGGACAAAAGTTATCATCCTCCGTATCTGTGACTGTAATTTCAGGTTTTTCAAACTTTGGGCTTTGAGCTCTACTCTCGGCCATTTTGGGTTATACAATTACCAAGGATCACAAAATAATTACAATAAAACTTTGACAAATACTGACCAGGACTCACAAAATAATACAATAAAAGTTTTAGTAACACAACCGAGAATCACTTACTTGAATGCAGACAGAGTGATAACAAAAATTATCATTTCTACGAACTGCACGGCAGGTAGTCGAAAGGGTGTAGGCGGAAGCTGCGCGATGGATCGTCGCTCTGGGTGAGCTCTGGATGGAGTTCGCTTCCCGTCGGGTGGTCAATACCGGTCACAGCACTACGTGGTGCGTGACAGTGGGTATGACCAGCTCCTTCTGGAAGAGCTGCAGCAGCAGCCGACTGCAGCACAAACAGTGTGCAGCAGCAGCTGTGGTCCTTTTATAGGACCGGGGTCTCGGGTTATTTGGCACTTCACTTTATTATTTGATTTAGCACATCAAATTGGCACTTATGGCACTACACACACGGTGTTCACAAATTCGTGTTTCGGAGACGGTACCAGGGATTTTTCGAAATCCCTTAACGCTGCCACCAAATGTTAGAAGACTTTGGGGATGAGCCTTTTTAAAAAATAAAATAATACTAGAATAAGATTTTTAGACAACCGTCGGGTTTGGAAGTAGGATGAAGACTGAATGGCTGTGGACGGGTAGCTGGATGCTATGGCTAGAAAATGGTGATTAGGCGGGAATAGGGATAAGTCTGCAATATAGGGTGCATTTAATATTTATAACAGCACACTCTCCGAAATGTAAACGGTAGAATACCGATAGGCTTGCGATCTTGTGTCTCTGTTCCTCACGGAGACGCAGATCAGATCAGGGAACCTTCAAATGGAGAGGAGATATCAAAATGGGGTGCAATGGGGAATGAAGTTCGTATGGGAAGTTGTATCTGAGTAGTACAATAATTAAACGCAAGCAAACCTTAAGTAAAACCAACTTACCGCTTTATCTCCGGAACTTTGATCAGATTAGATGTACTAAACACGCATTATTGACGATATTTCAAGAACTACTGATCAGATCTCGATCAAATTTAAATGGGACCAATTGTAAAACAACATCTTTCAAACAAAAAAAAATCTAAATCGGGTCACGTGGAAAGAAGTTATGAGAAAAAGAAATACAATCGTACCACCTCCTTTTTCTGTGAAGTCGGTAGAATAGGTAATTTTATCAATAAGTCATTACAATAAATTAGAAATAGCTAATTAATTAACCTAATTAACGCGGGCTAGTTATATACATATATAAAGAATAATTAGTAAGATATATATTTTTTTTTATGCCTCATAGGCAAGCATTTGACCACAATCTCACCTGATGGAAAGTGATGATGCGGCCGAAGATGTAAAGATAAATAGATAAAGCTATTTTATTTTTATATGAGCATGCACATTGGTCTTACAAATAATTAATGGATCGTCATGTTTTGCATAGATAAGCGTACAAATTTATAAATATTTTTTTATTTGTAATTAAGTAATTATTATTAATTATTACTTTATTACGTAATATAGTTGTTACCTCAGTCGCATTGTATTCGAGGAAGCGCAGGACGCCTTCTAAAGCCGCCTGCGTGTCTCGAACCAGCACCTCGTAGAACACTATGTGCACGGGCCCGTGGAACCTGCTCAGCCACAGCTGGTGCACCGTCTCCCACGCGGACAGCTGGCTCGACACGTAGCTAGCCCACTCTGCAAGGGATGACGATCATTCACTAACTAATCAACGGAGGATTGATAAACAACTTCTGTTCTTTTATGGTGGGTAGGCAAGCATTTGACCACTATCTCACCTGATGGAAATGACTATGCGGCCGAAGATGGAACATGAATCCCAACTCACAGAGCATGATCCGCAGAATATTCCGCCGCATCGTCTGCGGGGAATGACACGTGTCAGTAGGAACGAGCTGCTCACTGTAGATGAAGTGTGGTACATCGATAAAGTATGCCAATGAAAACAAACAAAATTAATGAAAAAAACATAGTTTATAAATTGTAATCTGTAACCTAGAAGACGAATTTCAGCGACCCAAATGAGATATTTTTCGGCGAAAAATTCTATCGAGTGACCTCATTCAATCGTGAAACTGGCAGAAAAGAATATAGAATAAATGGAGAATAGAAAAACATTCATGATAGGATCAACTCATTATATCATGGCAAAATATGATAATTTGTAGGGACATTTTTTTTAATGCTGGATACGCAAACATTTGACCACTATCTCACCTGATGGAAAGTGACGATGCGGCCGAAGATGGGAAATGCCTGCCTAAAAGGTACATATTCACTTTAGACTTGAAGACACCCAGATTGTAAAGTTCGGGGAACAAAGACGTAGGCAATGAGTTCCACTCCTTCGCTGTACGGATGATTTTTTTTGTTGGCAAACGTTTGATAAAATAAACGATATATATTTCATAATAATATAATAAACGTTGAAGCGAAATGCTCCGAGCAAAAGAGGTATGTCAACTATAAAAGGAGGACGCTTTACAGTTTGTCTTGTTGTTAGATGGTAAAACGGGCGTGATGGAATTAGCTCGTGTAATTCCTCTAATCTTCTTGAGCTCGATAAAATACCGATAGGCCTGCGCCTGTGACTTTACGTCGCTCGGTGATCGAGACTCTGCAATGACATATTAGATATTCTAGACACTACTTATACTATAGCACAATAGACTATTAAAGATACAATAAAACTGAATAAATTAATTAAATATATTCATAATAGCCGTGCCCCGCGGCATCGCCCGCGTTTATGATGTTAAAAAGTAGCCTATGTGTTAATCCTAGGTATATTCCTCATCCAAATCAGTTCAGAGGGAACAAACATACTTACACACTGACACACAAACTTTCGGATTTATAAGATTGGTATGATTTATTGCAGACTAGCTGCCGTGGTGGTAATACTCGCAGAGAAATAGTTACTTTATCCTGCTATTTAGGGTTCCGTACCCAAAGGGTCCCGCCCTATTACTAAGACTCCGCTGTCCGTCCGTATGTCAGTCAACAGGTTCTATCTCATGACCCGTGATAGACGGTTGAAATTTTCACACATTATGTTTTTCTGTTGCCGCTATAACAACAAATACAAAAAAAAAACAAAATAAAATAAATATTTAAGGGGCTCCCATACAACAAATGTGATTTTTTTGCTCGTTTTTGATCGATATTGGTAACGGCAACAGGTAGACGCTTGGAATATTCACAGAATATTTAGTTATATATTCACTTTAAAAAGAAATAATTAAATTAAAATAAAACAAATATTTAAGGGGGCTCCTATACTACAGACATGATTTTTTTTGCCGTTTTCATACATCATTATGTTCCGTTAAATTGTACGGAACCTTTCGTGCGCGAGTCCGACTCGCAATCAAACGGTTTTTTTTTAAATCATGAAACAGAATTAGCAACGTTTGTACCACGAAAGACGTCGGTCTCAATGGTTGGAATGATGTCCCAAGATGTTTCAGGTACTTTATTTAATTACCCTTTGTATAGGTAGTACATGTGATAGAACAATGCATAATAATAATCACATAAAACGTTGTTAGTATTATAGCATTGTAATTATCTTTGGCCCCCAAACTAGGCATAGCCTGTAACTTGGGCGCACATTGCTCGTACCTATTTTGCATAAAAGCTGTACGTGACCTGCATCAATATGAATACTTGATCAAGCGAAGCAAGATCTCTAAGTTGACTTGGGACGTTAAGCACTTTGTCCGTCCGTCCGTCTATCCGTCTGTCAGAGGCATCTAGCGTATAAACCATATAAGTGAATGACTTCAAATTGTCATACAATATGTAAAACTACGGCCCAAAGCCAGAAATGACATTAAAAATAATATAAATTAATATATTAAGGTTCCTATACATGTGGGGATAAAAATATTTTTTATTTTTTATCAACCCTTGTGAACATTGAAAAGGGCTTGACAAGTACGAAATAGAGAACGAAACCGGTTTAAAAAAAACAATGTTGGAAAATAACAATTTGGTAAGCCACCAAAGTTACTGTTTTTAAACCTATTTGGTCCCGGAGTCTATCTCAAAAACAGCTTTACACTGAACGCTGAAACTTACGTATAATATTCGTTATATCCTGTACTTGAACAACAAATACAGAAATCAAATAATTGTCATATAAAAAGAAAATTATAAGCACTTAACCTCAAAAGTTTTTCTCTATGAGGCAAAATGTAGGAGCGAGATCTCAGTTCGGCGCGAACGACTAGTAGTACCTAGATGAGCGAGCATTGCTCGGTTGAAAACACGGATAAAACGACGTTTTCTAAAAATGAAACCTAGCTAGATCGATTTATCGCCCCAGAAACTCCCTGCATAATAAATTTCATGAAAATCGTTGGAGCCGTTTCCGAGATTCAGATTATATATATACATAATTATATACATTTATACAAGAATTGCTCGTTTAAAGGTATTAGATTCTTGGAAATACAATAATTGTTTGTTCTTTGCTAGTGCGGTGGTGAACCAGCTTTACCACCTGGTTTATGAGCAGCAGTGGATAATATTATGGAAATGTTTAAGGCGCAACGCCAGATGCGAGCACCCTTTTAACCGCAGCCAATTATCCTCTTTACACTATTGCACATAAAGTCGCATTTTGCATAACGTATATTATGGCGGTTACGCAAGGTCACGAGCGGCAATCTTTGCTTTTTTTTGACTTCCCAAAAGAGGAAAAAAAAAACAAAATACATTCGACTTGAGTATCTCAATCAATGATGAATTTTACAAAGATAAAGAGCACCAAAGTCCAGGAGAGAGGGGGCTCGGGACGCCACGCCTAAGTAAAAAGTGTACTGAGGCGTGACGTCACACGGAATTTTAACTCACTATATCTTTGTCATTTTTGTTTAATTGACAAAAGAAACATACATGTCCAATAATTTTTGATAATGTAAATGACGGCAGTTTTTTGCCAGGTTCTTCTCGAGATGGCTGTTATTTTGCGAATCTAGCAGTAAAGTCATTAACTTTCATGAGTGCCTATTTGGGGCCCATGTGAATAAACGATTTAGATTTTTATTTTGACGAACTCTCCGTCATCCATTTATGGTCAGCATACCATAGCATCCAGTTCGCTCATTGCCTGCGTCTTTGTTCCCCGAACGGTATAATATGAGTCTTCAAGTCTCGAGTGAATAGGTATCATCCAGGCAGATGTCACAACCTCGGCCGCATCATCACTTTCCATCAGGTGAGATAGGGGTCAAAGGCTTTCCTAAAAAAAAGAATTTTCATTTTTACCATGTAGGTACCTATTGTAATTACTTACATAGCTATTCTGTGATCTTTGAATAAAAACGTACTGTACGGATGATAAATAAAGTGTTTCTATGGAGCCCAGGACCAAACAATGTCCCAATTTTATTGTCACGTTCTTCGTGCCCAAACTCATGCACAACTGAAGATCTAACATGCAACAACTGTGCATCATTTAGCAAAAACCATATAGGTAGAGCTTAGCTTATTGACTCGATAAGAAGAACAACAAAGCTCTAAGTTGTCTGATCACATTGCCTCACCTGTCTTCTTATGTTCCTGTGATTTTCTCTTGAAAGCTGATTTAGGTGCTGTGCCAATATGACCCTTATGTAATCTATTGAAATCAGCCTGAAATTAACAATTATTATTATGATTTATTAAAAAAGTAATTTATTTTATAAGCATAATACCTTATTACGAGGCAAAAAAAGGTTTATAATTTTAGCATCGTATGTATGTATGCATGTACGTTTGTTCCTCCACAGCGTGCAAACGAATTAACCGATTGTAATGTAAAGGGTATTGTTAAATTCGTTTTAATTCTATGGGTGTCAACGCACAAGTATAGAGCACCAAAATTCATAAAACGTTTTTAGAGTATATCTATAGCTAGTAATAGTTATAATGTAACCCATTTATTTTTATTTTTACCGACTTCCCAAAAAAGGAGGAGGTACTCAAGTCGACTGTATTTTTATTTTTTATGTGTGTTACCTCATATTTTCTCTCCACGTGAACCGATTTCGAACTTTTTTTTTAATTTGAAAGATTTTGCTTTCTGATTGGTCTCATTTAAATTTGATCAAGATCTGATCAGTACGTATTCTTGAAATATCGTCAATAATGCCTATTTTGTGGACTACTTTGACGATGTTCTCGTTTACCCGACTTCAAAAGTTCATAACTTCTTTCGTTGTGAGCCGATTTTGATGTTTTTTTTTTTATTTGAAAGCTGGTGCTTTTCATATGGTCCCATTGAAATTTGATCAAGAACTCATTTCTTGTTTCAGAGTTATAGTCATTAATGCGTGACAGAAATTAACTTAACCCTAAAAACTGTAGCGGATTGGCTTGCAAATATATATCTTAGTGTAAACATAGAGAAAACTAAAATGGTCCAGTTTAAAAATTATAAACAGATACCAATCAATCTAAATATTCAACATAACAGTAAAAATGTATTATTAATAAATGAAACCAATTTCTTAGGAGTAGTAATTGATACAAATTTAAACTGGAAAGCTCATATTTGTAAAATAAACACTAAAATATCTCAACTGTGTTACGCTCTGTCAGTACTCATAAATGCAACATCTAAAATCATAGCGTTCAATGTATATTACGGTTACGTATACCCTCACTTAAGCTATGGAATAATCTTCTGGGGCAACTCGCTGGACGTTGAGTCCACTTTTTTACTTCAGAAGAGATGTATGCGCATTATTTATAGTCTTCGCAATACTGATTCCCTGCGATACATATTCAAAAATAATAATGTATTAACGTTGACTGGTATATACTTATACGAAATATGTATATTCGTGAAAAATAATGAAAAATACTTTTTTGACATAAAATCAAGTCGTGCTGACAATTTACGCCCCAAACACAAATACAATATATGCATACCACAAGCAAACAATTCTATGTATCATAAAAGCTCCTACTTCACAGCCACAAAAATTAATAATCACCTACCCCTTGAACTTAAGTTACTAAGAGGAAATCATTTTAATAAAAAATTAAAAACATGGCTCATATGCAAAACGTTTTACAGTGTAAAAGAATACCTAATGGACTCTGTCTCAATTTAAATAGCTCATTGTAAAAACATGTAAGAAAAAGGAATATTATGTTTTTTCTACCATCTACCAATGTAGAAACAGAACAAGTTGTTTGCAATTAATTAACTTATATTGTCTTGTTTATTTTTGTATACATCTTGATATTTCTAGGCATTTTGTAATTCTTGTGTGATTTTTCGTAACACCTTACTGTAAATAATTATTATTATTGTATGTCCGAAACGGGCAAACTGTTGTGACAACCTATCTGTAACACCTTTTATACACAGTTCTACAATAAAGTTTATTTTGATTTTGATTTAATACATGAAATCTGATCAATGTCCCGAAGAGCGGTGAAGTCGGTTATTTTACGCGTTGCTTGCGTTTAATTATATACTTTAAGTAGATGTTTCGTACTTGTATTTGCTTATTAATATCGGATCAATGTATTGCTGAAAATACATTCTCATCGTTAACCTTAGATACGACAAATATCATAGCAGTCTATTTAATATTTTTTTGCGTACATTAAGTGAGATCATGCTGGGTATCCTGAGTTACGGCTGCTACGATTCCTGTCTCGAAATTGCATAAAAGTGGGATCCGAAAGCCAACAATTTATATAATAAAATAATATTCATATAATAGCAGATCCCCGCGGCTTCGCCTACTTTTTTTACCAAGGCATCATCCCTATTAAATAATCCTTATTATAAAAGCATCGACATTTTAGCCAACTAGTAATATTATATACCAGTTAAATTAACGCATTCGTTAATTATTTAATATCTTTTACTGGGTTAGTATGCTAATAAATATAATAGTAAAAAAAAAAAAAAACAAGCTTTATAAATAAAAAATAAAAAAACATTTTTGTATTGTCATCGGTCATCGATAAGTCTACGAGGTTTAAATGAAATCTGACGGTTTGAAGTGGGTCAAAATCAAGTCCAAAGGAGTCGGATACAAACATACATACAAGTGAAACTAATAAAAAGCGTGTAAAAAACGATCAAGTTATAGAACCCCAGCTCTTCCGCTACCAAAGTAAATTGCAAAGGTGCGATGATGTCTATATGTGTACGTACAACTATACAGAAGAAAGCATGCTTGTTGTCTTTTGCCAAATGCTCAACAAAGAACAACTAACAACAAGCCCAGAAGCACACAGTGGTCAGGTCATCACATTTACCAGACCCCTGAACTCTTTTGGAACAAAAGTCTATATCGCGCGTTGCGAAAGGGGGCTAGACAGAAAAAATTAAGACCAAAAGTTGTAACGACACTTTTTGCTATAGTTGTAAGCCATAACACGTTCTCGTCCGATCACCAAAGTTAAGCAACGTCGGGCGCGGTCAGTACTTGGATGGGTGACCGCATGGGAACACCGCGTGATGTTGTTTTTGCATGTTTCTTTTAATTTTGGAACGAAAGTTCCTTATCGCGCGTTGCGAAAGGGGGCTAGACGGAAATTGAACTTCGTTCCATCCGGGTGTCCGACACTTCTCAAGTTTTTTAAATATATTTATATCTACTAGCCGTGCCCCGCGGCTTCGCCCGCGTTAAAACATATGATTAGTATATTTCGATATATTGGATTTCATTGGTTTACATTTTTTGGTGCTGAACTGTTATTCTTTTACTTTTTCTAAAATAAAGTAACTGCTTATAACATCAGCTATCTACCAGAGAAAGTTACGTCATAAATTTTCTGTTCTGTACAGTACCGTTTCGGAGATACTTTTACTTTTGATCCTGAAAGTGAGCAGACTTCCTGTGGGACAGGGTATATTAATTAAGTTGTTTGAAATCAGGTATATCTGCAACTGTTGGTCACATTTCGATAATATTTGGTAGATTGAAAGCTATGATCCAAAAGTATGACGTGGGCACGGGCACTATGCCGGCACCAGGCATAGCGGCGGTCCTAAAAAAAAAAAGCTTCCGGGAAAGAAAATGGCGCGCTATTTTTTATCCAAAGGTATAAGTACTTAGTTTTCCACTCCCCTTCGGCAGCCCGTGGCCGATGGTAGAGGAGCCGGTAAGGAAGAGGAAAAGGAAGGAGTATGTCACTCCTCTATTAATACAATTAGTTTAAATTAGTCTCTATAAATAGACGTTTTATTATTACTCCTTGAAGTTTTCTCGGAAGGTCTGCCTTGTTTGCCAAACATTCAAAAGATGGGTTTCAGTGGCTTGGACCACTACTTTTGCTACCCAGCCGTCGCGCAAGGAATTCGGCTAAACAAAACAAACAAACGCAATCACACTCACAGCCCCACAATAAGTTCGATGACTTATATCATAGTCATTAACTTTCGTGAGTGCCTCTTTGGGACCCAGGTGAATATGCGATTTTGTTTAGATAGATTCCGGAAATATTCTCACTCAATCACAATCAGAACACACAAACTTTCCTTGGGGAGAAAACTTATGTTCTCGCCGGGAATCGAACCCGGTCTCCCTCATCCCTTAGAAGGCGAACGCGCACCCAACTAGACCAAGGGCAGTTCCACGACTGGTTTTTTGCCGAACCCAAACCGGTAACAGTTTCAATTTTTCATGTAATTATTGTCTTGATATGACCTGCTGTGTGCATGAGCCCTTAGTCTAAACCCTGCAAGCCCAATTTATAAACGAAAAATAATAATTACCGACTAATAAACACGAATCATGCTCCTTTTTTCGATCCAGTGATTTAATGTACAGGCTGCAGATTATTTACAAGTATTATTATTCACATTGCTTGAAGTAAATAACTGAAATTATAAACAACATAAATAGCTAAGTTAAAACAGTACTACAGAAGCATTTTTACAACATAAAAAGCAAATTAATGGTATTATAACATGAAATTTTTTTTACAATTTTTTTTTTTTGTAGATTTTTGTCCTTCCCTCACTTGACACACACTATATGTATATAATTTATACATCACAAATCTACATTGGGAAGGAAAATTGAGATTATTGCATTGTATTTTTTTAAAACGCTTTCACATTTACAGCCCCACACAAAGGTCTTGACTTGTATCGTGGGTGCTGGAAACATTCACATCATGCAATTTACACACCCAGAACCAGAAACACAAATTACTCTTAGCCAGAAAACTTGTGTTTCCATCGGGAATCGAATCCGATACCCGATGCTTGAAAAGCAAACACAAATACAATGGACCATTCAAATTGGTAAAAGTACCTAATACCTACCAGTTGTTTTGTTTCGTGTAATGTTGGCAAGAAGTTTTGAAATTATACTAAAATCATCTCTTAATGTCATCTAATAAACGGAGGTCTACGGCACCCAAAACACAGTTTTATTACTTTTCACAATATGTACATAAATAATTCTAAGGCTTTGAAATAATGAAATTAAATGAATATAATACATAGATATCAATGTAATAAAAAATATAATGAAATGAATATAGAATGTAATATTAGGTATCTGTAAGTTATATGTTATAAGATGGCAATAAACTGATTTGATTTGAATAACGCATGAATCAAGACATAAATGTAAATAGTAATAATTAATATTGATATTTGATATTGATTGATATTGATAATTTTCATCTCCTACTTATCTTATGAATATTATGATTTCATACTGAAAACTAATTTATGACCAATAAAACCCAGTCTAAGTCAGTCAGTTGTACTGACAAATGCTAGGTTTGTAATATAAAATAAAAAGTTGAAAAACGTGATTTTCGCCTTCACTCCATTATAAGTTCTAGTACAGTTTCTACCACTTTATTAGGGCATGACTTGACTATGACTCTTTTACATGACTTTGACTGTGACTTAGTTATGACTAAGACATTATATTACGAAATATGTAAATACATAAAAATACTTGAATTATTTAATAACTTGACACTGGCTAAATGCATAAAAATGTGGAGACAAATAAAAAAAATACTAAGTTACTTATACACTTTTTTTTTAAATTGTGTACTCTACACACTATTAACTTTCATTCTGCGACTCTAGAAAAGACTGATTGAGATTATAAGTTTCATTATAACTAGGGTATCTAAAAAAAATTGAATAAGTACAGTTTCAATAACAATTTTTTTCTAAAATTTTTAATGACCCTGCTGGCACAGTGGGTAAGTCTTTGCTTTCTACTCCATTCAATTACCTGCAGCAGCACTATTTTCCTACCCAAGGAACCAAGTTATACCTAAGACATTAGTGCTTTTGATTTTGGGTATGACTATGAATATGATATAAATGTTTCCAACCATAATACAAGTCTTAGAACATAGTGTGGAGCTGTGAGAGTAAACTTTTAAGTTATTGTTACATACCAATATAGCATCTCTAGGGTTCCTTATCAACATGACAGCTGAGTGGAACTTGTTTTGTTCCAATGGAGGGGCCTCGTGAGTCTTCACAACCAGTACTGAGCCATTTGTCACATTCTCCGCGGGGAACCCATGAACTCGGAGTCCATAATCCATGTAGATAGAACCTGTCATTATGCCTGAAAAGAAAATTATTTGTATCAATACTCAATCATTTCTTGCAGTAATGTTTACAAAAATACACTTTATAAGTAAAAACATGACCATAATAGGGTATAGCAATAATAGGGCTGGGAGTGTACGGGCCGATTTATGAAACAACTAGCGATCCGCCCTGGCTTCGCCCGGGTGTGATAAATGAAGAACCGCTCGACTTATTTTGTGCAAACTTCACATAAACCATCTACTAAATAGTCCGAACAAAGCCTAAACATGGTTTGGATAGGTGAGCCCGTTTTTGAGTTATAAAATTGCAACGAAAAGTGGCATTGATTTTTATATAGATATATTGTATTATGTATAGATTGGTTATTTTTATAAACATCACATAACTAAACAAGTCAAATAAAGATGGAAAGTGATTTTGATCACCAAAATAATTATCATTAAAAATCGATGTGTACATTTGTCATTTAGGATATTTTTTAATTTTAAAAAATATCCTCACTAAACAATTTAAAAAAATAAACTAAAAATATCCTTTAGTGAATTATGATTGTTTTTGTTAGATTTTTATTTGTTCGGGAATATTGTTATAAATGTTTACGGCCATAGCATTAGGACTTTATTTATTATTAAACAGGTTCTTGTTGCGCTTATCCAAGACGCATGAAAAACTAAAATGTTAGTTTTTACACTACTAGTGATTAGCCCCGGCTTTGTCTGGGTGGAATTATCAGTGGATTAAAAAAAGAATTACATAATTATAATAATTAATAAAAAATAATCAAAATTTACTTGCTCTGCAAACAACAAAGAAAATCAGACAAATCAGTTTTTGCCAGACTAATGCATTACAATTGATTTTTATATATAGATTATTAACTAATTGTGCCCTGCGGCTTCACTTATGTGTTATTCCGGAACGCAAACAATTTACATTCAAAATTTTACCATAATCAGTTTAGGTTTGATTTCCAGCAACTACCCAAGCCATCCCATCTCCTTTATGTAACATAGATAGGTTTGCATCGCCAACTATTCTTACCTTGTCTCATTAAGTATGACACAAAATTATTCAATATTTAAAATTCAAAATAATTCTTACACCTGGGCCCCAAAGAAGCACTCATGAAAGTTATTGACTCTACTGCCAGATACGCAAAATTACAGCCATCTCGAGAAGATTATCCTACTAATATTATGAATCCGAAAGTTTGTGTGTAAGTGTGTAAGTATGTTTGTTCCCTCTTCACGCTTTAACGGCTGAACGGATTTGGATGAAATTTGGAATGAACATAGCTTATACCTAGGATTAACACATAGGCTACTTTTTAACCTGATAAAAGCGGGCGAAGCCGCGGGGCACGGCTGTTTATTAATATAACAACTAAGGAAGACACATTCATCAAAGATATTTTGATAAAATACAACTCTTTCTACAAAGAAATAAAGTTAAAATTCAGCTGGCATATGGCTAGGTATCAGAAGGGCCAGCCAAAGCAGGTGTACTAAATGTAATGTATATAATATAGCAGCACTTTTAAATTACAGAGAGCCAAGCCAAGACCAGTAAGACAGAATAAGGTAAGAATATAAAGGTAGATACGGAGCAGAAGGTTTTTGTTTACCTGTAACTTGCTGCAACAAATATCTTAACCATGTATTGCCACTGCCTGGATATGACACAAGTGCAACCACATTATGCGAAGGTGGAGACCTGTACTGGAGCTCCTTACACCAACTAACACTCGGAACATGTCGTAAAGACAAATGGTTAACATACCCACTTCCATACACATTTCTAGTCCCATGCAAAGGACTTAACATTAACAATATTATTGAGAAATATAACAAAACTATCGCGGCTGCAATTAGGAATATGTATCTTCGTGACATGATTTACACCTACTCATCAACTCCGAAGCTGTTTGTTTTGGTTTTGATACATGATTTATCGATTTAATTTGTAAGTATATTTTCGTATGGAGTGTATTTTACACAAAAATCCTTTACACTTAATAAACCGTCCTATCTCTTTCTCGATGCTTTACACTACTTTACAGAGCGGTTGCGGCGAAAGCGGATCGCGGAACGCGGCACCGCGCGTATCGCCTGCCTGTCGAATTCTTAGAGATAGTGTCGAGAACTCGAGACTCGAGAGTCGAGGCTTCGGGTAGAATATATTCTTTTCTATGGCGAGGCTATGCTGCCTTTTTTTTTTTACATTTTTCATAACCATGGATGCATAGTCTTTCAGTCGAAATATTAAACAAAAAATAACAAAAACTATATTTTGTAATAGAAGTCCTAATCTCAAGTCACAGTCAAAGTCAAGTTGTCAGTCAAAGTCAAGTCATGCCCTTGTAAAGTGGTAGAAACTTTACTAGAACTTCTATTGGAGTTTTGGAGCGAAGGCGAAAATCAAGTTTTACAACTTTGGTATGATTTGCCAACACTTATGCACGTTTACCAAGTTTTCACGGTTAATAATCCACCATTATTCACATTAAC
This sequence comes from Lomographa bimaculata, assembly GCA_948107665.1. Classification (NCBI taxonomy): domain Eukaryota; kingdom Metazoa; phylum Arthropoda; class Insecta; order Lepidoptera; family Geometridae; genus Lomographa; species Lomographa bimaculata. The sequence continues at coordinate 3,406,639 of OX403605.1, forward strand.
ACTCGAAAAATCTCAGGTTTTGGAAAATTATACAAAATTAACATCGCCATTTTTTCACTTTCGCGGCAAAACTCCGCTGTGCTGCCAAATCGGGGAACTTGCCATCATCAAAATGTATATAATAGTTACCATCCACCTAATTTACCATCTATTATGAAAATTATTGTAGTGATGAATATCAAATTGTGTTATTTGTGGTATATATATTAGGCTAATAATGTGTATAATATGTATTTCATAAATAAAATGATATAATATTATGTTTAGCTATTTGTATGTAAGTAGTGTTCAAATGACATATTAGTATCATAGTAGATATATATAAGTATGATGATAACTCGAGGCCCGTAGGAGATTCAAATGCCTCCTTTTGCCGAATACGCATGGTTGTCACTATCTCCGATGTATATTATAACAAACCAACAAGTAGCTACAATAAAATAGTATAAAATGTGGTGGTTAATAAATTTGATTTAATTAGCATGAAAGCTATAATTTGGCATGAATATACATATTAGCTACGCCGAAAGATTCAAAACAAAATTTTGAAAAACATTTTTTTGCATATGTGAAAAGAAATCACGGTAGTAGTATATATAACGAAGTTGAAAGGAAAACCATCATAGTAAGTAGGCTTCAATAAATCGATATTCGCAGCATGTACTTGTCTACGACCCAGTAAAAGATCAATCTTTTACTTAAATTACAAAATACATGCAGGGCAGTCTTTCTTTCGGGACTGCCGATAGAAGTGAAAACGATACATAATGTATATAAACACATTATACATAAATAACCATTAAAGGTTGATCCCCGATCGTGAGCAATATGTATCGCGCGTAGAGCTCAACAAATATTGGCCGTCGGTGACGATGACGCGAGATCCATGATTTTTGTTCACCCAAAAAGTGCTCAAAGCGCCTAAAGAAGTTATAACTTCAAAAACCTACATAGCTATTAAATTAAATAAACACGTAGAGTAACACAACAATAGGTCCGATTGTTTGAAGTAGACATAATTCGAGGGAAACGCTTCGCGCGGCACGCGATATCTGTCTACGCGGAAAGACCCGTGGCGTATGGCAATGGCGCGAACACGGCCAAACGTCGACGGCAAGCGCGGGGGCTGCCCCGGCGCGTATTGGCTTCGCCGGTCTGTAAGTTATCATAGTGTACGTACGGCCGTGGACACATACAAGCCGCGTTTGGTACCACTCTATGAAGATATGTAATAATAATAAATATAAACCTTTATACCAAAAAAATTAATTACAAAAATGTAGATACCTGGGTCCCACACTAGGCCGACCTGTGTCGTGGAACCCAGTCTCTTCCCTATTTTAAAAAGTCTTTATGGTTAGAGCAGCCCCCCGATTACCTATCTTTGTTACAAACGGTTTCAATACTAAATTGACAAAACTCCTAAGAAATAAGGTTCATTTTTGCTTAATTTTAATTGAAACCGCGTGCAACAAAGATACGTAATAGAGGGTTAGAGCTATGTTCGTATAATATTATAAGTAATGAAATAACATAAGAATAAGAAATATGCCAAGGCAGGTATTTTTTTTGTGTTTTTTTTTGTTTGTAGTCATGTGTATGTTCACAGTTTATCTGTGGAGGTGTATAATATATCCTACTAATATTATAAATCCGATAGTTTCTAGTTTGTGTGTAAGTGTGTGAGTAAATGTGTAAATGTGTAAGTATATTTGTTCCCTCTTCACGCTTTAACGGCTGAACGGATTTGGATGAAATTTGGAATGTACATAGATTATACCAAGGATTAACACATATATATTTTTACTAACTTACTTACTTATATATTTCTACTATGTTAGTATTCCATTTTTTATGTTGCATTCGTAGCTTTGTTGTGTTTGTTGAGAATACTACCAACCAAAGGTTGCTTGTAAGAAATTGTTTTAATATGATAAGGCAGCCCATTGTACAACAATTATTATTTCGTTTTCTTTATTTTACTTACTTATTGGTATTTAATAAAGGAATATTGTATTCTATGGTAAAGTTATTAACATAATAATCATAATATTACCGCATAGTACAAAAAAAAATATTTTTAGGGTGTAATTTCTCTCGAGTTGGTTTTTTTTGTAATGGTAAATAGGAAAGCATTTGACCACTATCACACCTGATGGAAAGTGATGAAGCGGTCGAAGATGTGACATGCTTGCCTAGAAGATGGTATACATAGTCACACTTGAATTTTTCTTAAACATTTTAGTGACCCACTATAGCAAAAACAATTAAATTCATATTAAGACCGCGAGCGCAACGAGCGAAAGTATGTGGGTACGCAAGCGTTGACTCGCGGCGTGACGTCACACGTTAGCGCAGTCGCTTAGTCGGTTTTTCCGCGGAGATCGTACTTTAATGTTTAATATCTCAATAATTATTGAAGAAAGCCTAAAAATAAAAATTATCTTCTCTGAATTACCTATTTTTTGGATATGCTGATAACAAAAAAACTTTAGTTAAATTAACTATATTTATACTTTTTTTTTCCTTAGTTTTGGCTTCGCAATCTTGTGCATTTGGCCAGTGTCAAGTGATAATATATTTCAAGTGTATTTCATATTATAGGTCCTAGTCACAAGCCACAGTCAAAGTCAAGTAAAAGAGTCAAGGTCCAGTCGTAGTCAAGTCATGCCCTCGTAAAGTGGTAGAAACTTTACTAGAACTTCTATTGGAGTTTTGGAGTTAAGGTGAAAATCACGTTTTTCAACTTTGTATGATTTGCCTACACTTATGCACGTTCACTAAGTATTAACGGTTAATAATCCACCATTATTACACATTAACACTCGAAGAATCACAGGTTTTGGAAAATTTTACAAAATCAACTACGCCATATTTTCACTTTCGCGGCAAAACATATTTATACTTAATGGTATATAATACATAGTCATGCCCTAGGCCAGGGGTCGGCAACCTGCGGGTCGCGAGCCACATGCGGCTCTTTGTATGTGAAGCTGCGGCTCTTTAGAAAAAATAATTTAAAAAGACTTTCGGAATCGATTAACGAGGATTAGGCGCCATTTCTATCAAACCATTAACAAGCCTCTAAAGGTAGCAAAAAAGTACAATTATACAGTTAAAACTAGTAAATTATGGGATGATTAGGTAGTTACATTGCGTTTTCTATACGATACCAGTATTATTGTTTGCATTAAGGATTATTGGTAGCAAGAAAAAAATGTGGCTCTATAAAACATTGAAATTTTGAAAATTGTAATTGTTGACTCTTACGACTCAAAAGGTTGCCGACCCCTGCCCTAGGCAGATTAATGAAGTAGAATTTTTTTATTTCTATTAATTTTGGCTTCACGATCTTGTGTATTTAGCCAGTGTCAAGTAATAATATATTCCAAAATATGTATTAGTAAAGTATATAAGTAAATAGTAAAAGTCCTAGTCACACATCACAGTCAAAGTCAAGTAAAAGAGTCAAGGTTCAGTAGAATCTTTGCTAGAACTTTTGTCGGAGTTATTCTGTCTTGTGGCCAATAACAAAAACCTATATTCTGACAAAGACTCTGTCTATGTCTCTGTCACACGTTTAATTTGTCTGGATCTAAGATGATCTATACATATATGAACATACTAGGTTCATGGATCTTTATCCCAGTAGGCAGGCATATCCTAGTTCTATATATTATATATCTAATGGTTCTTTTCCCCCATGGTATTATTTTCGTTAGTAGACAATCCATTTGTACCTACAATACATCCAATTACAAACCTTCGGTCGTCCTCACATTAAAAATAAATCCATTAAAAATAATATAATATATATATATATATGCCATCCATATTATGTCTTACTTGTCTATAGTTGAAACCAAGACATGTCTTAATTTAGTACTCTGTGAATCAAGTGTCATTCATCATTGACACTAAAATTGAAAAACATTTAAAAACCTATCTCGCTTGCTGTAATTAGTCTAATCTAATTTATATTTGAAGCGTTGTTCATTGAAATTCAAATGGCTACCTCAAAAGATTCCGAGGAGCCAGCCATTGCCGCTCTGAACAGTTTTCAAAAAAAAGATTACGCGTCAGCGCTAGTCAGTATGAAAGAATTGGAAGCTTTGGTGGGCAATAATAACAAAAGAGTGCAACATAATAAGGCGGTTGTTGAATTCTTCACGGAGGATATGAAGAACGTTAGTAAATTTAAAAAGACCATCGCTCAACTTACCGGGCAAAGCTTTCCTGATATCGAAATTAAGGATTCCATTTCACCATTTGTTGTTTACAATTACGCCGTCCTGCTGTACCATTCACGCTATTATTACCAGTGCACGCAGATATTGGAGGAATTACTCACCAAAAATATCAAAGATCCAAAACTATTCCAACAGGTAGTGCTACTCCTATTAGAGTCTACTCTGTGTAGACGTACATATGATAAGACATTAGAACTCGCTAATTTACATGGAGAGAAAGTCAAATCGAACCCTGAAATAAGTGAACTATATGAAAGACTCTTCAGTAGAGCTCAGTTACTGACAGGTAACAAGAGCAAGCTGAATCTTAAACCAGATTCAATTGAAAATGTATTTGTGCTTGCTCAGCAACTGTACCTAAATGGAGATGTTAAAGAGGCATGTAATATGCTTGGAAAATACAGAACTATGAAATACAATTATGATTTGAAATCTCAGGGTGAAGATATATGGGCTGCAATCAATAATAATCTAGGTATTATATATCTATCGATAAAAAAGCCCTTTTTGGCCACCAAATATTTCCAACATGCAGTGAAAGAACATTACAGGGCTGTAGAGAGTGAAGACCGTGATAGATTAATAGTTTGTAAGGACAGGCCTATGTATATTTATAATTTAGGTCTAGCATTGTTAGCGGCCAATAACTGTGAAGGAGCATTTGAATGTTTCGTTGAAGCGGCCCGACACTATCCCAATAATCCACGAATATGGATGCACTTGGCTGAATGTTGCGTCAAGAAATGTTGCAATGATGATACTATCCAGTACACAATGAAAAAACTAGGAAGTGGTCCACACACACGAATTTTGCTATCAAAGGAAGAGAAAAAGGAGAAATTTCTTCACTCCCCTGGGGAATCGTTTGCAATGCCATCCCTCTCACTTGAATTTGCAGTTTTGTGTCTTAGAAATGCGGAAACACTTTTACCTAATATGGACACACCTGCTGATGTTAATGCTCCATTTATTCAGGCTCCACCGGGGCCTCCAATCAACTGGAAACAGAGATGTGAACTCAAAAACTCCACATTTGTTCTACAGAGCTATGTGTTTTTGTATCTTAATGATCCGCAAGCTGCCCTCACAAGTGCTAATGATCTTCTCGCTCAACCAGAGGCATCAAGCAGTCACAAAGCCTGGGCACACATCTATGCAGCTGAAGCTCTTATAAATTTGGACCAAATCTCAGAAGCCGTAGAACATTTACACCCTCCAATGATACATGACTTAGTGTCCGTATTGCCATATCAAATGAAAGATATGATCGCCATATCAGTGTGGGCTAAAGCTGCTGTATGTCACATTCTTAGAGGTGATCTAGTGACAGCCAGAAAAATACTTCTACAGATTAATTCGCCGAGAGTCTTGCCGTTGCAAATGTATTTAGAAATATGTACAGGCAACGTTGAAAATTGTCAAACAATATTGAGAAAGCTTAAGTTAACCAGTGCTAACCAGTAATTTCTAATTTAAGAAAAATATTTCCATATCTTTGTAATTGATGGCTCTTAAAATATGTTCTTTATGGTCTTTTCCATAACTTGTCATTAAATATTTTGAAAATATTTCAATTGCATTTTATTTTATTTCATTTTATCAGAATGAAAATGAAGTTGGTGTGCACTGCAACATAAGCTGAACAGGTGAGCTTGAGCAGATCAAGGTGTGAGGAAACTGGGACTAGGAAAATATTTGCGATACCAACTTGTAGTATGCCAGTGTGACAAACGGGTTTCTTTTTCTCATTTGTCACACTACTGATTTATCCACAACATGTATACAATAATTGCTAGTGCTGTACCTACATAATAAATTTGAGACATTAGGTGTTAAAATACTGGAGAGGACCTATCACAACATAATAAATAACCACTAAGTCAATATAATTACGTAGCTCAGTGATAATATTCACCGAATTATTTAAAATCTTCTCTATCTAAAGGTTGTCTGGAAGAGATCGCTTTTAGCGATAAGACCGCCTATAATTTAAGTTTTTTTGTTTTTAAGTTATTTTCAGTGATTTATGTAAGGTGTGACAATAAAGCGTTATCTATCTATCTTTCTATCTAATAAGCCTTATTTTCACCCGACAAATGCGAAGCACAAAATAAGATCATAAATTTCGCCCTGTTTATGTATTTTTATTGTTAGCTAAACGCATCCAAATGAATAAATCGATTGGAATGTCTATAAAGTATTGTTGAATTTGTCTCAATTATACAATTGCATGGGCTAGATTATCTTTACATATATAATTCTTCTGTATGCACCTGAACTCCTTGTAAATGGCTTGACCGATTTTAATCAGAATATCTTATTTATCTATCTAAGCTGTATGAGGCTGTGACATAGCTCCAAATGAAATTAGATTTTTAAAAAGTTGATCGAGCAAAAGGAGACCATTAACTTCCAAAGAGCAGTTCGTCCATCCGTCTGTCAGATGCATGTAGCGTTTAAACCATGCAAGCTTATAACATCAAATTCTCAGAAAATATGTAAATCCATATTAGCCCAAAACTAAAAATGATGTAGTGGAAATATTGAATGGTATATTTTTTAATTAATGTTTGTAGTCTTAGTATATAATTATTGTGCAGTGTAAATTAATAATAAACCATTTATTGGTCTATGTAACTCGAAATTAACGAATTTTATTTTTACATATAAGCCCATGGACCTGTGAATACTTTCTAATTTCCACAGAAAGAGTCAATATAAACTAAGTGATTCCTAATGCACCCGCATTCAGTCATCACAACATTGGCATTTTATTCCTAAATGTGTTGTTAAGTAAACAGAAATGCTTTCACACTCACAGCCCCACACTTGGTCTATTGCTCGTATTGTGGGTGCCAGAAACAGTCACAACCAGAACCAGTAACACAAGTGTTCCTTGGGGAGGCAAGTTGTATTCAGGAATCGAACCCAACACCCCTGCTTAGTAGGCAAATGCTCACCCAACTAAGCCAATGGGCAATTTAAATCATTATTTCTTAATATGTAAGGGTTTATTTAAAAACAAGTGGTAATTTGGAAAGAGATTATATTATAAATCTGGATGAAGATGTCCTTTAAATCGTTTAGTTGATCTTTCTGCGGGTCTTAAACACAAATGTTTACCAAACAATGTTATTTTCATAGTGTTCAAGTAAAGTTCAAACACATTACACCTTTTTGGGATAGTTGTAACAACATTGTCCTTAGATACAATTTTAAATGTGCTTTTAGTGTCCATTATGCAAATTCCCATTTTCCCCACATAGCTCGGACATTTTGACCGAATTACTTTCAGAATGCTACCGTGAAAATCAGCCTTATAAACACTTTGACTGAAACTTTCCCAGTTTCTGTTGATACTTATAGATACAGGCTTATGCAGCTCTAGCAGTTGCGCCATATATCCATTCCATAGACTGTTCATAGGCAGTACATCTTCATATTTAATGCTATCTCTGGGTATGTCATAAAATCCAAGGTGTTTCTTTAATTTCCTTGTCAAGCATTGCTTCTTCTTCTTAGTTTTATTTTTCTTCTTAGTTTTTCGTTTGGCGAGAACGAAATTTTTTTTCAACTCGTTTTCTATATTTGGTTCGTCAAATTTCGAAACATTCGATTTCAAGAAGGTAACAATTGTTTGCACAGCTTCCTTGTTGAATGCTTCTTCGTCGGGCATGACTTTTCTAAAATTCCTGAAAAATTGTGTAAGTAAAATAAACTGAGTGGTGAATAGTGGTGATTACGTTTTACGCCTATATATCTTATTTATCTCTGGTTTTACGTTTCTTTCCTTAGGTAACACCACAGAGTACTTTGTATATACAAAGTAACACAGAGCAAGTTCCTCTATGACACAGAGTCACAGAATACTATTACTCTGTGCTCCCCGTTAGTACCTTTGTATATTATACAGGAATTGTTAGGTAATTAAGGTAGGTATGTAACTTATTGTAAGTGAAAAAATGGCGTTGTTGATTGATTTTGTATAACTTTCAAAAACCTGTGATTCTTCGAGTGTTAATGTGTAATAATGGTGAATTATTAACCTTTAATACTTAATAAACGTGCATAAGTGTAGGCAAATGATACCAAGTTGAAAAACGTGATTTTTACCTTCGCTCCAAAACTCCAATACAAGTTCGCTCCAAAACTCCAATATAATTTGACGACCCAGTTGGCGCAGTGGACAGGTGTCCGCCCTCTGCGCTGTGGGTCCTGGGTTCGATTCCCGGCAGTAGCACAAATTCCTTCCCAAGGGATATTTGTGCTTCTGGTTCTGGGTGTAATGTGTGTGTGATGTGAATGTTTCCGGCACCCGCGATACAAGTCTTTGAACTTAGTGTGGGGCTGTGAGTGTGAATGCGCTTGTTTGTTTAAAGTTCTAGTAACGTTTCTACCACTTTACTAGGGTATGACTTGACTATGACTGAATCTTGACTCATTTCATGATTTTGACTGTGATTTTTGATTAGAAATTTTATATGAAATACACTTGAAATATATTATAACCTATTTCAAGTGTATTTCATTAGTTCAAATTCAAACCCATTTCAGTCTAAAACGCGATTCCCAATTTCCCTTAAAATTAGGGAAGAATTATATTCTTGCTCTAAACGTGGATTGAATATTATTATCTTTTAGCTGTTAATATGCCTAATATGCGCTTTTCTTTCTATGACTTCCTTTCCTCTCAAATCTCTCGTCCTGTTCCTCTTAAACACCTTTCCCTAGTTTTCACCCGCTTTACAGTTTTGTTATGTAAATATATTGTGGCTAATAATATTAAGTTGTAGTTATCATATAAATTCTCAACTTCTCATTATTCTCATTAATCTCGCTGAAATTTGTTTTATTTTGTAACCACTTCCTTTTTTGTACTTATGTAAATATTCTGTTTCGCGTCCTATGGTATCACATGACATTGGCGAAATTGTGGTGGCGTTACCACAGAAAGACACAAAATTAAAAATTAACTTGGCACTGGATAAATGCACAAGATTGCGAAGTCAAAATCTAAGAAAAAAAAGGGGTTAAATATAAATAAGTAGTATAAGTACTCTGTGACTCTGTGTGGTCTGTGATAAATAAATCGTCATCTCTTCCATTTGTTGTGATTATAAATTAAAAAGTAGTGATTACATTATCTTTGTTGATACACAATGAAAACAATAAAGCTGGCTGGCTTTATAGCTCATTCAAGTATCTCAAAATATTCGAAACAATTGAACATAAAATGGTCAATTAAAAATTTCGGTTCGCTTATAATTAGAAATGAACCAATGAAAATATTTATTGCTGATGATTCATACCCTCAGGACTTTAACGAAGAACTAAAGTTTTCAATATTGATAAAATTCATGGGGTGCGATGTTAAAAACAAAGATAAATTATTAATTATGATTTTATACGCAGTACCAGAGCCGGTAGCATTGCATGGAGCGTACGTATATAGTATGGACAAAGGTTATCGCAGTGACAAGATATGCGGATCCTCATATAAAAACGAGATACCTGCAAAAACATGGAGCTATTTCTCAGACATGGCATCGAAATTCCAAACTGCAAGCTCAATACATAATTTTTTATGTGATGGACACCTCGACCTTGAATTTGAGTTCAATATAAGAAATGATAACAAAACTGACACTGAATTCGAGAACGTAGTAACAACTACACTGATTAATGATTTACAAAATTTGCTTACAAATACTACATTAAATGATATCACAATAAAATCAATTGATGGCGTAGAACTGACTGCTCATAAAGTTGTATTGTTTGCTCGAAGTGAAGTCTTCAAAGCTAGCTTTGATCATGGCACAAAAGAAAGCTTTACCAACCTTGTAGAATCTCCATTTGAAGCAGATGTAATGAAAGAAGTGTTACAATACATGTATACTGATACAGCGCCAAAACTTAACAAGATGCCTGAGAAAATGCTTGAAGCAGCCGATTTCTATCAAATACAGGGGTTAAAAAATCAATGCGAGCAAATACTGTACAAGAAGTTATCTGTATACAATGCCATAGAGACATTATCATTGGCAGATCAACACTCTGCTAATAAACTGAAGGAGCTTACTATAAAATTCATAAATAATGGACATATTGATGAAGTCCTGAAAACTGAAGGTTGGAAAAATTTGAAGTCAGCGACTCTCATTAAGAGTATTTATGAGTATAATCTCAAGCAATAAGTTCATCATCATCATCATCATCAGCCTATTTTTGTCCACTGCTGGACATAGGCCTCTCCCAATGAACGCCACAAGTTCAAGCAATAAGTTACAATAAGTTTATACAGCAGAAGATAAGTGATCAGCAATAATTTTTAATTATTTACATTACCTATAACTGTGTATTTTTCATTTTAACTGTATAAGGTATAATGTATAAGGATACTATGTAACTAACAGGTATATGATGTCTACACATTTCTCAATCCAGATCCTGTCTAAAGAATAATTTGTAATAATACATTTAATATGAGCTTGCACACAATTCCATGACTGGAGCATCTAAGCCTTCAGTGTGTGTGAACTTCGGAATAAATATTTACATAGTTGTGCACACTCCATCTGTGCCATCAGATTTTAATATCATAGAGATTCTAGATAAAAACAGAAATTATTTTTGATTTCACAAAGACATCTTTTTTTTTTACAGCGATGTGTGTATACTGAATATATTTTGTCCCCTTATTACCTAACCCTGTTTCAACCAGTTTCTATTTGAACTAAGAGAAATGAACCTTATTTCTTAGTAGTTTTGCACTACGAATTGTAACTATTCACAACAGAGATAGATAATAGGAAGTCTTATTACCCGATACATTTGATCACAAGAAACATATCAAGATGGCATGTCCCTGATGAAACGATGAGCCCAAACTAGGTAAATGGTGGAAAGTGCTTAGACGATGCCAAGAGGCTGGCTAAGTTGGAAGTTGTCCAGGGTTGTTGGACACGAGCCAGCACTGTGGCAGACCCCTAATACCTGAACTCTGTTGAAAATGGTTTAATTTGAAGAAATAAGGTTAAATTTTGCTTCATTCAAACAGAAACTGCCACAGAAATAGGTAATAGGGGGTCAGGATGAACAGTATGATGATGAGGATTGATGTCTGTATATTTTTATTGTGGTTTATGTCTGGACTGAGGCATTATTGACATAAGCCTTAATGAAACTCGCATTCCTGACTATTGTCTTTTATAAAGGAAAATATTTCACAAGCTTCTTTTTATATAACTATTATTTAACTTCATGTCATTGTGCCTTTTTCTTATTAGATAAGATGTAATTAGATTTATATAAATAACTAACCAAATCAGTACTTTGAAGATTTATGTGAAAAACTAGGGTAGTTCTTTTGTAGATCAATAAATACGAATTTAATTATTAAAATATGTTTGTTACTTATATTTACAGAGTTAATAAAGTGCCTAATCATGATAAACGTACAGCACAGTAGATACTTCTCCTCTCACCACCCAAGGCATCCCAAGGCCTCATCTCATACACACAGCACTATCAAGTATCAGTAAAAAGTTTAAACGGTGTGACTAAGTTGGACGTACGTAGACGCCCCTTAGATACTTAGAATATTATTATATTCTAATTTATTTATGTGTACAGTTAAGACCTTAATAAATCCTACACACTTCCTACTAATATTATAAACGCGGAAGTTTGTAAGAATCTATGGATGTATGTTTATTACTCTTTCACGCAAAAACTACTGAATGCATTTTGATGAAACTTTACAATAATACAGGTTACACATCAGAATAATACATAGGCTATAATTTATGAAGATATAGTATGAACTTTCCAAAATATAACGATAAATGTCAATAAGTAGGAATATAATCTGCCATCTGAGAGCTATCCTGACGTGCGCCGCAAAAACCGGTGGTTACACGTATATAATGTATAAATAATGGAACTGTTTATCTTAAATAGTCCTATTTTATGTGTAAACCGTTATCGCCAAAATAGTGAATCATTAAAAATATATATATTTATAACGCACATTTGGTAGTAACATAATGATCCTGATATAATATAAAATAAATACTTTTATCGTGATTCCCGAATAGCAGAATAATATAAAAACATTAAAAATTAACGAATAAATAAAATACTTTCTATCATCATTATCAAACGCGGGTGAAGCCGCGGGGCGCAGCTAGTAAATTATATTTGAGGTTTATGCTGCGAAAGTGAAAAAACGGCGTTGTTGATTTTGTATGTTTTTCCTAAACCTGTGACGTATATAGAAAAGTACTCTGTGAATTATAAGTAAGACTGCAACAACCGTAGGTTTGTTTCCTATCTCGATGGACTGCAATTATAACTAAATCTTCCACAGACCACAGAGAGTACTACGTGGAGTCTTCTATTGTTCATGTGTAATAATTGTGGATTATTAACCGTTAGTGCTTAATAAACCTGCATAAGTGTAGGTAAGTCACAAAAAATTGAAAAACTTGATTTTCGCCTTCGCTTTAAAACTCCAATAAAAGTTCTAGTAAAGTTTCTACCATTATACTAGGGCATGACTTGACTTTGACTGGACCTTGACTCTTTTACTTGACTGTGACTATGACTATTAATATAAAATACACTTGAAATATATTACTTGACAATGGCTAAAGAAAAAATTGAGTCGTTCCTCACCTCGGGTAGAGTATATTCTTTTCTATGTTCCTCATACTGCACGGCTGCACCGTTTGTTTTTAACAAAGAAAAGCAATGTTTGTACTATGGCTGCACCCTGTGCCGGCGCTGCTGTGAGTAAATGGAGTGATTACATTATCTTTGGCTGTGAATTGAGTACTATTAAAACGGAGTGATTACTTTTTTTTGAATAGGTACCTACTAGCATAGTTAAACCATAGTAGAAATATATAAGTAAGTTGTCTTCATAGAGTGGTACCAAACGCGACTTGTATGTGTGCACGGCCGTACTCACGTGCGTCAGCACGCACACTATGATAACAAACAGATCGGCGAAGCCAACACGAGCCGGGGCCGCCCCCGCGTGCTTCGTCCAAGCGCACGCTTCGTCGTCTTCGCCCCGTCGTGTTCGAGCCATTCGCCACGGGCCTTTCCGCGTAGACAGATATAGCGTGCCGCGCGAAGCGTTTCCCTCAAATGATGTCTACGTAAAACATTCGGACGTATTGTTGTGTTACTCTACGTGTTTATTCAATTTAATAGCCAAGTAGGTATTTAAAGTGAAAACTTCTTTAGGCGCGTTGAGCACTTTTTGCATAAACAAAAATCATGGAACTCGCGTCATCATTTGTTGAGTTCTATGCGCAACACATATTGCTCACGATCGGGGATCAACTTATAATGGTTATTTATGTATAATGTGTATGTATACTTTTTCAAGATTTTGTTTTGACTCCGTCGTCGGCGGCGTGGCTAATATGTATATTCATGCTGAATTACAGCTTTCATGCAAATGAAATCGTATCTATTTTACCACCGCATTTTGTACTATTTTATTGTACCTACTTGTTGGTTTGTTATAATATACATTTTACATATAGGTATACCTTTAAAAGTCGGAGATAGTGACAACCCTGCATATTTGGCTGGAGTAGGCATTTGAATCTCCTACGGGCCTCGAGTTATCCTACTGATATATTTCTACTATGGTTAAACGGAGAGATTACATTATCTTTGAGCATAGTGTTCTGTGGTGCTAAACGGAGCGATTGAGGAGCGACTGCCGATTACATTATTAAACGGAGTGATTACGTTATATTTGTTTGGTGGTACTCTCTGTGGTCTGTGGTTTGGTGCCGGCTGTGTTCGTGTGTAGTGAGGCGTGTAGATGAAAATAGTGAAATCTAAATTTCCATAATGGTTACAAAAGTTCCTTCGGTTAAATTGATCAATGAAAGAACAATGCCTGTGGTTGGACTGGGTACATATGCTGTGAGTTAACTTTTTTACCTGTACCTACTACATTACATTGTTAGGAAAAACTACCTCAGACGCCCCGCGGACCATAGAGTAACTTTTTATACTGGGAACCATGGACTTGGCCCGCGTAAATCAAGACCCCGTTTTGGGTTCTCTCGGGGGTCGAGGTCGAGGTCATAGAGGTCGTTATTTACCTAGGTGTGTAAATAATATTCTGTCGTGGTAGGTACATATTCCTGAAATAAAGTCGTAGGGGCGATATTATTTTTATGAATTAACTCTGTAACTGTATAAATATCATTGTAATTGCTATTTCATAGTTATTATCCGCTTTTGCTCGAAATTTCAGAATAACGAAGCGGCAACGTCGCTTGCATTAATTACAAAATACTTATCATAACAAGTTAAAATACTGAAACGAATATAATATATATTACTATATATAATATATTGATATTGATAGTACTTAGATAATTAAGTTGAAGATTGAACTGACTGCAAAGTTTCAGAACAAAAAATACTTTAAAGAATAAACTTTATAAGTAATCTTTAGGTATACAATTGAAATCAAATTCATATTATTATTATTATTTAATTCTTTATTGCACAAAAAGTACAAAAGGTGGACTTAATGCTAGGGGCATTCTCTACCAGTCAACCACACATGGTAGACGAGAAGAGGGGTGTAGGCGTGCATCAAAATGGTATAGAGAGGGCGAGAGACGAAATAAAGTTAGATGATTAGTTAAAATAATAAATAAACGTAAATGATTATATACATATATATACATATATAAATATAACGGTACTTATAATTTAATAAAATATATAATGCATACCAAATAATTATATATAATAAAAATAAATATACAAATAAAATAAAATATAAGCGACGAAATAATGAAAAGAAAAGAAAAAAAAAAAATTTAGATATAGATAAATGTTGTCTGGATAAGTATAGGACAATCACTCAGCGCGTGACGAAACCTTTAAGCCTTTTTAACCTTTATTTATTTTAGATTGATGATTTATGTGTAATTTTTTAACAGCATCACACGTTCCATGACATGTGGCATGAGTGCCGGAAATTTTCATAATCACATCCAGAACGAGTAACACAGAAATGAATCTGTTACCCACTTGCTTAGAAGGGAATTACACACCCAACTAAGCCAACAGATATATCAGGCAGTTCATCAGTGTTATTAACAAACATATAATGTATATAATAGCCTTCATTCCGACATGACAATGTTTCTTTATTATTCATAAAATAAATAATAATAATAAATTCTGAACTGCCCGTTGGCTAAGTTGGGTGAACGTTCACCTTCTAAGCAGGGGTATCGGTTTCAATTCCCGGCGGGAACACAAGTTTTCTCCCCAAGGAAAATTTGTGTTTCTGGTTCTGGTTGTGATTGTGTGTGTGATGTGAATGTTTCTGGTACCCACGACACAAGTCATTGAACTTAGTGTGGGGCTGTGAGTGTGAAAGCGTTTGTTTTATATTTATAAATTGTTCTTTTTTTTTCACTTTTCCATGTCCGTTTGTCAGGTGGCAAAGGCCTCCTCCAATCTTCTCTATTCTGGCCTTTCTATGGCCACTCTACCCCATATTATTCCCGCGACTTGTCTGATGTCGTCACCCCACCTCCTTTGTGGTCTACCTCTCTTTCTCTTTCCATCTCTTGGGTACCGTTGCATGATTATTTTACTCCATTTATCCTTTCCCCTGATGATGTGTCATTAACAAACATAACATACAGCAAATATTTTATCGGGTATGGATGCTGTTAGTTGGTTGGTACTCATTATTACTTCAACATACACTTTTACACTCACAGCCCCACAGTAAGTTCAATGACTTGTGTAGGCGCTGGAAACATTCACGTCACACACACACACAATTACTTATTCTGTGCTTATACCAAGCTACTAGAGAGGACCTTTGTGAAGTTAGTAACCAAGTTGGGAAAAATGCCGTTCTTGTTATATCAAAGGATTGCACTGGAAGTGAACCAGTTTGTACCATTTTCAAACATTGAGTGCTAAAATTTAGGGTTTTTTTTTTATTCAGTAAGGGCAAACTTTTGACACCCGATGGTAAGCGATGATATAGAATTAGACAGTTAATTTATGTGTATGTTATATCACATTCGGCTTATTCCCCCTTTATAAGAGTGTTCTCACACATACACACATGTTGACACACACTCACGCACAAATACTTCGAGTGATTGGTGGATAAATAATGTGGAACCAATTATTTGATTTCCAGAGAAAAGCTGAACCTGGGCAATACAGACAAGCGGTAGAGGATGGTATAGATGTTGGCTACAGGCACATTGACACCGCTTCATGTTACAACAACGAGGAAGAAGTGGGGGAAGGCATTAATAAGAAGATAAAAGAGGGAGTTGTGACTAGAGACGATTTGTTCGTTACTACAAAGGTGAGTCTAAATTTTGATAATCAATGTTGAATGCCTTCATACACCCTTAAGTAAAAGAATTGGACATTCTGCGACTAAACGTTTTTTTTTAGTTTATGTCCGCCGGGATATCGGGTTCGATTCCCGGCGGGAACACATCTTCACACACATCAGTTTTCTCCCCAACGAAAATAAGTGTGTATAGTTCTGGTTGTGATGTGAATGTTTCCGGCAACCATGACACAAGTCATCGAACTTAGTGTGGGCTGTGAGTGTGAAAGCGTTTATGTTTATATTATGTTATGTTTAAGTTAATTTCAATGACCCAGTTGGTGAGGTGGGCAGGTTTCTGCCCTCGGCACATTATTTGCAAATTTCCTTTCCAATGTAAATGTTCTCGCATGATACAAGTCTTTGAACTTAGTGTGAGTGTGAATGTGTTTGTTTGTTGTTTATCAAGCATTATATAAAAATACTTGTTTCAGCTATGGAATGATTGTCACGAAGAAAAAGATGTGATTCCAGCACTTAAGCAATCACTGGAGCGGCTTAAACTGGACTATGTTGACTTGTATCTCATACACTGGCCTGTATCGGTAAATGTAAGTACTCACAAAACAAGTTAAAAACGAATATTCGGCTACTTATACAACAAAAATATGTTTATTGTGTGTGTTTTCAATGTTTCCGGCACCGACAACACAAGTCATGAAATAGGTGTGGGGCTGTGTCAAAGCGCTTATGTTTAATTTTATACGTTTCTTGGAAAAGACGGCCAAACTAGTGCACATCATGGTGCCGGCCGTATACAACTGTCTGCCAAGTAAGGTCGGAGATGAATGATGACCTTGTGCGTTCAAGGTCATCATTCAACATGTCAATAGATAGATAATACTTTATTGATCCACTTTATAAGATGAGATAAAACATTGGAAACAAACAAGCTTATACGTAAAGTGTCACAAATGGCGGCCTTATCACTAATATCTACAAGTCAATGTACTAAACATTTTAAAAACCCGACTGACTGCAATGTGAGACTAGAAAATGATATTTCGTGCCGTCCCGGTACATTATAGGTACGCTTTTTTACAATTTGTGTTAAACAGTTATTTTTAAAACGTGATATGATACATATATTTTTGAAATGGCCTTTTCACTAGCTTTCATTTGAATCTTTTATTACTATGGTAAGTAGAAAAAAAACAAGCCCCTTTTTTGTGTCAATTGTGCCATTTTCAAAAATTATCTAGCCATGTCATTACCACAATTCTAAAGAATTTAACGACACGACTGTCAAAGAAATGGAAGTACGCCCGAAAAACATTACCCTCCTGACGCAGTCAGGTAAAACAAACTTAAAAGGTGGCTTGTTTTTTTTTTATTTATTTAATATAGCACTGCCACATCATACATATAATAATTAAACTTAAAATTAACAACAAGGGAATTTTCCGATATGATTGTTGACCAAGCATTCTATCACGTGGATGAGTACTTGAAATATGCTTATTCTAAAAATTAAGTGCTAATGTAGAAAATCTACTGATCTATAGGAAATGTGAATGTCGTAGTACCAATAACATTATTATTATAATTTTATTTTATTTTTTTTACGCATTCACACTCACAGAGATTATACTAACCTTATAAATTTTATCGAAATCGATATATCAAAAACCAAAATATAAGCGGTAAAGTCAGTTTTTACCGACTTCACAAAAAAGGAGGATGTATAGGGACATTTCTGACGGCTTCTGGTTCTGGGTCTGGTTGTGTGTGTGATGTGAATGTCTGGCACTCACAATACAAGTATTTCTACTTAGTGTAGTCTGTAGCTGTGGGTGTGAAAGCGTTTGTTTAATTTCAGGCAAAGGGTGAAGATGCGGGCGTCGACTATATTGAAACATGGAAGGGAATGGAGGAAGCTCTCAAGCAAGGGCTGACTAAAGCTATTGGAGTCTCCAATTTCAATGAGGACCAGCTACAGAGGCTGTTGAAGAACTGCAATGTGAAACCAGTCTGTAACCAATTTGAGGCAAGTATAAAATAACATATTTTAATACCCGATAGCCAAGACTTTGACCACAATCTCACCTGATGGAAAGTGAGGATGAGGCCGAATATGTAGCATGTTTGCCTAGAAGGTACCTATTCACTCTTGGCTTGAAGACTCCCAGACTATATCGTTCGGGAACAAAGACGAGGTCAATGAGTTCCACTCCTTTGCATTACGGATGATAAATGTAGAAGCGAAACGCTTCGAGAGAACCAGCGGCAACTGGGAATGGAATTCCCAGTTGCCGCCGGGTGGCGATGGTCATTGCCTATTGACTCATGTACAGTACCGCAGACAAGTGTTGACTGAAGTAAATATTATCGACGTATGACCGCCACGGCCGGCATGCAGGACTACGTTCAATGCCTACGCTCTGGTTGCAACTTTTGGTATATTCCAAGTTGCCCCAAGATCCAAGATTGCCTTCTGGTGGCAATTGGGAATAAAATTCCCAGTTGCCGACGGGTGGCGACTTGTCCCCCACTTCCATTCCCTGTACACTGTTGCGTTAATTATATAAATATGTCTAAGCGCATCGCCATTATGCGAAGTTCTTATGTGCAAAGGTGAATTTTACTGCTCTTGACCTCATCCACGCAGTGTACAGATTTGAAGTGGAGGCAATAACTTCCCAGTCGCCACCCGGCGCGGCGGCAACTGAGAATAAATTTACCAATTGCCACCTGAAGGCAATCCATGTGGGGGCAACTGGGAATGTACCAAAAGATACAACAACATTGCAACCAGAGCGTAGGCATTGAATAGTCCTGCATGCCGTGGCGGTCATAAGTCGATATTGGCCTCGATTCTGATGTACACTCACTAAATTAAATTTAAACTATTCCTGTCTTTTACAAAATAGGAACACAAGACAGAGATAGCATACTGCTGTGCTGTCAAGTTAGTCAGAACTTAGATGTCTATGCAAGCTTAGTCGAGTATGTTATTGGTGTTAACTAAAAACACGCGCCTTTCTGCTGTTCATATTTTAAATGATAAACTAGCTTGACAGCTCTATAATGTATATCTCTGTCTTGTGTTTATATTTTGTAAGAGACAGGAATAGTTTAAATTTAATTTAATGAGTGTACATCAGAATCGAGGCCAATATTTACTTCAGTCAACACTTATCTGCGGTACTGTACATCGGACTTTTATTGTTATTCGTTGTTTGTTTACAGATAAACCCGACCTTGACCCAGCAAGCTCTGGTGAAGTTTTGCTCGGAGAGCTCCATAACTGCGGTGGCATACACTCCGCTCGGACTAGTGTCCGCCGCCCGGCCGGAGTTCGCGGGCAAAGACGCTATCAAAGTTGACGAGAAGTTTGGACAGGTGGCGCTGGCGCACGGGAAAACTAGGGCGCAGATCGCTCTTAGATATTTGGTGACTTATTATTGTATTTTTATACCCCCTGCACCGTGTACTACCTACTCAGTTACATTGTTGAAAGCCGAAGCTTATGTATAATATCCGTTATATCCTAAACTTAAACAACATATACAAATATCAAACAATTATTGTATAGAAAAAAAGTTACAAGCAATTAAGCTCAAAAGATTTTCTTTATTAGGCAATAGGCGCGAGATCTCAGTTCGGGGTGAACGACTAGTATATATATATATATATATGTAGATAGAAGATTTATATAGTACTAGTTCTCTTTCTCGTTGACGTAAATGGATAATATGAGTAAATGAATATGAATATTATCTTTTCATCTTAATTTTATTATGTCGTTAATTTATATTTCAGGTCCAGCGAGGTATTCCGGTCATTCCGAAATCGTTCACCAAGTCTCGAATGGAGGAAAACCTGAACATATTCGAATTTAAACTGAGCGAGAAAGAGATGGCAATAGTCGAGGGCTACAATCTTGACCATCGGTGTGTGCCTGGAACAATCTTCGAGGGCTTGAAGTACTACCCTTTTTAGTTACGAAGGGAAATTGGGTATGACGAATGAGCGTTCCCCTATCCACCAGGAGAGGCCGCGGCCTCTATAGGGAATCGATCTAAGGAGTTCCAGTTTTACCTTTAAGCTTTCACATTAATAGCAAGTAAGGTACTAGTCAAGGCCCAATTTAACCATCATTGTGAAAATAGTACATGTATGGTAATCATTGGTCACCATGCTCAATACCTATTTTTACAATCATGCGGATCGACTTAGCAAATCGCAAAATTCAAATGAACATCGGGGTAAACAAAAGAAAACATGACAATCGGAGTAAACAAATGCATGTCAAGGTAAACAAATAAAAATAAATATTAACATGGAAACAATATATTTACTTTGCGGGAACCCTAGCTCCCGTAAGTGCGATGACTGAGGTTCCCGCGACTGTCGATAGGCACTTAATGCGAATTCTCCTAAGGGGCTGCTAGTAACAGTCTCATTTATTTATTTTTAAGGATATATACAATGTGTAACAGAAAGATGTAGAAATACTCAAGCCACGTGAACTACACATCTACCTACAACTTAATAGGAACATCTTAATTCGCGGCAGCAGCATGAATAATAAGTTGTGATGAATAAAAATTTAAACAATTATGTCATTTGCAACCCTATTTCATCAGCTACCGTTCTACACCACATAGCCTGACAGTGGTGACCATAACAAAGCTCAAGGTCACGCACCACAGACGTAGCCGTAGGGTTGTCAAAAAGGATATATACAATGTGTAACAGAAAGATGTAGTAACATTTAAGCCACGTCAACAATACATCTAGCTACATGTAACTTAATAGGAACTTCTAAATTCGCGGCAGCAGCATTAATATTGAACTATGATGAATAAAAATTTCAAAAATTATATTATTTGCAACCCTATTTCATCAGCTACTGTTCTACAACGCATAGTCTTTAGACCTAGTCTGACAGTGGTGACCATAACGAAGGTCAAGGTTACGCGCCACAGATGTAACTGTAGGGTTGACAAAAACATTTGAAAAATATTTTAATTTTTGTGTGGAAAAAATTATCTCCGATTTCGACTTTCATTCTGTGGAAGTTGCCACAGTTCCCTGGCACGATACACATACACAACGCCAAGTATTACTACACCTTTTTGTTACAGATTATATATGGTATCTAAGAGATACAATTTAGTAAATGTAGGCTTTACGTAGTAATAGGTCCACATGGTCTGGGGTTGTATAGATATATATGGGTTTAGATATATACTTATACTAGTTGAGTCCCGCGGCTTCGCCCGCGTAAATTTTCGAAATATCATCAAAACGCCAATTCCGTTACAAATGTAAGAGAAAATGTTATTTTTCGCTAATTTTACAATAATTTAATAGTTATTCTGCTATTCGGGGGAGATAAATCCAACAAATCAATGATCATTCAAATCGGTCCACCCGTTCTCGAGATATAAGTGTTGTAACGAACCCGACTTTGTTATTTGTATATATTTGTGAACTCTGCGAGTTATTTTTAGTATCTACACTGACATAAAATGCATTGTACTATATATACATAATTATGTTATAATGTTATCATAGTGTGGAAAAATCTTCATGTGGACATCATGTCAAGGGTAATTATTACTAAAAGATGGGAAATTTTAACTGCCTGTTGGGTTAGCCTTCTAAGCAAGGGGGTATCGGGTTCGATTCCTGGCGCAAACACAAGTTTTCCCCCCAAAGAAAATTTCTGACACAACTTACTGAACTTAGTGTGGGGCTGTGCGTGTGTTTACTAGGTTTACCTAGGTTACACTGTTGGGTGACCGAATTATAATAAAACTTCAGTTGAATTAGGCCTATACTTGAATGGGCCTAAAATGCTGGTAAATGATAATACCTACAATTAATTAAATACTACGATTAAAGTTATGCGCCTCGGTAATCTACGACTATCTACGGAAACACGAGCGTTCGGCAATGATTTCACCCCAAGTTCCAAAACTAGTTCGAGAGCAACCGCGGTCGTCGTGGGCTTTCCTATTCGAATTTTAAATTTTAACAGCCCAATGTTAGACGCCCACGCCGTACCTACCCACCGTCGATCGTGAGACTCGTGAGAGGTGGGTACTTGATGGCGTTATTTGAGACGTCATCTTGGTCGGATGCTCGAGTGCAACGATCACGACCAATAGTCGAACGACTCCGTGAACGTTGCAAGAGTTGTGGGCGAGTTCTGGAATGTAGGGTAATTAGACCTTGTTTAAACATTTAATATTGTAGCCTATTGCTAATGAGACAGAATCATTAGTGTCTGACTAGACGCACTACCGGACATTGCTTACATATTCGTACTGATTCGGAAACACGAAGATTGCCGAGCCGCATACCTTAGTGTAGTACCTCACTAATGTTATAGCAGAGAATATCGTAATTGTTGTCACTATAAAAAGTACTCGACCAAGCTGAATTGTGATACCGTTTTACACGTTTATATAACTTGTTACAAAATAAATTGTTACATATATGAAGTCTTTATTTTTCCTTAACTCCTGACCCCCTATGACCTATCTCAGTTGCGAACGGGTTTAAACGCAAGCAAAGCTTTAAAAAAACCGACTTCACCACCTATATATTGGTTTTGGCCTGACCGATTTATATGGGACCACCTCTGAAGTATAATCTACCAAACAAAAAAAATATCAAATCATAATTGGCGGAGATATCGCGTAACATACATACAAAAAAAACAGTCGAATTGAGAACCTCCTTATTTGAAGTCGGTTGAAAACTACTTAGAAATAAGGTTCATTATTGCTTAAGAGCAGTTGCTCGCAATAACGATACGTAGGGGTCTGGGGCAATAGAAAACTTTCTATAAGTAAAATTTCCCTTTGTGGAATCCTAAATGGCAGAGGCGAAGTTCAGACCTGAATTAATTTTGGTCATACAAGGCTCGTATTATTATAGTTTGATAACTTAGCACACTAGACAACGCATATATCGACAGCGCGCAGCGAAGGCATACAACGATTGTCGTATAATATGAGCCAGGTCAGCTTGGTCTCTTATTCGCTATGACCATATAGACCACGGGGTCTAGTACGTTAATTACGTCGTTCCATACATTGACGTAGGGAATTATATAAAATGATACTAAATGAAATTTAAAAACATTCGATAAACCTTTAGTTAAAATATTATTTTTCTTGACGCGTGTCATTTAATATCATTCAAATTATGACGACATAATATTTTTCATCCGGTTTTTTTACTATCATTTTCGAAATTGTTTTTCACTTGGTGATTTAAAAATAAACGTATATATAAATTAATAAACATATTTTAATTATTTGTAAGTTTATGGAACGTTTATTTTTTACTGAATATAAACTTTTTTTACTTTACTTTTATATATAAGGGGGAGTTTTTTTTCGTGCGAAGGGAATAGGTAGGATTTTGTCTGTGGTTAAATACTGTAGTCATACAAATAAAAGAGAGCATTATGTTTTTTAAATTTTATTCATTTTAAAACAAAAATAGAAATAGAATATTCATCGAAACAGAAACTATTATAAAAATATTGGGTCAGTGTTTAAAATTGTTGGAATGTCCATTATAAAAACATCGCATAAATGCTATTATTCGAAATAAATACAACATATCAAAATAAAACAGTAGAAAAGTTTAAAAATGCATATTCGGAAGAAAAGAGAGCAACTGCATTTCCTCTTATTATAGGATAGTTGACTGTTTTTTTATAAATTCATAAAAAACGCAATCCAAAAGATTTACGATATAACAAATTTTATTTTTCAGGCTTTTATTTAGCTTGTCCTGTCTTGCAAGCTAAATTAGACCCACTTCGCAAATATCCGATGACTCAAATTTGGTGCTAAAAGCTAGACAGAGAGCGCATTATTGCGTTGATGACGTCACGGCGTCACATGTCAAACTTCTAAAATTTGTTTTGTGTATAAGGAACGTTACATCTTTTTCTTTAAAATTCTTTAAATGCTTGTATCTCAGAACTTTGTAAGCCGATTTAAATAATTTCTTCAGTATACTATATTGTACAGTTATTATATATTTTTCTCAAGTCTGTTATTTTAACCAGCCAATTACCCTATAGAAAATTGCAATCTATGATTAAGCATTCGAAAGACTCGGACATCCTAGGCGTATATATTAATATAGTCAGCGATTTTCTATCGTTTTAAAAATGCCTATATAGTGACAGGTTTATTTTTTCTCACATTTAAATTTATAAGTATTATTAATGAAATAATAATTATAATTTTATTTAAGTTACTTAAAATACTTCACTTATGATGAATCTATTTGTCTAAGGCGGTAATTCAAAATTGTAAAATATGTTATTGTTTTCTAACACCGGGGAACTATTATACTTGATGTAATACAAGTCTCCGAACTTAGTGTAGCTGTGGGTGTGTAGATAAAAAAAAACCGCCAAAGACAAGATTATTAACATTAATGGCATTTGATTTTTTGTTTCCCTTTTAAAAAGATTCGAATAAAGAAGTTTCTGATATCTGACGTCATTTCTATATGGCTATCCGAACCGCCACCAAGAATTTAAGATTAGAAAGCCGTCCGCGTCGTCGTACTTATAATATACATATAGGTTTCATAGTCTTTCGAATGCTTACGTGTAAATTCGTTTACATTATTTATAAAAGCTTAGTCAAGTCAACAATTTTACATTTTTTGGCGAGAACATCACAAACATTCCATAGAAAATAATAATTTAACTTATAATATATACATAAACAATCAATAATTCAAGAGTACAGATTATACATCATGGTTTGTTATACAGAAAACATTTTAAAAATAATATTTAATAACGGTTTTTTTTTAATGTCAACAGAATAAACATAAATTTCCAAACAAAACCAAAAACTTAATAAAAATGTTATATAGATCATACCTATATTGAATACTCGTAACAAAATCACATTAACAAATCACCAGTTTGCGGATAAAATATATCTAAAAAAAACATAAATCCCTCCAATATGTCAAATAAATATTATGTATGTACAATGTACACCAACAAAATTGTTAAAACAACAGCTACTTACAAAGTAGTTGTTACTAGATAGAGCTAATACTAGAATTAACAATATTTATTTTTGCAATATAGCATAGTTCATATTACATGGAATTACGTCTATATAGTAATTTAGCTACTTTCTAAGTGCTTTCCTTAATAAGTAACTTAATAAAAATATTTTCAAGGTCCCGTACATCCGTATCATGCACTCTCGTATCTATCTGTCACAGCTTATTTTCTCTTTTTAAACGACATTATTAAAATATTTACTAAAAGCAAGACAGTAAGTATAGCGCAAATAAACCATATATTTCAGGTTCATATTGATCCTATGGGTTAAAAAAAAATAGAATGGACGTACGGCACCCTCAAAACATCGCAATAACACTTGTATAGTCCATTATAACACTTAAACAAATAGTGTGAAACTACGTAAACAGCGGTATATGTCAGGGAGATCCACTGTTCCCATTTCTTTTACTTCCATACATAATTAAACATGTCCATGATACTATCGTAAATAGTGAACGTTATGGCAACGTCGAAAACTACCCTGCTCAGGCGAGGAACTGTACCTTTGTAGAAAGCTAAGGGGCCTTCATTCTTCCATGTTTTAATGAAACAGTCGACGGTGCTCTTGTATTTTGACGCTTCGAGACCTTGCATTCTTGTTTTGACGACGTCGATCGGTGTGTTTCCGAAGACGGACGCTGCGCCTGTAAACATAATATTACTATTATACAATGTGTAACAGAAAGGTGTAGTAATACTCAAGTCACATCTAGCTACATGTTTGGAGTCTAATAGGAACTTCTGCATTCGCGGCAGCACCATTAATATTGAGTTATGATGAAATACAGTTTCTAAAAAATGATGTCATTTGCAACCCTATTTCATCAGCTACCGTTCTACACCACATAGCCTTTGGACCTTAGACGTCTGACAGTGGCCATAACAAAACTCAAGGTCACGCGCCACAGATGTAATCGTAGGGTTGGCAAAAAAATATTTTTTGTACAGAACAAATATCTCCGATTGCCGCACTTGTAACTGTAGGGTTGTCAAAAGTATTTGAAACATATAATTAAAAAAAAAAATACGGAAAAAATTATGTCCGATTTCGACTTTCGTTCTCTGGCAGACGATTCCTGGCACGATACACATACACCATACACACCATCAAGTATTACTACACCTTTTTGTTACAGGTTGTATACAACTTGTGTAACGAATGGGGTTACATTTTAAAACTGAATTCCTAAAATTGTAACTAGATTATCAATGGGAAAGTTTGAATCAGTTATAAAACGAGCATTCCAAAGCTTATTATAAAACTAATGACAAGGATGGAAGTAAAACAGGACATTCGCTTTCTGGCGTTTATTTAAACTGTAAATTTTTTGACAGTCCAAATCTAAGAGCAAAATGACCATATTTCTTAAAATAATATGAATTTATACAGCAAAGACCTAAGTATAGGTAACTCACACAATATATGGATATTCCCTATCTATGTATGATATACTTTGCCATGCGTCTCGCGTTTAACTGAATTTGTTGTGTTCGTAATTGTTACAAGACGTATTGTATGTAAAAAAAAATATGGAAAATCCACCTGAAATCATTCCCGTGCGAAGCCAGGGCGGGTCCCTAGTCACTGATAAAATAGTTAGGTAAATAATCTATCAGAAATACTAATTAGAAAAATGAAATGTAGCGTAATTCGATACGAAACATGTTATGATAATGCAGTACCTATTTATGTCAGATGATCAACAATATCATTGGAGGCAACTTCCTAAGAATCAGCTTCGGAAATGTACTTACAAGATAGCAAACTCATTATAAGTAATTGTGTTCATAACGAGTTCGTGCCAACTAGTTGTATTTAGGTAATTTTAATTGAGATAAGTAGTGTAAAACTATGACTAAACATATATGGTATCCTAGAGGAAAAAATATGTACGCAGCATAAGTATACTTATAAAGTGTGCATAATAAGCAGATGGATACCCGGGACAGGACTTCCGCTTCTTCGGCGTACGAAAGATTAACGTAGAAGCGAAATGCTTCGAGTGAACCGGAGGTAAGTCAACCATAAATGGAATATGTATGGATGATATTTTTTAAGGCTAAATACGCAAGCATACGATGGATGTCTAAGTTAATCATCCGTAACGTTTCGAGCAACCTCCTATTCCGTTTACCATAAGGTGAGTTAGTTGTCAAACGCTAGCCTATCAGAGGAAAAAAAATGCCGTTAATATAATAATTTAAACGAAAGCAAAGCATAAAAAACCGACTTCACCGCTTTATCCCCGGAACCTTTGATCGGATTAAATAAGTTAAATACGTATAGATAACAATAACTCCAAATACTATTAGTCAAATCTTATTCAAATTTAAATAGGAACGAAGCACTAGCTTTAAACAAAAAAAGAATAATCAAAACCGGTTCAGCTAGAAAACGTTCCGAGTTAGACACATAAAATACAGTCGGATTGAGTACTTCCTCCTTTTTTTAAACTCGGTTAAATATAAAACATAAATGCTTTCACACTCACAGCCCCACACTACGTTCGATGACTTGTGTCGTGGGTGCCGGAAACTTTCACATCACACACACAATCACAACCAGAACCAGAAACACAAATTTTCCATGGGGAGAAAACTTGTGTTCCCGCCGGGAATTGAACCCAATACCCCTGCTTAGAAGGCGAACGCCACCCAACTAAGCCAACAGCCAGTACAGTGTATATAATACCAATACACTTACCAGCAATACCACCGAACAGTCCCACTATGTACTTCGGTACGGGTTTGTTCCGATCGCCTCCTTTGTACCAATCTCGAAGACTCTCCATCACGAAGAACCTTATGGCCTGGTTGCTGCCCTGCTTCATAATTGTGGCCGTCACGCCTTTGTACACACCGCCAATACCTGCAGTGGAAATTAACAATTACTATTTGCCAAAGTTTGAATACTGCCTGGAATCAAACCAGTATCTGCGGCACCAAATAGGTCGTAAAAAATACGTATGCAGCTGTTGCGGCTTTGGTTCGTTTCGATGAGCAACAAAACTCACGTCGCATATATCGATTTCACTTGAATTATGAAATTGGAAACAAAACATTGTTCTCTAACAACATATAAATGATATATTATTATTTATATTCATATATTCCCTTTATGTCGAAAACTCTAAACCTCTTCCCGAACAATTGTAAGTGTTTCGCCACAAAAATAAAAGTTAAATTCCGGTGCAGGTTATTTGATTTTAAGTTTTTTTTTTTTAGATCTTTATAGCTATAGAATTACACCTATAACATTATTTTCTTATTTAAATTTATGGACTTTAATTAGGAATGTCATTATCAAAAAGCGATAAATTTGCGTGGAAAATTCAAAATAGCAAATCACACGCTATTGGCTAAACTGATTCGTGACGGCAGTTCACACATTTATTGATGTCAATGATTGGTCAACTTTCTTTTACGGCATCTATGATTTGCTCGTGGACGCGATATATGGAACGTCCATATGACCGCTTTTAAAATTAACCGAACCGAACTTGATTGCATTTTCAAACATTGATTTTAAAATGAAAAATAATTAATGTTTTTTTACCTATTAAGTTAATTAGGCTTAAAGTGTATTGGTGAAAAAAAACAGCTATTAAAAAAATGTGAATTGAATGAATTATGTATGTACCACGCCTATATACCACGCCGAAACAGAGCTTCCATCTTGGAACATCAAAACAATGTTTTTAACAAAACGGAAGAAGAAAATCTCAACTTCTTCTCTAACAATAATCCTGCCGTGAAAGAAGGCTTTAAACCTCGGCTTCTCCAGACGCAAGTCGTTGATAAAATTGACCTTGACAGTTTCCATTAGTCACAGCAAAGACAACTTCTCTTCGCACAACCCCTCGCAAAAACCGAGCTTTTACATAACCAATAAAGTCGGTTTACGGACGATAATTTTGCGTGATAACTTCATAAGACGAACGCTTAGGCCGATCGTGCTCTCTATCGCTTGTTCCGCGCTCTCGCTTGCACGCTCAGGCTCAGGAGGAACGTGACACTTTTTCGTGCGTGCAGCCGATGTTCATCGATTTATAAGCCGTTACCACGTCAAAACCTCTACAACGAATTTAACTAGTCGAAGGAAGCAAAACTTAGCTTCTTCTCTAACAATAGTCCTGACGTCGTGGAAAAATTATTTCCAGAGCTTCTTCAGCCGCAAGTAATTGATAAAATTGACCTTGACAGTTTCCATTGCTGTTACAGCAAAGACAACTTATCTTCGCACAGCCCCACACGAAAACAGAGCTTCCATATTGGAAAATCAAAATAATGTATTTAACAAAACTGAAGAAGAAAATCTCACCTTCTTCTCTAACAATAGTCCTGACGCCGTGGAAGAAGCCTTTAAACCTCGGCTTCTCCAGCCGCAAGTCGTTGATAAACTTGACCTTGACTGTTTCCATTGGTGTCACAGCGAAGACTGCTTCGCAGACGCCAGCGGCAAGCCCGCAACCGAGCTTGCCCGCAGTCGATAGCGTGCCATCTGATAGCATCGCAACTGATTTGGCCTGCTCGAATACGCCGAATCTAGAAATAAAAAAGACTTTATGAGAAGCTGTTTTGACGAATTATATTTCACTAGCTGCGCCCCGCGGTTTTATTTGCGTAAGGCCCGGACCAGCGAGAGTTCCGGGATAAAAGTAGTCTATGTGTTAATCCAGGACGTCAGCTACCTCCATACCAAATTTAATCAAAATTGGTCCAGCCGTTTGAACGTAAAGAAGTAACAAACATACAAACACACTCATAAACTTTCGCCTTTATAATATTACTAGCCGTGCCCCGCGGCTTCGCGCGCTATTATCAAGTTAAAAAGTAGGCTATGTGTTAATCCTAGGTAGAATCTATGAACATTCTAAATTTCATCCAAATCCATTCAGCCGTTAAAGCGTGAAGAGGGAACTAACATACTTACACATTTACACAAACACTTACACACAAACTTTCGGATTTATAATATTAGTAGGATAGTGTGATACTAGCAATGATCTTTCTACCACGCCATCTGTTAAAAATAATAAGTGCCACTTCCTATACTGAATTACCAATTTCGATTGTATTCTTTTGAGTTTTTCCTAATTTTCTTTATTTCTAATCAAGCCCTATACTGACAAGAATTCAACAACAAAACTATTCAAAACGGACGTTTTATTTGATTATTTGCGAGACTAGCGCACGGAAATTGATTTTTATATAAAATACTAGCCGTGCTCCGCGGCTTCGCCCGCTATTATCAAGTTATAAAGTAGCCTATGTGTTCATCTTAGGTATAATCTATGTACATTCCAAATTTCATCCAAATCCGTTCAGCCGTTAAAGCGTGAAGAGGGAACAAACATACTTACACACTTACACGCAAACTTTCGGATTTATAATATTAGTAGGATAAAAGAAGAACAATCGTTCTTGACGAAAGAAGTCAGAAGAAGAAGTCAAAAAAAGTCCTCTTCCACGAGGAAGAGGACTTTCTTTGACTTCTTCTTTTTACCACCCAGTACTCAATATTTTCAAAAATGTATTACTCAATTTCCTGGTAAATCATTTTTTTTAAGCAAGCAAAGCTCAAAAAAACGATTTCACCGCTTTCTCTTCGGAACATTTAAATGGGATTACGCACCGACTGATAAATAAAAAAAGACACATCATAATCGGTTCACCTACAAACAAGTGATTAGGTAACACACATAAAAAACACAACAGTCGAATTGAGAACCTCCTCCTTTTTTTAAAGTCGGTTAGTAATGAACTTTTCGATGCTGATTTGAGGTAATTGGTAGTGGAATGACCGGAATCCCACATTTCCTACTCTTACAATACAATAAAAAACACTTCCAGTCAACGGTTGACTGGAAGAGATCGCTTTTAGCGATAAGTCCGCCCATTGTACTCAGATATAAATAATATGATTGCTTTTATGTTATTTTTGCACATTTTCTGTCCATCCAACGGTTGTCTGGCAGAAATCGCTTAAAGCGATAAGACCGCCCATTGTACTACCTCATATAACTGTATTATTTTAAGTTCTACAATTTTTCTTTTATTTGGTGTGCAATAAAGAATTATTGTATTGTATTGTATTGTATTTATTTGGTGCAATAAAGTGTTTTTTATTGTATTGTTAGAGTAAGAAATGTGGGATTTCGGTCATTCCACTACCAATATTACCTTAAATCAGCAAAGAGAAAAACAAAATATAAGAACGTAGGTTGGTGTTGGTGTTATCCGGCAATTTGAGGTGTTACCTAACAACAACCTAATTATGTAATATCAAAAATATCCTCCGAAACCGGTTCTCGTGTAGACGTCATTACCTATTATTGTAGACATTTGTAGAAACAGAATAGTGCCTACATGATAAAATTTACGCTTGTTGCCATCAAAACAACTATTCAAGGTCGATGTAGTTGTTTGTATAGCTTGCGTGTGGATGGAATTGTGAGATATTGGTGCCGATTCTGTTGTCCAGAATTAGACTAAACTAGCCTAAAATTAGTTTTAGTCCTGCTTTATTCCAAAACCTATTCAGAAAATGCAAGATTAGACTAAAATTAAGTTTGACAGGACTAAATTAGTTTAGTTACTTTATTTAGTGAAAATGACCAAATCCTTATTCTGATGTACATGTTTTACGTCAAATTAAGACTAAAAATAGAAATTTTAAACTCAAATTAGTCTGTATGAAAAAGGTCTGGATTATTTTAAATGTGATCTTATACTTAAAAGAATAACACGTGCAATTAATGAAGCAAATACTGACCTACAAAGTCTATAATGGAGGAATATGTGATTGCGGCTCTTGTGAATACAATTTAATTTGGTTGCCGTCAAAATCAATTTTAGTCCTGTCATTTCAACTTTTAAAT
Source organism: Lomographa bimaculata (assembly GCA_948107665.1). NCBI lineage: Eukaryota > Metazoa > Arthropoda > Insecta > Lepidoptera > Geometridae > Lomographa > Lomographa bimaculata. The sequence continues at coordinate 3,439,264 of OX403605.1, forward strand.
TAAGTTCAACGTAAAATCAGAATAGCGTTTAGATATTCTTTGACTAAAATTAGTTTATTTTAGGTTAGTTCGGTGCTCAACAGAATTAGCACCATTGTATGTTTATAATCGAATTAGAGATTTTAGCGACTCCCAACATTTTTGCACGCTTTTAGCACCTACATCTTCGATTCTATAGAATATAAAGCTATAATATCATTATAAAACTAGCTAGCTGTTTTTTTTTTTCCTTAGTTTTGGCTTCGCAATCTTATGCATTTAGCCAGTGTCAAGTGATAATATATTTTAAGTGTATATCATATTATAGGTCCTAGTCACAAGTAACAGTCAAAGTCAAGTAAAAGAGTCAAGGTCCAGTCGTAGTCAAGTCATGCCCTAGTAAAGTGGTAGAAACTTTACTAGAACTTCTATTGGAGTTTTGGAGCGAAGGTGAAAATCACATTTTTCAACTTTGTATGATTTGCCTACACTTATGCACGTTCACTAAGTATTAACGGTTAATAATCCACCATTATTACACATGAACACTCGAAGAATCACAGGTTTTGGAAAATTTTACAAAATCAACTACGCCATTTTTTCACCTTCGCGGCAAAACTCAAGCTAGCTGTTACCTCTTTCACGTTTATAGTTACAACATCCGGATGACCGAGCTTTACTCGGTTTTTGTTTTTGGTAGAATGTGTTTGAATTTGTAGCCTCAGAAAGCTCCATCTAGTGTCGAGTAGAAACAGTTTTTTACATCGGTCATGGCGTAATAGATGGCGCTGATAATTTCTTAAACCCGGTTTTTTCAAATGCAGTTTGGGAACCGAGCATTTCTCGGACCTGGAACGTTAATAAATCGGTTCCTTGGGCCGAAAAACCCCTAAATGAAAATCGTTGGAGCCGTTTCCGAGATCCTGATTACACATAATATGTGTAATAATAAAATAATAATAAATAATAATAATGTAATATATATAATATATATATATATTATACACAAGAATTGCTCGTTTAAAGATATTAGAAACACATAATATACATAACAAATACAGAATGAAATGTCTAAGTGACGCGACATGACTTCACGTATCTTCAAGGTAATATTTAGTCTTTGAAGTCAACGAACGATGCGGCGACAGTAAATTATTTGGTTACAGTACACATAAAAGTAGTAAAATCGCGATTTAAAAATTGGGGCAGAAGGGTGAAAGTACTTTACGACCTATTCTCATACCTACCAAATACACAAAATACAATAATAAAATGTTTTACTCTTTTTGAGGCGCGTTTTCACGGAATTATTATTAAACCATGAAAAATCAAAGATTGCCACGCATGACCTTGCGTAACGCCACGACACAATTTACGCAATAAGCACCTTTATGTTATAAAATTATAAACGCTTTCACACTCACAGCCCCACACTAAATTCGATGACTTGTGTCGTGGGTGCCGGAAACATTCACATCACACACACAATCACAACCAGAACCAGAAACATGGGGAGAAAACTTGTGTTCCCGCCGAGAATCGAACGATACCCCTGCTTAGAATGCGAACGCCACCCAACTAAGCCAACGGGCAGTTCAAATGTATAAAAGTATTATTATTTTTATTTAATTCTTTATTGCACAAAAAGTACAAAAGGTGGACTTAATGCTAGGGGCATTCTCTACCAGTCAACCACACATGGTAGACGAGAAGAGGGGTGTAGGCGTGCATCAAAATGGTATAGAGAGGGCGAGAGACGAAATAAAGTTAGATGATTAGTTAAAATAATAAATAAACATAAATGATTATATACATATATAAATATATCGGTACTTATAATTTAATAAAATATATAATGCATACCAAATAATTATATATAATAAAAATAAATATACAAATAAAATAAAATATAAGCGACGAAATAATGAACAGAAAAGAAAAAAAAAAAATGATAATTTAGATATAGATAAATGTTGTCTGGATAAGTATAGGACAATCACTCAGCGCGTGACGAAACCTTTAAGTAGTGAGCCTTTACTAGCTTTTTAAAAACTTCTTTGGAAGGAGAATTTTTGAAAAGTATAAGGGAGATCATTGGGTATGGTTAAAAAAGATGCTCGTATGAACGTATCTGCCTCTTAAAATTGCCACTTTATATCAATAAGCGCATCTTTCCTCGCATTGCGTAACCTATCTACCTACAAAGCGTGATATCCATTCCTATCTCACGTTTCTGCTAAGTGGGGCAACCAACTGATAACAGAGGTCTATTAAGTCATTTGACACGACACTGGCTAGATACAAGTGGTATAACCAATGTCATACAGGTCGTGCAGAACCAATTCTGTGTCTAGAAAACATTGTCTCCATACCTAGAGTCTAAACTATGAAGGGGTCTAGTCAAGGTAATGTGTTTCTGATTTGAACGAAGAATGTTTTCGGTTAGACGTTCTAGCATTCGGCGAGTGAACAGCTCCTGAGGATGCTTCGTGTGGAGGCGAAACACGTGTCGAACAGTTCGGCGAGAGCAGAGGCTTCAGCGGAGCTCCCACTATACTAATACTAACGTTCGCACCCCAATAACACTAACTTTCGCGGCGTGAGGGCGGGCGGGTGCTGCATCCTGCTTGAAGCCTAACAACCTTATCGGGATTCACACTAAATATAATTAATTAACTTTGCTTCGAGTACACATGATACAAGCCTTTAAACTTAGTGTGGGGATGTGAATGTGAAAGCGTTTATTTTTGGTAAAACCAACTTGTAATGTTTTAAACAGAATGCCGCTTTGCATTTATTCGTTTTGTTGGCAGTGGTCCAACAGCCTAAGCCAGGGGTCGGCAACCTGCGGCTTGCGAGCCACATGCGGCTCTTTGTATGTGAAGCTGCGGCTCTTTAGAAAAAATAATTTAAAGACTTTCGGAATCGACTAACGAGGATAAGGCGCCATTTCTATCGAGCCATTACCAGCCTCCAAAGGTAGCAAAAAAGTACATTTACGAGTATACAGTTGAAACAAGTAAATTATGGGATGATTAGGTAGGTATAACGCGTGCATAGCGTTTTCTATACGATACCAGTAGGTATTATTGTTGGCCTTAAGGATTATTGTTAGCAAGAAAAAAAATGTGACTCTATAAAACTTTGAAATTTTGTAAATTGTAATTTTTGACTCTTCCGACTCAAAAGGTTGCCGACCCCTGGCCTGAATCAGTTGTTTGCATTAATGTTAAATATATTGGTAAAATAACGAAATTAATAATCTTCTAACGCCGCGAACTTTAAGATAATTACAATATAACTCCTCCGGCCGTCTACGAAACCGTAGTTTAGTAACTGGTTTCGGTGGAGGAATTATTCTTTCTTGTACGTAACTAGTTTCGATGGAAGAACTTTTCTTCTTTTTACGAAACTATGGCTACGTATTATAGTTACGTACAAAGAAATCATTGTTAAGGTTTCGACGAAAGAAATATTTTTACCAAAGCAAGACGTAAAAATGTATTTAAATTTAGAATTTCCCGCCACAGAAAAGTCGTTCACCTTTAAGTGTAAACGTTATTTTCACGGCCATATATATTTTTTTTATTCTCGATAGGCAAGCATTTGACCACTTTCTCACCTGATGGAAAGTGATGATGCGGCCGAAGATGTAGCACGCTTGCCTAGAAGATACCTATTCACTCTTGACTTGAAGACTCCCAGATTATACCGTTCAGGGAACAAAGACGCGGGCAATGTATTCCACTCCTTCGCAGTACGGATGACAAATGTAGAAGCAAAACGCTTTGAGCGAAACGGAGGTATGTCAACCATAAATGGATGACGTTTGCCAGTTTGTCTTGTTGTTAGATGGTAAAACGGGCACGGGGAATTAATTCGCGTAATTCCTGCGCACATTCGCCGAAATGTAACCGATAGGCTTGCGACCTTACGTCGGTGACCGAGACTTTGCAATTTGGACTCAATAAGCTGACTAAATCTAATATCTTTAAAAGAGCAATTCTTGGATGTATATATATATATATGGACCAATGGTGACTCCCGCTCGTTTCTGGTGCAAAGGCTGGCCATTGCTATCCAGCGTGGAAATGCTGCCAGCGTCATGGGCACCTTTGCACCGGGTACAGTCAGGGGTGGGTTATTTTATTAACTTTTTTGACTGTATACGCTTTAATGACCCTTTTAGTATTTATTTTCTAGTTTAATGTGTTATATATATATATATATATATATGTGTAATCAGGATCTCGGAATCGGCTCCAACGATTTTCATGACAGTTACAGATTAGGGGTTTTTGGCCCAAGGAATCGATTTATTAACGTTCAAACACATTCTACCAATAACAAAAAACCGAGCAATGCTCGGTCGTCCGGATATTTCATGCTTATATGATTATCAATTCGTGGTTAGCTTACTAACCAGTAAGTAAATATACGGCTTGTATTTTCCATCTACAAGTACTGTATCTTCCTTGTTATCTTTTTCACCTATAGTACTATCTTCCTTCTACCGAATGCCATGAGGTTCTTTTTCTTTTAATATTGGCTTCGCAATCTTGTGCATTTAGCTAGTGTCAAGTAATAATATATTTCAAGAGTATTTCATATTAAAAGTCCTAGTCACAAGTCACAGTCAAAGTCAGTAAAACAGTCAAGGTACAGTCATAGTCAAGTCATGCCCTAGTAAAGTGGTAGAAACTTTACTAGAACTTCTATTGGAGTTTTGGAGCGAAAGCGAAAATCACGTTTTTCAACTTTGTATGATTTACCTACTACTAAGGATTTACGGTTAATAATCCACCATTATTACACATTAACACTCGAAGAGTCCACAGGTTTTGGAAAATTATACAAAATCAACAACGCCATTTCTTCACTTTCGCGGCAAAACTCCCTGCCATGAGGTTATTGGTCGGGCGTCTGCTTTACGTCAGGCGATACTGCTTATTTTTAGAGCCGCAAAAAAATAAGTCGTAATGAGTAATGACAAAAATAAAGCTTTCATATTTGGACAATATATACTAGAGGCAAGTATTTGACCACTATCTCACCTGATGGAAAGAGATGATGTGGCCGAAGATGTTACATGCTTGCCTAGAAGATATCTATTCATTTTTTATTCGAAGTCTCCCAGATTATACCCCTCGGGGAGCAATGACGTTCATGACAGCAATGAGTTCCACTCCTTTGCTGTACGTATGATGAACGTAGAAGCAAACCGCTTCAAGCGAACTAGATGTATGTAAACAATAAATTGATGACGTTTGACAATTTGGTAGTGGTTTTAGATGGTAAAAGGGGCATGATGAAATTAAGTCATGTTATTCCTGCGAACACTCCAAAATGCAAACGATAGAATAAAAAAATATAAATTTCTTTTTTTTTGTATGTATTTTACGCGATATTTCCGCCAATTATGATGTTTTATGTCTGGAAGATTATACTTAAAGGCGGTCCATGGGCCCATGGCCATATAAATTTTATCGAAATCGATCAATTCAAAACCAAAACATAAGCGGTGAAGTCGGTTTTTTAAGCTTTAAATTATTATTTTAATGTTAATACGCTGTTTTTACATTTATCACTTAACAGAAATAATGATCGAGGCATGACTCTGTACTTTCAAAAATATATAACACATGTGGTATCAAAGTATTATTACAAATCCGAAAGTTTGTAAGGATGTTTGTTTCCTCTTCACGCTGTAACGTCTGAACGGAATTGGATGAAATTTGGAATGTTACATAGCTTGTTTTAATTTAGAAGAACCCATTTTGTGGGTACTAGAAGTCGGGTTTTAGTTTTAAACTTTCGTCTAGTTTCATCTATTTGTTTAACATTAAACAAATACGAGTAAACACGTCTTCAATTATATGTACATCCGTCAGTAATACTCTGTGGTTAGACATCACTCGAGTAGAAAGTGGGTCCCTTCCTCGACATTGAAACTATACACAAGTCGAATTACGCAATGTAAAACAACGCGACGAAGTATACCTGTTTACCAAATACATTCTAGAATAAGCGTGTTTACCAGCCTTGACAACATCATTATAAAAAAAATGCCTTTACATTCACAGCTTCACACGATTTTCAATGATTTATGTCGTGGTTGCCGTAAACATTCACATCTCAGAACCAGAACCACAAATTTCCCTAGGGGAGAAGAGTTATGTTCCCAGGAATCGAATCCAATACCCCTGCGTAGAAGTTATGCATGTTATAATTATGTTGGTCTTTTTATTTTAATTATTTTTTTTATGCCTGATAGCAAGCAATTGACCACAATCTCACCTGATGGAAAGTGATAATGCGGCCGAAGATGTAGCATGCTTGCCTAAAAGGTACCTAGATAAACGTAGAAGCGAAACGCTTCAAGCGAACTGGAGGTATGTCAACCATATATGGATGACGTTAATACTAGCATTTGACCACTTCATCACCGTAAAGTGAAGAAGAGGCCGACGATGTAGAATGCTTGCCTTGGAGATACCTATTCACTCTTGACTTGAAGACGCTCAGATTATACCGTTCGGTGGACATAGACGAGGGCAGTGAGTTCCACTCCTTCGCATTACGGATGGAAAACGTGGTCTCTTGAATAATTAAATACAAGTAGTATGGGGACGTAGAAATACTCGCGAAGATAACCTCGTTTCGGTTTCAATCGAACATAGAAACTCGAGGTTCTCGAGGCATATTAAAATTTCTGGACCATTTCATTCATACCGTGAGCAGATGAGACCATAGTATGTAGGTATGAATGTCAGCCATATGAACATGGAAGTATCAACTTAAATGCATAATAATTATGATTGAACGGATTAAGAACATCGCCGATTAGATTTTTGAGCGGCAAGTTAACAAATCATGCTACGATTACGATAAGTAGGGCAATAGATTACTATAAGGATGACATCGCACTTATATCATTAGATCATAATCTACGCAATCTAAATAGATTTTCTATCACCATGTTTATGCCAGTCTTTGGTGAATGTATCTAAAGATCATTTATTATATTTTTATACAATTTTATAGACTGTTTGATCGAATGATTCGTAAGTATTAGATAAATTAAGGACTAGCAGTGCCCCGCGGCTTTGCCCGCTATTATCAAGTTAAAAAGTAGCCTATGTGTCAATCCTAGGTATAAGCTATATAAATTCCAAATTTCATCCAAATCCGTTCAGCCGTTCAAGCGAGAAGAGGGAACAAACATACTTACACACTTACACATTTACAATCAAACTTTCGGATTAATAATATTAGTATGATTAATTTTAACTCTATGGTCTATTCCTTTTATTAGACACTAGCCGAGCACCGCGACTTCACCCGAGTTTCTTCAAGTTAAAAAGTTGCCTATGTGCACACACACTTAGACACAAACTTTCGGATTTATAATATTAGTAGGATTTATCCGATTTCACTCGTACACGCCGAGATGCCGGACTGTCTACGCGCGTACTCGATTAATGAAGGAGCACTGACTGTTCCGAAACTAATCTCGTAACAATGCGGGAAATCGGATAGATATCTGATACGAGTATTATTTAAAAGACGTCTAAATAAATGAATCTATAGGAAAGCTCAGTAGTAAGCCACTCAAGGCTGTTCTTATTTGAATAGTACATTCCTAATATGCGCTCTCGAGACATATGTGCTTTCTGACCAAAGCTAAATATTCAGAATTTTCAACACCGTGAGTGCCTGTGATGATGTCGCTCCCAAATCAAAGGAAAGCTTGAGCATCAAGAGTTTCTCTCGCATCATCTACGTTCCTCCAGCAGAAAAACTCCAGGAAACAAACTTCCTTATCCAACCTGGAAGGAGCTTAGGCTGCGTATCCAGGATGGTATAGAGACAATCTGTCTCGTGGAAGCTATATCGACCCAAGCATAAACCGATGCGATTGTGGAACGTGACTGCAATCTATGGCTCATTTACTATGGTGCTCGGTGAGCCAAAGATCTTACACGTTAGACCCGTACGAAGCCAGGCGAAAAGCTGTTTGCTTCGCAAAGTATAGGGCTTAAAATATGTAACTGTGGCCATCGACACGCTAAAAAGAAAAAAGGTGTTTTTACCGACTTCCCAAAAAAGGAGGAGGTACTCAAGTCGACTGGAGGCAAACAGCACAGGCTCTTTCTAGCGACTACCATAATAACACCTAGGTTAAGAAAATTATATATTAGAAATTTAGAATGTTTTTTAAAAAAATTAATGAAAAAATAATGCGCCGCCGAGTTTCTTGCCAGGTTCTTCTCGAGATGGCTGTAATTTTGCAAATCTGGCAATAGATTCATTAACTTTCATGAGTGCCTCTTTGGGGCCCATGTGAATAAACGATTTTGATTTTGACTGTATTTTTTTTTAGTCCTTTTTGTTATTCTAAACAACCGAATTGATACCATTTATATAGAAAGTGTAGCAACATTATGTCATAATTATTTATCTTAAGCTGCCTGTGTTATACCTAATCATACATCTTGATTACGATAGCAAGCTGAGTAGCTTGTTTCTAAGCTGTTAAATGCCGATATCAGTGTTTATCACACTGTTTACGAATTCAACGGTTACTTTGTAAAAGTTGAATTGAGTATTTTGAAACTGCAATTAAATCTCAGGTTGGTAATACAATCAAACCCGTTTTAGGTTCGTTGATTCATAAAATTACTAAAATCCACTTTGTAGGACCAGTGAAGACTGTAGAGTATTTAAGCTATTGCATAGCTTCTATCACGGGTCTTGAGCGTGGAGACCGAATCCAGAAATTCCGTAACGAAAATAATCTAACACCCCCCACTCCAACCGGCACAGCGGTGATACTTTTTAGTTTTGCCATCTATCGATGAATATCAGAAAATTTAATGACTTTTTTGAAATATCACGCTTGTCTCTTTAGTTCAGCAACTCGCCTCTAGGTGGCAGGAAAAAAAATACTGCATAAATAAAATAAATAAATAATTATAATTGCATAAGTTGATAAAAAATGCTATGCAATAGCTTTACCGCGGCAGTCCCCGAGTGCCACACGTCTTTTTTTTTTTTATGATTGACTAGGTAAGTCAGCTTTTGACCACAATCTCACCTGATGGAAAGCCAAGATGCGGTCGAAGATGGAGCACTCTTGCTCAGTGAATACCTATTCAGTCTCTTCTTGAACAATCCTATATTACACTCTATTTTATTTTTGAACATAGGTAGATTGAGATTAATAATATTATGGAAATAACAAGACCTCTAAGAAAAAATCCAAATCGGTGTACGTATCTACACCGGAGAAAAAAAAGTAAATTCAGTACTCCTTAGATGTCCCGACTTTTATCAGCAGCGGTCAAATCACGTGGCCACAGTACGACCTACCAGCGATTGTAGATGTACAGAGCTATAGAAAATACATAGAAAACCTCTCAGCGAATAAATATTAATCTAAATATACTTTTTCTATTGCGTCAGTCCGTCTGGTTACTATTTTTATATAAATTATTTCTGGCGGATATTTCCAGATGTTGCAATACTAAACGACTTATATCAGTCAACATTCTTTTTGAAGTTGTTTAAACTAAATTGTCCTATATCGCCTGGAATAAAATCACCTGAGATTCAGATACAGTATCGAAGTTTACAGGATATCATTATAGAATAAAATCTTTTTTTTTTCAAACAATAAAAACTTTTATGTAAGTTCGAACTATCGCGAGTATACACATAATGATTACATTTTTTTACACGTAAAAAATGTAATTATTACGCTACCCACTGGTTGTGGGCTTGAGCACTTGAGTTATCTATAAGCTCGATGTCTTGTAGGTAACTTAGAACTTTGCTGTATATAGTTTTAGTTTAGTTTTAGGAAATATAGGCAATTGGCCCGTAGATTTAGAAGGATGTTATTACACAAATGCGTAATAATGGTATCGCTATTATCAAATTAAAAAGGAGCCTATGTGTTAACCCTAGGTATAAGCTATGTACATTCTAAATTTCATCCAAATCCGTTTAGGCACACAAACTTTCAGATTTATAATATTAGCAGGATTTCTTATGTTCTACTTGATGTTAAGCAACAAAGATTTACCTGACAGCAGATTTTGGTATGGACCCGTATATGAGTACACTGAGTCCTCTGTAGAGCCCTAAAACTCCGTGGCTCTTCACCGTCTTCTTTACGCAGTCGACTATTCCGGAGTACTTTTTGGTGCCTCCTGCATGAACAACAAATGTGATTTAGTATTATTTCATATTTCAGAATATTTCTTTATTTACTTAATACATATACAATGTCAACAAAGGAACCGCTTCATCTATAATATTCTAAAAAAAATTGAATAATAATAATAATCATTTATTTCGAGTAACAAGGACTCATAATTTTACGACACAATATTTAACACACAAATTATTAGATATTAAAAGGACAAGACAAATTAACAAAATGAAATTAAATTGGAATAAAATTATCGAAACATTAATATTATTAAAGACACAAATGAAATAAGTTGATAAATAAAATAAAAATAAAATTAAAATTAAAAATGACACACATACAAATTACACTTATTACTTACTAAAAATAAGTATATAAAAATAAGAAGTTTGTTCGGAAAGGATCGACATTACTTAGATATACAATAATAAATCAGGGAATCACTGATTTTTTTAAGGGATTCTCATAGAAATATACACCAACATTATAAATGCAAAAATATGAACAGATATTATGTCCATTTGTTATTGTTTCACACAGATTTCACGGCTAAACACCGGTTTTTTTTTTTTTATTATTTGTGACAGGCTAGTGTTTGACCACTATCTCACTTGATGGTAAGTGACGATGTGATCGAAGCTGGTAAACACACTAGACCTGGAATACGCAGGCTCTCAAGGATAACTGCCGGAACACCGTATTTGGCTTGGCGGCAGACTTTCAACTAAGGTAAGCTACTTTGGTAGCAAGCCAGGCGAGCAACTCACAAAATGCTCTACCACCTCTCAAATGTACTCATCACCATGTGAATGTTGAGGCAATCCAGCTCCTCGACAACACAGACTTAGTGGGAAGACTCAAAAGAACTAAACCTTTTGAGCTAGTGTAGTGATGTGACAGTGTAATATAGTGAGTGCTATTAACAAAGAACACAAGAACAAAGTGTCTTCCCGATAATAGAGACAGTTAGAAAAGTGTTATTGGACACATTCTTAATATACTACTCTACTTAGCAGTTTAGGTCAAAATTAAATTACCTATTAGTCTTAAGGCTAGATCATAATTCCAATGGTGTTCCAAACAAACAAACAAACAAACAACAATTGCATGTGGTAGAGATTGCTATCAGTGATAAGGCCGCCAATTGTGACATTTACGTATAAAGTATAAATTACCTTTTCACCGACTTCCCAAAAAAGGAGGAGGTACTCAAGTCGACGGTATTTTTTTTATTTGTGTTACCTTATAACTTCTTTCCACGTGCATCTATTTCGAGAATTTGTTTTTAGTTCGAAAGATGTTGCTTTCCAATTGGTCCCATTTGAATCAGTAGTTCTTGAAATATCGTCAATAATGCGTATTCTGTGGACTACACTGACAATGTTCTCGTTTTTGACCGACTTCAAAAGTTACTTCTTTCATTGTGAACCGATTTTAATTATTGTTTTTACCGACTTCCCAAAAAAGGAGTATAACCTCATAACTTCGCTCGTATTTTTTTTTAGTTTGACTGATGTTGCTTTCTTATTGGTCCCATTTAAATTTGATCAAGATCTGATGAGTAGTTCTTGAAATATTGTCAATAATGTCTATATGTTCTCGTTTACCCGATTTCAAAACTTACCTCATAACTTCCTTCGTTATGAGCCGATTTTGATAATTCTTTTTCTATTTGAAAGCTGGTGCTTTTTATGCAGTCCTTTTGAAATTTGATCAAGGTCTGATTTCTAGTTTTTGAGTTATAGTCAATAATGCGTGTTTATACATTAAATCTGATCAAGGTTCCGATGATAAAGTGGTGAAGTCGATTTTTTTAAGCTTTGCTTGCGTTTAATTATTTATTTGAAAGCTGGTGCTTTTCATGTGGTCCCGTTGAAATTTAATCAAGATTTGATCTCTAGTTTTTGAGTTATCGTCAATAATGCGTGTGCAATACATAAAATCTGATCAAGGTTCCGAAGATAAAGCGATGAAGTCGGTTTTTAAGCACCTAATGAAGTGGATTAATAAAAATAAAATTCTTATATTTCAGACATAGTGAAATTTATAAACATGTTAGTCTTACACCCCTTACAAAACTATGTTCATAAAATATTATCTATCTATCTTTCATTTCTCGTGAAAAGTTGTAAAAATTTCAAGTAGGTAAATTGTTATTGAGTTGTTAAGATTTTAAGTAGATTATAAACATCTTGTTTGATAACAAACTCTTATAACATTGGCCTTGAGCTTGACTAGGTCAAGAACATAATTAAGGTGAACAGCCTAGTTCAGGGGTCTGCAACCTTTTGAGTAGGAAAAGTAAAAAAAGTAAATTTATAAAATTTCAGAGTTTTATAGAGTCACAAAATTTGTTCTTGCCAACAATAATACCTACTGTACTACGAGTATCGTATAGAAAACGCTATGCACGCGTTATACCTACCTAATGATCCCATAATTTACTTGTTTCAACTGTATAAATGTACTTTTTTGCTACCTTCGGAGGCTTGTTAATGGCTCGATAGAAATGGTGCATAATCCTCGTTAATCAATTCAGAACGTTTTTTTTTTAATTTTGTTTTTTTTACTTAAATAATATTTGCGTATGGAACTAAAGAACCGCAGCTTCACATCCAAAGAGCAGCATGTGGCTCGCGAGCCGCAGGTTGCCGAACCCTAGCCTAGTTGATTGATGGTGACATTCACCACTCACATTGATAAAGGTTTCTGTTATACATATAATCACGATAATTTATTCTTAGAACCATTAATGTCAATAGATAACACACAATAATAACTAATTACACCAATAATAACATTTTGGTATGTTTAAAAAAATACCTAATTGATCAAAGTCAACTTGCCCTATGCCAAATTTAGCTCATAATTTTATCTTTATCGAAGGAAATTGTTAATTATTTACGAAGTGCTCGCCATTGAATAGAAAAAAAAAGGTTTGGTAAATTAAATCAGATCTCAGTAGTAATTTATACTCATTATTATTCTTCTTCATTCTTCAAAAATATTTTTTATTCTTCAAAAAATCTTAGATATTATGTTTCTAGGGTTCTGCATCTCAAATGGGAAAAGGAACCATAATTTGAAAGATCTTTTTTGTAAAGCAAATCATCTCAATTATGAATCGATTATGAAGATTATTATTTTGTTGGGTAGATACTTTCAAGGTGGTCCCATATAAACATGATCGAAATTGATTTATCGCTTATGAGAAAATTAAAAAAAACTAAATTTATGTGTTGAAGTCAAATTTTTAAGCTTTGCTTGCGTTTAAATTATACTACATACTGTCCCAATTGTCATGACGTCTTATATACACATGCAACAATGAAATCTTTATATATATAAATCTTGTGTATGTGTATATCTAATATATAAAATTCTCGTGTCACAGTTTTCGTTGCCATACTCCTCCGAAACGGCTTGACCGATTTTGATGAAATTTTTTGTGCTTATCCGGTATCTATGAGAATCGGCCAACATCTATTTTTCATCATCATCATCATCATCACTTTTCATCATTATCAACGCGGGTGAAACCGCGGGGCGCAGCTAGTAAGAGATAATATAGAGAAATACTATATGTGACTGAACTTCTAAACAACAGAATAAGTTCGGATTATGTTGAAATCTTTTGTGTGTGTTCAGGTAGATTCAAGAATGGTTTAGATTCAAGCAGAATAAATAATAATACATAAAAAATAATTATGCAATTCAAAAATTTTCTCATGGAACGGTACATCATTCAGATTTGGCAAAGTACTATGCAAACAAACGCTACCCACTGGTAGCAGTGGGCTTGACCACTTGAGTTACCTATAAGCTCTATGTCTTGTAGGTAACTTAGTTACCTGCTGTATATAGTTTTAGGAAATATAGGCAATTAATAAATAATTCCACATTTATTATACATACTGCTAAGGAATGGAATTCTTTGCCCGAGTCTGTGTTTCCCGTTAAGTACAATCTTGGAGTCTTTAAATCTCGGATGAACCGGTATGGTCTAGGCAAGCATGCTCCATCTTCGACCACATCGTCACTTTCCATCAGGTGAGATAGTGGTCAAATGCTAGCCTATCGAGAGAAAAAAAAAAAAAATTGGCCCGTAGTCCTGAGTATATAAAAAAAAAGCAAATATAAACATTAAGTAGGTATTAATTTAGTCAATAAGTCTTTAGTATAGTATTAAAGTAATAGGCATTCTAGGCAACCATAAAAAGAGATAGGTAGAATGATTTCAGGCTTTACATGGCATTGCAAAACCTGCCCGTTATAAAAATTGTATAACTGACGATCTAGTTCCCCCATCCCCTTTCTATCATCGAACAAGCAGACAAACTGCTAAACAACACCGCTATATTATGGAATGTCCACCATATGGACATTCCATAAATGCGCACTAAGCGTTTTGCCACCACATTCATTGTGTGAACCGCAAAGAAATGGAACTCCTTACCTGAGTCGGTTCTAATGAGTAATATGGGAGTCTTCAAGTCGTGAGTGAATAGGTTTCTTCTAGGCAAGCTTTGTCCATCGTCGACCACATCGTCGCTTACCATCAGGTGAGATGGTGGTCAAAAGTTTGCCTATCTTGAATAAAAAAACAAAAAATTTGGTACACTTTCAGTATATTCTTTGTACTATAGCATTATCACTCTTATCTGACAATAGGTAGGTACTTGATGTCATAATCTGATGATAAGAGATAGCCCAATTGTGACATGTTGACGGTATCAACAATATTTATACTGCACAAATAATGACTTACTGGTTAGTTCATTTAAATATTTTTTGATGAAGTAATTTTCCCAGTGAGTATGTTCTTTTAAGCCAGGTCTGGGTCTGGGGTTCGATACCCAGTAGAAGAAAATATTTTCTCAACAATGGAAAACTGTATATCTACTTTCTGTATTTGTGATGTGAATGTTTCCAGCTCTAGCAATTAAAGCTTTAGAAGTTAGTGCAGGGCTGTGGGTGTGATGTTTATGTTTTTTGTGTATTTAAGTCATTGAGTCTATTTTCTAGAGTGACATTAACATATGATGTTAAACAGCCTTTTACCAACATTTACCATCATCAAAGATGTTCTGGTAACAATCCTTGTGAGCCAGTCTTTCTAGACCTATATACATGTATAGGGTATTTAAAAGCCCTAACTGCAACATCAGGCGAGATAGAGGACAAATGCTAGTCTATCGGATAAAATGGCTAAAAAAGGAAATGTCATGAATTCAGGATTTAGTTACATGTTTTTATATATATCTAAAGTGATGTAACGGATATTCGCATTCGCATTCGCGAATATCCGCGTATTTTTCAATATTCGCATTCGCAAAAATTATGCGAATATTTAGCGAATGTTTTTATAATCAAAAAGGAAATTATTATATGCATGTATTGCATATGAAATAATCATAAAATAGATAACACTTAGATATTTTTATTAAATCATACTTCTACATTCTAAATTAAAGCCTCATTTATGAAAAAATAACTTCAGAGATCTTATCAAATCTAAAATTAATCAGCCTTGTTACAACTATGTAAGGTTTGCATTCATTAGTATATTATTACTTTACTTCCATTTTAAAATAAAGTTTACAATTTCTATTTACTAAAAAACTGAACAATTACTTGAAACAAATTTATTAAACTTTAAATATCTAATGTATTAAGTATTTATAACCTTTGGCTTTAAATGTATATTTTTTCATTCCACTTTATATATCTGAGGAATTAAATATATTTATAATGAATAAAATATAAACTTAAAAAACAAAACAAGGAATACTTAACTATTTGTAAATAAACCTTTTTTCAAAAACAAAATTATTATTATTTTTATTTTAAACTAAAGTAAACTTCTAATACTTGTTATGTTAACATTTGGTTTCAATTGCAAGTTATTTATCTGTATAAAAATAATGATATATAAGTAAGTAAGAAGGTACACAAAATATAGTTTTTCTAATAACATGTTGACTATTTAATTATTAAATTTGTTGTAATTTTTAATTCGTAATAATTAAATTGAAGCAATGGAATGTTAAACTTTAAAAATAAAAGTTTGGAGGCTCTTTCTCCGTGCAGCCTGTTTCAGTGAGGTGTGTAAAGTAGTCCAGCTCCACTGAAAACTCTTTCACTGGGGACACTTGTGGGCGGAGTTACCAAATATTCTCTGGCTACTGGAGAAATAATGCCATATTTGTTGCTATTTACTTTCCACCAAAGAAATGGGTCTTCTTCATTTTCAATACGTTTATCTAAAACATATTCATATTTTTATTTTTTAAACCTGATAAACATTTTACGCACGCTTTTTTTAAAATTTTAAAATATTCGTATTCGCATTCGCATTCGCGAATGTTGAAGATAAATATTCGCAATCGCATTCGCATTCGCGAATGTGAAAAATCCAGCATTCGTTACATCACTAATATCTATATATATAAAAATCAATGCCACTTTTCGTTGTTATTTTATAACTCAAGAGCGGGCTCACCTATCCAAACCAAATGTTTAGGCTTTGTTCCGACTATTTAGTAGATGGTTTATGTGAATTTGCACAAAATCGGTCGAGCGGTTCTTCGTTTATCAAACCTGGGCGAAGCCGGGCGATTGATTTGTGGGTCAAATTCTCATCTTTTTTTTACCTCGCCAGGTATTTTAATGTACTAATTCATAGGTTGCTTAAATTTTTTACCTCACCATGGGTTTTTCCTTAAATGTTACATATACATATTCATTTACATGGACTACTCTTCACGTTTTAAAGGCAATTAGCTGTTGACTACCAAATAGTATCCTATGTGTTAAAACAAAATGACGACCCAGTTGGCGTAGTAGACAGATGTCCGACCTCTGCCCCGTGGGTCCTGGGTTCGATTCCCGGCAGGAGCACAAATTCTTTCCCAAGGGATATTTGTGCTTCTGGTACTGGGTGTAATGTGTATGTGATGTGAATGTTTCCGGCACCTACAATACAAGTCTTTGAACTTAGTGTGGAGCTGTGAGTGGGAATGAGTTTGTTTACAAAAAAAAATTTTATCCAAAGAAAACACATGCAGATGACCAAACATGGTATACATACATTCATCATTATGTAATGTTTTTAGTCATGACATAGATATTTAGTACATAAGTAAACATTTGATATTGTAATCCTGCGTTAACAACATGAAGGCACTTACATACTTGCATATCTCTTATCAACATGGCCGGTCAAATATAACAGATAAAGAGTTGAGTGGCAACAAGACCTTAGGTCTATATTATAGTGTATCTACTGCTGAAACATCTACAAAAACATGTTGAGAAAACTGTTTCTTACACAATTTCATGCAGTCAGAATTTTTAACCACAACAAAACAAATACAGTTCCTCAATCTGAGTTGGCGCAAGGAAGAAAGATAAAGAAAGAAGCTTTTAAAAAAAGGTGGGATTCTGCTTGGAAGCATTGTTAGTTCCACTGTTTTCTGAATGCCAAGTAAATTGTTGGATTCTGATACATGCAACAAATTATGCCTCTTTGAATGTTTTAGCAGTATAAGCCTAAGGTTATATATTGCTCTTGATAACATAAATGCTTTCACACACAGCCCCACACATTTTGATAAATTGTGTCATAGGTGATAGAAATAATCACATCAAACACACAGAACCAGTCAGAATTTCCCTTGGGAGAAAACTTGAGTTCCCACTGGGAAACAAACCCTATACCTGTGGCTTAAAAGGCGATGGGCAGTCAACGGGGAGTTCAACAGCAGTTCCTATATAGTTTGAGTAAATAAAAAGGCAGAAATACTATATAAGAGTTCTATATCTTGCTGCTTTCTTATTTATTATTACTTGAAGTGTATTTTTCTATCTTATAGAAAGCAGCTGTGACTTGCTACTTCATGAATTTATGAATTATTCTTGGGAATAAGTTGCATCTGAGCCAAATTTAAATCAAAATGTTTGGGTGGTTACAGTGAGTAGCACACACACTGACTGCACCCAATAATTATATCAGATTGTTATCGTTATCCTACAGTGTTTTCATGTCACTATCTACCTGACTAAATTCTAAGTTTGAGCCAAATTGGTGCAGCAGTTTCAGCATGATCGAATTTGGCTAATAAGCATTCTAACATTAACATTATTTTGTAGAATATTGCTATTAAGCTCTGATAATATCAATTTACACAGTTACAATTATTTATCAATCAAAATAAAATCTGATAACTGTTACCAGCTGTTACATTCATAGATTTAATTGGTAGAGACCTTGCCTCTTTAATACCTATTTATTCTTCAGACAAACATCGACATGGAGCAAAGTCCAGTGGAGAATTATCCAGCAATATTTTGTTACAAATATAGGCTGACCAAGGTCATCTAACCTTCAATAAAGGCTACTACACGTTCCAATTAGAATCTGTTTAGTTAGCTGAAAACCTGCATAATTGACACATTACTAGATAAAAAGCAGCGAAATGGATACGTGATAAATAACACTAATTTCAGAAGTAAACTTGCGTTTTCACGAGCTTTGAATAATATATAACATCAGTGTATTGATTTGTGACTAAACGTGTTAACTGCATGATGGTATAAATCAATACAATCACACCTTCGGCAAATACACTTACCTTTTTCATCTAACTGGAGCTGTGTTTTGACATATTCGGTGGGGAATGTAATACAAATTTCCAGGCCTCCTGTGATTCCACCGGCCACAACACCTTTCGCGCCAACCGCGCCCGAGCCCCCGGCCGCAGCCGCTGCTCCCGTCTCCGACATCCATGGTCTGGAGAACGGGTTCTTGAATCCAGGCCTTGTAGACATATCTATTTAATATTTTAGGCGCTAGTCGTAGTAGCAACGGCTGCGACAACCACCCCCCACTACTGCCAAATTAAAACTGAAAAGAGTACATTTTTATTCCTGGATTGGCATGCCATTTGCTGTCAGTGTCTTATTTATTTTTGACGTTATTGAACGAACTAAAGATAGATAACAAATCAAGTATTAAACATCTCTAGTGATGCTGTTCTAAAATCGACTATTTAATCACTTATTGGTGCCGATTCTGTTGTCCAGAATTAGACTAAACTAGCCTAAAATTAGTTTTAGTCCTGCTTTAGTCCAAAACCTATTCAGAAAATGCAAGATAAGACTAAAATTAAGTTTGACAGGACTAAGTTAGTTTAGTTACTCTATTTAGTGAAAATGACCAAATTCTTATTCTGATGTACATGTTTTACGTCAAATTAAGACTAAAAATAGAGATTTTAAACTCAAATTAGTCTGTATGAAAAAGGTCTGGATTATTTTTAATGTGATCTTATACTTGAAAGAATAACACGTGCATTAATGAAGCAAATACTGACCTACAAAGTCTATAATGGAGGAATATGTGATTGCGGCTCTTGTGAATACAATTCAATTTGGTTGCTGTCAAAATAAATTTTAGTCCTGTCATTTCAACTTTTAAATTAAATTCAACGTAAAATCAGAATAGCGTTTAGGTAGTCTTTGACTAAAATTAGTTTATTTTTAGTTTAGTTTAGGTTAGTTCGGTGCTCAATAGAATTAGCACCATTGTTGGGTCTGGGGTAGGCTGGTTGACGCAAGTTTGACGTACAGAGTCAGTGACACAGACGTCTTCGTTCATTTCATTACTTCATTCATTCAAAAAACACCGGAGGAGAGCTCGGCGCACGCTATGTGGCGTCTCTTTTTGTGATAATATTTACAATTTTCAGTTTGTCTTGAGAGAAAATCACCGAAAATGGCTTTACGAACGTACGGCGATAAGCCGATTAGTTTCCAGATAGAGGAAGGGGGAGAATTTTACTGTGTTGGGTCCGAGGTAACATACACTTACACCAAGGTGCTGCCTGGTTGTGGTATCTCTTGAATTACTTTACATTTTTGGAGTGGTAGGTAGGACTCTTTTACAGAGTCCACCTAGGGCAGAGGTTTTTCGTCATCATTAATTTATAGAACAGCAAAAGAATGGAATGCTTTGCCGTCATATGTATTTCCTGAAAGGTACAAAATAAACGCAAGCTGGCTCCACCATAGACTACCACTTTAAAATTGGGTGTGATTGTAGTCAAAACGTTTATAATAATAACGTTATATAGAATAAATATATGTTATGTTATATAAAAAAAAGTAAATCTCGTCAAAGCTACTTAAAAATAAATGAATTTCCTTAGGTCGGGAACTACCTGCGGCTTTTCCGTGGGTCTCTATACAAGAAGTACCCTGGCATGGTGAGGAGGACCCTGACAAATGAGGAGAGGAAACGTCTCGTCGACAATGGTCTTGGACCCCATGTACTGTCAAGTTCGGTATCATTATTAAAGGCTGCAGAGGTAGAGGATATTATTGAAGGGAATGACGATAAGTATGTGTATGTTTCTTTTTTTTATAATTTTTAATCATCTCGCTAATAACAATGCCATATTTCATAATCATCGGCATTTACTAACAACAACCTTTAGTTTTAATGTATATCTCATTTTGAAAGTATCGTGAGTATTACATATATTTAAGAATCATCATTCACGCACCAGAGTTTTACACATGCCAAGGCCTTAGCCGCTTGCATCTTCATATCATGAGACTGACTCATACTGATGAAAGATTTTGGATTAAGGAAAACAAATAAGTCATTTTATCAAATGGTGTTCGATTTTACAATAAAATTCCTAAGTGATTGAAATGAATAAATTACAATTACCACTAGGAAAGTTTAAATCAGTAATGAAACATACATTTTTAGTAGAGTTTCTTGCCATTGCTGTAGAGTTCAATGTTCAGATTGTTCCGTACAGCAGTTCTATCCCATCTTTTGTGATCATCAATTTAGCCAATAGCATAATTTTATTCTTTGAAATTCCAAATTAAAAAGCATTTAAATAAGATATTTATAGTTATAGTTATAGATATTAATAAAAAAGTTGCTATAATACAACAGCAGCAACTTTTTTGTGGATTTCTTTTTTTGAGGCTTTCAATAAAGTTGCAGTAACCTTTAGAAGTTACTGAAGAAATAGAAATCAAATACATATACATTCAGAATAACTTTGATCCCAATGTGTAAATGAAGTCCCCTGCAACCTTTACAGGTACAAAGCGGTATCCGTCAGTCAGGAGCTGGCCACTCCTCGCGAGAGCAAGAGCAAGAAGCCGCACCAACCATCATGGCTGCCAGTGATGCCAAACTCTTCACATCTGGATGCTGTGCCCCAGGCAACACCAATTAGCAGGACTCGTGTGCATAATAAAAAGGTGAACCTCAAAGATACACTTGTTGTTTCCTGCTGCATTTGAGTTTCTGATGGGAATGAGTTCCATGACTTGAACTAAATAGTGGAACATGTGATACTGTGAGGCTATAAGACAAATACAATCCAAATTTGGAATACACAAACATTCAAATGCAACACATTCAACGTCATGTATACCTACATCTTAACCAATGGAACAATTATAAAAATTGGTTATTATAGGTGGCTTGGTGTGGCTCAGCTAACTGAAGTCAAGGGGAAATGTAAAATTAAATGCGAGAGGGACGTCAATACAGGCTTTATCACCGTCAGCTAAAATAAAAATGGCCTGAACTATCCCCCTAAATTGTAGCAGTCTCGAGAAGGACATAGCACGAAACAGCAGCATTGCTTGCCCTAGATACTCCACGATTTAGGTGGAGAACTTACAATTAGATAGGAATGCTTTTTGTGTTTAAGCTGAACCATCTATCTCTTGACCCCAGGTTCGAACATTCCCTCTTTGCTTCGACGACACCGACATGACTGCGATGCTGGAGAATTCCTCACAGAAGCAGGTGCTGGTGCCCATCCGACTCGATATGGAGATTGAGGGGCAGAAACTCAGGGATACCTTCACTTGGAACAAGAATGGTGAGTATTTTTATGTAACTTTGAGATAAGATGAGCATTTGCCTGATGGTAAGCGTCAGACTAGCTTGTTACAGTTTAATACCACTCAGAATATTGAGCTTTTACAGTTCAAAAACCTGCAAAGCAATGCAATTCACTTTTCACCCTGAGATTGAATTTGAATTTGTTTCCCGAATGGTATAATCTTTTTTTTTTTATTCAAGATAGGCACCATCTTACCTGATGGTAAGCAATGATGTGATCGACGATGGAGTAAGCTTGCCTAGAAGAATTTTGAAGTCGAGAGTGAAAGGTACCTTCAGGCAAGCATGTTACATCTTCATACGCATCATCACTTTCCATCAGGTGAGATTGTGGTCAAATGATTGCCTGTCGGGCATAAAAAAAGATGTTAAAGAGTGTTTAAGAGATAAAAGCCTTTCAATATAGTAATATTTGTACACTACAGCAAGCGGTTAATATCTGCCAATTTTATGGTACTGCATAAGAGTTTTTCTACTACAAATGCTTATACTATAAAAGTTGTTCCTGTATTTATAGGATAGAACTTCCCGTTTTCTTAGTTTGGTGAGCCATCAGCAGGGGTATCGGGTTTGATGCCCGGCAGGAACACAAGTTTTCTCCGCAAGGAAAATTTGCGTTTCTGGTTCCGATCGTGATTGGCAAGCATTTGACCATTCTCACCTGATGGAATGCGATGATGCGGTGGAAGATGTAGCATGTTTGCCTAGGTGATACCTATACACTCTCCGCTTGAAGTTGTGTGTGTGATGTGAATGTTTACAGACCCACGACATAAGTCATTGAACTTTGTGTTGGGTTGTGTCAGCTAGTAATATAGATACCTAGGTTAATTGATGTAATAGTCATTCAAGAATGTTTAAAAAAAAATTATGAAAAGTTGTTTTCCACATTCTGATGATAGTCCAGATATTGAAACTAATAATAAATCACTTTTTGATTTCGTCATTTGCAGTAGCCATAACATAAACGCTTTCTCACTCACAGCCCCACTCTAAGTTCGATGACTTGTGTCGTGGCTGCCTGAAATATCCACATCACACACACAATCACTATTAGAACCAGAAACACAAATTTCCCTTGGGGACAAAGATTGTGTTTCCGCCGGCAATCGAACCCGTTACCCCTGCTTAGAAGGCAACGCTCAATCACTAAGCCAACGGGCAGTTCAGCCCTGCATAAAAGTTGAAAACCATTCTTAGGCTACCTTTTACCGCTACTTTTTAACTTCGGGTAACAACCACATGATTCTAGTAAAATACAAATACAAAACTCTTTAATGACACCAAAAGATAAGTACAAGATACAGAGAAATTTATAAAGATAGATACAATGAGCGGTCCTATCGCTAAGAGTGATCTCTTTCAGACAACCTTTGGATGGAAATATAAACAAAAAGACAATGTAGGGATGGTGGTGCGATATAACATAAATACATTGTTTAAACTACATGAACAATACATAACAATAATAATATTAGAATATACTTACATAACATAAATAATTAAACATAAGTACCTATAATACATATTATTTAACATATATAATTCACATATAGTAACGTTTACAGATTGGACAAATAAAAGTTTTTGACTTGAGTTTCAAATGACTCTTGAGTTTGTGCGCATTTGACATTCACAGGCAGAGCATTCCAGAAACGCACGGCTTCTATAGTAAAAGAAGAATCGAAGAAGCTCGTGCTGTGCGCTGGCATTTTGAGACGCAAGTTTTCCGATGACCTACAGGGAATTGGAGGAAAAAAAAAAAATACATTTGTTTTCCAGAATCAATAATCACCCCGGAACAATTCGCCGAAGTACTCTGCGATGACTTAGAGCTGAACACGAGTACGTTTATCCCGGCCATAGCGTCATCCATCCGTCAGCAGATAGAGGCGTTCCCGAGCGAGCCACCCGCTATATTAGACGAGCACATGGACCAGAGACTGGTTATCAAGCTGAACATACACGTGGGGAATACTTCGCTTGTTGATCAGGTTAGAATAAAAAAAACCGGCCAAGTGCGAGTCGGACTCACGCACTAAGGGTTCCGTACTATCTATATAAATAGCAAAAAAAAACATGTTAATTGTATGGGAGCCCCGCTTAAATATTTGTTTTATCTTAATTTGATAAAAACTCACGCACATTTTGAACTTTTAAATTAAAATGAAAACGGGAATTAGCGTGACTTACGCGTTGTCGATGTGTAAATCGACAATTGTTTCGGCTTCATTCGGAAGCCTTCTTCAGGATGAGTGCGGAGCGCTCGCCGTCGCGTCCCACCTCGCACTGCGAGCAGCAGCACGAAGAGCGCGGGAGGACGGCGGGGGTGGTTGTGGTGGTGGGGGTTGAGACGGCATACACCGTATAGCAGGATCCTGCTCGAAAGGAAGATGGTTCTTCGATAGTTCTTCTTAATTAAAATTATTTATTTTTAAACTGAATATATAGCTAAATATTCTGTGAATATTTCAAGCGTCTACCTGTTGCCGTTGTCAATATCGAGCAAAAACGAGCAAAAAATCACGTTTGTTGTATGGGAGCCCCCTTAAATATTTATTTTATTCTTTTTTAGTATTTGTTGTTATAGCAGCCACAGAAATACATCATCTGTGAAAATTTCAACTGTCTAACTTTCAAGGTTCATGAGATACAGCCTGGTGACAGACGTACGGTTAGTGGAGTCTTAGTAATAGGGTCCCGTTTTACCCTTTGGGTACTGTTATGTATCTACCAATGAGAGGGTAGTTAGAAAAAGCAGTTTGCAAATGGCTACCTGGCCTAGAGCTTCTGTGTCGAGTTAATTACGCGTTATTGTGAGTATATAATAGGTTCGGAACCCTAAAAAAACAATACTACACTGGGCTGCATTTATCGCCTACGCTCTGGTTGCTACTTTTTACCCTAGCCCGCTTGGAGATATTTATCTATTCTTTTTAAATAATTTTTGAAATTTTTTTGGTATATTTTTTAAATTGGGTAATTATTTTTTAGGTTGAATGGGACATGGCGGAAAAAGAGAACAATCCGGAACAGTTTGCTATGAAACTATGTTCAGAACTTGGATTAGGTGAGATATAGCTTATAATGTATAAACAGGAACATCCTGCTAAATAATAATAATAAACGCTTTCTCACTCACAGCCCTACTTGATTGTGAGACACAATCACAACCAGAACCAGAAACTCAAATTTCCCTTGGAAAGAAAACTGGTGTTTCCGCCGGGAATAGAACCCGATACCCGATGCTTATAAGGCGAATGCGCACCCAACTAAGCCGACGGGCAAATTAAACATAAACGCTTTCACACTCACAGCCCCACACTAAGTTCGATGACATGTGTCGTGGGTGCCGGAAACATTCACATCACACACACAATCACAACCAGAACCAGAAACACAGTTTTCCTTGAGGAGAAAACTTGCTATACTAAATATATATCTTACAAACAAACACATTAACAGAGCCTCACACAAGTTTATAGACACACGCTCAGAAGCACAATTTACCTTGGGAAGGAAAACTGTGCTTCTGCCGTGAACTTACATATTCTCTGAGAATTTGAAGTCATTTGCTTGTATGGTTTAGACGTGAAATGTCTCTGACAGACGGACGGAACTGCTGAATCACCCAAGTCAACTTAGAGATCGCTTCGCTCGATAAATAACTATTTGTGTGTGTGTGTGTGTGTAAGAGAGAGAGAGAGAGAGAGAGAGAGAGAGAGAGAGAGAGGGTATATAACATTCAAATTAATTTGTAATTTTATTTTAAGACAACTTATATGTACCTGAACCAATTTCATTTATACATAGCTTTCTATAGTTTAAATTGATTAACTCGTAGCACGAGTAATTAACTCGTCGCCTTCTAAGCAGGGGTATCGGGTTCGATTCCCGGCGGGAACACAAGTTTCCCCTCAAGGAAAATTTGTGTTTCTGGTTCTGGTTGTGATTGTGTGTGCGATGTGAATGTTCCGGCATCCATGACACAAGTCATCGAACTTAGTGTGGGGCTGTGAGTGTGAAAGCGTTTATGTTTATGTTGTGTGCCATCCTTATTTTTATATAAGCCTTTATTTAGTTTCACCTGTCCCGATGGTTGTCATCAAATCTTGCAAATTAAATTTGATCCACTTCCCGGTTACCGATTGAGCTGAAATTTTGCATACATGTGTAAATCGCGTGACAATGCAATATTATGATGACATGGTGCTGATCTGATGATGGAGCTGGAAGGTGGCCAAAGGAACTTCGCAATGAAACGACACTCATCGAGTTTGGGCTTATTTGAATCGTCTTGACGAGTAGTTTGTCTTTCAATGGTAACCAGGGTCTGATGATGGAGCTGTAAGGTGGTCATAGGAACTCAATGAAACGACGCAACCCCATCGAGTTTCGCCTCGTTTGATTAGTCGGCATGTTCTCTGGTTATATAACTTTTAGTCCTCTTTATTTACAACTTGTAAAAGCTTGTTTTTTTTTTTAAGTTTGACTTTTTTTCTTATAGGTGGCGAATTTGTTACTGGAATTGCGTACAGCATCCGCGGGCAGTTGAGTTGGCATCAACGGACGTACGCTTTTAGTGAGGCGCCTCTACCCGTAGTGGAGGTGAGTTCACAACGCTTTCACATACACAGCCCCGCACTAAATTACAACATTTATTACGCAGATGTTGGTATAATTCATAACACATAAATCACTTTTAAACTTTCACGATTCGAACCCATTATGTTGGTAATATCTCGGGCTGTGGGCTTTCTAAGCAGGGGTATAGGGTTCGATTCCCGGCGGGAACACAAGGTTTCTCCCCAAGGAAAATTTGTGTTTCTGGTTCTGGTTGTGATTGTGTCTGTAATGTAAGTGTTTCCGGCACCCATGACACACATCATCAAACCTAGTGTGGGGCTGTGAGTGTGTAAGTGTTTACGTTTTTGACGGCCAAGTGGCGCATTGGCCATGGTCTCGAGAAGACTTCTCACAAAGTCACACTCAGAATATTGTGGGATAAACAGAACAAAAACATTTACACTCACAGCCCCAAACTTAGTTTTAATACCTGTTTTGTGGGTGCCGGACACATTTCCAATCATTCCTAGCACCAGAAGCAAAATTGTCGTCTGGTAAGGAAAATTATGCTCCTGCCGGGAAGTGAACCCATTATCCACTGCGCTGGGTCGTAATATCACGTCGGATCGCTTAGTAAAGTAAGTTCGAATCATTTAACTGCCCCTTGGCTTAGTCGGGTCCGCTTTCGTGTTTTAAGCAGTGGGTATCTGGTTAGATTCCTGGTGGATTTCACACGCACAGCTCCACACTAAGTTCGATGACTTGTATCTTGGTTGATAAATTTAGAAATGAAACAATTATCGCTTGAGGCGGGGTTTGAACCCGCGGCCGTAGGGTGTCATGCCCTATTGCTCTAACCGCTGAGCTACTCAAGCCCCGCCTGAAGCGACGAAATTATACTTTCCTTATTATTAACGTCATACCGGGACGTGATGTAGATGACGTCACACGTCCCCGTAAGACGTTAATAATAAGGAAAGGATAATTTCGTCGCTCCATCAGTCGTTTCCACCAGAAGCGATAATTTTTCCTTTGTAAATTTATCACTATAGTTCTGCCTAGCATGGCTAATGCTATATAAATAAAATCAATTGTATCTTGGGTGCCGGAAACATACACATCACACACATCCATTCACAACCAGAATCAGAAACACAAATTCTCCTTGAAGAGAAAACAAGTGTTCCCGCCGGGAATCGAACCCGATATCGCTTAGAAGGCGAATGCGAACCCAACCAAGTAAGTAAACAGGCAATTCAACAATATATTATTACCCCTCAGACCCCTTACCGGCAGCCATCAGAAGCGGAGCAATGGGCGCCGCATCTGGAAACTCTTACCAACGCAGAAATGGAGAAGAAGATTCGAGACCAGGACCGTAACACGCGCCGCATGCGCCGTCTCGCCAACACCACGCCCGGTTGGTAACACTAACCACTCCTCTTTCACTATTCACCACTCGCCACTCACCATTCGCCATTCACCACTCACCATTCGCCATTCACCACTCACCATCATCCAATCACTATTTATCACTCACCATTCACAGCTCACAAATCACCACTCAACATCCATAATTCACTAACCACTCACCATTCCACTCGCTATCACCATTCGCCACTCACCGCTCACCACTCACAATTCCCCTTTCACCGAGGGTTAAGACGATGACAAGACTCAAAAATAGACCTACAGCGGTCAGTCACTGCACTGAACACAAGAAAGGTACGAGGGGCCAAGCCGTGCTCCGCTCAAATTGAATTAAAATCTTTTTATTTTATTTAAAAAAAATAGTTTAGATATTTTAAAAGGTTACTTTCCTATTATTGTCTATGAAGACTTTGGAATCTTATTTTTTCATAAATGGAAGAATGGAAATCCATCATAAATTTATCAAAATATTAAAAAAATCATATTATATCAAAATGCTAATAAATGAACCGTAACAGCCTATTTGGTTCTTGTCATCGTCTTAATAGGGTAATTCTATAATCACGCACTTTTTTTATTAAAACATAACACATTATTGCAACAAATGATGTTAAAGTAGATACATAGGTACTTTAAAATCTGAGTACAAGGGGCAGACTTATTGCTATAAGTAATCTCTTCCAATCGATCTTCCGGCTGTTGACAGTTATTCTAGAAGGTTAAAAGGGCATGGAGACACCTATGTCTTTAACTCATGTAATTAACGTACTATAGTATATATTGGGTTATATGTAAAATACCAGAAAGTTCTCAGACATTGATTCTTGTTTTAATCCTTATTTATTTCAACGACTTCCCTTCCTTTATTTTCCGTAATAATTAAGATGATGTTTACCATACAATCTATAAATCATAGTTGTTTAAATTATGCTCCGTAAAGAACGGCATCGTCGCGCCTCGTAATATGCACGTTAACGCCTGTTGTCACTTGACTCATTAGACTTAACAGTATTAGACAGATAGATAAACTCATTTTTGAACACCTTGAGACAAAAAACAAAACAGAAAATAATTATTTACAAAAATATGCAACAATAGAAGGTCTCATCGCTAAAAGCGTCTTTCAGATATCCTTTGGATAGAGAGGAATTCAAAATAGAGTTGGACGTCGTCGGTTAAAGAAAGCAACATTTTAAAGAGCGCATGAAGCTAAAAATTATAAATTATAATATACTTAATTATAAGTAATGATAATTGACAAATAAAATAATATATACCTCAATAATTATCTAATATAAATGCATATTAATATGATCGTTACACATACATTCATTACATTCAAGTACATAAATATTAATACCAATGTAATGAATAAATAATGGATTTTATAGATACGACAAATTACAACACAATTAAATCATTTATCTGCGGGATAGTGTGCTTTGACGCGTTCTTTAAACACGGGCAGTGACTGAGCTCGCTTTATTTCTATAGGAAGCGCATTCCACAGTCGAACGGCTTCAACAGTGAATGAGCTGTCATAAAACGAGCTGTTGTGTCGTGGCATTTTGAGCTTGAGTTTCTCCGACGACCTCAACTCTAGTCGCTCAAGTTTGCTAAGCTGGTCTTCCGTAAGATCTATATAACTGGCACTGGCACTATGCTGACATAGTCAAGAATAGGAAGAAGAAGAGATTGTGCAAGCGTAACTTTAGTTGCCGTAATATCTTTTGAAATTCACTTGATGATTTGATAGGCTTGTGTTTAAACACCGCCCAAAAAAGTACCTATTTTACTACCAAAAAAATGCTAAACGGTTACCAAAATGGATAAATGGTCACCAAATTACGTTGGATAAATGGTCACCAAATTAGATTACCTAAAATATTATGAAATTAATCAATTTTTTCGTATTATAAATATTTTTGTTTTAATTATTTAAAAAAAAATAACCTTAACCTACTGTTAGGAAATCTCTGTCACAGGAAATTTTATTTTAGGAAACGTACTTTGGTGACCATTTATCCATTTTGGTAACCGTTTAGAATTTTTGGTGGCCGTCAATTATACCCGATTTTATAAAAAAGAATTTGCTATAGCTTTACTACGAAAAACGTCGGTTTCTATGGTTGGAATGATGTCCCAAGAATTTTCTGGTATTTTACAAATTATCATACATGATAAAAGTACCCCATATTTTCCATAATTTGTAACATCTCACTTTGAGTACGCGCGTAGACCGTCCGGCATCTCGCAGTACACGCTGAGACAACGGACGGCTTACGCGCGTACTCGACTGAGCACCGATAGCCCCGAAACTAGTCCCGTAAAAATGCGAGAAAACAACCGTGAGTACCGTATACATCCGTAATAAACATAAGAATTGCGCGAATACATTTTCCAAATACAAGACAGCTTTATGTTCTAAAAATCCCACTTGAATTAGTACGTAGTTTCCTAGTCTATGAAAGTACAATAGTGCACTAATCAAAAGGTTAGGTGGGTTTAATGTTTAGGTTGAAAAGGGTTTTGCAATATTTTGGGGTTTTGGGTATTTTGTAAATGTTTTAAAAATATTTTTAACAACAGACATGACGACTGTTGTTTTTATCGTTTCTATCCTTCGTAAAGTATTAAGGAGAGGAGAGCGTTGCAGTGCCACGCTGTAGTTTGTTATTAAGAAGGCCTGGCACTGCAAATGTTTTACAATTTCAATAAAAAAATAATTTATTGTACTCTAAAGTGTGCATAAAGTTTGATGTTTTTGTTTTGATATTTACCTTCATCATTATTTTTTATTAAACCTGGTTTAAAAAAAAAATGAGTTCACACATATGAGCCCATGTAGTTTTTTCTGGAGAACTTTTTTTTAAATAAAGTAATCACTGTATTATTATCTAACTTTATAATTAAAATAACAAATAAATCGCATTACTTATTAAAGACTATACTTTTTTTTAAATATTTTTATGTAAACCTTAAATTATTAGAAGCAATATATTTATCAAAAAGTACTTAAAATATAGATTTATTTAATTTTATCATTGTCATGACTGAATAAAAATGTATTTGCAAATAGTATTAAATACCAATCGAGACTGTATTAGTTGTTAGTCATGCAGGCTTATTTTCTCATTGAATTTTTTTTTTGACATTTGATCTTGTTTGACAAGAAAAGAAAATCGGTTTGCAATTTTATTATATAAACTGTCGCGGTTGCTATTAATAGTGGTACTAACCTGGTCTACCTAACTTGTCGGAATTACTCCCAATTAGTTACTCACGCATGCTTACGCTCTTCTTCTGGGAGTAGGAGGTCAGCAGACTGGGCTGGTCCCAGAAGAGCGTCGTATATACTCGAAACTGTCCTGTCGGGCTGCCTAGTCGTGTGCGCGGTCGCCTTCTAAACAGGGGTATCGGGTACGGGAACACAAGTTTTCTCCCAAAGAAAAAAATGGTGTTTCTGATTCTGATTCAAATTCAAAATTATTTAAATGGGCCCCAAAGAGGCACTCATGAACGTCAATTATTTTGATGTGAATGTTTCCAGCACCCACGACACAAGTCATTGGACTTAGTGTGGCGCTGTGAGTGTGAAACAGTAAGAAGTTATTCCGACAAAATTTCAGTTGGGTTAGGATCAATATTATCATTTTATCGAAGCGTTTTTGAATCTTGCTACAGTTATTAAACAAGTTAACATTGGTTCTCGAAAATTTTGCGGAATAATCGTTTCCCAATGTTTCAATTTGGATTCTAATCTTTCATAATATCCCTTTGTAAGGTTATCACTAGTATTCTTCATCATCATAATATTACCTTTCTACACCATACCTAACCTGTTTCCTTTCGCAATCTGGTCAGTTTTAAGTTTAAATGTATTAGTCATGAAAATTTTATTTTTAAAAGGTTTAGGGTAGAATTAAGAAACACAAATTTGAACGCTTTACGAGGCTGTCTAGTAAAATCAGTCAAAATATTTATAACAATTGTGTAGTAAATAACTTATTAGACTTAGTAATAATTTAAAGTACATAATGTTTTTTAATATCATTATTTCACGTTATAATTAGGATTTAAATTATTTATATTCTAACTAGTACAATTTTGGAATAAAACTGTTGATGCCTTTTGTGAGTACAATTTATAGTACATAATGTTCTTAATTGATAATAATAATTCATAGTAATTATTTCATGAAAATAATTTTCAAAAACTAGCGTCCCACGATTGCATTTGCGCATACAATTAATAATGCTTAATTGTACAATATTAATAGCATGCGTGGTATCATCTTATAATTAAATTTTATCTATAGCGTACCTTCGTATCCTCGCTATCTTTTTTTATTTTGTTTTGATGCGCCGTTTTCATGCAATAATTACAATGAATTGAATTTAATAATAAGAAAGTAAGTGGACTGTTAAAATTATATCACATTAAATTGGATTTACAAAAATATATTGTTTCATTTTTCACCACAACTAACATAAATTAGCTTGCAATGGGTGATTAAATTGACACAATCTGCTTACCATGAATGTAGATTTGGAGTATAGCAATATTAACATTAGTCCGAATACTGTATTTGATGTATATCGTGTAATCCTTATATTAGTACTTGTTTTCATAATAAGATTCAAGTTTGTAAGACTACGCGTTGTTATTCAACTCAAATACATAACGGTAGTTACTTCAGTTATTTTAAGCTTAATGACGAAAGCCGTCACGTTTCTCGGTATAAACGAGTAAAAGGTTAGATATTGTATTTATATTGCGAAAAAACAATTGTTTTAAAAACAGGAATTCTTTTGCTAAGTAAATTGGCACATAAATAAATATGAAAATAGAAATTTTCATGTCGTGTTGCTGTACTCCATAACTACATATTAAAATGTCGTCTAAAAACGTGAAACATCATCGCGATGATGCTTCGGACACATGTTGATATGCTGTTTTCTGGTAACAGATGTGTCGTTGAGCCGCGCGGTCAACCGGCTCATCCGAGCCGACGAGGCGATGTTCCCATCAACGCCCGAAAAGAGGAGGAAAAAGATTTAATCACCCATCGGAACCTGATGAAATGCCCGCGCCGTATCCAATCCAGCAATCAATTAACAGTAGGCTCAATGCCTGATTCTATTTAGTCCGTCATACTAATATTGGACACGTATTTTTTCTATTCCCATTAAAACAAACAATTAAGAAGATTTTGTCCGTTAAAATTCAGCGTGACGTCACTGTCACGCTGAATTTTCAGTATACACCGAGAGGAAAGTGTACTGAGGCGTGAGCCACTTTTATCAAGCCGTGACGTCACGAGGCCCCACTCCTGTACTGTTACGCTCTTTATCTTTGTCAATTTCTATTGGTTTGTTAAATAAAAAATACATGTCCAATATTTTTTATAATCAATTTTATTTTTACCCAGGCACCATCTCAATTCACTAAATATCCGGCAATCATGTGTTTTGTACAGTTTGGCGCGTTGTTATTTGACGGAATCCGTGCATGTAGAATATAGAAAGCATGCGCGCAATTCCTGCACGATTGCGGCGCACATTCGTGGCATATTTGAATTGTTAGAAATTGTATCCTACGATGGCCGCATATTCTTGCTGCACTGCACAGGCTAGATGCCTGAAAAATTCGAATTAGTCCGTCAGTTAAACTATAAAAAAAATTTGGACACGTATTTTTCTTTTGTCAATTAAACAAAAATATACGAATTTTAACGCTCGATCGTAATTTTTTGTTTAATTGACAAAAGAAGAAATACGTGACCAATAATATTTTTTGATAACTCATTAGAATTTTGTTTTTTTTACCCAGGCCACATCTCAATTGGCGCTCTGTGTTTAAACATGTCTACATACTGCTGATGGTAGATGATCTATTACGTTACGGTTACATGTAGAAACGATATTTTTGGCCCTTGCTGATTCTGAACAAACGCAAATAAGTTATGCATCAGCCCATGTAAACGGAGCTTCTGTATAATAATTTACGCGTATTTATTGGCTTATCTGAGTTAATTTTTTCTATAAACTAAGATAATTTGAGTATTTTAGCTTCAGTTTATACTTAAAATGATGCGTAAATGGAACACTACGTAAAGAGCGTCCAACACTGCGTGAGCGAACGCCACAAATTCAACGTATGGAAGTATGATTGTTTCAGTGGCGTACACAGTAACTTGTCCTTTAAACTGCTTGGCTGTGACTTGCGTGTTTTCATACGGGGTTTCAATCCTAACTGAAAAACCTATTTCTCTTTATAGGAAATGTCGAATCTAAACTATATCTTGTGAATATTTCGAGACACAATTTTTCGTTAGAAGGTACAACGATTTTTCGTTCACAGCAAGCAGTTCGAGGATTTGTCAATAGAAATATCCTGCAAGGATGATTCCTTACATGAATTTTACATCACGCACTGAACCAGGTGTGATTCACGCAGACATCAGGTTGTTCTCAACTGTGTTAGTAGTCTCTTCAAGGAATTCAAATTCCTCTTGATGAGTTTTTGTTAGGGCAATGATTCCGTTTCTTTAAAATACTTGTGGAAAAGAGATCTTTTATTAGATATATTCAAGTAATATTGTAGAATTTAATAAATATGACATTACCTCCATTACACCTAGCTTACACGAGCTTGGTGTGTAGTTAAATAGTGCTCTCTTTTGCAAAATAACCTCAACTCAATAGCAAGAAATGTAAAATAAAACACTAAACATAAGTCGCCTTCGTTATAAATCTTATTCTATAATAAATTTTACTTCATAGACTATTTTACTCAGATTTGTAATACTCTTATAATGTTATTTGAGGCACGCCGATTCAACATACTATCACGAATTTATACGTTTTAGTGTTAATCGTAACTTACTAAGCTCGTATACACGAAGCATTCATAATTTTTCAATAGCGAGCCATTTACTAGTTTGAAAAATACGGATAAGAAATAAAAAAAAACAGCATTTTTTTTTTAAATTCTTTCTCAGGCAAGCACAAGAGCAGCATATATGACTTAAAACATCTGCATTTTTTTTACTACATACATAGAAACATTCCGTGCAATTTGGCACATTTGTATAATTATGTACGAATCATTGGGGGATCCAATTGTCGTTTTGGAGAGGGCTTGACCCCGCTGAGGGGGTAGGTTTTGTTGCCGCTACCACACCGCCCACGGTAGTGTTTGTGGTTTTGGATGTCCCCTGGATGCCCTCCTGGATATGCTTCTGCGACTAATTACTAAAGTTATTACTTACGGGATATGTACCGTGTACATTTTTATTTGAGAGCGTATTAAACTCCCGCTACTCTAAGCTACGTCAAAACTCTACTAGGCTACGTTCAGTGGCTACAACTTCGGTTGTTTTTTAATGGAATATTGAATAGTATAGTGATCTATATAATGTTTTCTGTGGTAAAACCACCACAATTTCGCTAATGTCATGTGAGACCATAGGATGCAAAACAAAATATTTACATAAGTACCAAATTTCAGCGAGATTAATGTGAATAATTTCATTCAACAATTTTCATCTTCAACTTTTAGTTTCACGTACACCTTTTCGCGGGAAGTCTCCTATAAACTTGACAATGACAGGTGTCAGAATGTTTTACAACGATCCCTCAAGGCGGTTGTAATGTTGTGATTAACCGAGCCTCCGAACGGGCTAGAATGAAGCCATGTTGTGACCTTGAGTATGAGTATAGACTCAAGAAACCTGTATCAGAATATCAGATTAAGTACCCAAGCTAAAAATGTACACGGTCCTAAAAGTAATTTCATTAACTTCAGTAATATAAAACAGTGATTTAACAAGCGTTTATGGAATTAGATCCTTAGTTTACGTGTAGGTATATCATCTACACAAATAGGTATTTTTGTATAATCTAACATAGCGTGGTAAGAATTAGTTTTAGTATAGTGGCCTATTTTAATCTATGTTTGTGCTGTGATCATTCTCCAGCTCTCAATGTTAAGTACTTTTTACTTATTTTCTTGAAATAAAAATATGCGTAACTGGAAATAACTCGTTTTTTTTGTTGTCTGTTCTCTATCATGTTTGCACAAAGATAGTCGCTAATCGGCCAAGTACCTGATGGAAAACTACGACGCGACCGTCGATACAGCAAGCTATAGTAAGCTGGTTTAGTCAAAACTGCAAAGTCTTGGACAACGACGTAAGTAAGCAAGCCTATCGGTATCCTATCACTTACATTTTGGAGAATTTGCTCAGGAATTACTTGATATAATTCCTCCATGCCCTTTTTACCATATATCAACAAGACAAACTGTCAAATGTCTCCTTTTATGGTTGACATACCTCAACTTCGCTCGATGCGTTTCGCTTCTACGTTTATCATCCGTACAGCGAAGGAGTGAAACTTATTGCCAGCGTCTTTATTCCTTGAACGGTACAATCTCGGTGTCTTCAAGTCTAGAGTTAATAGGTCCCTTCTAAGCAAGCACGTTCCATCTTCGGCCGCATCGTCACTTTCCATCAGATGAGATAGCGGTCAAATGCTTGCCTATCCAGCATGAAATAAAAAGCATATGCACTCTAGAATCCCAGATTATACCGTTCGTACATGTATCATCATCGTAACAGTCTTTGATTGTAACTATGCCATCACTGCCTACATTCAGGTTGCCTTTGGTTGCCTCTCCACTAAAGATCGCTTTTACTCTCAGGTATCTCTATAGGCGTAGATAAAACAAATTAAATTTGGAAGAATGACTCCAAATATCAAATCTCACATCTCCAAATATTAAGACTACAAATAGTATCAAATATGTGCCTACTTGTCTTACCTTTGTGACATAGACCGATATCGTTGATTAATTTTTAATTTATTTAGAGTGTCTGTTAGCTCGATAAAAATTCTTTATTTTTTAATGAAAAATCTCACAAACGGCATAATATCTCAACTTGAGTGATATTAAGTCCTCTTTATGGACGTCTTTTATAAGACCATGGTTTCTTTTTTCGAGTAGGTAATAACTTTTTAAATTCGATAACTTAGTTATTAATTTTTAATTGGAAAACTAGATTGTTACAAAATTAATAACATACTAGAACTAATTAAACTTTTTTATTTGTCAATCTCATTATTAATTTCCTTTATTATTGTTATTTCGCGTTCTTGCAAATAATGCTATTATATAAATAACTAGCCGAGCCCTGCGGATTTGACCGCTATTATCAAGTTAAAAACTGCTTAAGTGTTAATCCTAGGTAAAATTTATGTACATTCCAAATTGCATTCAAATCCGCTTAGACGTTAAAGCGTAAAGAGGGAACAAACATACACACTTACACGCAAACTTTCGTATTTATAATATTAGTAGGATTCTAAAAATTTTAATACTAGCCGTGCCCCGCGGCTTCGCCCGCTATTATCAAGTTAAAAAGTAGCCTATGTGTTAATCCTAGGTATAATCTATGTACATTCCAAATTTCAACCAAATCCGTTCAGCCATTAAAGCGTGAAGAGGGAACAAACATACTTGCACACTTACACATTTATACTATTAGTAGGATTCTAAAATTCATTTATTGTAATATGTAAGTATAAATTCTTAAAATGATGTGCTGGATGTTTATTGAACAATATTGAAAGGATTTATCCTGGTGGATTTACCCCACGACTCAGGAGTTATCCTAGTGTGGGATACAGGACTCACTACTTATGTCAATGAAATACATTATTATTAATTAGTAGCCGGGCTTCGCCCGCTATTATAAAGTTAAAAGTAGCCTATGTGTTAATCCTAGGTATTAGCTATGTACAATCCAAATATCATCCAAATCCGTTCAGCCGTTAAAGCGTGAAGAGGCAATTAACATACTTACACACATGCACACTAACACACTTACACACAAACTTTCGGATTTATAACATACCAGCCGTGCCCCGCGGCTTCGCCCGCTATTATCAAGTTAAAAAGTAGCCTATGTGGTAATCCTAGGTATAATCTATGTACATTCCAAATTTCATCCAAATCCGTTCACTCGTTAAAGCGTGAAGTCCCTCTTCACGTTTTAACGAGTACACGAGACAAACATACTTACACACAAACTTTCGGATTTATAATATTAGTAGGATGTAGGACTATCATTGTTTACTCACGGGCTGATATACTCGCGGTGGTCAGATTTTTTCGGCAAATACTCGCGATAGTTTTCAAACTCAAATTAGTAGGATTGTACGGAAGGCCACTTAAAAGCGTCCATAAATAGGATCTTAGGTACAAATATCTAGAAGCTAAACAAACAAACACATTTACACTCACAGCCCTACACTAAGTTCAAAGACTTGTATCGTGGTTGCTGGAAACATTCACATCACGCACACATTACACCCAGAACCAGAAGCACAAATATCCCTTGGAAAGGAATTTGTGCTCGTGCCGGGAATCGAAGGACCCACGGCGCAGAGGGCGGGTACCTGACCACTGTGCAAACTGGGTCGTCATCCGTCCGCATCCAACTTAGAAGCATCTACCTACATGAAAATCGTTTCATCTGAATATCACATGAAAATATAGGTTTTTCCCAAGCTTATTATTTTTGCCCAATATCAAGGGACTCGTCTACCGTAGATTATTTTACTAAAACAACGCAAAAAGAGGGCAATGTCTTTTTATATTGCATTGGGATCGCCCGTAAAGTAAATTGGCTTGATGCACATACGCTGGCTGAATTTCAATAGACAACAAGACAGTGTGAACCAGTGTAGTAACTTTGAAAGAATATTGAAATACACCGCATGCAATTACGGTATCTTCTAGCAAGCTTGCTCCATCGTCGACCGCATCGTCGCTTACCATCAGGTGAGATGGTGGTCAAAAGTTTGCCTATTTAGAATAAAAAGAAAAAAAATACTAGAAATGTCCTGCGGCTTCGCCCGCATTTGTCAAGTTAAAAAGTAGCCTGCGTGTTTATCCAAGGTATTATCTATGTATCTAAATTGCATATATATCCGTTCAGCTGTTATAGTGTGAAGAGAAAACAAACATACGTACACATTTACACACAAACTTTCAGATTTTTAATATTAGTGTGACTAATCCGAAATGAGACTGCACAACGGATTTTTTTAGGTTCAAAAACAAAGAGATTAGAACACGCGTTTTTGATTATCGGCGCAACGTCTATGACCACCATATCACAATCAGTAACACCTCGAACCAAAAGTATAAATGTCCCTTGGAAATGTTCGAAAAAGAACCGGTCGGGAATCAAACCCAGGGCCCCGAATGTAGAAAGTGAAATTGCCAACTGCGCCAACAGGTTCGGCAATGTCCTTCCATCCGTCCGCAAAAAAGTCGAAATCAGGATTCGCTTCCAAAAGCGCGGTAATTGCAGACATAATACGAGGTATCGACGAGTTCGCGCGCGACACTGTGCGACTCGAAGGCACGGCAAGCAACTATGTCTACGATTACGTTGATAGTTACTCGGAACGAAAATGCGCGCCAGCTCGTCATGAAGGTCGGGGGCGTCGATTAAGTTCCGAAATATTCCCCTTAATAGTCTTCCCCTTAATAGAAACAATAAGTATATAAATAATTATAATAATTATTATTATACTAAATAATTATTGATGACTCTAGTAATCTTAGTTACTCATTAGCCAAATACAGGGTAGATTGTAATGAAATTAGGAAACATGCTTACGTATGTCTCCTAGAAAAGGAAAAAAAGAGATTCACAACTGACTCTACAACTGTCGATGTTTGTTTACTGCAATCGAGTCAGTCGTGCCATCATTACAACTGGCTGCTTTCGGTGAGTTGTTAGTGCTGTAAGGTCACGAGCGACCAATGCATAGACTATTTAATTTATGATAGGTCAGTGAACAATACAGTCGGTCCCCCGAACCGAGATCTCGCGCTTATATTTTGCATAGAAGAGAAAACTTTTGAGTTTATTAGCTTTTTCCTTTTTTCTTAATATTAATTGTAAAATGTATGTATTTTTAGTTAAATTAGAGGATATATCGGATATTATATGCAAGTTTCAGCTTTATATATGTAGCCGTTTTTTAAATAGATCTCAGGATAAAATTGGTCTAAAAACCTTTTATTCGCTATCATATCCTTCAATAAGATGAGAAAAAACAGAGTTCACAAATTTCAATGAGGCTTTCTTCGTTTAACTCAAAGATTTGAAAAACGAAAGGTAAATTAAAACATTCATTATATTAATGTCCATATAATTGGTTGAAAACATTTTCAAAAACACATGTACTTCATTATATTTATTAAAAATATCTAAATGTGCGAGCGAGAGAGAAGACAAAAGGAATAAACCCTCTTAAAGCACAAATGGAATTGTTTTAGCATATCATTTTCAAGGAAACAAACTAACTACTACTAATAAGTGAAGGTAAAACCCAGTTATTTAGTGCGACTCCGTAGCAAAATGGTGTGGTTACAAGCTACATCGCATTTTGCAGACGCTGGCGTAGCAACGTAGCGGTTGGTTAACCGCTACGGGAGCTACGAAGTAACTTCATCAAAGAACAAATTAAAATAAAGTCAGTAAATCAATGCTAATTGACGAGTTTTATCACAAAAGCTTATGCTTTATTACTCAGGCAGCTATCCAACAACTCCAGTTCCCATAGGCTATGTTATGTCATTATTTACCAAATGTTTGTGGTTATCTATAAATATAAATAACTAAACGTATAGAATAGCTTCTGAGTGAACAAAGTAGGGTCCATATTGGCTCGCATGAAATCTGAAGTCATAATTTAAAGTGGCATAACAACTTTTGGCCCACGCATCAATACGCCACATGATGATAAGCATAACGTTTTAGGCATAAAAAAATTCCGCATAACAATATTGAGCATCATGATAAAGTGGCCTAAAACGAATGTGCATAACTATATCCTGGCGCTTCGCCGGCCGCTGCCGCGGCACGCTCAATACGCTCGCTCGGCTCGCGCGTTTTTGTGGTCACCAGTAACCTAACGCTCCTCCTCGCTTCGCTCGTCGTCGCACCTATATATATGACTTTGCCAACAATTTAAATATTATGCCTAAATACATTATGTCAACAAATAGTTATGCAAAAATAAACGGTATGCCCTAACATTATTATGTCATATCATGAATAAGTCAAAACTTGTTATGCGAAACATTTTCGGCCAAATTAAACTAGGAACTGGAAAATTATGCGAGTCAATAGGCACCCAACAAAGTATGGCACCCAACAAAGTATTGTCTTTTCCTGCTTGAGATAATGAGAGCACATTTATTACAGTTGATCGTAAGTTTAATATGTACTACATGTATATAAATAAGGGTGTACCCTTATGTATATACATGTAATGATATTTGCTACACAAATGTATAGCTGTAGCAAATATCGTTCATTTTATAGTAAAAAACGAAATGAAACTTGAAACGTCGTGGGTGGTTACAATAACATTCAAATATGAACAAAAAATGGCCTAGAAAATTTAATGTATAGATAGTTGTGTAGATAGATTTAGTTCCAAATTTATAGTTGGGACCTCATTCGTGATATCACGCGGCGTTATATTGTTTATATTTGTATTTTGTTGTGTTTTGTCTTGTAGTTTTATGTAAATAATGTAACGTCACGTGTTGTCCCGGTTAAATCTATTTTCTTTCTTTCAAATTTTAATTCTTGATGTTCTTTGAAATTGTATAATCAAAATTCTTTTTAGTTTATAAATTGCTCGTCATGCTACGCCGTAGCAAAGGACCGTAACGAGCGTTTACTACGCTTTGCGGCGTAGCACAACGTAGCGGTCTCTGTTAATAGCTACGAACTCTACTAGGTTACATTATCAAACAGCATACTAAAGCCTACCATAGTTAAATGCCAACAAAGAAGTCTGTATTTAAAATATATCGCTATTAAAGTTATGATTATATAGAATTAAGTTATGAAATAACTATAAATAATATTACAAAAAAAAATGCCTTTATGAAATTAATAACGACAAACCATATTTAACTAGTCCTTCGCGCCAAACTGAGTAATTGCGCCTACCTTTTGCCTAATAGAGAAAAACTTTTGAGGTTAATTGCTTATAACTTTTTCCTTTAAAATAATTGTTTGATTGCTGTGTTTGTTGTTCAAGTACAGGATATAACGGATATTATAGGTAGTTTAAGCTATGAATGTAAAGCCGTTTTTGAGATAGACTTCGCACAAAATAGGTCTAAAACAGTGACTTTGGAGGTTGTTAAAAATAATTCTCGTATTTTAGAATTATATTCTTTACGACCAGCGCCTTAGGCTGTGCGTTGTCTCTAAGTCAGTCAGTCAGTGAATCAGTATGTCATGAGAAAGATTCTTATAGATGACGACTAAATTTTCTTCTTAAGGGTAGTGAACTACGACTGTATTTTGGTACAGAATAGATATCGAATCGAAATACATCGAACCCGCTGCCTAATTATAGCTTTATGAAAGCAAGCTAATTTCCTAGATTTTTATTTTGCAACATACCTACGTGGGCGGAGTGGCGAGGCACTACAAGTGAATTAAAAAAAAAAGAGAAAGATTTATAAAGTATTTATAATGTACGGAGAAAATTGCAAAAAATCATATAGCCATTATATCCTTCTTATGGAAAAATACTTGAAAGTATTTTCATTGAAAAAGTTATAATCTTACCAGACTTCATGAAAAATACTCTAAGCTATGGGAATACTAACTAGAAGTGACACATTAGTAAAATTTACAGTTTCTCTTTGTTTAATTCTTCTAATTCTCTTAACCTTAGTTATTTTGCTGTTTCGCCTTTTTACCCGACTGCCAAGGAAGGTTATGTTTTTCGCGCGTATCTTGTATGTATGTATATATGTAATTTTCTGGATAATAATAATAATAATAATAAATAATAAATGTATTTATTTTTCTCTCACACAGGTGTACTTATCTGCTAGTTAACAATTAAGGTACTTATTACTAAAGCGTAAACCAGTGTTGTGATAGACTGGTGCCTGATGTAGGTTTAAAAAAACCTGTATTACAGGTCACCAGGTCCCCACTCCGCGAATTTAACATTTAGTTTGAACCTAGGTACCTATAGTGTTATCAGAATTTAGGACTTAACAGATAATATAAGTAAAACAGTAATTGACTTAACAGTCCGTATCTAAATTATAAAACTAATGAGGTATTGCTACTTTACGCTATTAACCTACAGTGTCAAAAATTAGTAAATAATATAAATAATTATTGTGCGAAAGTGTGTGTAAGTAGGTACCTAAGTAACAGCGATAGCGATGCGCGCGCAAGCGACAAACCGGTCCGCCGCCGCCCGGTGCATGCGTCACGTGGATGTTGACTGCATAAGTGTAGGTACGTGTACGGGCTAGATACGATAAATGTAGTAGTGAGTGTATTATTACATTTTGCTGTGTGGGTACAGGCTGTGTTAGTGTGAGTGAGCGTGTGACATGCTCGTATGTTTTGAGTGTATGTTGGTGTGTAAGTTGTAATTGTGTGTATTCATAAGCTTGTCAATCGTTAGTGTGGAAGGGACAGCGATATACCGGTTTTATAAACAAAATGACTCGGTAAGCAGTAATAGATAATGGGCCGCACTCAAGGAACATATTATATTGGTAGATTAATATATAATTAACATTATTTAGATGAAGATTAGATTAATATATATATTGATATTATGGTTATTTTAGTTTTATTATAGTGCTAATATAATGTATAAATATAACGATAATAGGCAATTACCTAGTCCGTAGATTAGTGTTTAAGCATAGATATATTTATTTATGTTTTAATATTATTATAT
Source organism: Lomographa bimaculata (assembly GCA_948107665.1). Classification (NCBI taxonomy): domain Eukaryota; kingdom Metazoa; phylum Arthropoda; class Insecta; order Lepidoptera; family Geometridae; genus Lomographa; species Lomographa bimaculata. The sequence goes on from OX403605.1 coordinate 3,483,221, forward strand.
TTTTTTTTTTTTGTTTTGTTTTTTTTTTTTTTTTGCTTTTGACCAGTAACCGACCAGATGTTAAGTGATGATGTAGTCGAATGTTTTTAAATACGCAAAGCTTAGAATGGCCTATTTTAAGCATAGACGCTACTTTAAATTAGTGATTTTAGACAAATATTCTTATTTGTAATATTTCTTGGTAATAATTTAATTCATATCATTATTCTTACGTCGGTATAGATAAAAAGGTTTCCGTGGCTTGATAGTCCAACGTCTTAAGCCAACTAGTGACTTTTTTCTTACAACAATATTTCTTAAGAGGATAGATAGTTAGTTTGCTGTTGATTTTATTGTAAATGTATGGACCTAAGAAACAGAAGAAGTGACGGGAGAAGCTTGTCTTAAAGATATGCGTTCTACACACAGAGCTTTTTCTACGTTTGTCACTGAACAAATCTGGATCATAGTCTATTAGAGAATGTTGTTTTAAAGTAGTGCATAATATAAATTCTTGTCTAACAGTAAGGACGTCCCAGCTTTTGTAAAGCTCTGTGGTTGAGAAACGATAAGGATGACCAGCTGCTACCTTTAAGATAGCTCTCTGAGCACGTTCCAATTCAATTAGATGAGTTTTTGCAGAGCCTCCCCATGAAGTGATGCAGTATTGGATAATTGATTTGCAAAGTGAGTTGAAAACCATCTCAATTGTTTTGCGGTCTGCGACATGTCTCAATGTTTTGAATATATATATCATTTTTCGGAGTCTTGTTACTAAAATGTTTATATGCGATTTGAAGTTAAGAGCTTGATCTAGTGTGATACCTAAGTATTTTATTTTATCCGTACGTTGAAGAAAAGGACATACAACACAGTTTGAAGTTTTCGCTGGGCATTTGTGAGCTGTAATGGTGAGAGATAGAGGTGGCAAAAGGTTAGATTTGAGCGCATAGGGTACGTATTTTGTTTTGTCAACATTAAGGGTAAGTGCGTTTGTCTGTAGCCAAGAACATACGGTGTCGAATCCTATTTGAGCTATGGAGAAAACTTCTTCCCAACTAGACCCATGAAAAAAAAGCGCTGTGTCATCTGCAAAGGTAAGTATTTTAGCGTTTTTTAGTTTGAGGTTACAGAGTCCATTTATGTACGCAAGGAACAAGGTAGGACCGACAATACTACCCTGCGGAACTCCGTAATTTACAACTTGCTCGTCACTGATCCTAGTATCTATCTTGACTCTTTGCTTCCTGTCAGTAAGATAATCTTCGAAGAGTTTAAGCGGCACACCTCTTACTCCGAAATTTTCTAGCTTTTGTAATAGGTGAGGGACAGAGACCGTGTCAAATGCCTTGGCAAGATCTAGGAATATTGTGATGCATTTCTCTTTAATGTCAAGGCTCTTTGTAATAGAATCAACTAGTTCATGAACTGCGTCATTTGTTGACAAGCCTGCGCGAAAACCATACTGAGATGGTGAGAGCAGCTTGTTGGATTCTAAGTATTTTGTCAATCGCTTGTTCATGAGTCGTTCTAAAATTTTTGATAAGGAAGGTAGAATTGAAATTGGCCTATAGTTATTGACAGAGTCTCTGTCACCGTTTTTGTGTATGGGTTTAATTAGAGCGACTTTAAACGCCTGTGGAAATTTACCGGTCGAAAAGGCGAGGTTACAGATATAAGTGATAGGGGTTTTTAATATGTGTATATATCTCTTAATAATCTTCCCAGGGATTTCGTCTATACCCACCGCACAATTGTCTCTTAAGCTTCTAATAATTTGGATCACTTCAGTTTCATCAGTGGGAAGCATTGCAAATGAGTTGAGGGGGACATCAGTTAAGTTTAAATTGTTATTAAAATTTGGGGCATTATTTTTACACGATTCTGCTATGTTTTTACCAATATTGGCAAAAAAATTATTTACGTCATTTATACTTGTTTGAGGATTATTTGGTGACAAAAGGCAGTTAGAATGGTCTGTTGCTTTCCCTTGTCCACTTATGTTTTTGATAACATCCCAAAGTCTTTTTTTGTTATCCTTTGCGTTCTCAATCTCTTGTTTCTCATATTTTCTTTTCGCTTTTTTAAGCTGAGCATTACAAAAATTTCTATATCTTTTGTAAGTTATCTTCAGTACTTCATTTCCTGGATCCTTTTTTAGTTTTTTGTACAGATTATCCCTATTTCTCATGCAGCGTAACAAGGCATTTGTGACCCATGGTTTGTTTATTCTTTTTCTCCTAGTTTTAACAGCACATGAGTTATTTTTGATAGTAGTCTTCAGTATGCTGGCCAGTATATTCGTAGCTAAATTGACATCGGGACTGTTGAATACAGGCTGAAAATTCAAGGTATTCATGGCAAGGTCAAGGTGTTCGTAGTCTATCCGAATGTTAGGCTTATTGGATGAGGTTAATTTAGTTTTTAGATTTATGGGGGGCTCCCCCATAAGCGCAGAGAACCTCCACGTGGTGCCCCTGGAAACTGTCTGAACCCGGTAACGCAGGTGTTCAGACAGGCTAATACTCTGCCTCACAGTTATCAAGTGCGGGAACTGTGAACTGTGACGGGATGTCTAAATTGCGGGATTCGTCGGGGAGGTTCGTAAAAGGCCCTTTTCAGGGCCCCTCCTCCGACCTCTCTACGGACGTAGAACGTACGGACGTAGTAGAAGAAAAAGGCCCTTCTCAGGGCCACTCCTACCCTTCAGTGGACCTCCTAGAGGCTTCAATGGAGGGTGCGGGAGTGTCTTCGGAGTTTTCCGAAATGGAAGGGGAGAGCAGCTGCCGAAAGCGGCCGTCTCCTTCGTGCTTTGTGCCCGGGCATTTGGACTCTGACACGGAGACCGAAGGGACGATGGCCGCGAAGGTCCACACTGCTAAGAGAGGGGGAAAGAGGACCGCAAAAGCGGGCCCGTCCCGGAAGGACTTCATCAGAAGTTCTCCGACACTGTCAGATGGGGAGCTAGAGGAGCTCTTGCGAGCCAGGCGGTTTAAGAGGGGACCAGCTGCTGCAGTCGCTGGTTTTGTGTCCGGTACTGAAAGTGAGTCCGATGCTGGTGCAATAAACGCTGACATAAGCACGCTGAACGCCCAGGAACTCAAGTCACGTGCTGCTGAAGATTTAGCCTGCATATTGGAGGTTGCAAAGAAGTCTGGCAACCTCAAAGGCGAGTTTGTGGGTCGTCTAAAGAGATCTTCATCCAACCTGAGGGAGGTGGTTGATGCTCTAGCTTGTAGGAGCGAGGCCGAAGAGACGCGGCGGCTTAGGGCGGAGAACTCCCGCCTGCGCCTCGAAGTTGAGTCGCGCAAGGCTGAGGTAAAGGCGCTACGTCGCGGCTTCACCGAAGCAAAGTCGGAGGCTGCTGCGGCTGCTACTGCGGCAGCCGTGGCTGAGAAACAGTCACCCACCGCCTCTCAGCTGGATGTCGAAATAGTGGAGGAGCTAAGGCGGTCCTTAACTACAACATTCGGGCAAATGCTGAATGCCCGACTTGCGGTGTTCGAGGACCGGCTTTTGCCCGCCCCGACGGTGCGTCCCCCACTTAAAGCGGACGCTATAAACGCAAAAAGAGCTGCGGCAGCTACGACATCACCTAAGCCGGCCCCTAAGTCGGCTCGGAATCCCTCCCACAAAGCAGGCAAGCGGGCCGTTCCGACATTTAAGGCTGTCGCTACCCTTTCTGAGCTACCGACTGCGGGTCCTTCTACCCCAATGGATGGCCCATCCGCTGTCTCCCAGGCAGAAACCTGGGTGACGGTGGTTAAGAAAGGCAAGGGGAAGGGAAAGTCCTCTCTTCCTCACCCTGCAGTTGCGGTTGCCCCCATAGCTCGTGCCCCCACTGCGAAGGCAAAGCCGGCTGCCTCAGTTGCCATGAAGACTAAGACGGTGCTGAGACCCCCAAAGTCCGCGGCCATAGTGATGTCCCTACTGCCCGAGGCCGTGGAGAAAGGGGTTACGTATGGCACGATTATGGACGTGGCACAAGAGAAGATTAATCTCCAGGAGCTGGAAATCGACCGGCTCCGATTTCGTCAGACGGCCACAGGAGCCAGGATGTTGGAGATTCCTGGCTCCCAAAATCAAGTGAAGGCGGACAAGCTTGCGGAGAAACTCCGAGGCGTCCTGTCCGAGGTGGCCATCATCGCCAGGCCCGTTAAATCCGTTGATTTGAGGATTACGGGCTTGGATGATGCAGCCACTAAGGAGAAAGTGGCTGCGGCGGTGGCTAAGGCAGGTGGCTGCGACGTCAGCATGGTAAAAGCCGGAGAAATTCGCCCTGGCATAAGCGGCGTCGGTACTAGCCTTGTGTCTTGCCCAACTTCGGCAGCCAAAGTGCTGCTGGAAAAGGGCAGACTCCTTGTTGGGTGGAGCTCAGTACGCGTGGTGGCACTAGCTGCGCGTCCCATGCGCTGTTTTAGGTGCATGGGGCTGGGACACACTCGAGCCCAATGTCCCGCATCCGATGACAGAGGGGACCTGTGTTTCCGCTGTGGAGGACCAGGTCATCAGGCGGCCAGCTGTGGGAGGGCCGAGCCTCGCTGCGCAATATGCGCGGAGTCGGGGCGGCCGTCTGGACATGTAATGGGGGCACGAAATTGCGCTCCCCCTAAGACGAAGGGCAAGGCTGCTAGGACACAGGTCTACTCTGTGGCAACTAGCCAGGCCGCACCCGAGGGCGCAGGCCAGTCGGCGAGCGTGGAGGTTGTGATGTCTGACTGATGGATCAGGTCCGACATTACAACTTCCTGCAGACTAATCTTAACCACAGCGCCAGGGCTCAAGACCTGCTTATGCAGAGCCTGGCGCAGTGGCAAATAGATGTTGCTGTCGCGGCGGAGCCATACTTTGTTCCGACCCATTCCTGCTGGGCTGGGGACGTAGAAGGCTCCGTTGCCATTGTAAGTCGGGGGGACGGCGCTCCCCCCCTTTCAGTCGAACAGAGGGGTACGGGGTATGTGGTGGCCAAATGGGGAGAGTACGTTGTCGTTGGCGTGTACTTCTCCCCCAACAAAACTGTCGCGGAGCTGGAGGTCTTCCTAGACCTCCTAGCTGCGGCAGTAGGCAGGCAGGTGGGGCGACAGGTCTTCCTCTTGGGGGATCTGAATGCCAAGGCCCGGGATTGGGGCAACCCCTCCACTAACTCTCGGGGTTCGATTGTCAGGGAGTGGGCAGTTGCCACAGGACTGACCCTGCTTAATAGAGGGTCGGTCCACACGTGCGTGCGGTGGAACGGGGGGTCCGTGGTGGATTTATCGTTCGCCACCCCGTCTGCCGCGGCACGGGTCCGGGCCTGGAGGGTAATGTCGGAGGTGGAGACTCTCTCAGACCACAAATATGTAAGGTTCGAGTTCTCCACCTCCCACAGCCAGGGACGTTCCAATAGCATGGTGCAGGCGGATTTCCCTCGCTGGACAATTAGTCGTCTCGACGCCGAATTGGCAAAAGAGGCGGCGATCGTCCAGAAATGGCTTGCCGCCCCTATGCACCAAGATGTGGACGTTGCGGCGGGCCGTTTCCGCGAAGCGGTGACGGCCATCTGCGACACGGCTATGCCGAGGTCCCGGCACCGTCCCGACCACAGGGAGGTATATTGGTGGAGCTCGGAGATCGCTGATCTCCGAGCTGTTTGCTCGGGAGCGCGGCGGCCTTACACCCGCTGCAGAAAACGACGTCGGGGTCGAACCGACGACCAGATGTCGGCTGAGGAGCTGGCTGTAGAGCTCCGGCTTTACGGTGTATACCGTGAAGCCAAGCGTGAGCTGCAGCTAGCCATCGGCCGAGCCAAATCCAGGGCCTGGGACGAAGCCCTAGCGGGACTAGACAGGGACCCTTGGGGGCGTCCGTACAGGGCTGCCCGGAAAAAGTTCCGGGGCCGGACGCCCCCCATCGCGCAATCCCTGGAACCGGACCTTCTGAGCAGGGTGCTGGGTGGGCTCTTCCCTGGAAGCAGCCCTCACCACGTGCCCTCAATGATGGCGCCTTCCCCCCCGGAGGAGTTGGAACCGACCTCTATCCCGCCCTTGTCAGAGGCGGAGATGGAGATTGCGGTCAACCGCTTACGGGGGAAAAGGACGGCGCCGGGTCCAGACGGGATTCCAGGGCGGGTCCTGAGTATCGCCCTGGAGAAGATGGGTGACCAGCTTCGGGAACTGTTCGATGAATGCCTCACGTCAGGACGGTTCCCGAAGCTGTGGAAAGACGGCCGACTATGCCTGCTCCGGAAGGAGGGTCGACCTGCTGACTCGCCTTCTGGATATAGGCCCATAGTCTTGCTGGATGATACGGGTAAGCTGCTGGAGAGAGTGGTGGCTGGCCGTGTCATCCGGCACCTTGAGGGTGCTGGGCCTGGGCTGTCTGAGGCCCAGTACGGGTTCAGAGCGGGGCGGTCTACTATCGATGCCCTGCTCTGGCTAAAGGAGTGGACACAGGATGTGGTCAGTGAGGGGGAAAAGGCATTGGCTGTATCTCTTGATATAGCCAACGCCTTCAACAGCCTCCCGCACGGAGCAATACAGGAGGCGCTCCGCTTTCACGGAGTGCCCATGTATCTGCGGAGGCTGTTGACTGACTACCTCCAGGACCGTGAGGTTCTGGTGGATGGACGCGATAGTTTGAGGCGCCATCGCGTCTCCTGTGGGGTTCCACAGGGTTCAGTGCTGGGTCCACTCCTGTGGAACATAGGCTACGACTGGGTGCTTCGTGGTACGCTTCCCGCTAACCTGCGGGTCTCGTGCTACGCTGATGACACCCTTGTCGTAGCCAGGGGGAGGGACCTTAGGGAGGCGGTGCGGTTGGCTACGGTGGGTACAACTACTGTGGTCGACCGCATACGTGCTCTGGGGCTGGAGGTTGCCCTCTCCAAAACCGAGGCCCTATTGTTCCATGGGCCTCGGGGGGGACCCCCTCCAGGAACGCGGATCGAACTGGACGGGGTCTCAGTTCGGGTGGGGACCCAGATGAAATATCTGGGTCTCATCCTTGATGGGAGGTGGGCGTTCGGAGCCCACTTTTCCCAGTTGGCCCCGAGAGTCGTGGGGGCTGCAGCCGCCTTGGGAAGGCTGCTGCCGAACGTGGGCGGCCCGAATGCAACCTGCCGTCGGCTTTACTCCGGAGTAATCCGGAGTATGGCTCTGTATGGGGCACCGGTCTGGGTGGATGCCCTCAACCGCGGGAACAAGGCCCTGCTACGACGTCCACAGCGGGTCATCGCAACGAGGGCGATACGCGGTTACCGGACGGTGTCCTGGACGGCGGGGTGCGTGCTTGCGGGTGACCCCCCCTGGGAGCTCCAAGCGGAGATCCTCGCCGAAGTTTACCACTTTGTGGCGGCGAGGAGGTCCCGTGGGGACCCCCCGGCGTGGGAAGATGTCACACGTATGCGTAGGCGGGCGCGGGCTGCCCTGTTGCGGCGGTGGACGGAGGACCTGGCTCCACCAGTCCCTGGGTTGTGGACGGTGGAGGCTATCCGCCCGGTCCTTCGGAGGTGGGTAAGGCGGCAATTTGGGTCGCTGACCTTCCGATTGGTGCAGGTGCTTTCTGGACACGGATGTTTCGGAAAGTACCTGCACCAAATTGCGAGACGGGAGCCGACCCCGGTCTGCCACGAATGTGGAGCGCTGGAGGATACGGCGCTCCACACGCTGGAGGTGTGTGCCGCATGGGGCCCCCAGCGGCACACGCTTTCAGCGATCATAGGTGGAGATCTCTCCCTGCCGAGTGTGATAAACGCCATGCTTAGCAGCGAGAGATCGTGGCAGGCGGTGGTCTCCTTCTGCGAAGCGGTAATGGCGCAGAAGGAGGCCGCGGAGCGGGCCAGAGAGGTCGACCCCCGATCTGACCCGCTCCGGCGCAGACGTACGGGGGGGAGGAGGAGGCAGTTCGCCCGCCTCCTCTCTCCTCCCCTGTAGTGGGATCACTGGTGGAGAGCCAGGGGGCTCTCCACCGGCTTGCACGGCCCCACACGTCTGAGGGGTGGCCTTGGTGAGCAAGGTCACCCCTCCATGGACGCAGTGGCCCGGTTGGGCCTACCGCCGGGGCAAGATAGTGACTGCTAGCGCGACCCTATCTTGCCCCACCTTGACGAAGGACTGCTCACGGGGGGGTTTTTAGTGGGTTCGAGCCCCACATACCCCCTTCTTTCACCCCTGGGAAGGAAGGGAAGTGCAAGGCATTTTCCCCCCCACAAAAAAAAAAAAAAAAAAAAGTTTTTAGATTTATACTTACCGCAACTGCCTCGTGATCGGTAATCGAAGACTCAATAACAAAACAAGTTGTTTCAAGCTTGGTTTTCAGCATTATGTGATCTAGGCATGTGTTACCATGAGTTGTATTGGTATGTCCTGAGAGTAAACAATGGCTCGCTAAAAGATTCAAGTAGTCATGCGATCGTTTGTCGTTGGTATTTGGTGAGATGTCAACATTAACGTCGCCGCAAATGACTACATTTCTATACTTGGAACTTTTGGATAGGATGGTGTCTAAGGAATTGAGAAAATTTGTAATGTTCTGATAACTGGGCGGCCGATAAATACCTATAATACATACTTCAGTGTCAATGGTAAGCATAAGGCAATTAGCATCACATATAGGCGGTTCTTCGAATTTTACATTGAGTTTATCGCTGTAATATATGACGACACCTTCATTTTGTGTTTTGTGCGACGAAGTTGCTGTATAATTGTAACCTGTGATCTGCGGGACGTGTTTACCACCTTGAAGCCAGCATTCTGAGAAAACCATGAGGTGCCATTCGATAGGAGATCTTGAAATGAGTGTACTAAAGCAATGCATATTGCAGTTGATACTTCTAATATTTTGTGATATGAGATTGAGAACGCAGTGATTATCGGTTTTTATGTAGCCTTGTATTGCCTCTATATCACATATGACTGAGTTAGCCAATGTGAAAGAATCCAGACCTAGGTTGACAGATTCAATACTATTAAAATCCATCACTAATTATTAAATGTGGATGGATGTTGGCAGTTGGTAAGGTACGGTATCGTTATATATGTCTTAAAAATGCAAGTGTCCTTAGATAGGTGCTTGAAAATAAATAAAAATGGATTTATGGTTCGTTATAGAAATAATAATACGTTACTAAAAAAAAAAATTTTATTAAGGAAATTATAAGGGGATTACATAAAAAGTAGATTCACATTTTCGCAGTAAGGTTTATTGAATTTTTAACACATTTACTTGTTTATTATGTTTTGTGATTAGTTGACTTTGACTTGATTAAGGTATGATGATAAAGTAGTACATACGTACTAAAGCATAAAAGTTAACTCATTTATTTTATTTTTTGTCTCAGTAGTACATCGAGATACGAGCTAATTGCCTATATAAGGTAATTAGTAAAATACCAGATATCTCTTGGGACATCATTCCAGCTATTGAAACCTGCAGTTTTCGTGGTACAGATATTGCAAATTCTGTTTTATGATTTTTTGAATTATATATGGTGTTAAGTGTAAGGTGTCAAATATTAACTGGCGTTGGCGTGCACGTAACGAGGCGCGACGCTGTGATGCCGTTCTTTGAGGAACAGCGTAGTTTAAACAACTTTGAATTATAGATTGTATAAAATACACCATCTTAATTATTACGAAAAATATAGCATTCAAAACTCGTTGTCGAACTAAATGAGCAAAGAAAAATAAAGGGTTAGAACAAGAATCAGGGTTTGAGAGCTTTCTGTTATTTTACAAATTACCATCCAAAACGAAATTAAAACTATATAAGTATATTATACAGCAAAAGACCTACGATTATATACTTTCAAACCACCGAGCTTATATCAAGTGCTCAAGCCCACTACAAAGGTAGTTTTCCCATCATGCTGGCGGCATTGCCTCTCTAAATTGCAACGCTGAAAAAACATTTTAAAGACGCGTTCCACACCTCTGATATTTAAAAAAAATAGAATGTGTTTCTTGTCCTCTCGGGCCCAGTGTCTCAACACCAAACGGCTGATATGTAACAACTACCAAGATTTCCATTTAATTTCGGTTAGTTTCGTACACAATAGTTCAATGGGTGCCACTTCTACTACATTGATAACATGTATACATCTAGTCAACAGCAAAAAGAGGCAATGTTCTCGTATGAAAGGTCGAATATATCATAAAAATAGTGTTTGTAAAAGTTTGAATTGGTTTGAGATAAGAGAAGTTCGACCTCTATCGGGAGACACGCCAATATTTATTTTTAATATAACTACTCTATCTAACTGGTTGGTAAAGTTATAATGTGGTAGAGCGTGGTAAAAAAACTGGGCCGCATATAATGATAGATGGATAATGTTTATGATTGAAAAAATATATTAATATTCTACGAGTATGTATAGTTTTATATTGCTAATGTGGATCATATAAATTTGTATAATTCTCTAAATTGTAAATTTCTATCATTCAGGAGTAACGGGAACACAAGATACAGGCTATGCCTAGGTTGGGGCCTATTTAGAATTACAATACCATACTTACACGTTATACTTGTCACTTACTTAATTTGTCATTTGTTTTATATTATTATTATTTTTATTAATGTGTACACTAGATAATGTAGAATGTATGGGTCTTAACCTGAAATAAATGATTTTAAATTTAATTAACTTTTAATTTATACATATATGTATTAATATTATGTCTTGTTCTAACGCAAAAAATACTCTTTCACACTCACAGCCCCAGACCAAGTTGACTTGTTTCGTGGGTGCTGGAAAATATTATCATACACACGGTCACACCAGAACCAGATACACAAATTTCCCTTGTGGTGATAACTTGTGTTTCAACCGGGGTTCGAACCCGATACCCGCTGCTTAGAAGGCGAACGCGCATCCATATAAGGGTAGACTCTGCAATAAACATGATTTAATTACTTAGTATTTTAGTTTACTATTTTAGTGATTATGTTTTGAGTAGATATCGAATATCAAGCTAAATTACAGGTTTTTATTTTGGAAAGCATTATAAATCTTTAAGCACGTGGGCGGAGTAGCGAGGCACTACAAGTGAATTAAAAAAAAATTGAAAGATTTATTGAGTATTTATAGATTACGGAGAAAGTAAGTAATTTTGGTTTACATTGTCAACGCTCATTGATTCTCGTTTAACAGTTCGGTAAGTCAACAGCTTCCAAGGATGCCTCGTGTAGAGGCGAAACACGTGTACAACAGGGTTCAGTGAAATCAGAGTCTTTGGCGGAGTTCCAACGATACTGATACTAACGTTCGCACCCTAATAATACTAAACATCGCGCGTCGTGGCGTGCGGGCGGATGGGTGGTGCATCCTGCTTGAACCCTAACAACCTAATTTAATACTAAAGAATAATAAACTAGTCGATCGCGCTGAACTGAGATCTCGCGCCTACATTTTGCCTAAAAGAGCAAAACTTTTGATGTTAAGGGACATGATATACAAAGCACTGTGAAGATAAATGTATGGCGCCTAAGGGACCTTGATACACAAAGCGCACGAGGCGCGCGATCGAGCGACCCTTCCCCCCGCGCTGCCGTTTTGGCGTCATAAGGAAAAAGACGTATCTGAATTATTGTCAAAATTGAGTTATATACATCATCGGAATCAGGAAAAATAGATTCACCGAGTAGTAATTTATTATTTAAAAATTTCCAAACGTAACCTACTAAATCTCAAAAACTTTTAATTAAGACGCATCTGCTGCAAGTCATATTAACATATACTAAATATTAAACAAATTTCTGACGTATAATAACTTGAAAAGACGTATTTAAGTTACGCCTTATTTATGTGTATATTATCATAAAATAAAAAGAAATTACTGCATAATCATAAGAAGAAAAGATAGGTCTGCTTAGTTATGCCTCTTCATGATAGTATTTTGAAATGTATCGTGGCGCAAGAGGCAGAAGCGTCTTTTCTACTAAGTATTGCTAGTTGTGCGGGGTGATGACGTAAGGCTCGCGGTTGGACCATCACGCATGCGCGGTTTTTGGCGGCAAAATTCGTAAGATACGTAATCAATAAATTCTTTTATGTATATCTACGCGTACACGTTAGTAATATACATTATTATGACATACAAACAATGTGTATATAATTAATAATTAAACGCAAGCAAAGCTTAAAAAAACTGAATTCACCGCTTTATCTTCGGAACCTTGATCAGATTCAACGTATTAAACACGCATTATTGACTATAACTCAAAAACTAGTGATCAGATCTTGACTACATTTAAATGGGACCACATGGAAAAAAAAAGAAGTTATTAGTATAAGTATTCAAAAGTTACTTTTGAAGTCGGTTAAAAACGAGAACATCATCAATGTAGTCCACAAAATACGCATTATTGAGGTTAACTCAAAAACTACTAGTCAAATCTTGATCAAATTTAAATGGGACCAATTGGAAAGCAACATCTACCAAACAAAAAAATCTGATTCGGTTAACGTGGAACGAAGTTATGAGGTAACACACATAGAAAAAAAAATGTACAGTCGACTTAAGTACCTCCTACTTTTTTGTGAAGTCGGTAAAAAGCAAATGTGTCAGTTGACAGTTACTTTTATTATTTTATGAGCCAAATTATATACATTACGATAAAGGTTAAAACGGCGCGCTAGGACGAGCTGGGTCGAAGCGGTTATTGTTTTTTTAGTATTAATATTATTTACCTTTAGGTTATTTTTGGATTGCAATTTATTTGTGTTTTACTATTGCATTGAGTATCAGCACTTGGGGAGCATTCTATACAAGTAATTGAAGTTTTTATTGTCAAGTAAAATAGGATAAGATATATTTATATTTAACATTACGAATACATAAACAAAATAACAAATTATTATCTTCTAATACTATAAGAATCTTTTTTTATGCTAGATAGGCAAGCATTTGACCGCTATCTCACCTGATAGAAAGTGACGATGCGGCCGAAGATGGAACATGATTGCCTAGAAGGTACATTTTCACTCTAGATTTGAAGACACCCAGATTGTACCGTTAAGGGAACAAAGACGCAAGCAATGAGTTCCACTCCTTCCCTGTACGGATGATGAACGTAGAAGCAAAATGCTTCGAGCGAACTGGAGGTATGTCAACCATAAATGGATGACGTTGGACAATACATCGAACACAAGAATTACGCTTTTCGAGAACACAACTACAAAAGATGGAATTAATAAATGTTACAATAACAATTACTAGATCTTGTCAGACAGATCGACCAATAGTGTAAGAAGATTTTTTGAGTGATAAGTTAAAATAAAGATTATATTAAACATAGTTGCATACACACATCCATTGCAAGTTAAATAAAAGCTTGTAAAAATACTCATCTATCGATTTCCCTGACTTTATTATTTTCAACTTAATAACATATTAAATAATTAATTTCACGCCACAACTCAATCTTAAACTTCAACGATTGCGCAAGTTTAGATACTGCCCACGTCTGGAAAAGGTTCAAGTGAGATCCCAAAGTTTGTTGAGAAAAACAGGATGTGCGCATGCGTGAAGCTGGCTAGTGTTGTGCTAGGAGTACAGCGTGACGATTGCGTGCAGCCTTGTGCTGGGAAATATCGATGTGATTGGAGATACGATGAAATGTTAAAACAACATTGAGTGACGTCATATTGCCACACATTAAAATCGCTGGCTTAATCAATTTTATTGTAATACGTATTTTCATTGTATGCTATTTAGAAGCGCTCTGCGTCTGTTTCCACATAAATTGAACATCCGATAAAAATTGATCAATAAATTGAACATAGAATAAAAAAATCTAGATAATAATAGTAGATAATTATATAATCTAGAATACTAAATTTACAAATCCGTCAACCAGTTACAGAGATAACACGATTCAAAATATACTTTAACGAACTGCAATACAGTATATTATCTATTTGTATGATGACGGAAGGGCATATTTAGGTGTTAGGGTTTATCCATGTACACGAGAAATATCTACATACTGATCAGCATATTTTATTTATCAACCACCAGTTTGAGAAAAGTTGTAATATAATTGCTAATTGATTAGCTATTACTAGTTGTAAGTACATGGAATTACGTATAAGTTATGTTTTGTCCTAATAAAGAATTCATTTATTTATTTAAACTTTTGAATTAACAATATGTGTGATGTATTGTGGCTCACATTTTTTTTTTTAATTTGTGACAGGCTAGTGTTTGACCACTATCTCACCTGATGGTAAGTGACGATGTGATCGAAGCTGGTAAACACACTAGACCTGGAATACGCAGGCTCTCAAGGATAACTGCCGGAAAACCGTATTTGGCTTGGCGGCAGACTTTCAACTTGATGGTGGTAAGCTACTTTGGTAGCAAGCCAGGCGAGCAACTCACAAAATGCTCTACCACCTCTCAAATGTCACCTGATTAGCACCACCCGGGGACCACGTGTAGGGAGGCATGGCTGTTTATATAGAAACGTTTCAGTGAACCAATATTTATTATGTTATTGTGTCAATTTTTATCGACACCACGCACCAACGACGCTTCAAGGTGCTAAGCTTTTAGAATTTTATTACGTAATCTACTATTTTACGGTCGGCGAGAATTACTCCAACACTCGCTTTTATAGCATTTTATAGAGCTATAAGTTTGAACCGGCCAATTAGATGGCTCTTCTATAAATTTATTATATCAAAAGAACATAAAACCCGAGTACTGCTACTGCACCGTCTGTTTCAAATAGTGATGGGTATTGAGCATGCAATTGTCGATAGCGAAATTATTGCGAGCAATTGCCTGGTACAACCCTAATGGCGGATTTCGCCAATGTTCAGTATGATAAAATGTTTGAGACAGGCGGAGGGAAACGCGCGGTCCCGCGCTTTGCTCCCGCCATCGAGATATTCAAATTTGGAATCCTTGTCACCAAATTCAAAAAGTAAATGGAAACTATTTGAATTTCGAATCATAAATTATTTCTCTTAACTTTTTAATAGGAATAGTGGTTGTGTAAGTTTAAATAACTGTTAGAAAGTGGATGTTATTTGAATGAAACTACAAGAAAGTGCAAAGACGTTATGTGTGTGAATGGGGATACGAGTTACGGAAGTTTTGATTAAGGTAAGTGCTGTTATTTATTGCAGTATTGTAATAAAAATGAAATAATACTATATTTTTAGGTATATATAAGTATCTATTTTTAGCACAATAGAATGAAGAATAAGGCTATATGTTACATATTATTATTATGTTCTTGGATATAGTTTAACGGCTGATTTAAAGATATATGTACTTAGTAGTGTATAACAAGTTTTACATATAATTTTATTATTTCCAGGTATAATCGTTTGTATATGATAATAATTGTGTTTTTTCAACCGACTTCAAAAAAGGAGAATGTTTTTTTTTTGGTATATTACGTGATAATTCCGCCATTTGTGAATCCATTTTGATATTTTTTTATGATTTTTGTTTGGTAGATTATACGTCAGAGGTCCTATATAAATTTTATCGAAATCGATCAAGACAAAACCAAAATATAAGAGGTGAAGTCGGCTTTTTAAAATTTACTTGCGTTTCAATTATTTATATTTGAATACGTGGCTTATCGATAAGAGATATAGTAGTATCACAAAAGTAACATTGATATTATTTGAAAACCTAAACGCATTTACACTCACAGCCCTGCACTATGTTCAAAGATTTGTGTCGGGAAAAAAAATCACATTTCACGAACAATAAAAAAAAACAGAAGATAACATAGCAGTTACTGTTGCCATAAGCAGGTCATGAGTAATCATGACAATGACTTGGCCATTCTTATAATAGGCATCTATTTCATGCCATTACGTATAATAGCATAAAACAGACACATAGGTGGAATGTATTAGCCTATATTTCTTAAAACTAAACTTATGCTATATGTATACATTTATACAGCAAAGACCTAAGTTACCTACAAGACATCGAACTTATACGTAACTCAAGTGCTCAAGCCCACTACCAGTGGGTAGAGTTCCCATCATGCTGGTGGCATTGCCTCTCAGAATTACAATTACTCTCAGAAATACGTTGAGCCAAATGATATTTGTATGAAGTACTTATCTAATCCATGAAAGGGTTATAGTTAGTAACCACAGATAATATACCTAGATATGATACGATTGTGTTTTTCAACCGACTTTGAAAAAGGAGGTTCTCAATTCGACTGTATGTTTTTTTGTATGCGCGCGTTATCTGCACCAATTGTGAATCGATTTTGATGATTTTTTTTATTTGGTGGAGTATACTTCAGAGGTGGCCCCATATAATTTTTATCGAAAAGCGATGAAGTCGGTTTTTAAGATTTGCTTGCGTTTCAATTATTAATTATATAATACTTAGATAACCGAGTTTCTTGATAGGTTCTTGATGGTTCAGCTCGAGATGAGCCTATTTGCGGCCCGTGTTATTTAGGTACACATATTATTTTTAACCGACTTCAAAAAGGAAGGAATTCGACTGTACCTATGTAGTTTCTTGTATTTATGTTAGGCGATAATTTCGCCAAATATAAATAGGTTTGATGTGTTTTTTGGTAGATTATACTTCTATCCATATAAATTTAAATAGGCATATAAATTTTATAGAAATCGGTCAAGCCAAAACCAAAATATAAGTGGTGATGTCAGATTTTTTAAGCTTTGCTTGCGTTTAAATTATTTTATGTTAGATTGGCAAGCATTTGACCAAAATCTCACCTAATGGAAAGAGATGATGCAGCCGAAGATGTTTAGCCTAGAAGATACCTATTCACCCTTGACTACAAGTCAAGATACCGTTCAGGGAACTAAGACGAGGGCTATGAGTTCCACGCCTTCGCACGGATGATAAATGTAGAAGCGAAACGCTTCGAGCGAATTGGATGTATATCCTACTAATATTATAAATCCGAAAGTTTGTGTGTAAGTATGTTTGTTCCCTCTTCACGCTTTAATGGCTGAACGGATTTGGATGAAATTCGGAATGTATATAGATTATACTTAGGATTAACAAATAGGCTACTTTTTAACTTGATAATGGCACGGCTAGTCAACGATAAATGGATGACGTTTGATAGTTTGTCTTGTTGATCGTTTTACCATCTAACAACAAAACAGTCATCCATTTAACTCATGTAATTCATAATTATTTTTTGTTTTCACTGAATGCTGCCAGTTTTAGCGGCCAAAAAATGTACACGACGTCTTAAGGCTTAGTTGCTGACCCATGTGTAAGTAAATTGATTCACTTCTCATCGATTTCGACGACGGAACTCCAGAAATTATTAATTGTTTTTCTTTTCTAACTCATGTTATTGCACGAGATGCAAACATAAACAAAATATTAGGGCTCATGCCCTAATATTTTGTTGCATCTCGTCTGGACTGCCCAATTCAGAAACACTGGGTGAATGTAGTCACGGGTGGAATAAGATGAGTAAATAATTGTATTTCAAATTGATTAATAATTGTAATTGTAACAATGGTGCAACCAATAATAATAATAATTTTACTAACATTGTTCTTAAATAGTAACAACTCTATGGATTATGTCCGTAATATTTTTTTATTTTTTATTTTATTGAATATGGCTCCAGACAGAACTTGGTCTTAAGTCACCTACGACACGTGCTACAGTAGAGTTGGCCCGCGGAGTTGTATGTATAAGTGTAGGAGAACTAATCCTACTAATCCTACTTCCTATTAATATTATAAATCCGAAAGATTGTGAGTAAGTGTGTAAATATGTTTGTTCCCTCTTCACGCTTCAACGGCTGAATGGATTTGGATGAAATTAGGAATGTATTTAGTTTATACCTAGGATACACAGCACTAGTTTACACATAGGGTACTTTTTAACTTGATAATAGCAGGCGAAGCCGCGGGGCACGACTAGTAAATAATATTTAGATAGTAAATTCTGGTTCTGGGTGTAATGTGTGTGTGATGTGAATGTTTCCGGCACCCACGATACAAGTCTTTGATCTTAGTGTGGGGCTGTGAGTGTGAATGCGTAAAAAAATTATCTAAAAACATTTGTAAAAGATTTCTCGATACAATTATTTTTTTAAATTAGGTCATTTGATTGATTAATATCGATAATTATGAGACTCTATAAACAATAAAATCTGATAATTAAAATACTTTAATCCTAAATCCGCGTTTAAAATTGCTCGAACCTGCTCTCATTACCGTCTTCGCAAAAAGAAGGTGGAGGTTCTCAATTCGACTACATTTCTTTTCACTTATTTCCTCGTGAACCGATTTTGATGATTTTTGAATGAAAGCTGGTGCTTTCCCATTGGTCCCATTTAAATTTGATCAAGATCTGATCATTAGTTTTTGAGTTATCGTCAATAATGCCTCTTTAGTACATTTAATCTGATCAAGGTTACGAAGATAAAGTGGTAAAGTCGGTTTTTTAAGCTTTGCTTGCGTTTAATTATTTTAAAATATTTTGATATGGATTGTAATGTTTTACAAATAAAAATGTATTTTTGGAAATGTATTATCGTAAGCAATCAAAAAACAATAAAAACTAATAAGTATTACTTATTCGCGTTTCCAATCGAGAATCGAACCCACAAACCTGCAGCGTAGCAATCACTAACTACTTGTATTGTTTATACATTTCGACATATAAGTTTCAATTAGTATCTACAATGTTCAAACGCGACTTAACATAAACGCTTTCACACTCAAAGCCCTAGACTAAGTTCCATGACTTGTGTCGTGGTTGCCGGAAACATTCACATCACACACACAATCAGATCAGAACTATAAACACAAATTTTCCTTGGGTAGACGACTTTTGTTCCCACCTGGATTCGAACTCGATACCTCTGCTTGGAAGACGGATGCGTACCTAACTAGGCCACCGGGCAGTTCACCTATATAATCACATCATTTAGGTATGTCAAAAGATTAATAATTTAACGCAAGCAAAGCTTAAAAAAACCGACTTCACCACTTTATCATCGGAACTTTGATCAGACTAGATTTACTAAACACGCATTATTGACGACATCTCAGATCTTGATTAAATTTAAATGAGACCAATCGGAAAGCAAATTCTTTAAAAAAAATCTGTTCACGTGGAATGCAGATATGAGGTAACACACAAAAAAAAAAAAATACGGTCGACTTGAGTACCTCCTCTATTTTTGTGAAGACGGTAAAAAAAACCACCAAAGACTTCAATGCTTATATTTTGGTTTTGTCTTGGTCGATTTCGTTAAAATTTATATGGGACCTCTGAAGAATAATCTATACCAAACAAAAAAAAATTGTAAGAATTGGTCCACAAATGGGGGAGAAATCGGTGAACATACATAAAAAAAATGCAGTCGAACATAGAACCTCCTCCTTTTTTGAAGTCAGATTTTTTTTTAAATTTAAACACGTCTGAGGGCAGTTACTTTCGCATTTATTTTAGTACGATTTTAGGATAAGATTAATTAGGCAAACATCGTTTATTTCACTAATACTAAAGCTAATTTGCGCAGTATTAATGTTTCACGTGTTTAGTTTATTACTCAATTATACTTGTTAAAATAACAAACAAGGCTTTAATACGTAATTAGTGATTCTGATTGCCATTACAATGTAAGTATTTACGTGCATGTGTGTGTGCTGTACGTTGAGCGTATAATTTGTGCCATGCAGCCTCATCCGCGCTATCAAGATAATAATAATTATCTTTCGGCTGGCGAGGCTAGTCCCGCAACTGCTTGATAGCGTATTGGTTAGATGTGTCTTCGACTCTGCGAGTGCCGGGCTTAATTCCCGGTGGGAACAAAAATTTAGGGTAATTTGTCTTTCTGGTTATAATTATGTGTGCGTTATGTTTCCGGCACCTGTTATACAAGACTTCAGACTTAGTGTAAGTCTGTGAGTGTGAAATCGTTTGTTATGAAACTCTAAAAAGAATGTAATTTTGATGCCAATACAATAATTTGATACAGTTGTGTTGATGATGTTAGCAGGAGGTTACTGGGTAATTTGTAAAATATCACCTCTTTGGATATAATTACAAGTATTTATTTAGTTTCACCTGTCCCGATGTTTGTCATCAAATCTTGCAAAATAAATTTGATCCACTTCCCGGTTACCGATTGAGCTGAAATTTTGCATACATGTGTAAATCGCGTTACAATACAATATTATGATGACATGGTGCTGATTTGATGATGGAGCTGGAAGGCGGCCAAAGGAACTTCGCAATGAAACGACACAACCTCATCGAGTTTGGGCTCATTTGAATCGTCTTGACGAATAGTTTGTCTTTTAATGGTAACCAGCGTCTGATGATGGAGCTGGAAGGTGGTCATAGGAACTCTGTGATGAAACGACGCAATCCCATCGAGTTTCGGCTCGTTTGATACGTCTTGACAAGTTCTCTGGTTATATAACTTTTATTCCTCTTTATTTACAACTTGTAAAACCTTGATTTAAAAAAAACTTTTTGAAGTATGACTTGTTTTAATATATAGATACCATAGAGACTAACGTCTTTCTTAGAATTTTCAAATTACATTATTTATCTTCTCTGTTAAGCTTTTCTTTTTGGAGGAAATTGCTTTGCACTTCCTCTACTTCACAGGGGTAAAGTATGGGTGTGCCGTGTGTGCGGCTCGAACCTACTAATAACCCCTCCGTGAGCAGTCTCTCGCCGAGGTGAGGCAAGATAAGGTCTTGCTAACAGTCACTATCTTGCCCCAGCGGTAGGCTCTGTTAAGTCTAAGGCGTCGTGTGTCAATTGTCGTTGGCGTGCATATTAAGAGGCGCGGCGCGGCGACGACGTCGTTTACGGAAAACAGACAGGGAGTTTAAACAACTATATTTTTTGCCAGGTGGTGCAGGGGAACAAAAGTTCTTATGAAAAGTTATTTAGTTTACTGTTTATTTTTCAATTATTTTTTATTTTTGCTTGTTTTTTGTTCATTTTATACATATGTAAATTTATATACTTGTCTATATGTATGTGTATATTTTATATTATTTAGACTTATTTTATTTATTTATTTATTATATATTTATTGTATTTTTATATATTTATAATAATGTAATATGATATTATACATGTATATATTTTTTTAAATATTTTTACTGTTTTAGATTCGCCACCTCTGGGTTGTGACTGAAAATCAGCGCCTATTGGCAATAATGCTGAGTCACGACCCTTTTGGCACTTTTTTTTACTTATGCCTAATTACCTTTATAAGCTGTTTTTTATTGTCTATTTCATGTTTTTGTTGTTTGTTTATCTTATCCTTAGTGCCAAATAAATGTATTTCATTTCATTTATTTATGAAGTTAAAGAGATGTACATTGTATCTGAATAGTAAAATGAAAGGTAATTTTCAACCGACTTCAAAAGAGGAGGATCTCAATTCGAATGTATGTTTTTTTTATGTGTATGTCACGCGATATCTCCACCAATTATGAATCGATTTTGATGTTTTTTTTGGTTTGGTAGAGTATACTTCAGAGGTGGTCCCATATAAATTGTATCGAAATCGGTTAAGCCAAAACCGAAATATAAGCGATGAAGTCGGTTTTTTAAGCTTTGCTTGCTTTTCAATTATATGAATAAGTCAGTACAGTAAATATAAAATAACTACTCTTAGGCACAGTGAACTCTATTATAATCACACTAACATTATGTTGAAATAGAGAACGCAAAATGTTTTTAGTAATGGCAACACCGATGCTGTGTAATCTGTACACGTTCTGCGCTCTTTCTCTTTGCTAAAATGTCATTACGTGCTTTAATTGCCTCGCTGTACTTTCCATTTAATCATTAATTAAATCTCCGTATAATCTTAAAAGTCTTCTATTTATACATATTATAAATACGAAAGTTTTTGTGTTAGTGTGTAAGTATGTTTGCTGTTATTTTCTTTTTTTAATTGGTGTACAATAAAGAGTTCATCTATCTATCTATCTATGTTTGTATCTAATAGTACATATTCCTTTTAAATTACCGGTTAATATAATGGTAAATATTTTTCATCTTAGAATACTGGTTATCTAAATGTATTTATCTAAGTGGAATAAGGGGATTTATCTTAAGGTTGAAACAGCTTAGCTGATTTGACTGAAATTTGTAGCTAATGCTTGCCATTTGACCACTATCTCACCTGATAGAAAGTGATGATGCGCCTAAAGATGGGACATGCTTGCCTAGAAGATACCTATTCACTCGAGACTTGAAGACACCCAGATTATACCGTTCGGGGAATAAAGACGAGGGCAGTGAGTTCCATTTTTTCGCTGTACGGATTAGGAACGAAGAAGCGAAACGCTACTTCCATTGTTAAACTTTCTCCCTGAGTTGTGATCTCGCGCCTACATTTTGACTAATAAAAATAAATATCTTTCAATTGCTTATAACTTCGTTCTTAATAATAACAAACAAAACAAAAAACGCATTCACACTCACAGATCCACACTAAGTTCAAAGACTTGTATCGTGGGTGCCGGCAACATTCACATCGCACACATACCTTGGGAAGGAATTTGTGCTTCTGCCGGGAATCGAACCCAGGAACCACGGCGCAGAGGGCGGAGACCTGTCCACTGCGCCAACTGGGTCGTCAAAAATAATTATTAGATTTTTGCATTTGTTATTTAATTTGAGGTTTTGGTTTTAGATATTATGTACCCGTTTTTGAGATAGACCCCGGGACTGATTAGGTCTAAATAGTCACTTTAACATCCTACCCAATAGTTTTTTGAAACGGTTTCATACTCTACTTGACGAGTAGACACGAGCAGAAAAAAAGGTTTTCACTTACGTGTATGGCCTGTATATTTTCATCAAAATAATTTTAAATGCCTGTTTTAGCTTTGGGTTTAGACGTTAAATGCCTCTGACAGATGAGGGATGGACAAATTGCTGAACCACGAAGTCAATGATAGCAATCACGTTTTGATAATGGATCGACCTAAGATACACATAATTTCCAAGTCGAAAATCTCTCGGCTCTTAAAGTTTTCAAAAGATAAACATTGAACGATTCGCTTCTTTCGACTTTTCAAGATTTTTATGAAATAAATTTAAGATAAATTCTGAACAGATGTAGATAGAGAACAAGCACCACAACGTAAAATATTTTTAAATCTGTTATGTTTAGAACTGCCCATTGGTTTACTTGGGCGAGCGTTCGCCTTCGAAGCAGGGGTATCGGGTTCGATTCCCGGCAGGAACACAAGTTTTCTTCCCAAGGAAAGAATGTGATTTTGGTTCTGTGTGTGATGTGAATGTTTCCGGCACCCACGACACAAGGTAACGTGCTTAGTGTGAGGCTGAGAGTGTGACAACGTTTATGTTTTTTTATGTTGTACTAGCGTTTGCCCACTATCCCTGTTGGTAAGTAATGATGTGGTTGAGGGAGGTAAACACACTAAGCCTAGAACCTGAGTGATCTAGTATCTTTGAGTTGTCTGGAAGAGATCGCTCTGAGCGATAAGACCGCCCCTTGTACACATAGTTTAAGATATCTATTTTTTTTTTTTTTTTATTTGTGACAGGCTAGTGTTTGACCACTATCTCACCTGATGGTAAGTGACGATGTGATCGAAGCTGGTAAACACACTAGACCTGGAATATGCAGGCTCTCAAGGATAACTGCCGGAACACCGTATGTGGCTTGGCGGCAGACTTTCAACTTGATGGTGGTAAGCTACTTTGGAAGCAAGCCAGGCGAGCAACTCACAAAATGCTCTACCACCTCTCAAATGTTCTATTGTATTCTTATTGTGTATTCTATTGTAATTTGGTGTTAAATAAAGTGTTATACATGTGACTGGTTCTTAGTGATAGTTGCCAGAACACTAATAAATTCAAATTCTCAGAGAATATGTAAAGCTATGTCTGAAAGCCTAAAATAGCATTTTAAATTGTATAAACGAAAATATTAAGGGGGTGCACCCATACACGTAAGTGAGGTGCAATATAATGTTTAATTTTCATTGCCCGTTCGGGGTATCGATCGTTGAAAATAAGTTTGCAAGTACAGTACAAAACCGTTTTTATAAACTATGGTGAAAATTAACAATTTCTTAGGACATCAAAGTCACTGTTTTGAGACTTATTTTGTCCCGGGGTCTATATCAAAAAACGGCTTCACATTTAAAGCCGAAACTTTATAATATCTGTTATATCCTGTACTTGAACAATAAATAAAGAAATCAAACAATTACTTTAAAGAAAAAAGTTATAAGCAATTAACCTCAAAAGTTTTCTCTTTTTTTTTTTGGTTTTTTTTTTTTTTTTTTTCCTTGCCTAACATCGGGCCAATTGCCTATATTTCCTAAAACTAAACTAAAAATATGTACAGAAAAGAACTAAGTTACCTACAAGACATCGTGCTTATAGGTAACTCAAGTGCTTAAGCCCACTACCAGTGGGTAGCAAATTTTTTATCTTTTAGGCAAAATGTGGGTGCGAGATCTCAGTTCGGCGCGAACGACTAGTATATACAGTGGAAACAGATAGAGCTTATAAAATATGAACGCAGAGTATCTATAGACAGCTAACAATTACGCCTCTTCGCACCGAGTGGGATTGCCTCCATCTTATTTAAATGAGATTCTGAGCTAATTTATTTTTATCGAGATTAACTTGTTTTTGAGGCAATTACTTTGCGAATGAGACGTTTTTAGTGGCTTATATTACCGACAATCTGCAATTATCGTAGTTGAATGTAATGTTTTTATTTGGTCATCAATTATTTGAGACTGTTCCCCGGGGCTTTGCCCGCGAAAATAACGTTAGACAATTTAAACGTAAGCAAAGCTTAAAAAACCTTTACCGCTTATATTTTGGTTTTGGCTTGATCGATTTTGATAAATATTATATGGGACCACCTCTAAAGTATGATATATAATCTATCAAACTAAAAAATAATTTTGAGAATCGGTTCACAAATGGGGGAGAAATCGGTGAACAAACACAAAAAAAGACTATTTAAAAAGTGCCGGTCAGAGTGGGGGGGTGTTAGGTTATTTTCGTTTCGGAATTTCTGGATTCGGTCTCCAC
This sequence comes from Lomographa bimaculata, assembly GCA_948107665.1. Taxonomy (NCBI): domain Eukaryota; kingdom Metazoa; phylum Arthropoda; class Insecta; order Lepidoptera; family Geometridae; genus Lomographa; species Lomographa bimaculata. The sequence goes on from OX403605.1 coordinate 3,508,231, forward strand.
GCTCAAGGCCCGCGATAGAAGCTATGCAATAGCTTAACAAAGAATACATATTATGTACGCTGCATGCAGATACAAAATTCAGCTGATTGTTATATCAAACGTTCGATCCGTTACTTGCATTGGGAGGCTATACTGCCGCTGTGTAATTTTCATCTACCTGTGGAGGTACTGGTGGTACATAACGAGTGTGACCATAATATAGTCAGTATGTAAACTCGAACTATTTAACAACATTATTTCGCATATTTATTATAAAAGATTAGTCACCGAGAATGACCTAACGGTCACATGGTGTAGGGATCCACTTACATATATATTTGACGTAGATCTGTGGCACACTTACTTTCAAACTTTGAATAAATGAATGATGAATTTGCTGATAATGTAGCTTACAAGATTAAACATCGACACGACAGGATAATAAAGGGATGAAAAAAAACGACAAAGAATTGAATTCATATCAACATGGGTAAGATGATTTTTGTAAAAATCATCGACTCTTATCTGATTTGTCTTAAACAAACATACAAACTAACGCATTCACGCACAGCCCAACACTAAGTTCATAAACTCTGGTCATCTCTTCACAAAGAGATCTTTAAGCGTAGTAACTTAAAGTCTTTCCTATTGAATGGAATGCAAATTCGACTAAAAATATTATCAATTTTTTCTTAGCACATTCCTTACTAGTTATACTGCAACCGGTGCTCTATAAACTGTACTAATTGCATCCGACCAATTACGCTGTGACGTCACGTAGGGGTGAAACGTACAATGGAAAAGTTTAAAGCCTGTTGGGACGGGGCCTCGGGACCTGAAAAATGTAGAGTCGATTTGAACCAAACTTACTTGATTATTCTCTTTTTGAATTTATGAATAGATTGAAATAGAGTCAGAAATCATAATTATTTATCTTTACCCATACTGTAATACTCTACAGTGCGTTTAAAATGGGCTATTTTATTATATACTGGTTTGGAGATTTTATTGTTTGGAGTTTTGTCAGAAGAATAGAATTTGTGAAAAAAAGAAGAAAATTTGAGAAGATTAAAATAAACTATTATTTTTTGTTGGAAATTCATTGAATCGTTATTTGACCCATTGAGGTGATTTTACTGTTTAGTTATTCTAATGTAAGTTTTAATGTAAATTATTTTCTTCTTTTCCTTAGATTACCTGGTAACCCTATATATAGTCATAGTCAACTGGCATATTTATCACATTAATAATCCACTATTATTTCGGTATTTTTTTTATTTACTGGGCCATCATAATGTCCCCTATCTGAAGGTCCAAGAATCCATTCATTACGCCATTACCTGTATGTACGGCATTGCCATAAACCTTACTATATATTCATTGATATACAATTTTAATTTACATAAACTTTAAGAAATCATTAACTGTATTAATATTCACCGTATGTGTGTTATATAGAGGTACTGCATGCTGTGTTTACCTACCTATAATTGGTTGTGCAAATAGATATAATTGTTTAATTTTAAACCAAAAAAAGAAAACCAAATACATAAATAAGTACATCTCAATTTATATAAAAGAACTAGCGGGCCCGGCAGACGTCGTCCCGCCTGGAAAAGCACACACATTGACATCGAAACCACCGCCACCTACCGGGTCCAATTGTGTTTTTAAACCATTCAGGAACCTATAGAAAAAACAGATCAGGAACCTACAAATAAAATTTCATCCAAATCGGTCCAGCCATTTAGTTGGGTGACAAACACGTACGGAAAAATTATACATATTATTAAGATATATTATAAGAGAAAATAACACTGAACAACATTATATAAATCCGAGGTATATTTTTTATATGCACCTATTCTTATAAACAATTCTAATAAAATAAAGTACCCAATACGTAATATTTTATTCATATGTCATTATTTACGATTTACGAGATCCGTTCTATATACAATATGGACTCCTTAGACAATAAATAGCTCGAAATAAATTTTATCCCTGAATAAATCTGACCCTAATATGAATAAAGCTACAATTTCGAAAGCTCCTACTAGATATGAGTTTCCAATAAATAAGAATACAACAATAAGCATAAGCTTAGTAACATTATATTTCATAGAGTATAGGCAAACGTTAGTCTATTATCTCACCTGATGGTATGCGATGATGTGGTCAACGATGGAGCACGCATAAATAGATACCTATTCACTCGCGACTTGAAGAGTCCCATATCGTACTTATCAGAAAATATCAACTCGGGAAGTGAGTTCCATTCCTTTGCGGTTCGCACAACAAATGTAAATGCAAAAGGCTTTGTCTGCATTTGTGGATACTAAATCAGTATCTAGGTTGCTTGAACCTAGATTTATTTGGCTACATATTTCAGCATTCGTTTAGCAAAGTCTGGGATATAGTTCTGCGGGCTATCTATCAAGCCTTTGGACTATATACTGGCAGAAAACTATCGAGTATTATTACTTATTCTGTGATAATACCGGAAATATGAGCCAAGTTCAGCGGGTGAGAGAAAATTTAGTAGGAAAATGTGTTTGGCTCGACACAAAATGGTCTACTTTAATAAATAGTTTGCACTTAGTCACTAAAATATACAGCTGTTATCTATCACCATCATTAATTATGTTTTTTTTTAAGTTACAACACAAACTTTACTTGCGTTGCCATCTACGAGCCAGGGTTATAGCCGCGAAAGTGAAGAAATGGCCATGTTGATTTTGTATAATCTTCCAAAACCTGTGATTCTTCGAGTGTTAATGTGTAATAATGGTGGATTATTAACCGTCAATACTTAGTAAACGTGCATTAGTATAGGCAGCATATAAAGTTGAAAAAGTGATTTTCGCCTTTGCTCCAAAACTTCAATATAAGTTTTAGTAAAGGTTCTACCACTTTACTAGGCCCACATGCCCTTGTAAAGTGGGAGATACTTTACTAGAACTTCTATTGAAGTTTTGGAGCGAAAGCGAAGGTCACGTTTTTCGTGTTTGTATGATTTGCCTATACTCATGTACGTAATATTAACAATTAATAATCTACCATAATAACAAATTAACTCACAAAGTTTTGGAAAATGATTCAGAAATGATAAGTAACGCCATTTTATCAATTTCGCGTCAAAAATCCACAAAAAAGAAAACTTTTTGGCTAGAGTGATTTGTGAAATCGGTGTTCATAGTTTTGATGCCTCACGTCGCGACGTTTTTGACGTGAATTGATATGAGTGGGTGGGTATATGTAGGTTGTACATAAATGATATAGTTATTCAAACAAAGAATTATGTACGTATACGTATACCTTTTATTTATTTTTGTGGACGTGGGGGAAATCTTTTAAAAATACCCGGCTACTTATGGGGAGAAACCGGGTTATGTAAGATTTTCACTCACTAAAACCCCCTCGGTGGCCAGCCTCAGTGGATATTGTAGGGAATCAGGATCTCGCTAAACGCAACTATATTTTCTATATAAAGCAACGTGGATAGAAATCCACGTTGCTTTATAGCTCTTCCCGAAGACAATTATATTTGTGATTCCGTTCTTTTACAACCGCGAGAATGAAGGTTTGTGCCATCTTCAACATCCCCGGGGCGCGGCGCCACAATAATATCAAAACTGAATACCACTTACGGATTTTAATAAAAATTAAATTGAAACAGGTAACATTGCACACATTTAATGACAAACTTCATAAACTTCATCATTAAATATAAATGGCTGCGAATAGGATGAGTTGCGAACGGGACAAGCTGCGAATGGGACAAGCTTCGAATGGGACGAGCTGCGAATGGGACGAGTTGAGAATGGGACAAGCTGCGAATGGAACGTGTTTCGAATGTGTGACGAGTTGCGAATGGGACGATCTGCTTCCGACACCTTATAACATAATTTTATTATTCGACCATAAAATTAACGAATTCAAATATTATAAAAAAAAACTGATGCATTTGATAAAATAAGAGCAGTAGAAATAGTAATTAAATAAAATACAGCATTAATGTCATGTGTTCATATTCGTTGAAATAAAATAATAATTATTATAAAATACAATTTAAATACATTTTAAAAAATGGTGTAGGTAATCATGAATTCATTATTTTACAAAAAGCATACAAGCTTCTTAATTTAAAAAAGACTAATCCCTTATCGAAAAATAAATATTGCATATATGATAAGTATGTCTCACTGTAACTTCAGTTTTTTTTTACTTTTTTTGACTGACTACTATCTCACATGATAGAAAGTGCAGATGCGGCCGAAAATGTCGCACGTTTGCCTAGAAGATACTTATTCAATTCAATTCAATTTATTTTCCACTTTGGTACAAATAGGTACACTTATGAATGTCAATACATTTAGAAATACATTTCTTCCTACGAATTATAAACATTTTAAAAGCCACTAGTCCACACGCTTCATGTTACGGCCACAACATGAGTGGTTTTTGAATAGCTTGACAATAGATTCGTTATCTGTTGTGCAGCTAGAGCATGACTTGAATGAAAGCGAAGTGCCCTGATTCAACATCTATGGAACATTTAAAACAATTGCGGAAAATGACCGGAGCTCTATTAAGTTAGATTGAAATAATTTTATGTTTTAGATCCGCATTAAAAAATGCAATGTATTGCACAAGCTCTTTTTGGCGACTACATAATGTAGTACCTACTTTATTGTAATATTTTGTATATATGTATTTATATTGTAAATATATGTATTTATTGGTATTGCCTTATAGAATTTATTTAGGTTATATATATATACCTTACTATATATGTATATATATTTCTAAACTTGTATTTACACTCCCGTTTCACCGAATTATTTAAAATCTTTTTTTTAATAATAAAAAAAAAAAAAAAAATCTTCTCTATCTACAGGTTGTCTGGAAGAGATCGCTTTTAGCGATAAGACCACCGATTGTACACTATAATTTAAGTTTTTTTTAATTGTAAGTGATTTATGTAAGGTGTGACAATAAAGCGTTATCTGTCTATCGATATATACCTAGGTTAATATAATTTTAAAATGTTTAAAAATAAATAAAAAAAGCGTCGTCGAATTACTTGCAAGGTTCTTCTCGAGATGGCTTTAATTTTGCGAATCTGGCAGACAATCACTAACTTTCATGAGTGCCTCTTTGGGGCCCATGTGAATAAACGATTTTGATTATTTCAACGTAGCTTCCTAGTTACCAGTTGCAGTCAATTAAAGGAGTCAAAGTCAAGTCACATGCGGGTAGAAACTTCACTAGAGCTTCTACCGGAGTTTTGAAGTGAAAACGAGAAACACTTTTTTATAATTGTATGATTTGTCTACACTCATGCACGTTTATTAACTATCAATGGTTAATGAATGTTGTAAAAAACGAACAAAGCTATTTAAAATCATCGAAATTTAAAATGTATATTTTTTATCTGCCATTTTCATAACAGAACTCCATAAATAATCGGATAATCGAACCTGCTCACAAATCTGTTGAGAAATGCGACCTGTGGAGCAGAAAAGCTGGACATCCGTCGGACACGAAAGCATTTTTGTCTAAGCGGAAACAGAGGCGCTCGCTCGGTCGATGAACAAGGAGGCATATATTGATATAAATACAATAAATATCATGATATTAATTGAACAAGGAGGCATATATTGATATAAATACAATAAATATCATGATATTAATTGTATTTATACATGTGAATATCATGTCCTATTTCCAACTGCCCCCATTTCACACTAAAGTTGGGACAGTGATTGAATTATTCTAGACCACACTTACCTGAAACTTTCTTTCTCTGTTTCACATCGCCCGCTATCTATCTTTGTAACTCGCTTACTAGCACAAGTTAAGAATTAATAAGACCTAAGTTTGTCTTACTATTGTGATACAGTATAGACTGGGAGCAATATGCATTGTTTTTACAACTACTGTTACTTATAACATAATTTTTTTTTTGCTTTCAAACTCACAGTCCCACACTAAATTGTTTATGACTGTGTCGTCGATGCTGGAATTCACACACCACACTCACCATCACAACCAGAACCAGAAACACAATTATTTCTTAGGGAGAAAACTTGTGTTTCAGCCGGGAATCGAACCTAGAAATTAGAAGGCGAATACCACCCAACTAAGTCAAAGACCAGTTCAAAGTTAGTAAGTAGACTTTTACTCCTCTGCCTCCTCTGCTTCTCTGAATTGCGGATCTGAGTTGAGGATTTACTTCAAATACAAAATATCTAACGGTAGCTCCCAGACTATAGTAGACCTCGAACACTATTGAGTCTCTCCCCGGAGGATCGTATGGATTACTTGACGTCTACAAAAACAACAATATAGTGGAGATCTTCTACGAAAACATTTTCCTACCCTACCTACTCTTTTCTCTTTTACTTCCACAGCCCACACAAAATTGGTGTGTTCCGTGGCTGCTGGAAACATTCACGTCACTCACACAATCACACCCAGAACCAGAAACACGAATTTCCCTTGGGGAGCTCGTGTTCCTGCCGGGACTCGAACTTAATACCCTTTAAAAGGCGAACGCGCGCCCAACTAAGTCAACGAGAAGCTACAAAGCACGCGATAAGGTATGTAATACCTTATCGTATACACACAGAACGTATAGATACATACTTCAGTACAATTACAAATATTTGTTCCACAAAGGAAATTAAATTGGAAGCTTACATAACGTACGTTACGCTTACACGTATATAACTTACGAACGTTGAAAGGATGTTATCTGTTTACATTGTAGGGTGTGGAAAATACAAACAAGGCTGTGATTATTCTGTCGTAAGATTTAAGTTGGGTAGGCCAACAGGGCTGAATGCATAAATCAGGTGAAGCCAGTTATTGATAAGGTTAACAAATAGATATAATAGTGTAGTAAATAAAAGTGAATAATAATACTATATTATGTAATGCATAAGTATATAGTTTTAGTTTAGTTTTAGGAAATTCAGGCATTTGGCCCGTGGTTTTATTGATTAAACAATATGCTTAATAGATGGAAAAGATGTTATGTTATACGTATGTCAAAATCATCTTGACAGGTTGGTTTTTCCGCGTAAGTGAAAAATGGCGTTGTTAATTTTGGATTATATTCCAAAACATGAAAAGTAACATTTTGAGATTTATACACTTTAGCGTAGTAGGTGGATATATATAGATAGCAAGAGTGTAGGCAAATGATACGCAGAAAGTTATATTCGCTTTCCCTCCAAAACTCCAACAGAAGTTTTAGTAAAGTTTCTACCGCTTTATTCATTTTTATAGCGCGGAATAGGGCTCCAGTCATGAACGCCAAGCAGCGAAGCCCGTGTAGCCCACCATCGTATTATACCATACATCTGCGTTATCACTAGATTTTTTTTGTCGGAGCATTACCATTATAATAATATTCCGTTAACATTACATTTATAATAATATTCCGTTATAAACAAAGCTTCTAAATCTTCGAAACGGCGAAAATACTCAAGTCTCGACAGAGGTTACATATTTGTGCCCTTCGGAGTAGAAACTCTTGGTCTATGGGGACCAGGTGCACTTGAGATTTATAAAGATTTGGCTGGGAGACTGAAAGAGTCGACACGTGACCAAAATGCCGGTTTGTATTTTGCACAGCAATTAAGTCTCGCTGTGCAACGAGGTAACGCAGCCAGCATTTTGGGCACACTGCCGACCAATGACTTTTTGTATTAGGTAAATAGTTTAGCTAAATCTGTATTTAAGAAATTAATTTATAAAATACAAAGCTTGTATATCCAAAGAGATAAATTCTTTTCTATATAAGAATAACCTAGAATATATTTAATGTAATACGAGAAACCTAAAATATGATATCAATCCGCTTGCCCGGTACAATTAGATCAGGTCTTTCAATATTTGTTCTAGAAACTAGATATTATTGTTTGATATGTGTTGTTTTTCTTTCAATTAGATACTAGATCATTGGATACATTTATGTATAGACTAGCTTTTGCCCGCGGCTTTGCTCGCGTTAAAAGTATTATTTTAAAATTGACAAAGTTTCATACAAACTTTCATTCCCTATTTTTTCCCCTTGGGGGTAGAATTAATCAAAATCCTTTCTTAGTGGATGCCTACGTCATAACATCTACCTGCATGCCAAATTTCAGTCCGATCCGTCCAGTGGTTTGGGCTGTGCGTTGATAGATCACTATGTCAGTCAGTCAGTCAGTCACCTTTGAGTTATATATATATATATATATTTAGACTTCGTGTTATCTGAAAATTATAAGTTAAGGTATATACAGCGAGACACACTCTCTGTATCACTATTGTAAGTATTTTTTATGCTTTTATTTATGGCGTATTTTTTTTAATAATTTATAAGACAGTATATGGCCAGGCTTGCACAGTGCCTGTATTGTGAAGACCTAAAACGATACTTAATTTTTTATTTTTTTTTCCCCTAATAGGCAAGGCTTGTTTTCCTGAAAAAACAATGCAATAATATGATATTGCGAGGATTCCAATAACAATTTTTTTTAGGAACATTATATAATAATTTTATCACAGCTTTATTACAAGTATTGAAGATTTAAGTGAGAATATATTAATTGTGACTATTTATAATTGCTAACCAAAATTCAATCGTTATAGATCCTGCATGGTAATTCAAAATGATAAGAGAAACCTAAAACTATTTTAAACACCTAATCAACAATGTCCCTTGAACTTAACACAGTTCGTCGACTTTTTTATTTATTTTTCACAAAATGTCATCTGGTTGTCGCTATACTTGGGGGCTGAGTCACCCACGTCCGTAGGAGGATACCCCTTAAGTCTGACTCCCTACACGTGGTCCCCGGGTGGTGCTAATCAGGTGACATTTGAGAGGTGGTAGAGCATTTTGTGAGTTGCTCGCCTGGCTTGCTACCAAAGTAGCTTACCATCAAGTTGAAAGTCTGCCGCCAAGCCAAATACGGTGTTCCGGCAGTTATCCTTGAGAGCCTGCGTATTCCAGGTCAAGTGTGTTTACCAGCTTCGATCACATCGTCACTTACCATCAGGTGAGATAGTGATCAAACACTAGCCTGTCACAAATAAAAAAAAACTGAATTTTAATTACTGTCATTTCTTTGGACAAATCGATTGACGTAATCATTTAAATTGGCCCACTCGTTTGGTCTTTCGAACGCCACAAAGGAATAAACATTCATAGGCCTATAAACACATTGCAGTCGGGTAAAAAATATGATCTTGTTTTACTCAGCATTAAAAATCCTACTTATATAATAAATGCGAAAGTTTGTGTGTAAGTATGTTGGTTCCACGCTTTAACGGCTGAACGGATTTGTATGAAATTTGGAATGTACATGACTTATACCCTAGGATTAACACATAGGCTACTTTTTAACTTGATAATAGCGGGCGAAGCCGCAGGGCACGGCTAGTGAATAATATACATCTGAAAAACAGCTAACAAACATCCTCAGGGCAAAATCGTCTAGACTAGTTGACCCTCAACTAAGACCTTACTATCCTGACTAACAAGTCACATGCAGAGCTATACGAGTTACTAATATGAACAGAAATTATATGTACAATTTAGTTCAGTCGCAACATAGAAAACACTAAGTCAATAAATAGCGGGCGAAGCCGCGGGGCACGGCTAGTGAATAATAAACATCTGAAAAACAGTTAACAAACATCCTCAGGGCGAAATCGTCTAGACTAGTTGACCCTCATCTGAGACCTTACTATCCTGACTAACAAGTCACATGCAGAGCAATACGAGCCACTAATATAAACAGAAATTATATGTTTATTTAGTTCAGGCGCAACATAGAAAACACTAAGTAAATAAACATAGCAGGAACTAATTAATTCGTTCCAAGTGTTGTTGGTTTTCCTTTCCATTAGTTCACTCCAGTGCGCTGCGTAATTACTGTTACGAGTCGAACGTTTAAACTGTCTAGTATGGTGTATTTGTTTTGGTTATGGTACCACAATCTTTCTTGCTTATTTATACCAGTGGCATTGTGAGCTGAAGACATAGCCTATTTTCAACCGACTTCAAATAAGGAGGTCCTCAATTCGACTATATGTATTTTTTGTACGTTTGTTACGCGATATCTCCGCCAATTATGAATCGATTTTGATGATTTTTTCGTTTGGTAGTGTACTTCAGATCGTCCCATATAAATGTTATCGAAATCGGTCGAGCCATAACCGAAATATAAGTGATGAAGGCGTTTTTTTTAAGCTTTGCTTGCGTTTATATTATTCGAAATGAAATATTGACTGTTTTATGTACATCAACCATAAAAAATCCTTATAAATATCAATAACCAGCTCATAAAATTTCACGAGAATCGGTTTAAAAATGCGGCTTTGTAAAGCAGAACTATATCGAAAAAACAGAGATGCTTCTCCAGCGCTGCTCGCTGGTTCAATAATTGCGCACATAGCCTAAAGCTTTCACAAAAACTTTGGCAACAAAAATATTATTTTTCATATTTATATTATATATTATATTATATTTAATTCTTTATTGCACAAAAAGTACAAAAGGTGGACTTAATGCTAGGGGCATTCTCTACCAGTCAACCACACATGGTAGACGAGAAGAGGGGTGTAGGCGTGCATCAAAATGGTATAGAGAGGGCAAGAGACGAAAGAAAGTTAGATGATTAGTTAAAATAATAAATATACAAAAATGATTATATACATATATAAATATATCGGTACTTATAATTTAATAAAATATATAATGCATACCAAATAATTATATATAATAAAAATAAATATACAAATAAAATAAAATGTATACCCTATTTTAATAAAATTTAAACCCTTTTTTTTTTTTTTTTTTTTTTTTATACTAGATAGGCAAGCATTTGACCGCTATCTCACCTGATGGAAAGTGACGATGCGGCCAAAGATGGAACATACTTGCCTAGAAGGTACCTATTCACTCTAGACTTGAAGACACCCAGATTATATTGTTCAGGGAACAAAGACGCAGGCAATGAGTTCCACTCCTTCGCTGTACGGATGATGAACGTAGAAGCAAAACGCTTCGAGCGAACTGGAGCGAGGTATGTCAACCATAAATGGATGACGTTTGACAGTTTGTCTTGTTGTTTGATGGTAAAAAGGGCATGGAGGAATTATATCATGTAATTCCTGAGCACACTCTCCAAAATGTAGGCGATAGAATACCGATAGGCTTGCTACCTTACGTCGGTGACCAAGACTTTGCAGTTTTGACTCTACTAGCTTACTATCGCCAATGAGTCTTTTGGCTCGCCGGTCAATAGACTCAAGAGCTTCTAGCTGATGATCTAGATGATCCATCCCAAAGGTGGCCGCAGTACTCCATACACGATCGGACTTGAGCTTGATATAAAATTAGAAGCTGCGCCGGTATGAAGTACTGCCTGACCTTAGCAAGGATACCCAGCTTCTTAGCAGCCAGTTGAGCTCTGGCTTCGATGTAAGTGCCAAAGTTGAGATTCGACGTTAAGGTAACGCCAAGTAGCTCAAGCTTGTTAGCTACCGGTATTGGCACATCTTGAAAAGTTGGAGACAGGTGAAAAGGTCTCCGTTTGGCGGAGAAGAGACACGCCTGTGTTTTGGACGCATTGAATCGAACCAAATTGGCATCACCCCATTGGGATACGGCCATCAAGCTCGAGTTCAATCGTCCAATCATAGCCTCTCTTTGTGACTGGACTTGTACCTCTCCAGCTCGTGCATTGGATATATATCTTTCGACAACGGTGCTATCGTCTGCGTACCCAAAGATACCGGGCTTAAGCAGATCGTTTATGTGTAGCAAAAAGAGCGTTGCCGAAAGAACCGACCCTTGAGGTACCTCGGCATTAATTGCCATTAGATCGGACGAGCAGCCATCAATGACAACTCGAATCGACCGTTCCCTCAAGAAATCAGAAATCCAAGCACATAAACTGGAAGGTATACCATAAGCTGGAAGTTTGCCAATAAGGCTGTCGTGCCATACCCTGTCAAAGGCCTTGGAAATGTCTAGCGATACCGCAAGCGCTTCGCCGTGTTTTTCCAAGGCCTCACTCCATATGTGTATGGCATACGCAAGAAGGTCTCCTGTTGACCGGTTCTGGCGAAAGCCATATTGCCGGTCACTCAGAAGTTCATTTGCTTCAAGGTAGCCCAGGAGTTTCTTGTTTAGTACACGTTCCATAGTCTTACAGACAATGGACGTGACCGAAATAGGTCTATAGTTGGCAGGGTCAGCACGACTTCCCTTTTTGGGCACCGGTTGGACGTTGGCAGACTTCCATGCATTCGGCACTTGACCAGTCTCCAAAGATAGGCGGAAGAGGCGTGTCAGCGTCGGAGTTAATTCAGGCGCACAAGTCCTCAGAACTATGGCTGGTATGCCATCAGGGCCACTGGCTTTGTTCACGTCTAGATTGCGTAGCGCTTTACGAACATCGATCTGTCGAATGCGGATTTCCGGCATGGACGACTCGCAGACAGATATACTCGGGGGCACAGCGCTACCAGCATCTAGACGTGAAGATTCCGCGAAGAGAGAAGCAAACAAATTTGCTTTCTCCATAGCGGTGTGAGCCAATGAGCCATCAGGCTTCAGCAGTGGAGGCAGTGAGGGACGGCAGAAGTTCGCTTCAACCGACTTAGCCAGGGACCAAAATGCTTTACTCCCAGCGGGATAGGAAGCAAGTTTGGCCCCTATTCGGCTAATATGGTCGAAACGAGCCCTCTTAATGACCTTTTTGCAGGACTTGGCGGCTTTGTTGAAGGCTTTCTTCTTTTCACGTATATCCTTAGCTTTGCGGAGTCGAGCATCAGCCCAAGCGGTGTAGCGCGATAGCGCAAAAACATGAGGCCTACGCCTCATGTTTTTGCGCTATCGCGCTACCACATTCAGCCCCAAAGCAAGGGCGAGCTTTGCTGGACAGAGGTACGTCTGAGAATGGAATAAAGTATTCCATCCCTTGACGTAGCACATCCACCACAGCATCCGCGCATACTGAGGAATCGCTAGAAGAAAAGCATACTTGCCGCCAAGGATAAGATGCGTAAAAAGAACGCAACTCATCCCAATCTGCCGACTTGTATCGCCATACCCGCCGTGTGCCTTTTGGGCTGGGATCAGACGGGGAATGGACTGATACAGACTTCACCAGACAATGGTCGGAGCTACCTAGTGATGATGAAACCGACACTGAGTAGCGGTCCGGATCTGTTGTCAGCAGAAGGTCCAAGCAATTAGCTGTGTGGCTATCAACATCTGGTATCCTAGTCGCTTCTAGGACCAGCTGGGTGAGGTTGTGCGTCAGAGCTAATTTGCGCATCTCTCTCCCAGCATGGTCAGTGCTCCGGTATGGGAATAGCCACTCCTCGTGGTGGGCATTAAAGTCCCCCAGAAACACTAGTTCGGCAGAAGGATACCTCTGACACGCCACATCGGCCGTCTCACTGAGGTGTGTTGTGAGCCTGGTTGTCTCCGCGTCTCCTGTGTGCGAACGGTAGACACCGGCATAGAGTATTTTCTCTATGCCGGTATCCACTAATACCCAGATGGTAGAAAATTTGGGGTCTTCAAAGTTTCGGAGACGCCGATAACAGATGTCATCGCGAACGTACACGCAGACACCCGAGCGTGACTTGAACTTATGCTCAAGGGTGTAGCCCGGGTACGCTAGGTACGACGCGTCTGCTGGACATCCGATCTGCGTCTCCGTGAGAAACAGAAGGTGTGGATTTGCGGTCTCCAGATGGTGATGGACCGGAGAGAGATTTGAGTGCAGTCCTCGGATATTGGAGAGGTGCACTTGTAAGGAGAGGACGTGCTTCCGCTGTGCAAACGTTTTCCTAATACTGTTTCTCATTATGTTGAAAAGGTAAGAGGTTGGAAGAGAGTCGCGGCGCTACTTTTAGACTAATTGGCACACATCAAAAAACCTACATCAGTGGGGAACCAAACCGGAGACCGCGGGGACGCCCGAGCCCCCCCAATATTTTATGTTATATATGTCAGTTATATTAACATAAATATAGTAATTATGTCAAAAGATCATTAGTTTGACGAGTCCATGCACTGTTATATAACATTCTCAAGAGAAAATATTTTCTTTCTGATAATAAATTATTATATACCTACTATATTCTTTGTTTTAGAGGAGCATTTTCTTCCGATAATAATACGTGAGAGAGTGCCGGTTTACATTATAATAATTAATTTATTAGAAACCTTAACAAATACATGGCAAGGAATAATCATCTAGAAAATAAATGTAAACGCAGGTGGTCTTATCGATAAGAGCGATCTCTTCCAGACAACCTTTGGAATTTTTAATGTTATATATATATATTATTTTAAGCAAAATAGGCAAACATTTGACCACTATCTCACCTGATGGAATGTGACGATATATCTCTCATGATAGTTTTTATACTAAAATGGATGAGTAATTTGAATAAAATAGTAAACAGAGTAATTTGACGGGTCCACCTAAACATATTTCATCAGTAAATGCCAGTGACCCGCGAATTTCAATTTGTTACAATTTGTAGGAGATTCGCTTAGGAGATGGAATTTTCATTAAGATTCTATCTCAAGATTTTAGCGACGTTATGCGTTTGTACCATTATAAGGATAGTCGTAGATTAACATGTTTACTCATAATCTTTTCTAATATAAACAATTCTCGTGTGTCGCGGTGTTTGTTACCAAACCCTCCGAAACAGCTCGACCGATTTTTATGAAATTTTGTGTGCATATCGAGTAGGTCTGAGAACTAGTCAACATCTATTTTTCATAATCCAAAGTACAGTCATATTCATATTCATTCATTTATTTATTGCAATCTATAATAATAGTAATAAACAGGTGTTTTTTAAGAGCACAGTTCTATATAGACCCTGTGGGGTACCGCAATAATCTTAGAAGATATTTGCACACTAATGCTACCGGTTGAATGTAAAAAAGAAGTATATAAGTCTGAGACTTACGTATTTATGTATGGTTTTTTTAAGTGAAAACTTCTTTAGCGGCGTTGTGAACTTTTTTGGGATGGGTAAAAAATGTTAAACTCGCGTCCTAATCGAAAATTCTTAAGACGGAGGGAGAGTAGACCGTCGGCGCGGCGCGGGCGTAGGAGAGGAAGTAATATCCCCCTCTCTTTCTACTGCGCGGCGAAAATGTATGCCTGCTCGTCGTTAATGTTCAAGTTTTCACTTCTGCCGGCACTCCCGGAGTGCAACCCGTTATTTTTTTATGATATAAATTATAAAGTAATGGTGATTTTTGGTACTTTATCAAGTTTTAGATTACTGGACTGCCCATTGGCAATGTTGGGTGCACGTTCGCCTTCTAAGCAGCGGGAATACGCCAGGAATCGAACCCGATACCAGCAGCTAAAAAGGCGAATGCGCAACCAATTAAGCCAGCTGGCAATTCGAAGCCAGTTTATAGAGGTATTTTATAATTCGAACGATGACTCGGTAGTAACTTACTAAACTACCATTTTCACTTTCAGTTTTCTCCCCAAGGTAAATTTGTGTTTCTGGTTCTGGGTGTGATTGTCTGTATTGCGAATATTTCCGACACCCAGGACACAAGTCATCGAACTTATTGTCGGGTTGTGAGTTTGAAAGCGTTTATGTTTTTATTTATTTTATTTTTAATATTTGGCTATTTTTACAACACCGAAATAAACAAACATAAACGCTTTTACTCTCACAGCCCCACACTAAGTTCGATGACTTGTGTCGCGGGTAACGAAAACAAACACATCACTCACACAATCACATCCAGAACCATACATTATATGAAATATCCTACTAATATTATAAATCCGAAAGTTTGTGTGTAAGTGTGTGTGTAAGTATGTTTGTTCCCTCTTCACGCTTTAACGACTGAGCGGATTTAGTTGAAATTTGGAATGTACATAGATTTTACCTAAGATTAACACATAGGCTACTTTTTAACTTGATAATAGCGGGCGAAGCCGCGGGACACGGCTTGTAATAGATAAAGTTATGTAAGAAAAATAATCTTCTACACTAGTAACAGAATCCAGAATCAGCTAAACATTTCAGTTTCGCAGTGGCTCAGCTTTTCAGTACCTCATGAAACAAAGTTAACGAAAATAAAATTACTTTGAGGGTGAAGTGGCAATGTGGAGGGTGAAGTATGGAGGGGGATGATAAGACTTGAGGAACAACTGAGGGCTTACGGCACAATAGTAACAGTAAGAGTTCTTGCTTCTCAAATAGATCGCCTGACGATGTGGCTGTGAATAAGTCATGCTTGTGGACGGTTGGTACATATTTTTGAAGTGAAAATTATTTTAGCGGCGTTGTGCACTTTTTGGGAGGGCAAAAAATTTTTAAACTCGCGTCAGGACACGTGACTAATCGAAAATTCGTAAAACAGAGGGAGAGTAGACCGCGGCGCGTAGGAAAGGAAGTAATATCCCCCTCTCTTTCTACCGCGCGGCGAAATGATGCCTGCTCCTGCTGTTTACAACGTTAATGTTCAAGTTTTCATTTCTGCCGGCACTCCCGGAGTGCAACCCGATGTTTTTTTTTGTCACTGATAGACGAGACGAGCATGTCGCCCGCCTGATGGTAAGCGTCACGCTTGCGTATTACAGTTCAGTGCTACCCAGAATATTAAACTTATATAATTCTAATAACTCCAGCGCTTTGGAACACTGCGCTTTTAAGCCTTTAATTTCACTGGAAATATTGCCCTTTAATCCGAAATATATTATTTCGTCGGTCCAGCTGTTTGTGATGAAATGAAGGTGAAGACACGGTGATCACAATTTTTATAAAAATCTGTACTCTTTGGTGTCTTAATCATGCACTTTTCCGTTAATTGCGCATGATAATATTTTTTTATGAATTCCTGTTTAAGTACAAGATACAGAGTATATTCTTTTCTATGCGAGATACTACTGAAATTATACGTCAGCTTAAAAAATATAGCCGATTATGATAAATACCTCACCCAGGATTTAATTAGTGCAAAAATTGTGAGTATTAATTACCACTATGCTAAAATGTTTACTTAAACTAGAAATTTCCCTAAAACGTTTGTGGATTATACTTGCAAAGATTTTTTTAAAGATCCTACACCACATCTTGAATGAAATAATTTGATCGTCGTTCACTTGCCTTCAGGTTAGATAGTGTTTAAATGTTTACCCATCCCGAATATAAAACATACATATTGTTATTACGTTGTTTGCAAACGCTGATAGAACATAGCTTGCATTAAATATTACCTATATCGAATATTTTTGTAATTCTTAAACAGGAAATGTATGTTTATTACAACTATTTTCTACCGACTTCACAAAAAAGGAAGAGGTACTCAAATCCTCTGCTTTTTTATGTGTTTTACCTCATAACTACGTTCCACGTGAACCGATTTTGATTTTTTTTTAATTTGAAAGATGTTGCTTTCTAATTGGTCTCATTTAAATTTGATCATCTGATCAGTAGGTTTTGAATTATCGTCAAAAATGCGTGTTTGGTACATCTAATCTGATCAAAGTTCCGAAGATAAAACGGTGAAGTCGGATTTTGAAGCTCTGCTTGCGTTTAATTATATAACTTAAATATACCTACTGCTCGACGCTGTATGAACGCTAGGGTCGCCGAGCGACCTTCATTTGGGATTACTCTAGCACGGTGCAGATCAGATACCTATATTAATGTAGGCTTTTCATATATTATTTATAACTTGATATTGTGAGTTTTATTTGTGTTTGTACAAACTAGTCCGAGTTGAAGTAATTATGTTATTGTTCGAAAGGAAAAAATCATGACACATTTTTTTAAATTATTATGTTCCAAAGAGCAAGATTTTGACCACTACCTTCCTTGACGAAAAGAGATGCGGCCGAAAATGTAGCATGCTTGCCTAGAAGATACCAATAGCTCTAGACACCTAGATTGTGCCTTTCGGGCAACAAAGACGCAGGCAATAAGTTTCACTCCTTCGCTGTACGGATAATAAACTTTGAAGTGAAACGATTCCAGCGAACTGGAGCTATGTCAACCATATATAGATGACGTTTGACAGTTTGTCTAGTTGTTAGGTGCTTAAAATGGCATGAGGAAATTAACTCATGTAATTCCTGCGCACACTCCAAAATGTAAGCGATAGAATACCGATACGCTTGCTACCTTACAATATGTGATCGAGACTTTGCATTTTGGACTCAACTAGTTTACTATCGCCAATGAGTCTTTTGGCTCGCCGGTCAATTGATTCCAGATTCTAGCTGAAACCGAATCCATCTCAGAGGTAGCCGCAGTACTCCATACAAGATCGGACTTGAGCTTGACACAAATTAAGAAGCTGCCCCGGTGTGAAGAACTGCCTAATTTTTGCAAGGATACCCAGAGATCTTAGAGATTAGATTTCCAAAGAGATCTTAGTTGTTATGCACCTAATTTTAGCAGTCTCATTTAGAGCCAGTTACATTCTAGACCTAGCGTGTTCACCATCCTTTTTTTTATACTCGATAGGCAAGCATTCATCCTCAAATGTACGTGATGTGACGAACAGATGAGACCATGAACTTATTACCCTCAGTTATTGGGTGAGACAGTGAGCAAACATTCAGATATAAAAACAATCTAAAGTAATGCTTATCTTTTATTTATGTTTGTTGATACAGAGAGCACACCAACATCTTGGCATTTCTCAGACAGTGGGACTAAGCCTAGAATAATATCTTAATACTTTATCTCGAGTTTTTCACCACGTTTGTTTAAAAGTAAAGTCCCCCGGGAACCAGCAGGTGGCGCCACTTAGCAAAAGTTCAGCTGAAAATCAAAATACCTTTTTTCATTTCACGGTATCACCTATAAATACTTCGCCCTTTTATAAGTACTTTCGGCCGGTAATTTCAAAAAGGAAGATCTAAATTCTCAGCAATCAGAAAAAGTATCTGATTTATGGGGAACCTTTTCTACCCGCGATACGTGGCGGGCCTTAATTAGGGCGCTTTATGACACGACCCGATGAAATCTTGTCCCTTTGGTCGAGACGATTTTTTCTAAGCAAGCACAGATGATAAATATTTTCTTTTGAGTGCAAGTGTGCTTTACCATGTACTGTGTTGTGTTGAGTCATTGAGACGTTTGTCTTAATTTTTTTTTTATTAATTTATTATAGACAAGCGTTTGACCACTATCTCACCTGATGGTAAGCGATGATGTGGTCGACGATGAAGCACGCTTGCCTAGAAGATACCTATTCATTCGCGACTTGAAGATCCCACATTGTACCTATTAGGAAACACCGACTCATGTAAGGTGTTCCATTCTTTTGCGGTTCGCATAATAAATGTAGAAGCAAAACCCTTTGTTCGCATTTCTGGAATAATTTAGGCGTAGCCACGACGTAGAACAAACATAGAGATAGTTAGAAAAAGGAAGAAATAGATTTACCCAACTAACGATTATTTGCGTTTACAGAACGGTACCTATTATATATATGTTATATATAAATATAAAAATTAATTAAACGTAAGCAGCTTAAAAAAAGCGACTTCACTGCTTTATCTTCGAAACTTTGATCAGATTAGATGTACTAAACACCCATTATCGAAGATATTTCAAAAAACAAAAAACAATTTCAAAATCGGTGCACGTGGAACTAAGCAATGAGGTAACACACAAAAAAAAAATATCGACTTGAGTAGGTACCTCCTCCTTTTTTGTGAAGTCGGTAGAAAATAGCGTAAACCACAGAACAGTGGCGTAGATAGTTAGAAAAGGCCTTTACCAGAGTATCCTTAAGTATCCTACCGTATCAGAGTACTCTACACACAAAAATCATTATTTTTAGTTTTTTCGAAAAAAGTTTTTTTAAAGGGATAAATTGTAATTAAAACCCTTAAATCTAACAGATCTTTTAATGTATAGGTATCTTCTAAGCAAGCATAAACTTCTTCTGAGACTGCATCATCACTTTCTATCAGGTGAGGTAGTGGTCAAATGTTTACCTTCCATAAAAATCAAGCAATAGGAACTATGAATAAGTTATATTAATCCTGGAATAATATGATCATTGCTGGAATTTTACGGTTCGGCACATAGTTAGGGAGACGACGCTTCCTGGCGCAGTGAAAGGCTAAGTGAAGATAAACCGTATAACTTTATTATTCCATCTCAACAATTAATTGTCCATCCCTTGTTTGTCCATTAGGTGATCATATATTAGTTT
Source organism: Lomographa bimaculata (assembly GCA_948107665.1). Lineage (NCBI taxonomy): Eukaryota > Metazoa > Arthropoda > Insecta > Lepidoptera > Geometridae > Lomographa > Lomographa bimaculata. Next base: position 3,528,458 of record OX403605.1, read on the forward strand.
ATGTAACACTTGATAACCGTTTTCAATAAAACATCTGGTTGAGTATCAAATGATATTATAAAGATGCCGCAGTTTAAAACTGATAGTAGGGCTGCGTCCAGATGGGACAAAGTTTCTTGGTTTTATTTTCGCTTTATAGCTAGGTTTCTTGAACAAAAAAATATTTATTACAATTTTTATTGAAATAATGTTTTATTCCGGTAGGTAAACTTTAAGCAGGATGCACCTCCAACCGAAGTATGAAGCATAAGATTAATTTAAAGAATTTAGTAAAAAATAACCATAAATTTATTCCATAGTCGAAAATATACATGTGTCGTATATACATGTGTCGTACATACACACACTTACAGGGAAACATTTTTCATACATCTCAGCGATTACCCCACCTCTATTCGTGAAACAAAAAGTTTGCGGATCTGATTTTAAAGCTACAAAAAGAAGTTTAATTTCAACAATAAATGATATAATAGTATTTCAAAAGGTAATCTGAAAAATATTTTTATCAAGAAATGTGATCTTATTTTTTTCATTTATTATATTAAGTTTAATTTGAATTATTAAGAAAGTAACCATCTATATACAAATTTAACTAACCTACTTACCAAATACGAAAAGTCTTTGGTCGGCAGTGTGACCAAAATGCTGGCTACATTACCTCGTTGTACAGCGAGACTTAATTGCTGAGAAAAATACAATTCAGCATTTATGTCACAGGTCACGTGTAGACTTTTTCAGTCTCCCAGACAAATCCTACTATAATATTATAAATCCGAAAGTTTGTGTGTAAGTGTGTAAGTATGTTTGTTCCCTCTTCACGCTTTAATGGCTGAACGGATTTGGATGAAATTTGGAATATATATAGATTATACCTAGGATTAACACATAGGCTACTTTTTAATTTGATAATAGCTGGCGAAGCCACGGGGCACGGCTAGTCTTTTATATTAGATAGACTATTTAGCTACTCAAATATGCATAGCGTATTATGACGTAAGTAAAAATTTAATTAATCAAATGGATTATTTAATAGAATAAGAAGAATAGAATTAATCAATGTATATATTTAGTGTTTTAGACTGGAAGAGGCTAAAATTTATCTCATAAGACACCATTCAGAACTAATAATATACTTTTGAAAGGAACGAATCCAATTTATAGCCATTAATTCTATGAAACGGATTATAGTCGGATATTAGTATGACATCTCTATCTTGCAGGTTATTCAGCCTGGAACATTAATAGGATGGGGGTGTCCCGTCACTAGCTCGATCGAATAATTCGCCAGTGTACGTGCAGCCTAAGATTCGTATATAAAGCCTTCGTTAGGGCTGGATAGGGCGCCGACATATTGAATATCCTTATTCCATCTACTTTTACCTTAAATAAGCTTCCATTATACAATCCCTCGATAGTTGTTTTTAAGCAGTTAAGAACCATTGAACATTTCCTCTCACTCTATAACATAACAAAAAACTAAAAAAACGCACTTTCACTCACATCCTGGCACTAAGTTCAAAGACTTGAATCGTGGGTACAATTTACATTCTAAGCACAATCACACCCAGAACCAGAAGCACAAATAGGGACATTTGTGCTTCTGGTTCTGGGTGAGGAGGATAAATGTGCTCCTGCTGAGTATCGAACACACGACGCAAAGGTAAGTGACCTGGCCAACCTGGTTGACAATTTGTCTCCATCGCCAAATCAGCTGTAAGGTATTTCAAATTATTATTATAATTAGTATTGTAATTTTTCTTTTTTTTTTATTTGTGACAGGCTAGTGTTTGACCACTATATCACCTGATGGTAAGTGACGATGTGATCGAAGCTGGTAAACACACTAGACCTGGAATACGCAGGCTCTCAAGGATAACTGCCGGAACACCGTATTTGGCTTGGCGGCAGACTTTCAACTTGATGGTGGTAAGCTACTTTGGTAGCAAGCCAGGCGAGCAACTCACAAAATGCTCTACCACCTCTCAAATGTCACCTGATTAGCACCACCCGGGGACCACGTGTAGGGAGTAAGACTTAAGGGGTATCCTCCTACGGACGTGGGTGACTCAGCCCCCAAAATTACATACGACGTTAATAATAATAATAATAATAAAGCCCTTTATTCATACGACGTTACTACTACTTAATTAACTTGACTATTTCATTCGACTATATTGGATTTTATAGCGCATTACTGACAAAGAATTTTTCAGTTCTAAACTATAATAATGGGACTTCGGCGCGAAAGTGTAAAAATGGCGTTGTCAATTTTGTATCATTTTCCAAAACTTGTGATTCTTCGTGTGTTGCTCATGCATGAGTGTAGGCAAATCGTTGAAAAACGTGATTTTTGTTTTCGCTCCAGAATTTCAATAGCATTGTTCTAGTAAAGTTTCTACCACTTTACTAGGGCATGACTTGACTATAACTTGACCATGACCTTTAACTTAATTTTGACTGGTGACTAGGACTGGTTTTATTAAATACCTACTGCTCATATTTATTTATACTTCACAGGTTACCCATAGTTTGCATATAACTTTGTTTTTACACCGACTTCAAAATAGGAGGATGTTCTCAATTCGACTGTAGGTATATTTTTTTATGTATGTTACATCATAATCGATTTTGATGTTTTTTTTTTGTTTGAAAGCTGGTACTTTCCATGTGGTCCTATTTTAAATTTGATCTAGATCGGACCAGTAGTTTTTGAGCTATCCTCAATAATGCGTATTTAATTAATTTAAACTGATCAAGGATTCCGAAAATAAAGCGGTGAGGTTGATATTTTTAAGCCTTGCCTGCGTTTACCTTTAAACGAGTTATTCTTGTATACATGTATGTATACATATAATCTGAACCTCGGAAACGGCTCCAAAGATTTCATGAAATTTAGTATGCAGGGGGTTTCGGGGGCGGGTTTCATTTAGGAAACGTCATATACCAAAAAAAAAAACCGGCAATGCAAAGCTTGGTCATCCAGGTGCTTATAATTATGTTAGAACCTTCACCAATGTGAGCACGCCCTAAGATTCGTATTACGAAGCTTTGGGTACGATATTCAATTAGTGGAGGGTGGAGCTACATGCACTTCCTTTTACCTGTAACTAGGTAAACATGTCGAGGAGTTCTTAGCTAGTTGATTGCTGATCAAGTGCGCTTTACTTTATGAGCGTTATAACGTTAATTGACTAGTAGATCTGTGAGCTCAAGGTTTTGAATCTGTCTTTGCATTAGGGGGCATCCATTAATTACGAGACATTCTTGAGATGGCTGTAATTTTGCGAATCTGGCAATAGATTCATTAACTTTAATGAGTGCCTCTTTGGGGCCCATGTGAATAAACGATTTTGATTTGATTTGATTTTGATTTGATACGCGAGGTGATTTTTGCGATTTTTCGACCCATGTAAATAAGTTAATCTATGCTTTTTGTTCAATTCTTTTTTATTTAAGTCTAACTCCTACTAACTATATGATTTAGCCATATTTCAGTAGTTTTTTTTATTTAATTTAGCCCAGTTATTACTATTGTTACCATATTATAGTAATTTTACACGGTTCCTTGCAAAAAAAAAATACGTGATATTTGCTGAGACACCTCCTTTCCCCCACGTGATATTGGGTGAGGTTCGGCTCCCCCCCTTATCGTCTCACGTAATTAATGGACGCCCCCCTATTAGTCCTCGTATCTCAGCCATTTTGAAAAAAAATTCAAAAACTAAATCGACAAAAAATCCTCGAGAATCATCAGGACATACGATCTGTAGAAGAGAACAGCGGGACATCCGCCGGAAATACGAAATTATTTTTGTCTAAGCTGAAACGGAGAACGCTTCGCTCTTGCTTCAATAAAAATAAACACAGTCCCACACGAAGTTCAATGACTCGTGTTGTGGGTGCCGGAAACATTCACATCACACACAATTACATCCAGAACAATAAACACAAATTTTCTTCCCTTGGGGAAAAAACTTGTGTTCTCACCAGAAATCGAACTCGATACCCCTGCTTAGAAGGCGGAAGCGCACCTGACTACCCCAACGGGCAATTTAAATACGGTTCATAAAAACTATTGATTGATCAATGTTGTAAAACTGACACTTGAACTTTAGTGGCGAGACTCTTGCATAGTCCGCCTAAATCAGGATCGTTGCCAGATATTCAACCGCCAGCATTGGTGTTTTTCGGATTGAAGGACAATGTGATAATTCCAATGGAAACATTGTCCTTTTATCCAAAAAATTTCCTGTAGGACATAAAGTATGCCGTCATTAAAAAAAAGACAGCATCGCTAACAAGGAGGCTCCGGGATAGAAACAACATCATCTTGAAAGTAGTGGCACAGTCAGAGCCTCTTTGGAGCCCATGTGAATAAACGATTTTGATTTTGATGATCCGAATGAGCCTTTTTTGAGACTTTTTCTGCGGACATGTACCCCTATGATAAGCCTCGAAAATACATGACTAACGCATTAAAATGTATGATCTTTTAGTATATTTAACTTTTAATTTTAATTTAGTGGTTAGTTTTATACGATGTTAATTGGACCTTTGGTGTCTCAAATAAACAAAATTTAGAAACTAAAATTTTAAATAAAGATATTTAACACAAATAATATCTTAACGTGAAGAGCACATTGCTTAGCAGTGCAGAAAATTAAAAAAAAAATATACCCTAGCGATCCGCCCCGGCTAGGCGCGGGGCAATTTCTGGTGGATTTGTTGATTCACTGAATAAAAGTGAATGATTCATTCATTCATTGAACTTCAACTTCTCTTCCTTAGTCGTGTGGTGATAGTGTTGTGATCACATAAGTATCTGCACGTCTTACTCTGTGGCGATGACAGGCAATGGGGTTGATAGGGTCGTAAACCACCCGTAAACGACAGCGCACATGTAGTTTACGATTCAGTTTATAGTGAGCTTGGACTAGTTTGTTTTGTTTGGAAAGGTCGCTGATTTCTAGTGAGCATTAATCATTATTAGGATGGACGTTTTGTTAAGGCTGTTTGTCGAGGTTCACTGTCGAAATACATAAAACATACCTTTTATTAGACATATAATACAAATACACGTAAGTTTTGTTTGAACTGCCGGTTGGGTGATTTGGATGAGCGTTCGCCTTCTAAGCAGGGGTGTTGGGTTCGATTCCCAGCGAGAACACAAGATTTCTCCCCAAGGGAAATTTTGTGTTTCTGGTCCTGGTTGTAATTACGTGTGCGATGTGAATGATTCCGTCACCAACGACATAAGTAATTGAACTTAGTGTGGGGCTGCGATTGTGAAAGCGTTTACCTTTTATGATTATTTACGTCAATGGATTTCTCTTAATCTTGCAAGTGCCACTGAAGACATGACAGTTATCACATTTCAACGTAATGACAACTATGCACCAAATTGTGAAAGTCGATGAACTGTGTTAAATAGGGAAGGTTGCGTGTTCATATCATGTCGGGGTCACCAATAAGGAGTTATATGTTATATGGTGATGTTATGTATTATTAGTACCTAGTGCGGTGTAAGTGCGCGGGCGAGGCGAGGGAAGCGGGGTTGCGTGTGCGTCCCAAGCGGAGGCGGCTGTCGAACTGGTTCGTTGGAAGGGGTCGCGGCGCGAGATACATCATACGATCGCGGCAACCACTCCCCCGCTCTCCCGCGCACATCGGTGCCCGGGTGTATGCGTGTTTGAGTGGTGGCGCGTGAGTCGTCACAGTATCATTGAATAGGTAATTATTTAAAGTTGGTTAGAAACGATTCTTACTTAAATTTTATCATCAATACCTATAATAAAGTAATGTTATAGTTCTAATAGTATAAAGTTCTTCTAACTATCTTCTTATTATTAATTCTTATTCTTATTATTCTTATTATTAAAAAAATTAACGTTGAGCACTTTTTGTGTGAACAAAAAGCGTGAATCTCGCGTCTTCATCACCGCACGCTTCTCATGAGCTATAGGTATGTATACTGTATATATATATATTTACCTATATATAGTTTTCACTTCTATCGACAGTCCCCAAAGACTGTACCGCATGTTTTTTTTTTAATTTAATAAAAATTTAAGGCCACTTTATACACAACTGGGTTTTTTTTGTGGGCATAAAGATGTTTGGTTATTTTCGTTTTCTTTAATATCTGCGGCATGCGGATTTTTTTCACATATGACTTAACAACACACTTGAAGTATGTGATATAATAAGCGTAGTCTATAAATCCTAAGATTGGATTTGATGCAATATGATATGGGATTACCCTATACTCATGAACCCTTTGGTCAATAGTGTGTTTGGTACATTTGTATAGTCGGAATGTTATAAGATACGAATAAAATAGAACAGGGTAGGTACCCTATCAATCATTACTTATAATGTTTATTAATAAAGAATTGAAAAATTACATTTAATAATATTTTTTTAAACATAGGCATTTCTGATACATATTTAATGCAGCCGTAGATCAATAGTAATGAATACAACAAAAAATAACAACGTGCTGCTTAAATATATTTTAAATCTTATTATCGTATTTTTTAATCAATAATAAACATTTTCAAAATTATCAGGCGCAATAAAAGAGATATGACCTTTGTGGACATCGATGCCGGCATTTTAAATATTTTTTTATGTTTTCACTCACGGTAAAAGTATTATATTAATTGTGCATATGGGTAATAGACACTTATACAAGCAATACATTTAATAACTGTTCTATATTTGATATAGTAATTATTGTTAATGTTCTCATCTGGCGATGTTTATCTCAAAATATTTCTGGAACGTGACACTTAGGGGTAATAATCTAATACCTTTAAACGAGCAATTCTTGAACATATATATATGTGTGTGTGTAATCAGGATCTCGGAAACGGCTCCAACGATTTTCATGAAATTTTGTATGCAGGAGGTTTCGGGGGTGATAAATCGATCTAGCTAGGTTTCATTTAAAGAAAACGTCGTTTTGTCCGTGTTTTCAGCCGATCCGAGCAAAACTCGGTCATCCGGGTACTATAATTCTTACTTCACAAGATTTTTTGTTATATCCCTCCTCCCCTTGTTCCTCATACCCATATATATCACTTTCACCGTCCGCGAAACCATTAAACATTTTTGAAAATGACGGCAGATGGATATGCCAGCTTCCATAGAAAATGCTCGAGTCCTTTTATTCTACACCAAATTATAGATAGTTTTCATAACTGCTTAAAGAGTTTTCGCTTAACATCAGCGCCTTAAGTGGATGATGAAGATGTATCGCTGTCAAAGAAGCCAGGCTTACACATGACTTTCCCATCCCTCCACTTGAGATTATCCACAGAATTTATAAGATCTTGCAACTCGTTCGGGTTTGCCACAGCTTTTACATTCACCCATGCTATATCGTTCGGCTCTGGTCCGTTCCCGTAATCAAATCCGTGGAATTGGTTGTATTGGTAACTGATATAGGCGTTATCGCTTATCTTTAGCGCTATCGACGGGTATTGTTCTTTATTGTTACAAATGCACTTCTTTTTTAGAGTTGCGAAATCGTATCCATGAGCCACTATAAAGGGGAGGAACGAGTCTTCTTCCTTCGGGCCTTTAAAACTCAGTACTGGGACGTTCGTTTTCTCCCCGCAAACGCATTCTCGTTCCGTCTTGCTAACTTCGTACCAAATGCATTGGTTCCAGGCAACATCCGGGTATACCGCTGCAGACATCCATCTTCCGGTGAAGAAATCTATGTCGTCAGCTTGGGATGTGACGAGTAAAGCCGAAATTAATAATATTTTAAACATGTTTCACTTTTATCCGCACACGAGATGTTTTAGGTATAGAATGGAACAAACTGATCTTTCAATTAATTTTATGTTTTTTTGGGGTCAGTATAAAGAGCGATAACAAAAGATAATTTTAATTTAATCCACAATGTTTAAATGACTTGATAAGGGAATAGTTAATTAGGTAAATATATATGTTTTTAGTGGGTATAATGCTCTGAACGAGTTATCTTCGGGGATCAGAGGCTATCGTTTGAGCATGACCACAATGAGTTGCAATATATCTAATATCTTTAAACCAGCAATTCTTGTATATATATATACGTGTATAATCAGGCAGGATCTCGGAAACGGCTCCAACGATTTTCATAAAAGTTACAGATTAGGAGTTTTTCGGCCCAAGGAATCGATTTATCAACGTTTCATCAAGGTCCGAGAAATGATCGGTTCCCAAACTGCATTTGAAAAACCGGGTTTAAGAAACTATCAGCGCCATCTATTACGCCATGACCGATGTAAAAACTGTTTCTACTCGACACTAGATGGAGCTTTCTGAGGCTACAAATTCAAACACATTCTACCAAAAACGAAAAACCGAGCAAAGCGCGGTCATCTGGATATTAGAGTAATTATAGTTGAACAACACTACTTCAAAAACTAACTAGAAGCCGCCTATCCACACAGACCAGAATGTTGGCTCTTATAAGTAAGAGCCAGCATTCTGGTCACTTGTTTTTGGCGCAAAAAAATGGTTAGCTGATCAACGTGGAAACGAAGCCAGTTTTCTGGGTACTTTTCCTTCGGCAAGCGGCTTACAAAATTTTTGACTGATATTTGTTTTATTTCCCGTTTTAAATGTATGATGATGATGATGATGCTTCCTGGCCGATTTCGGCCTCAGCGACTGTTTTGTGGCTATTTTTTTATTTTTAATTTTTTTTATGTTTCAGAACTTGGTTGTTCAGCCCGTCGACGGTGTGCTCTTTCGTGACTGGCATACCCGATTTTGGCAGAAAAAGTTCTGCTGCATATAGGGCACGTCAGAACACCGTTTACATAAAAGTAGGATATGGCCGCAGGTGGTCTGGCCTTTATCGCATCTCGCTTTTTATCTAGATCAGCACGACGTTCTGATTCAAAGACAGACACGTGCTGATGAATGAGACGCCTCAATTCTGGACGTTGCGCTGCTTTATTTTCCCATTTCGAAGGCTCAATTTTGCATCTCTTCATGTGTCTTTTCAGAACATCTTTGTACCTCAGGTACTGCCCACCTGATTGGCGCTTACCATTACATAGTTCTGAAAAGAAGATGCGCTTCGCCATTCTCTCATCTGACATGCGCGACACGTGTCCACTCCAACGCAACTGGCGCCTCATGAGGTAGGTTTCGATACCTCCAACGTTTGCGCGGCGCAGGACATCAGTATTTCGGACTCGGTCCTGCCATCGAATGTTCATAATATCTCGTAGACACTTTATATGATACCTGTCGAGTGCGCGTATATGCTTTCGGTACAAAACCCATGTCTCGGATGAGTAGAGAAAATTTGGCAGTACTATAGCCATATAGACACTTATCTTGGTGGTCAATTTTATGTCATGCGACCGAAACACTTTTAAACGCAGTTTACCAAAAGCAGCAGCCGCAGCTCCTATCCTGCTGTTTATTTCTGCGTCTAAGTCACCTTTAGGTGTTATAGTGCTTCCAAGATATTTAAACCTTTCTACTTGACCCAATTTTTTATCTCCAAGACACACATTAAGTTGTACAATGTCAGTAACCGCTGCTGCCATCACTCGGTTTTTTTGACATTTATTTTTAGACCAAACTTAACGCATGCCTCATTTAGCTTAGTCATAAGTTTCTGCAGACCAATTGTAGAGTCCGCAACGAAACACAGGTCGTCAGCGTACATCATCTCAGTTATGAGGGTTTTAGAGATTTTGATGTTTGACTTGAGTCTGGCAAGATTAAAAAGCCCTCCATCTGTACGGAATCTAATGCGAATACCCTCAGTCAGATGTTGTAATGCTTCTCGGACCACAACAGCAAAATATAATGCGAACAATGTTGGTGCCAAAACACATCCTTGTTTAACTCCACAGGTGACGGAGAAAGGTTTTGATTGTTCACCATTTGTTGTGACACAGCAAACCATGTCATCATGCAAAAGCCTCAAAAGGCTTATAAACTTATCCGGACAACCCAACTTGGATAAAATCAACCAAAGAGCATCACGAGGGACACTGTCGAAGGCTTTTTCAAGGTCAACAAAACATAGATACAGGGGCTGACCTTGTTCTCTACTCTTCTCAATAAGCTGACGTAGTGAGAAGATGGCCTCACAGGTTCCTCTCTCAGGTCGAAACCCAAACTGAGATTCCGGTAATATCGCTTCAGAAACAGGTAGCAAGCGATTTAGGAGAATTCTGGCGAACACTTTTCCGGGAACTGATAGAAGTGAGATTCCCCGATATGAATTGCAATCGGAGCGATCGCCTTTGTTTTTGTACAGAGAGCAAATGCGGGAGATCCTAAAGCATTTAGGTACATCTTCTACAGCCCACATGCGTGAAAACAGTTTCCACATGGTATGATGCAACTTCTCACCACCGTACTTTAGCATTTCTCCGCAGATGTTATCGACGCCGACAGCCTTCTTGTTCTGCTGTTGCCTTATAGCAATTGTAACCTCTTCCAAGGTTAGAGGATCAAGCAATTCTTCCCTAGTTGTGTTTTGAGGGAGCAAGTTTATGTAATCTAAATCAGCAGAACGGTCAACATTAAGAAGGTCGTTAAAATATTGAGCCCAGCGTTCCAAAATATCATCCTTGTTGGTAAGAGGTATTCCGTCCAGAGACTTCAGCGGTACTTTTGCGTTATTTACGTTACTTGTGATCCTACGAACTTCATTATAAAAGGCACTTAGCTGTTTAGTATCCACAAGCCACTGTAAGAATTTCGATTTCTCTTGCCACCATTTATCTTTAGCTTCTCTTGTAAGTTTCCTTAACTTTGAACTACTCTCCTGGATTTGCTTCGACAAGCTGTCATTGCGATAATTACCGTTCTGCATTTTAAGCAGTTGACGGTGTGATTCCAGGGCATTTGTGATTGTGTCATCATTTTCGTCAAACCAGTCTTTCCGTTTAGTGAATTCCTGGCCCAACACTTGAGTACTTGTGTCCGTTACGAGAGATGACATAGCTTGCCAGATGGTCTCTAGGTCACCGTTTTCGACATCCAGAGAGTTAAGGCCTTCATTTAGGGCTAAAACATATACGTCCCTTTTTTGGCAATACTGAAGATTATCAACTGCCGTACGTAACGTTTTGACCAGATTTCTTCTCCTTGGGAGGTGAAGGCGAACCTTCAGTTTCGTCAGTACAAGCCGATGATCTGACCAGCAGTTAGCATCGCGCAAGACACGTGTAACTTGAACCTGCGATATATCCTTTGACCTCACTATGGCGTAATCAATAAGGTGCCAGTGTTTTGATCGGGGATGCATCCAGGTGGCTTTGTATTTTGTAGGGAGTCGGAAAAATGTGTTCGTTATAGCTAATGAAAATTGAGCACAAAAATTTAGCAAAAGCTGACCATTGCTGTTCATATTTCCGATTCCATGCCTTCCGATGGTATTTGGCCACGCGTCAAAATCACGGCCGACTCTCGCATTAAAATCACCAAGAAGCAAAATTTGCTCCCTAGAACGAATTTTAGTGATGGTTTGTGTCAGTTCTTCATAAAATCTATCTTTTATCTCATCACTTTTATCTAAAGTAGGTGCATAAACATTAACTAGGTTGAGAAAGTTTTTGTCTTCCAGGTGTATACGTAAACTTATTACGCGCTCGGAAATGTAGACGGGATATTCATTTAACTTCTTAACTAATTCATTTTTGATAGCAAAACCAACACCTGCGCGTCTAGGTTCATGAGAAGCAGTGCCTTTCCAGAAGAAAGTATATCCTCCACCGTGCTCTGTTCTCTCTCCTTCATCAGCTAGATGTGTTTCGCTGAGTGCAGCTATATCGATATTATAGCGACGTAGTTCTCTTGCCACTACAGCTGTTTTACGTTCAGGACAGAGATTAGTTTCACTATCAAGTAGTGTGCGAACGTTCCATGATCCAAAATTAAAGGTCGTCGTTTTGGGAATCCATTTTTTCTTTGTATTTCTACCACGCCGAGGGATGCTAAGGGCAGCCGTGGCTACTACCCCCCAATTTTTAAGGAACAAGCTTTTTTCAGAGCACCTTTTCTAGCTCCCTCCTCGGCTAAGCGAGGGAAGCAGTGCCTCCCTAAATAGGGCTGCTTCGTCGCACGAGATGCTGCCCAGTCCACGATGTTGTTCCAGTGCAACGCAGAAACGACCACTTATTCTCGTGCCGCTCGTGTGCAGGCCTTAGACAAAGCCCAACATGCACAAGGTCAGACCTCTCTACCTCAGCCCATCGCCACAGGACTTGTGTTCTCGTTTAGCCATTATACGGAAACAGTCAGATGCGCAGGAGATATTTAAGTGCACATGTGTACGCGCAAACACAAGTGCACTCTCTCGTCCGTACCCCCCTTGATCCGATGGAACGGAAAACCGCTACGACCGGAGGGAAGCTGGATGCAGTAGTCTGACAAGCAATAACATGACCCCTATTACCGTCTTAAGGCCTTCCTACATTTGCCTGGGTCTCTTGCCACCGTTGGTGGATTGCTGTACAGCCAAGATAACAAAACTCTGGGGGTGGCCGAGTAACTCGAGAAATGATATTCTCGAGCCTTCAGGTTTAGCCCACGAGCCGACGTGGTTTCCAGGGTGTGGCCGCTGCATTGCAGCTTCTTGGAGCCACTGGAGGAGAGTTTGTGGACTGATGACGGATTATTTGTACTTTGTCACCTTAACAGGCCGACTGACAAAGTACAACGCAGCCAGACCATTACACCCCATGTATAATATCCGAATTAATCCGAAATCATTTAAATGTATAATATCCGAATGACCGAACTTTGCTCGGTTTTTTGTTTTTGGTAGAATGTGTTTGAATTTGTAGCCTCAGAAAGCTCCATCTAGCGTTTTTCAAATGCAGTTTGGGAACCGAGCATTTCTCGGACCAGGAACGTTGATAAATCGATTCCCTGGGCCGATAAACCCCTAATCTGTAACTTTAATGAAAATCGTTGGAGCCGTTTCCGAGATCCTGATTACACACACACACATATATATATATATATATATATATATATATATATATATATATATATACAAGAATTGCTCGTTTTAAGATATTAGATAATTATTTAAGTTCAATATAAGTGTACTAAATAAGGGGGTAAGTATTTCAAAACATTGTCGCTAGTTTGTTTGCCTAATCTACTCAGACGTTGGCCTGTAACGCGATTAGACAGAAACCGTATGAAGGTGACAATTACTAGACTCAGCCTGTCGCAAACTACAACCTACTTACGTAATATGATCTTATACAAATATCTTTTTTTTATATATTTACAATTTTAGATCCGCCACCTCTGGGTTGTGACTGAAAATCAGCGCCTAGTGTTACACTTGGCAATAATGCAAAGTCACTACCCTTTTGGCACTTTTTTTACTTATGCCTAATTACCTTTGTAAGCTATTTTTTATTGTCTATTTCATGTTTTTGTTGTTTTTTTATCTTGTCCTTAGTGCCAAATAAATGTATTTCGTTTCATTTCATTTTACTTATGGAATATTATGCTTTGTATGCAAATAATTACAAATTATATAACATAAGTAGTGATTCACCCCGGCTTCGCCCGTGTGCAACCCCTGCAGCGCCATCTGCCGGGCTGATTTGTGAATCTAAACCATCCAGGGCGCCACCCAAACGCTAACAAAAAAAATCATTCAAATCGGTCCAGCCGTTTAGGAAGAGTTCAGTGACATACACACGTACAGTAGAATTATATATATAAAGATATAAAACTTACACATAAACGCTTTCACACTCACAGTATCCTGCTTGCTACTAATATTATAAATGCGAAAGTTTGTAATGTAGAATGTAGATAGTTTATGTTCCGGAATAACACATAGGCTACTTTTTTAACAGAATTGAAATTCAAATTGTTTATTCACATGGGCCCCAAAGAGGCACTCATGAAAGTTAATGTTTCTACTACCATAGTCGCTAAATTACAGTCCCTCGAGAAGAACCTGGTGAGAAAGTCGGCGGTGCATTTTTTCAAGGTTTTTTTTTAAACACTCTTATGACGCTTTCTGGCGAGAAAGGGCTTGTGCAGTTTGCCTCCAATAAAAGCGGGCAAAGCCGTAAGGCACGGCTAGTTGTTACATAAATACTTTCACGCTAATTCCGAGGAACATTATTGCCGAAATGGGCATTTTTGAAATAGGCAAGTTGTTGAGACGTCAATGTTATAAAATATCTTTTATTAAACGCAGTCTGACTATAAAGGATATTTTGATTCTAAAAAGAAAAAAATCGCTTCTAGACCTCAAATTTTCTTATGAACTAGTTTCACTTGTAACTACCAAAAAATTTTACAAAATAATTAAACGCAAGCAAAGCTTAAAAATCCGACTTCACCGCTTATATTTTGGTTTTGGCTTGACCGAATTTGATAAAATTTATATGGGACCACCATTGAAGTATTATCTACCAGACAAGAAAAATCATCAATATCGATTCATAATTGGCGGAAATATTGCGTAACATACATACAATAAAGCTTTAAAAAAACCTAATTCACCGCTTTATCTTCGAAACCTTGATCATATTTAATGTATTAAACACGCATTATTGACTATAACTCAAAAACTAGAGACCAGATCTTGATCAAATCAATCAATTCATGGGACCACATGAAAAGCGCTAGCTTTCAAATAAAAAAATAATCATCAAAATCGGCTCACAACGAAAGAGTAAAGAGAAAAGTTCTCGTTTAACCGACTTCAAAAGTTACCTCATAACTATGAGGCAACTTTTGAAGTCGGTTAAACGAGAACATCGTCAAAGTAGTCCACAAAATAGGCACTATTGACGATATTTCAAGAACTACTGATCAGATCTTGATTAAATTTAAATGGGACCAATAAGAAAGCAACATCTTTCAAACTAAAAAAAAATTTCGAAATCGGCTCGTCGTGGAGAAAAGTTATGAGGTAACAAAAAAAAAACAGTCGAATTAGTAAATGTGCATAAATGTAGGCAAATGCCAAACAAAGATGAAAAACGTGATTTTTGCCTTCGCTCCAAACGCCAATAGAAGTTCTAGTAAAGTTTCTACTCTACTAGGGCATCTTACCTTGACTCTTTTACTGGACTTTGACTGTGACTTGTGACTAGTACTTTTAATATGAAATACACTTGAAATATTATGTTATTACTTGACACTGGCTAAATGCACACTACCTATATTGCGAAGCCAAAAAAAACCTTTGTTTGATTTTATCAACTTTTTTTTAGTCATTTGACATTTGCTTCATGGCAAAGCTTAGTCAAGCTTTACGCATGATATAACAAAACAGTTACAAATGTCAATTTATGATTGTCATCGCGTGATAAATAAGTGCTTTTTTTAACTACTTATAATTATTACTTTGGCTAAATGCACAAGTATGCGGAGCCAAAAGAAAAAATGCTACAATATTGTGTTTCTGAAGATCATGAACCTTCTTACCATATTTCAGCCCTTCAAGCCCTGTCTTCCTAAATAAAGCGAGCAGTATATTCTCATGTAAACGACATCGAAGGGATTTAATCTAGAGACTTGTCTTAGGATTTATAAGGACTTAGCGTTTCATCTCAGGGACAGTGGGGTATGTTTACAAAGGAAACAGTTATAAAACGGGAATTAATTAATAAAGCTTATTATAAAACTGACTACATTAATGACAAGATAGAACGAAGCAAACTGTAGAAGGGCTTTCAGACGACTGCAAATTTAGATATACCTAGATAATGATAATTATAATATTAGTGACGAGTATTTAAGAACAAATGGAATAGAAAAATGATGCGTTACCCAATTTCTCCAGCCATCTTGAGTAGAACCTGAGATGAATGCCACGTTTTTATCGAGATGGTTTTAATACTGCGAATGTGGCAATTAAAATCATTGAATTTCATAAACGCCTTTTTGGAGAATACGAAATATAAGAAAAGATAGATAGATAAACTCTATATACTCTATATAAGGTGTTTAACCTTTATTGTGACAAAAAACAAAACAAAACAGTTATTTATAAAAAAGTGTAACAAATATCGCTAAAAGCGATCTCTCCCACACAACCTTTGGATGAAGAGGAATTATTCAATACAGTTGGACATCGGTGTTTAAGAAAACAACATTTTCAAGAGTGCAATATAATAATAAATAATTTTGTATTTGAAACTATAAACTATCTGCACTGAGCGATGTTATCCGCGGTTTTATTTTATCTAAATAATGGTAATTAAATATAAGATAAGTAAGTATAGGCATATGTTAATTCAATGTATAAGCAAATGTAATCCATATCCGTCTAGCTATTTGAACGTAACAAACAAACTAACCTACATACACTCATGAACTTTCGCATCTATAATAGCGTGAGCAGAAGACTTCACGTATTTTAAAAAATATGTTTTTACGTTTATATTTAGCCTATTATATTTCCGCCATTTCAAAAAAATTCTAACATTAATTAGTCAAATAAAATACAAAACAAACAAACGCATTGTCACTCACAGCCCCACACTAAGTTCAAAGTCTTGTATCGTGGATGCCGGAAACAATCACATCACACACACACATTACACCCAGAACCAGAAGCACAAATATCCTTTGAGAAGGAATTTGTGCTCCTGCCGGGAATCGAACCCAGATGCAGAGGGCGGGCACCTGTCCTCTGCGCCAACGGGGTCGTCAAAAAATTCATATAATTGTCGAACTGCTCACAAGAAAATCAGTTGAGAAATGCGAGAGAACAGCCAGAAATCCGACGGACATCCGGACGTACAAAGTAATTTTTGCCCAAACAGAAATACGCTTCGCAAGCGCTGTTCGTGCGGTCAATTAGTATGATGTAAATGGAGACGCACCGATCCAACATCTACAATGGAAATCCCGTAGGTAGGAATATCAATGACAAGCCCACATAGCATTTAATGTTCATTGGTCTCAGTTAAGGTAATATTAACAATTCATCGTGCGAAAACTATTTTATTTACCTCGATGTTTCGGTCATATCGGATTCGCCATGGTCTCGAGAACACTGGAGAGAGGTTTTTGCCGAAAGTGACATTTTTATGTGTTACCTCATATCTTCTCTCCACGTGAGCCGATTTCGAAAATTTTTAGTTTGAAAGATGTTGCTTTCTAATTGATCCCATTTAAATTTGATCAAGATCTGATCAGTAGTTCTTGAAATATCGTCAATAATGCCTATTTTATGGACTACTTTGACGATGTTCTCGTTTACCCGACTTCAAAAGTTACCTCATATCTTCTTTCGATGTGAGCCGATTTTGATGATTCTTTTTTTATTTGAAAGCTGGTGGATCAAGGTTCCGATGATAAAGCGGTGAAGTCGATTTTTTTAAGCTTTGCTAGCGTTTAATTATTTATGATATAAAATATATAATAATTATGATAAAAATTTTGATGTTTCTTTTTCATTTGAAAGCTGGTGCAGTGATGTCGGTTTTTTTAAGCTTTGCTTGCGTTCAATTATTTGTTGTGATTCTTCGAGTGTTAATGTGTAGTAATGATGGATTATTAACAGTTACTTAATGAACGTATAAGGTTCTAGAATGGAGGCCACGCGCAGTGTCGGAAGACCGCGAAGGAGGACGGACGACATAGTGAAGGTCGCAGGAAGACGCCAGCGTCTTCTCTAACGGTTGTTAGCGGCCTGAATCCAGATGCAGGCCGCTAACAACCGTTCTTTTTGGAGATCTTTGGGGGAGGCCTATATCCAGCAGTGGACTTCTTGCGGCTGAGATGATGACTTAGTGAACGTGCACGAGTGTAGGCAAATCATACAAAGTTGAAAATCGCGATTTACGCTTTCGCTCCAAAACTCCAATTGAAGTTCTAGTAAAGTTTCTATCACTTTATTAGAGCATGTCAAGTCATGCTCTAATATGGCTCTTTTACTTGACTCTGACTGTGACTTATGACGAGGACTAACAATAATATTATTATATTAACATGAAATACTTTATTACTTGACATAGTCAAAATAAAAAAAAGACTGGAGAATGCGGTTGTTAACGTCGGACAGGGCGAGTATTGTCTACTACCCGCATTTTTGTAAGAAATTATTTTTCACACAACCCTCAGACGCAGATTTATCGCGAGATAAATCGCGACGCGAACACTTTCGTATAACTAGGTTCCGCGGAGCAGAAAGACTAGACTCATCTTTCTGCTGGAAATTGGGATGCTTCTTAATTTCAGCCGTTTTACGGATTTTTTTTTGAGTAATAGAGACGTTCATCGGTGAGGATTTTTGGGGCGTGATTAGGTCCTGACGCAAGAAATTGAAAAAACGCGATTTTTTTAATAGTTTTTAGCGCGATCAAGTCCCGTGATATTTATTACCTAAACATTATTAAAAAGATTGATAAACGTTTTACCGCCATCTCACCTGATGGTTAGCGACGATGGAGCACGTTTGCCTAGAATATTTCTATTCACTCGCGTCTTAAAGATAATTGTATTTATTGATAGATAGATAATTTTTTATTGAAAAGATTTACGAGTTCCATTTCTTTGCGGTTCGCATAATGAATGTGCAAGTAAATCGCTTCGTCCGTATTTGTGCTGGCTTACCATGTATTTGGAACGCGAAGGTTAAAAAGTTTTCATTGGCCATGCTGATGAAAAAGTCAAAAGCCCTCTGAGTTACAGGTCGTCCCATCCCCTTAAATATAAGAATAGATAGATAAACTCTTTATTGAACATCTTAACAGATACATGACAAGGAATAATAATCTAGAAAATAAGTGTAACAACAGGCGGTCTTATAGCTAAGAGCGATCTCTTCCAGACAACCTTTGGATGGAGAGGAGAAAAGCAATGAAATTGGACGTCGGTGTTTTGTATAAATATGATAAGAATATTGATGGGCTATATACAAGACATGCTCGTGAATGGGTGCTGCATGGAGAGACCGGTCCTAGGGCTTCAGTGGGTATTTGAAAATACCCCCGACGCCCTTAGGGACTCGAGCACGGCTTGCCAAGAACAATCAAGTCACAAAAAAAATTGTTCAAAATCGGTTCAGCCATTTGAGAATTATGAATAGTTACGATGCCCCAGACATGATATTATAACACCCATTTTTTGCGTTGTGAGTTAAAAAATATACGAGAAGCCTGCTTATAGTTATTCATTCTAGAGGCTATAAATAATCTCTTCGCGAAATTGAGTATAATTTTCGTTTTCTAAAGAATCAATGAGACAATGTAGTTCGAGTATGTACTATAGCACTACTTTCACGATATAATAATCTATTAAGAGCCATTTCGCAAAATGAGGGAGCTCGAGCCCATTTACATCACAATTTATAGCAATTTCAAGTGATGATAAATATTATTTTGTTAGTAATGTAATGAATTGATTATTTTTTTAACTATTAATTAAATCAGCAGAGACTCTCAAAAGGCGCAAATATAGTAATCTTGATAGTGGTTATATATTTGTGCCTTTTGGGGTTGAGACGTTGGGACCGTGGGGACCGGGAGCACATACATTCTACAATGAATTAACAAAGCGTTTGGTCGAAGCAACTCGTGACCAAAATGCTGGCAAATATTTTGGACAGAGATTGAGTATTGCCATTCAACGTGGCAATGCTGCCAGCATTTTGGGTACTTTGCCTACTGGTAGCGGACTATTAGATTAAGTTTTGTACATGTTTATATCTAATTATAGTTTTTTTTTTGTTTAATTTTAATTTAGTTTTTAGTTTAATGTAATGTACCAAGGTAAATAAATACTTACTATTAATTTATATTGAATAAAGACCAAAGTCACGTAATCGCATGAATTTTGTGTCAGAAATGTGACTATTTCAAATAAAAATTGGAAGTAAGTAGGGTTAAAATAGAGTTTTTATTTTGTTTTTTCATTAATCAACGTAAATTTTGAAAAAAAATGTTTTAATTTAATTTAATAGTATTTTTTAATAGGATTTTAATTTTCTAATTTGTATTTAAAATGTTTATATATTTATTAGAATGATAACATATTATCTTTTATTGTACTATCATCTGTTAAGCATGCTGTGTACACAAATTGTAGGATTGCAGAATCGATTTTTATTGTATTACCACTATTATTATTATTGTTCATTTCTGTTATCTGTATTGTGTGCCTAATAAAATAAAATAAAATAAAAATAAATAAAAATCGAAATTCCGCTACATTAAGTGTCAATAATATTACGTGCCCGATGTTTAGGCATATTTAACTAATAGATTCAATTCATTTTAATCAATGTATAAGGAGCTTAACTTTTACTCTGTTGTCGTTTTTACTAAAACTAAGTTCTGAAGATTGAATATTATAAAATAATTTGCGATATTTTAAAAAATCTGTTACATTATGTGACTATTCCAAAGATTGATCTTTATTTAACAAATATAAAACAGTACGAACTCTTTTCCCAAGATAGTAAATTAGGCGCTCAATATCTTTGATTATTCACTGAGCGTGCGAAATGGCTCTTAAATGTAAAATTACATGAAGGAATACAGGTCGTTATACATAGAAATTCGCTATCCGTTTGTCGTTTCCTTCCTGAACGTTAGCAGCAATGGAGCGTGAACAAACTTTCCCGCTCGGACGGAAATGTATTATCGACGTCGCATGAATAGATAGCGTGATATGTAGTGATAAGGTCAATGACCGATGAGGATTTCTATACTTGGGATTCGTCCTAGAAGTGCCCTTAATTTCAAATTGTACTGAGTAACTGAATACTGATTTGATGATACGCCTAATTAGGTACGGATAGTAATATATAGCCCTCAAAAAAATGTTAAAACTTGAGCTGCCTTTTTAACAACTGACGCAAACATAGAGGTGTTATAAGTTTAACGTATCTATCTATGTGTTTGTGGATTTGTAGCTTCAACACATTCAACCAAGCAGTTCTTGGATATATATTATACTAGCTGTCCCGGCGACCTTCGTTCCGCCTAACAGTCAATGAATGTGCATATTTAGGAAGCCATACCCGGCATGCGTTACAATGTCACGTGACTATATTATTACAACCTTCATGTTTATGTTTGCCTAGTACTTTACCAAATCCGAGTGACGTATGAGAAAATGGAAAGCATGTCGAAATGTAAAAAAAAATTTAAAGAAATGTACGTTCTTAAAAAGTATCCTATGTCCTTCTCCTGGCTCTAAACTACCTCCCTGCCAATTTTCAGCTAAATCGGTTCCGCCGTTCTTGAGTTATAAGTGGAGTAAGGCATGCCTAGTTAGGGGCTCACAAACAAACAAACAAACATACAAACGCATTCACACTCACAGCCCCACACTAAGTTCAAAGACTTGTATCGTGGGTGCCGGAAACATTCACATCACACACACATTACACCCAGAACCAGAAGCACAAATATCCCTTGGGAAGGAATGTGTGCTCCTGCCGGGAATCGAACCCAGGACCCACGGCGCAGAGGGCGGACACCTGTCCACTGCGCCAACTGGGTCGTCACAGCAGGCCAGATTAAAAATAACCTTTATGTATTGCTAAAAGAAACTACTGTACCTATAGTGTTATCTTCTGGAAATAAGTGACATTAATATAGTGGGAAAGCCAAAGCAAGTATATATTTCTAATAATAAAGACGCTGAAGATGCGTGGATGGGTAGTTCTTCAGGAATCCGTGAAATGTGGGCTATGTGGGCTATGTGGGACGAGAACGGTAGGATGATAAATACTGGCTGGATTATTTATCGGGTGTTTGGCCTTGTTAGTAAGTTGTTACGCTGAAAATATATTTTTTACTAGCAGTGCCCTACGGCTTCGCCTGTTGTTGATGTTGAACTGCCCGTTGGCTTAGTTGGATGGACGCCTTCTATGCAGGGGTATCGGGTTCTATTCCCGGCGGGAACGCAAATTTCCTCCCTTAAGAAAATTTGGTGATGATTGTGTGTGTGATGTGAATGTTCCGGTTCCCATGACAAAAGTCTTTGAATTTAGTATGGGCTGTGAGTGTGAAAGAGTTTATGTTTTTTTTATCAAGTTAAAAAGTGTATATTGTGTTCTTCTCAGATTTAAGCAATTAATATTTCAAATTTCTTCTAATATAAATCCGAAAGGTTGTATGTAAATGTGTTAGTAGGTAAGTATGTTTGTTTCATCTGTACGCAGTAACGGCTTAACTGATTTGGCTGAAATTTCCAATACATTAAATAAATAAATAAACGCATTCACTCTCACAGTTCAAAGACTTGTATTGTGGGTACCGGAAACATTCACATCACACACACATTACACCCAGAATCAGAAGCACAAATATCCCTTGGGAAGGAATTTATGTTCCTGCCGGGTATCGAACCCAGGACCCACGGTGCAGAGGGCGGACACCTGTCCACTGCGCCAACTGGTTATAAGACATTGGACATAGGTCACAATCATAATTAACACATAAGGTACTTTTTAATTTAATTAACGCGGGACACGGCTAGTGTTACATAAAGCTTGAAACACTTATACTTTAAATGTAAGCAAAGCTTAAAAAAAATCGACTTCACCATTTATATTTTGGTTTTGGCTTGATCGATTTCGATAAAATGTATATGGAACCACCTCTGAAGTATAATCTACGAAACAAAAAAATAATTTTGAGAATCGGTCCACTAATGGGGGAGAAATCGGTGAATACACATAAAAAAAATACGTACAGTCGAACATAGTACCCCCTCCTTTTTTGAAGTCGGTAAATAATTACGACTTTGTTTGTTGCCACTACTTTCGGACAAAGTAAAGCAAAGTATGTTGTCCTCTTAACGTGTTTCAATTAAAGACGTATATAAAATTGAATCATAATGTGTCAAACGATAGTTTTTACTTTCAAATAGCTTGTTATAGTTTCTTCTTACAATAAACTAAAAAACCCAGAATGCAAACTCATTCAGCGCTTGATAAAAATCAACAAAACGAGTTCGCTTCGCCTGATTACGTTCACGGTGTGCTCGGCTCACGTTGACTTTTGCTGCCGTATAGATAGACGACAGTATCGAAGCTTGAGATATATTGGCTTCTTATCGTTTGCCAAACGTCCAGACTGGCTAACATTTCTTTTGGCATACATCTTGTTTGGCAACCTTATAACAATGATTGATCGAGCGAAGCAAGATCTCTAAGTTGACTTGGGTCGTTTATCACTTTGTCTGTCCGTCCGTCCGTCTGTCAGAGGCATCTAGCGTCTAAACCATACAAGCGAATGACTTCAAATTCTTATGAAATATGTAAAACTACGATCCAAAGCCAGGAATGACATTTAAAATTACACAACTTGTGGGGTATCTTTGAAAAGGGGTTTACAATTATAGTACAAAATCTGTTTTAAATAAAAAATATGTTGAAAAAAACGATTTGGTAGGCCACCAAAGGTACAGTTTCTAGGCCTATTTTGTCCCGGGGTCTATCTCAAAAACGGTTTCATACTGAACGCTGAAACTTACGTATAATATCCGTTATATCTTGTACTTGAACAAAAATACAGGAAAAAAAAAATATATAAAAAAGTTATAAGCAATTAACCTCAAAAAATTATCTCTATGGGGCAAAATGCGAGATCTCAGTTCGGCGCGAACGACTAGTTATATATGTATAAGTCAAGAAATAAATATGAGGAGTAGGAGCGGAGAAGCTTACTTTTCAGTATCGACTCCCAAAATGTTGAAGGATCTCAATTTGATTAAATATACCATACATTTTTCTGTTCAATAGGCAAGCATTTTATCACCTGATGGAAAGCGATGATGCGGCTGAAGATGGCGTATGTCTGCCTAGAAGATACCTATTCAGTCATTACTTGTTTACTCCCAGATTATACCGTTCAGAGAACAAAGACACGAGCTATGAGTGCCACACCCTGAATGATAAACGTATAAGCAAAACTAATTGTCTTGTTGCTAGATGATAAAATGGGCATGGGGAAATTACGAGTAACTCGTGTCTTCCTGTACACACTCTCCAAAATGCACTGTACAATATATTCTCTTTAATATTCCGGTGAAACACAAAAGCATTAAAAAAACTTGAGGCAGGCGGCTGGTTATAATAACAGTCAAATCTGTTTTCTTTTCTTCTTGGAGAAGGACAACGAGATAATGATTAGGATGATATTCTTTAACTAT
Organism: Lomographa bimaculata; assembly: GCA_948107665.1. Taxonomy (NCBI): domain Eukaryota; kingdom Metazoa; phylum Arthropoda; class Insecta; order Lepidoptera; family Geometridae; genus Lomographa; species Lomographa bimaculata. The sequence continues at coordinate 3,552,593 of OX403605.1, forward strand.
TTTATTACTGTTTATTATTTTTATTACATTTTCTTCTCTATAAAACATTCCTTTTTATAAAAGGAATCCGGTAAAGAGCTAATAGTTTTTGTAAATATTGGGATGAATTAATTCAGGTGATGTTGGAAATTAAGGAATCTCTGAGGGCCTGTATCACTACATAGCGACACTATATTAGGAAATTATTTGTAGGTGAAAACAGGTACTGTCTGCTCTACATATATTAGGGAATTATCTGTAGGTGAAAACAAGCCCTAACACTTGTAAGTTATCGATAACCTTTTAAGCTAAGTTTCAGTACTGACTCGATCAATACTGCGCTTAAGTTCATGTGTATACGTTTATGAATTCAAACCTTGTCGAGGCCGCCTCAATTTTACCCGGAATGTGACCGAATGTTGACGGATTAGCGAATGAACATCGGAATGAAAGGTGGGTGCGTTTCCTGTTCATTCATTTGTAATTTGCGCGCAAGGATTATGTACCTAAAGTAATTTTGTTTCCTATCTCGATGTTTGTGTGCTTTTGAACGTGATTCAATTTGAGGAACCGTGGTGAGACGAAATCTGTTGGTTTGTTTTGAAACTAAATGAAGATGTTACTGCTACATATTATTGATATTGGTAGTAACGTTATTCTTCTCTTTATAATATACTAGTCGAGTCCCGCGGCTTCGCCCGCTATTATAAAAATAAAATGTAGCCTATGTGTTAGTCCTAGGTATAAGCTATGTACATTCAAAATATCATCCAAATCCTTGCAGTCTTAAAAGCGTGAAGAGGGAACAAACATACTTACACACACACTTGCTCACTTACACACATACTTTCGGATTTACAATATTAGTAGGATTTTATGTCAATAATTGATATTTGTAAATTTTGGCTGAAGCTATAGATATAAAAAATGGATAAAGAAATATCTATATTCTTTTATTATTTTAATACACTGCTTAAAATAAAATTTTATTCATAAAAACATTACTCTTTGTATTGGAATAAATATTTGAAAATGCGAACGGGTTAGAGCAATTTTAAACGTGGTTATTTCGATGTTCTGTGACATCAACAATCCAATCAAAGTTGACCAACCACTGACATCAAAAATGTGTAACGTCACGAATAAGTTAAACCAATAGCCTGCATTTTGCTAATTTGATTTTACCACGTATTTTTATCACGTTTTATTCATTAATAATCCTAATAAATAAATATGTGCTACTCTATAGCTATAAAGATTAAACAAAAAATACCCGAAATATATTTAAATCTCAGGCATATTCCCTACTAGCCATGCCCCGCGTGTTCGCCCGCGTTTATCAAGTTAAAAGTTCTTACATCCTAACTTTGAACGCGTTCGATTCTACTATGAGCCGCTTACATTCAATCGTGAACCGATATCGCGAAACCGAAATCTACATTCACGAGTCCCACATACCTACCGATAAAAATCCCTGAACACACCGAACTTAATCAATGGAGAGTTTCTTCCGTTCTAATCTAAGATCTTTAATTAAACACTGATAGTATGTGCGTAGCGGAAGCTCCAGGATGAGTAATGGAAGGCGACGGTCAGAACTTCTCTAATTTATCGAGAGGACGTGACGGCGGCGGCGGAGCATTCTTGTCTTCGTACACAGTATACATCATAGCAGTACATGACCTCCTAGCACCATTTGTAACCGACTTCATAAAAAGGAGAAGTTCTCAATTCGACTATGTATGTTTTTTTTATGAATGTTATACGCGATCTTTCCGCCAATTATGAATCGATAGTCGATTTTGATGATTCTTTTTTTTGTTTGGTAGATCATATTTCAGAGGTGGACCCATATATTTCTTTTTGAAATTTATTTAGCGCTCTTTGAGAAAAGCAATAAATACTAAAATATAAGCGAAGAAGTCGGAATGTCAATGACTACTGTCAAATTCGCAAAATTACATTAATCTTGTGAAGAACCTGGTAAGAAACTCGTTGGCGCATTTTTTCATTCATTTTTTTATTAAACACTCTCAAATTACCAATACAGGAATTATATAAGCCTGGATATAACTATATTATGTATTCGCCAGAAAGCACTTGTGCAGTTTGCCTCCTTCCTTGTCATTAATATTGTCATTAATTTTATAATAAGTATTCTTAATTAATACCCGTTTTATTACTGATTTAAACTTACCCAGTAATTCAGTTTCCCAGAAATTTCCGGTAATTCAGTTACAATTTTAGGAATTTTATTGTAAAATCTAACCCCATTTGCTAGAAAGATTTATTTGTTTTGGTTAATCTAAATGCGCGCACAGCAATTTTATGATTATATCTAGTATTAAGATTGTGTGCGTTGCTTCTTAATTTATATTTATCAATATTACTGCAAACATGCATAATATTTTCAAAGATGTAAAGCAAATGCATGGTAAGTGTGTCCCTCCCAGCTAAAAATCGAAACGCTTCGTTTCTATTCTATCAAAAGAAACGCTTTCCAAACGTAACAGACATTTAAACTTATGTACAAAGGTGTCACATTGCTTGTCAGTAATTTTGCAATCTCGGGAGCGCTAAATAATAAGTCAAGATATTTTAAGCCTTATGTGTACAAGTTTTAAGGTCTGTTACCTCAGAAAGCGTTATTTTTATAGAATCGAGACGAACCGTGTTGGTTTTTGGCTAGGGGGGCTATTTCTTTAAAGAATTTCCTGAAAGATTCGCGCGGACCTATATAATAGATGCCTCAATTTTATGTAGCTAGCTAGCTTACTGTTTCGCACTGTAAGGTATCTATATCTCACCACGCTTAGCGCGCTTATAGTGAGTAAAAGGCCTAATATGGGTATTTAGGTTAGTAATAAGGGAATATGGGATGTGGAAAGCGGAGATATGTGACGGTCATTAAGTTAATTGCCCTTGTCTTTAGTTAATTTGAAGATTACGACATGGTACTTTGTCATTTAAGCGTTCAAGTCAGCGTCTTGGGACCTTCGGTTTTAAGACACGAAGCATCGACGGGAATAAGTGGAATTTTAACATCTGTTTACTATTAAATAATTATCAAGATCCAAAACAAAAGAAGCTCATTATACACATAAGCTTATCCAATTATTATTTACGTAACATCATCGTCCCTATATTTTTGGTTGGCAACTCGGTAACAAAGTAAAACTATGTCCCTATAGGCGTTAGGTAACATCTGACTGTCGTTTTATTTATTTTACTACCGCCTACTTAATAGTTACATGATTAAGAAAGCGGCAGACATGAAAAGACTGATGAAAGACGTAAAGTTGCAAGCCTGTCAGAAGTCTATAAAATACATTACGGTGAATGTGCTCAGGAGCTACACAACCTTGTTCCCGCTTCACCTTTTTTCCACCTTACATCTAGAAGAACGGCGTCGCGTCACCCATTTATGGTTGAGATACCGTTCATTCGGACGAAACGTTTCGCATCTTCGTTTATTTATAGAACAGCAAAAGAATGGAAAGCTTTGCCGTCGTCTGTGTTTCCCGAAAGGTATAATTTGGGTGTGTTTAAAAGTAAAGTGAATAGGTATTTACTAAGCAAGCTTGCTCCACCTTAGACTACATCGTCACTTTCCATCAGGCGTGATTGTGGTCAAACGTTTGCTTAGTCTGTTATAAAAAAAAAGTTTTCGTTATAAAAGTGGCACTTCATGCGAGATACCACCCAGGAACGGTTCATTCCCTAACTCTAACTTTAACTATAGTTGCCCGCTGGCGTAGTTGGGTGCGCGTCCGCCTCTTAAGCAGCGGGTATTGGGTTTGGAACACAAGATTTATCCCTAAAAGAAATTTGTGTTTCTGGATCTGGGTGTAATTGTGAATGTTTCCGGCGCCCTCGACACAAATCTTCAAACTTAGTTTGTGAGTGTGAATATTACAGTCGCGACTATGTTTATTTTCTACCGACTTCACTAAAAAGGAGGAGGTACTCAAGTAAACTGTATTTTTTCTCATTTGTTTTACCTCATAACTTCGTTCCACGTGGACCGATTTTGAAAGATGTTGCTTTCATATTACCCATTTAAATTTATTCAAGATCTGATAAGCAGTTCTTGAAATATCTTTAATAATGCGTGTTTAGTACATCGAATCTGATCACAGTTCCGAAGATAAAGCGGTGAAGTCGGTTTTTTAAGCTTTGCTTGCGTTCAATTATTGTGTTGAAATTTAATGTAATGATAAAGTCTTAGAGAGAGAAGCGCATTTCAGTTCCATGCAATATTAAATAGTATATACATAATATTTCATAGTTATTAAATAAAATCTCTTTCTCTATTATAATTTTGTCCATAGTAACCGGCCAATATTTACCCCATCCCAGATGCCATTAACCAGCGTGACGGTGGACGCAAGTCGTTTAACCTCCTATAATGGCGATTTAGGGTTATGAGTGGACCTTCTCAAGTATAGGACTTCTGTAAATATTGAGTATATCAAGGTTTTGTGAACCCAAGATTTACTTGTACACGGAGTAGCCCGCTCGAGCTTCGAAGTTACGCCCGGACGGAAAAGTTCAAGAGGTTAGCATGGTATGGGTATGTTATGAGGAAGGATGTAAGTTGCGTAATAAGATAAGATAAGATAAGATAAATAAGAAGATAACATCAAAGAAGCTTTGCTTTTTTTAAGCTAGCAAGCATTTTGGTTTGACCGATTTCGATAAAATTTATAAGGGACCACCTCTAAAGTATACTACTCTACCAAACAGAAAAAAAATCATCAAAATCGATTCATAATTGGCGGAGATATCGCGTAACATACAGACAAAAAAAACATACAGTCGAATTGAGAACCTCCTTTTTTGAAGTCGGTTGACAAATATTAACAAAAAAGTTTACAATTAACTCATAATAAACTAGCCGTGCCCCGCGGCTTCGCCCGCTTTTATCAAGTTAAAAATTAGCCTATGTGTTAATCCTAGGTATAATTTATGTACATTCCAAATTTCATCCAAATCCGATCAGCCGTTAAAGCGTGAAGAGAGAACAAACATACTTATACACTTACACACAAACTTTCGGATTTATAATATTAGTAGGACTACACTTGAAATTTGCGACACTCAAGTGTAATTTAACTACTGAAAGTTCGGTTCTAAGGGTGTTTAATTTTCCTGCATTTAGTTTTTTCATTGGCACTAAAATATAATTACTTTTAACACTTATCTCAAATGAGATGAGCGTTCAAACAATACTTTGTTTTTTAGCCGAAAATGCAAACAATCGGACCTGCGTTTTTTAAATTTATGCCCGATAGACAAGCATTTGACCACAATGTCACCTGATTGATGATGCTGCTGAAGATCTATCATGCTTGCCTAGAAGATACCTATTCACTCTTGACTTGAAGACTCCCAGATTTCTTGCCTTTCTGTATAAAGATATGCACATATAGATCAGAGCAACGTTACGGCTTAATTACAACTGGACACGCGGATCTAGACACACGTGTGTCCAATTAGTGAACCTCGCTTGTAACAATGCGAATTTAACGAAGTTAAAATATGTTACTTTTTCATTCATTTTTTTGCTACAAAAGAAGTACAGCTGACAATCAAATAGCTATATATACCTACATAAAATAATTAAACGCAAGCAAAGCTTAAAAAACCGAATTCACCGCTTTATCATCGGAACCTTGATCAGATTTAATGTATTAAACACGCATTATTGACTATAACTCAAAAACTAAAGATCAGACCTTGATAAAATTTCAATAGGACTACATAAAAAGCAAAATCACAAAATAGGCATTATTGACGATATTTCAAGAACTACCGATCAGATCTTGATCAAATTTAAATAAAAGCAAGTTTTAAACTAAGCAATGACGGTGTTTAATTTTGACTACTATTTAAGCATTATCTAACGCTAAATACATAGTTTATAAGTGCTTTTTTTGTAAAACTGTAGCTAAGCAATTGATTAGAAATTAAGAGGGGTTTATAAGAAGACTGTTTAAGTTTAATCGATACCAATATCTTTAGGTATTCGATTAGGTATTGGGAAGAATGCACGGTTCATACCTCCACGATAGCTCTCCACATTTTCCTTTTCGACGTCCCGCGAGATTGCCTCGACCGACAGCGCGGAAATAGATTATTTGCTATTGATTGAATCCACGACTAAGTTCTGTTGACGTAAACAACGAGAGTTTGTAAAGCTCTTAGCCATTTCTGTTGATCTGGTACTTTATGAGAAATTAGATGCAGGAATTGGAGTTGTGTTTTATAATTGTATGCGGTACATGCATCGACCCACATACTCTTACTTTTACAAAAGACTTCTAGTCTTTTACACAAACGTCACGAAATAAGTGTACCAACTGTGATGGCGTGGTGAGCAAGTCTCTGCCCTCTTCGCCGTGGGTCTTGGGTTCGATTCCCGGCGGTGGAGAGTGTGCACAGGAATTACATGACTTAATTCCCCCATGCTCTTTTTACCATCGAACAACTAGACAAACTAAACAACGTCATCCATTTATGGTCGACATACCTCCAGTTCGCTCAAAGCGTTTTGTTTCTACATTCATCATCCGTACAGCGAAGGAGTGGAACTCATTGCCTGCGTCTTTGTTCCCCGAACGGTATAATCTGGGAGTCTTCAAGTCTCTGAATAGGTATCTTCTAGGCAAGCATGTCACACCTTCGGCCGCATCATCACTTTCCATCAGGTGAGATAGGTGTCAAATGCTTGCCTATTCAACATAAAAAAAGGACCACAATTTTAGTCCTCAAGGGAGATTTGTGCTTCTAGTTCTGGGTGTGATTGTGTGTGTGATGTAAATGTTTCCGGCACCCACGATACAAGTCTTTAAACTTAGTGTGGGGCTGTGAGTGTGAACGCGTTTGTTTGTTTGTGGATACATGTATCCACGTTTTTTTCAGGTTAGTTCTGGTTGTGATTGTTTGTATGATGTAAATGTTTCCGGAACCCACGAGTCATAGAATTTAGGGCTGTATAAGTGTAAAAGTGTGTCTTACGAAATTCGGTTCATGACGCACAAACAAATTGTTATTGTAGCTTTAAGTGATGTTCTTGCAAAAAAACACAATGTTGATCCATAGCTGTATTATTACAAAATCTGTTTTTCCTATTTTCAACCGACTTAAAAAAAGTAGGTTCTCAATTTGACTGTATTTTTTTTAAATGTATTTTACGCAATATCTCCGTCAATTATGAATCGATTTTGATGTTTTTTTTTGTTTAGTAGAGTATACTTCAGAAGTGGTCCCATATATATTTCATCGAAATCGATCAAGTCAAAACCAGTCGGTTTTTTTAAGCTTTGCTTACGTTTACATTATCGTCAAAAACGTAATAGCGTCGATATAACCTAGTTTTTCAAGTTAATCTCATATATTCGTGGTGTTGCTGCCGATTAATCAACAAGGCTACGGTGACTAAAAAAAAAAAAAACTTTGACTGCTAACTAAATACTATGAAATAATTAAATACTTACTTACTAATTCAATATTAACTTACATTAACAAATTAATAAATACTTGACATTTATTATATATCACTAACACTTATAACAACACTATACACAAATACAATAACAATACATAATTATGACATCTTATTGTGATTTAAATTGATACATTATGATTAATGAAGCATGTCGTCCTCCTCTACTCTAAATTGTTGTGCCCAACAGGGTCTCTAATGTACTGTCACTTATTTCTACCACCTATCTACATTTAGAGAATGCAATAAAGATTTGAATTTGAATTTGACTTACTGAAATATTTTAAACGAAGTTTGATGTTACGCAGATGGCTCGACGTACAAAAGATACTTCATAGACCCAAAGAAAATAAAGCCAATTCACAGAAAATGCTGTAATGTTTTCATAAATTTGGGTATTAACTTTTTCTGATATCTGTGAAAACAACCCGAATTAAGCAAATTCATAATTAAGTCAATTCATGCTATTCAAATCTCGTTCACTTAAAATACTTGTTTCTAACTTTAACATGTTTATTGAACATTTGGAATATTATTTATGTTACCGGAAATCGTTATTTCTTGTTATTTTTTCCTTTTTCCTTAACTAGTCTAACACATTCCAGTTACATTCATGTCCATACTAAGGTTGTCTGGAAGAAATTGCTATACGCGATAAGTCCGTTGCTTGTACTACCACTAAAAATCTATAATTTAAAAAAATTGTTTAGTTGTACACCTTGTATACTGGTTATACAATAAAAAGTTTTGTATTGTATTGTATTGTATATATTTTACAAAGGTATAGATAGATAGAAAATTTACGACTAACAGCCGGGACTGTCAACATAACGCTCGTTACTCTAATTTAAAATAACGTTTTCACAATCACAGCCTCGCACTAAGTCCGATGACTTGTGGCGTAGGTGCCAAAAGCATACAGATCACATTTGTCCCTTGAAGAGGAAATTTGTGCTACTACCGTGAATCGAACCCTTTACCTGCTGCTTAAAAGGCGAACGTCCACACAACTAATCCACCAGGTAGTTTGAGAATTAAAGATTTCTCTCAATGGAAATTTTTGTTTCTGGTTTTGGGTTTCTTTATTTGGATGAAGCGAGTGTTTATGTTGATCCACAAGAGGGGGAATAGTGATGTGGTCGAGGGTGGTAAATGAGCTGAATGCCAGCCAGCCCTAGCTCGCGCGGCCGCACTCATATTACCTATACACAAACACTCACTATACAACACTGTATAACGTTTTATTGTAATATTGGCCGGTTGTATCAATATTCATACAACTTGTTTTAGTGCCATCTATTAGTGAAGATTGAAACTAATCATAAGTCATCTTAGTTAAACTAATTGCCGCTAGAGGTCACTTATAATCGAGCGCTCAATTTCTAGATCGCGGTGACGAGATTTGCAAGCGATAGTAGGTAATGGTTTCGGAATAAATAAAATATGTCTTTAAAACAAAATGTGATGTGATGTGATTTTATTATCGTAGTAAGGCTACGTAGGCCCTCACCAAGGTCGTGTGTGCAGAGGTTGTACTCAAACACTTAACTAGCACTGATATCCTACACACAGGGCAACCTAGTTAGGAGTAGAGGGTTTATCCATGTACACAACAAATACCTGATCAGCTTAGTATATTTATGAACCACCTGTATGAGCCAAGTTATAATATAAGATGCTGTATTGACACACAATAGTGTTCCTACTTATATAGCTAGTTATAAGTACATGCAGTGTTACATATTAGTTAAGTTTTTGTCCAAATAAAAAGATTTTTCAATTCATTCACAACAAAACACACAAAATTTTTAAAAAACAAAACATACACATATTCTCACACATACACAAACACACTCGCTTGCTTGTTTTTTTTTGACATCATTAATGTGTTATCCATAGTTTTTATCTATTATTAATTAGTTAACATCCTAGTTTAGTTTAAATTAATCTCTATACATCAATGCCGATTTAGTACGACTTGAGGTGCTCGATAACATTTAAGACAATGTAAATGGTTGCTGCTGCGGGAGGGTCCTGGCGACAGGTTTCTAACAACCTACATCAGGCACCAGCTCTCACAAAGAAGTACCAGTTTCTTACACAACTTAAACATGCCTAGTCTTTCTATTTGTACATTTGTGAAGAGAAATAAACAGATTTTGAAAAATAAAAAGTTACCGGCGAGCTGGGGTAGCTGCCGGAGCACCAAGATATAGGCCAAATAAATATCTCTACATAATACACGTTATTGATCTGTTTGTATCATAATCAAGTGGAAAATTTGTATTTTTACCGACTTCAAAAAAGAAGGAGGTACTGTATGTATTTTTTTATTTTATGTATGTTCACTGATTTCTCCCCCATTTGTGGACTGATTCTCAAAATTTTTTTTATTTGGTAGAATATACTTCAGAGGTGCTCCCATATAAATTTTATCGAAATCGATCAACCCAAACCCAAAATATAAGCGGTGAAGTAGGTTTGAGCGTTATTTACGTTTTAATTATATAATTATTGTTATTTATGCTCCAATTAACAAGAATACAAAACTATCAAATGTGCTCGAATTCAACGTATTATACGGTACTAGTGTTGCCCCGCCGCTTCGCCGCTATTATAAAGTTAAAAAGTAGCCTATGTGTTTATCCTAGGTATAATCTATGTACACTCCAAATTTCATCTAAATCCGTTACGGTGGCGAGATACGGTTAGTATAATATAATGATTAGAAAAAAGCTTGCAAAAAACAACTAAGCGTTTGTTAAAAATCAAAAGTGAGATTACAAACTTCCATGGAAAGTAACTCGTATAATTTCCCTACTCTGTTTTTTTAATTCTAATAACAAATGCTTTCAAATTAACACATCTCATAAATATTATTAAATATAGAATTCCTGAGAAGGCCGAGAGGGTGGGCTAGAAGGTACGTATAATATAGGCCACGGTTATAATGAGATATATTAGATATGCGTGCCATACAGACGTGAATGAATATATTTGCTTTGATAGATTTGTTTGGGTAACTCCTCGGTTAAGTAAACGAACTGTGAAATTATTTCAAAGCCAGTTGGTAAGCTCTTGTTTTGCTGGTCATGCTCGATTCCTAGTACACAATTTTCATTCCCAGGGAAGGTGGTTTAAGTTCTATTTTCTACCAACTTCACACAAAAGGAGGAGGTACTCAAGTCGACTGTAATTTTTTTTTATGTGTGTTACCTCATAACTTTGTTCCACGTGAAGCGATTTCGAATTTTTTTATTGTTTGTTAGATGTTGCTTTCCAACTGGTCCCATTTAAATTTGATCAAGATCTGATCAGTAGTTCTTGAAATATCGTCAATAATGCGTGTTTAATATATCAAACCTGATTAAAGTTCCGAAGATAAAGCGGTGAAGTCGGTTTTTTAATCTTTGCTTGCATTTAATTATAAATTACAAACAGGGACGGTGGTGTACCTCAACACTTATTTAAATTAATCAATGTACTTAATTAATATAAATAATTGTATGGAGCTTGTTCTTAATCAATATACAGTACATAAGCCTAGAGTTATGAGCATCACGCTTTTAAGTAGAGATTTTGCAATCATAAACTAAACGCCCCAAATTTTTTTCTTAAATTTTACATTCCAATACTTGACAAAGGTAAAGGAGCGTTTAGTTTAATATTAAACGATCTCTACTAGGTAGAGGCGTACTTCACCTGCCATCACCTTACGTTACCCACGTCACAGTCTTGGAATCATATTAACTCTGTGTCCGTAAAGAACGTATGTATGTAAGTGTGTATGTAAGTGTGTATGTTCGTTTGTGAGACTTGTTTTAGTTTTGCGATTTTATTTTGGACACTGAGTACGTCTTTAAGTTGAACTACTCGCTGGCTTGGTTGGTTGCGCGTCTGCCTTTTGAGCAGCAGGCAGCGGGTTCGATTCCCGGTGGGCACACACGTTTTCTCTCCAAGGGAAATGTTTTTGATTCTGGGTGTAATCTTGTGTGTGATGTGAATGATTCCGATACCCACGATACAAGTCTTCTAATTAAATGCAGGGCTGTAAGTATGAAAGTGTTAATGTCAATGTTGTAAATTATATATTACACAGTATATTGAAAGAAAATTAGCTCTATGTCTAATACCTTTAAACGAGTATTATATATGTGTAGCAACAATATATATATGTATATGTAATCAGGATATCGGAAACGGCTGCAACGATTTTCATGAAATTTTGTATGCAGGAAGTTTTAGGGGCGATAAATCGATCTAGCTAGGTTTTTTGATGAAAACGTCGTTTTATCCGTGCTTTCAGCCGAGCAAAGCTCGGTCATCCGGGTACTAATTATTTTTTAAAGATGGTATAGTTGTGTGTCCAGTTGACCGTTCCATGGAAAATAATAAAAAAGAGGTGATATTAATTCTATCGTTGTTACATCGACAAACGGTTAAAATGATAATTGATTTAAGATAATTGCTGATTGGTTTTTCATCGCAATTTTAGGACCGTACGAGTATATAAAAATATATATAAGTATATATATATTATACATATATATACATATACTCTCAAAACATGGGTACATATAGGCACGGGTATATATAGGCTCTCACAACACGGGTAATACTAATATTATAAATCCGAAAGTTTGTGTGTGTGTAAGTATGTGATTATGTTTGTTCACTCTTCACGCTTTAACGGCTGAACGGATTTGGATGAAATTTTGAATATAAATAGATTATACCTAGGATTAACACATAGGCTTATTTTTAACTTGATAATAGCGGGCAAAGCCGCGGGGCACTGCTAGTCATTGTATATATACCTACTAACTATATTATACCTTTGTATTAGTTAAATAACGGGCCAATTGCCTATATTTCCTAAAACTAAACTAAAACTATATACAGCAAAGAACTAAGTTACCTACAAGACATCGAACTTATAGGTAACTTAAGTGCTCAAGCCCACTACCAGTGGGTAGTGTTCCCATTATTAGTTTACTTATACCTAATGTGAGAGAAAATATACGATTTATTTATTTATTATACATATAGAGCCAAAAGAGGATTACAATCGGTTACCTATGGGTAACAAAAGCCAGGAACACGTATATCTCAACGGAGCTAACATACATAATAACCTCCGGTGGCCGGTATTATATTCACTCAGCCTATACGTGTGTAGGTCCAAGTATAGGCTGAAGGTACATAATACCGGATACTGGTAATAGAATTACATTACATAAGGGTGCTTTACGAGCATTTATATTCATAGGGCAACAAATTGACAGTATTTGTTAAGAGGCCTGCGGAGGTTGATTTGCCCATACAATCGTAATACCGAAATTATTTATAATTCAACATATTACCACCATACTGTGCTGTTTTTCAGATTAAAAACATATTAATCTAGGTTCCTGGATAGTTTTTAATTCAAAAATAATTACCTAAAACGAAATATAAACCAATTGATTTTCACACATTATTACGACGTAAATGACACATCATTAAATTATTATTATTGATGCAAAAAACAATGGCTAAGCATTACATTTTCATTCATATTTTTTGGTATTACGGCACCTATTATAATTTGTTCGGTCGGTAGTGCCATCGCATCAAGCATGGGCACAGTTTGCCAGTTAAACAGAGACAGCCTATAGATCGTTTCACAGACTCCGCGGCCTCTTAAGAGTTTCTGTTGCCGTAAGAAGTAAAATCGATGTTACATATTATACCTAAACGCTTTCACACTCTAAATGTTTGTATCAATAACGGGATTATTTACCATGTATTTCGTTTTTTTTGAGTTTACTGAGTTCAAGCTCAAAGTGATAACAATGGTAGTGGTGTTCAACGCAGTCAACGAGTACGAAAGCGGGTAGACCGTTTCGTATGCTCGTAAAAATATATCTTCATCCACCCGCACTACTCCAGTTACTCCGTGATCATGGCGCTTGCAACAGTGCCGAAATATCGGAAACTCAAAACAAACGAAATACATGGTAAATATCCCGTTATTGATACAAACATTTATAGTGAAAGTGACCATGGTAGCTTGAAAAGCTTTCACACTCACATCCCCACACTAAGTTGAAATACTTGTGTGGTGGGTGCTGGAAATATTCACATCACACGCACAAGCAGAACCATCATATTATTCCGTTGTTTGGTAGAATTGCGAATGGAGTCAAACTAAAACTAATGATGACTGATTATTTATGCAATTGTTATATATATATACCAATCATTTTATGATGGGATTACATTCGATAATACAGCGAATATTTTAGCGTTACACTCAGATCTAAACAGAAGTACAAATAAAACTAATTAAAAAAAATTGCTGAGCTTTCGTATACTTAACTTAACTTAAACTTAATTATGTATAATTATTATCTACTTATCTGTAACCTAAATATGTTTTATGGCATGGATATGGAAGAGCGGGTTCTTCTGACACAGGTATTTTTATACTTAATAGAAGGTCCCAACCTACCTTAAGTTAAGCAAAACTTGGTTACAGAAATAAATCATTTTTCATTTTCATTTTTCAACTAAGATGTATTTTTATGGTAATTTAGTAACAAAACGAGCAAGTCCTCGATGGTAAGCGTCACGTTTGACCATTGCGGTTCAGAATACTTAAATAAGTAATAATAATTTACTAGAGCCACCAGTCTATTCATTCTATGTGCAAAATATCTCCCGAACAAGTTCAGCCAATTTGACGCTACAGAGTCACAAACAAGCCAACAATGTCATTATTATACACAATTAGCTTGCGTGTATTTAGGAATGAAAGATTTAAGTTTATTGTTGATTTGCTTGAGACGACGTTACACCTGGCTATAGGGTGTCAAGCCCTATTGCTTTAACCACTGAGCAACCAAAGCCCTACCTCAATTTATTTATTTATTTAAGCAATGATATTGTCCCTCCCTTTTTATTAATGTCTTATCAAAACGTGTGGCAACGTAATCTACCTGAATTGTCTTGTTTAACTATTTCGGCCAATGCGACTAATATGAAACAATATAGCCGGGGTTTGAACCCGCGGCGTAACCCGCGGCATACTTACAAACCTTCTGTTTTAGTTCAAAAGCGAAAATTTGGATGACATCCAAACGTAAGTGTATGTTTGTTTTCTCTTCACACTGTGAAGGCTTCTCGGTTGACTGGCAGAAAATACTGTATTAGCATTAAGTCCTCCGTGTACATTTATATTGTGCAAAATAATAAACAAATAAATAAGACTGAACGGATTATGATAAAATTTGAAATGTATTTATATCGTATACCTAGGTTAAACACATAGGCTACGTAAGCGGGGAATGGCTACTATAGTAATATATGGAAAATGTAATAATAAACCAGACCAGTGTTGCTGCTTTATCGACGTGGCTAAAGCTTTATTCCTGAGCTTATAATAATAATCCTAAGTAAACAATTAGTGAACCCGGGCCAATCCATACCTAATCGTATCTAAGAGCTTCAAAACATTTACATTTACTTTAAACACGTAGTGGGAATACCTACATTTCCATTCCAATCACTCAGCAACACGGACCACAATCGGGCCGTTTCAAAGAACTCTCCTGACAACTTCTTTCTGTTCCAGTAAATCGATCTTCCAATAAACTAAATACCTCGAAGGGTGTAACAATAGGCGGGGATTGCGAATAGCCCCTGAGGGGCATCAAGAGGGGCTATTGTGGTCCGGCTCGACCATTGTGCTGGACAAAGAACACTGATGAAATAGTTAGGCTATTGAATATCGGACGTAATTAGTAAAGAATTGTCGGTATGTGTTATGAATATTTCCGGTAACTGCGACACAAGTATTCTGACTTATTGCGCGCTGTGACTATAGAAAGGTTTAGGTTTTTTTACCGACTTCACTAAAAGGAGGAGGTACTCAAGTCGACTGTTTTTTTTTATTTGTGTTACCTCATAACTTTGTTCCACGTGAACCGATTTTGGTTTTTTTTTTTGCTTGATAGATATTGCTTTCCAATTGGTTCCATTTAAATTTGATCAAGATCTGATTAGTAGTTTTTGAGTTATCCTCAATAATGCGTATTCTGTGACTACATTGACGATGTTCTCGTTTTTAACCGAATTCAAAAGTTACCTCATAACTTCTTCCTTTATGCGCCGATTTGATGATTATTTTTTTATTTGAAAGCTGGTGCTTTTCTTGTGGTCTCATTTTAATTTGGTCAAGATTTGATCACTGGTTTTTGAGTTATTGTCAATAATGCGTGTTTAATACGTTGAATCTGATCAAGGTTCCGAAGATAAAGCGGTGAAGTCGGTTTTTTAACCTTTGCTTGCGTTTAATTATTAGTTATTCAAGGATGAGACGAAATATTATGTTGGCTGATGGCAATCTTATAGCAGTTTAGTGCAACCAGAATGATGAACTTAAAATATAGGCTATTAACCCTAGACTACCCACCCTGTAATAAATATATTTTTTATTTTATTTATCATCCAAACATAACACATGGGAAATATAACATTGTTATTAAATACAGGCTAAGGATATTTTTAAAATCTACATAGCTACAATTACACCAATAACATTATTATCTTATTCCAAGAATATTTAAGTAAGAATTTTAATGAATAAAAAGTAATAATTGATATGAATGAACTGATTCGTGACGTCAGTTCACATAATTTTGCTGTGAACGAACGGTCAATATTCCTTGACGGTGATTGGATTGTGGATTTCAAAGAAAGAACGTCAAAATTACCGCGTTTAAAATTGCTCGAATACGCTCGCGTTTCCAAGTATTTATTTTGATTTGAATTTTAATGTTTTTATGAATGCAATTTTATTTTCGGCAATTAATTAACGTAAACAATCGATTAAAAGCATAAAAAATATATTTCCTATTGATGTCTTATCTAATTTGTGACCTGTCATTGGTATGATAATTAAGCTGTTAATCTTCTTTAAAAAAAGGTTGCAAAATATGGAAATAAAGATATCAAACGAAGGATGAGTTTTTTTATATATTCTGTATTACACCCTAGAGCTAAAACTACTACAAACAACTACTACTACACTTTTACCCACTGGTACTGGCTTGAGCACTTGAATTGCCTATAGGCTCGATGTTTTGTAGGTAATTTAGTTCTTTGCTGTGTATAGTTTTAGTTTAGTTTTAGGAAATATAGGCAATTGGCCCGTAGATAGCTCTAGGATGAGTTTGACATTTGTTTTATCACTTTTTCAATGAAATAGAAACGTCCTATTCCGGATAAATGGATTAGTTAAAGTCAAATTGAATAGAGTTTCTTCATTTCTATCGAGTTTACATAGCCTTCTAATCTAGATAAAACGTTTGAAGTAGATGGAAGTAATATTTTTAGTTTAGCCACTTTTTTTCAGGCCTTTCAAATCAACCTTCTAAACGTATAAAACACAGGTGTTTTATAAAATACGTCCTAAGAACAGAATAAGGAGTAATGGTATTTATCTTGATTAAGAAAGGAAATGTATATGAAAAAAATACCGACGTGTAGCATACAAAGCTTGCTACGAAAACTCGTAGCCATTCTATAGAGTGTAGACCATCTACGCCGTAGTGCGAATCTAACAATTTTGATTGTTTTTCAACAAACATTAAAACTTTTAATAACCGAAATTTGTTTAGTTTTAAAAGCTTTATTATTGTATTAACATTATTTTTATTTATTTTCAGGTAAGGCTGTGTAAAAGGTTTTCCAGTGTTGTACTTTGAAGTAAGAGGTAAATGAGTTAAGATATTTTTATATAACATCTAAGTGGTTCTTACAAAAAATATATATATAGAAGTAATTGTTTTCCCGACACGTGGATTATTGTTACTAAAAATGATTTAATGGTATAAAAATAAAAGCTTTCACACTCGCAGCCCCACACTAAGCTCAATGATTTGTGGCATGGGTGCTGGAATCATTTACTCCACACACACAAATTACACCCAGAATCAGATTAAAACAACAAACAAACGCATTTCCACTCACAGCCCCACACTAAGTTCGATGACTTGTGTCGTGGGTGCCGGAAACATTCACATCAACCACACAATCACAACCAGAACCAGAAACACAAATTTTCCATTGGGATAAAACTTGTGTTCCCGCCGGGAATCGAAATCGATACCCCTGCTTAGAAGGCGAACGACACCCAACTAAGCCAACGGGCAGTTCAAATTTGGGAGAATACTGATAAATTATAGTTTCTTTATTTTATAGGGTAGAAGTTTGACTCCTATGTCACCTTTTTTTTTTTTTTTATTTGTTACAGGCTAGTGTTTGACCACTATCTCACCTGATGATAAGTGACGATGTGATCGAAGCTGGTAAACACACTAGACCTGGAATACGCAGGCTCTCATATACCTGTCGCTTATCTTTTTTTTTTTTTTTTTTGTTTAAAAAAAAAAAAAAAAGATAAGTTTTAAACACACTAGACCTGGAATAAGCAGGCTCTCATATACCTGTTGCTTATCTTACAAATGAGAAGGTATCCAACATGGCTAAAATACCGTTTTCTTTCGACTGGCAATGTTTAGACGAAAATCACACTAAGCGGTAGTAATGATTGACTAGGCAGACAACGCTACGAATGTTAAAAGTGTTCTCACCTGTTGGTAAGCG
Source organism: Lomographa bimaculata (assembly GCA_948107665.1). Classification (NCBI taxonomy): domain Eukaryota; kingdom Metazoa; phylum Arthropoda; class Insecta; order Lepidoptera; family Geometridae; genus Lomographa; species Lomographa bimaculata. The sequence continues at coordinate 3,570,729 of OX403605.1, forward strand.
ATTCAAGGACAGCTGTTTGAGCCGTTTTGTTTAAGCGCAGATAGTTAACTTTACAGTGTAAAGTTATGATAGGTCGTACCCATGGCAGTGGGTTCTGGCTACACCTGGTCTGACTGGTAAGTCAGATGTGGGGGAACGCACGTTACCAAAACACCAGTAGACAGAGGGAGAATGATTGATTACCAAGTTGTACCCACCTAAGTGACCTAGTTTTCTTAAACACCGATGTCCAACTCTATTGCGTAATTCCTCTCCATCCAAAGGTAGTCTGGGAGAGATCGCTTTTAGCGATAAGACCGCATATTGTTACACTTTTTTTTTTTGGAAATATTTATTTTCTGTTTTGTTTTTTGTCTTAATTAAGGTGTTCAATAGAGAGTTTATCTATACATATTCATATTATGTATATATTCTATACATATTATGTATATCTATTTACGTAGGCCAGCTCTACAAATCACGCAAGCAAGCAACGTACGATCTGTGAGATTATACGGCGCAAACTGTAAGCGCGAAGTGAATTATAGATCTTCCTTTAATGGTAGAGTTAAAGGAAAACAATTCTAAGTTCCCTTTTCCTGTACTTGACCGCTTCTTTGTCAACAAACTTTCTCTTTTGTAAACTTAGTAAATCCCGCGGCTTTCCTTAGAATGAATAAATTCACTGGTCGGCTGATTTTATTCAAGGGCCAATAGCATTCACTTACTCGTCTTGGAATCTTGCTACACTTTTTAAAAAGTGTTATTTTTACAAACTTTTATTTAGTTTCACCTGTCCCGATGTTTGCCATCAAATTTTGCAAATTAAATTTGATCCACTTCCCGGTTACCGATTGACCTAAACTTTTTTTTTATTTGCATACATGTGTAAATCGCGTAAAATCATGACATGGTGCTGATCTGATGATGGAGCTGGAATGTAGCAAGGAACTTGGAACGCAATGAAACGACACAACCTCATCGAGTTTGGCCTCATTTAAATCGTCTTGACGAGTAGTTAGTAGGGTCTGATGATGGAGCTGAAAGGTGGTCATAGGAACTCTGTAATGAAACGACGCAACCCCATCGAGTTTCGGCTCGTTTGATTCGTCTTGACAAGTTCTCTGGTTATATAACTTTTAGTTTTACAACTTGTTAAAGCATGATATTATACATTTTTTTTTATTAAATATGCATTAAATAACTATTTATATTATTGGCAAGAATACGAAATAACAACTCAAATTCAAATTATTAATTAAATTTACAAATAAATAATTTTAACTAATACAAAGGATACGGTGTCAAGTTTGTCCCATATAAAAGTTGTCAAGATTAAGGATTCCGGAGATAGCGCGGTTAAATCAGTTTTTTAATTATTAGCTGTGTAGTTGCCACAATAAAATTCATATTTTGTTGTGGCAACACGCATGAGCCGCATACGTACTATAGTGTGCATCTCGTATATCAAGTCCTATCTAATTTCAATAAATAAACGCCAGCACTGCTTTTTTCAGAGCTTACGATGGATCAACTATAAACGATAGGTGAAAGGTAGGATTTCCAAGTACTGCTTCAACTAGCTCAAAGGCTTAGTACAATGCAATGTAACAGGAAAAAGGATTTCCACGAAGCACTTTTATACTGAAACCTTTAGCCTTTGTAGTTGGTGCCTACAGTGCCTGCAAAAGCATTTATTTTATTCCACTCATAGAGAAGATAAGCAAGTCATTCACGTTATGGTAAGCGTCACGCTTGTCTTATAGCTTGCTAGCAACCTGCCACGGCTTCGCACACGTGTAATTTAGAAAAAAAGTGGTGAAAAATTTTAAGTTATTGCTTTTCTTTATAGAATTTCTTTATAAACAACTGTTAGCACATCGAGCTTTTTGCTAACGTTTTCTAGTCAAATATAAATGCGTCAACTAGGTAGGTTTCAAAATTGATGGAATTAATAAAACAGGGTAATACTCACATGTGATCACTGTTGCAATTTCAATAAACCATACAAGACAATAAACCATTTTACAATACTTTCTTTCTCAACTTCCAAGCCACGTTCTGTCTGTAATAGGTGTAATAATTGACACGTTCAATACTTTTCTGACGACGACGGTGGTGTGGCGCCCACTGTCGTCGGTTTAGTTAACCTACGCAGGCAATCGCAACTCGGAAGTCAAAACACCGCTTATTAATGTTTAAAATAAAGTTTTGTTTGATAAACTAGAAATAACAGTCAATAGGAATTTTCTTTGTCCGTCCGTCTGTCAGGCATTTGGTGTCAAAGCCATACAACAAATTTATAGCCCGAAGCCAAAAATGATACTTAAAATGATAGTATAAATGAAAATATTAAGGGACACCCATATACGTAAGTGGGGAGCAAATATTTTTTTATTTTTTTCTGCCCAGGCCATGTTGGGTATCGTTGAAAAGAACTTTTCAAGAAGAGTTCGAAACCTTTTAATCTATGTTAGATAATAACAATTTGGTAAGACATCAATGTCACAAATTTTAGACCTATTTTGTCGCGGGGTCTATCCCAAAAACGGCTGCACATTTTTAGCTAAAACTTGCATGTCTTGCCGAGGGTAAATACAAAAAACAAACAATTATTATTTACTAAAAGTTATAATCAATTAACCCCTAACATTTTATCTATTAGGAAAAATATAGGCGCAAGATCTCATTTCGGAGGGAATGATTAATATTATTTCATTTCAGTTAGAAACTCGAGCCGAATACATAAATACAAATAACATATAGAAGTTAAATGAAACTTTGCCATAGTCCGAACGTCCACGTGTATCATACTCGTGCCACAATTTCGAGAATAATCCACATACGTTTCCGAGAAACTTTTCCCAATATCATAGAACTTTGAACCACATTTGTTTCTCACGTGTCAGTTTAATATTTCAGGTAAAAATAGGGGAAATTTAATCCTCAAAGGGAACCTCGCACAGTATTTTGTGGTGCTTTTGAAACCTTTCCGGGATGGCCTTTGATTTTGTTCCCATCTTTAATAACACATGCAATGACAATGTTCAAAGAGGTTGGATATAATTATTATAATCAGCGCGCAATAAGGATGGGATGGAACCATATCAAAGTCAATAAAAAATTACATTTCTCAAGTAGCGTTAGCAAAAAAAAGTTGTACATATTAACTATAAATAAGTTATTTATATGACCATGGTTTATGAAAATACTTAAAAATGTTTCATGGTTGTAATCCTTTGAATGATAAAGTTGTATATTATTTTTATTTTTTAGCAAACCCATAACTTCGTAAAAAAAATCTCTTGACAAAATAATTCCTGAATCACGAGATTCGTTACCATAGCCAATTGTGTCATCATTTTCAATGCGTTAGAATACCGAAAACCTAACTAGTGAGCTTCTACGTGAGTTTGCCGACGCTTTGGCTGGTCGGCGAATCTCGCGGTGGCAAATGCCAAAATGCCATTTAGTAAACACCCAAAATGGCGGTCAAGTTATTTTTAATGCCCTTCTACAATATGGTTATCAAATGATAGGGCTTGCTGAGAATGATTAAAAAATAAAGGATGCATGGAGGTAAACTGCACAAGCGATTTCTAGCGACTACATAATATAGATATACCTAGGTTAATATGATCCTGTATGTATGTGTGTGTAGTGGTAAGGAACAACTTAAAAAAAATAAATTAAAAAAAGTATGCGCCGCCGAATTTCTTGCCGGGTTCTTCTCGAGATGGGTGTAATTTTGCGTATCTGGCAACAGAGTCATTAAATTTCATTTTCAGTGCCTCTTTGGGGCCCATGTTAAAAACGATTTTAATTTTGATTTTAGTCTAAATCTAATATTGCGGACTTCTAAAAGCTTGTTTTTAAAAAGTTTTAACAAGTAACTTATTATTCAAATAACCTTTGAATGCCGGAATACAGCTCGTAAATAATTCTGTCTCGCGACTTCATAAATGAAACTCACACTTTTGGCTCCGTATCCTCGACTCCCATCAACTTAGTAAGCATGAATTTTTCCTCAATGTATTTGCACATCCTGTGATCTATTTGAAAAATGAAGCTGTTTACGGTAAAATATGAATTGATGGTGTTGTGACGTTTGCGTAATACCAATGATAGAGGAAATGTAGGTTCACACCGCCACAACCAATTGATATTATCGCCGAGCAGAATAACAACCTTTTTTACCATCTAACAACAAGACAAACTGCCAAACGTCATCCTTATATGGTTGACATACCTCCGCTCGAAGCTTTTTGCTTCTACGTTTATCATCCGTACGGCAAAGGAATGGAACTCATTGCCTGCGTCTTTGTTTTCCGAACGGTACAATCTGGGTGTCTTCAAGTCTAGAGTGAAATCTTCTAGGCAAGGATGTTACATCTTCGGCCGCACCTTCACTTTTCATCAGTTGAGATAGTGGTCAAATACGTGCCTAACTAGTATATATTTTATTTAATTGCCTTTTTTAATTAATAATTTATACGCAAGCAAAGCTTGAAAAACCTTTAACACCACTTTATATTCGGAATTAATAAGATAATTAAATAAATTAAATACGCATTATTGAGGGTAACTCAAAAACTACTGGTCGGATCTAGATCAAATTTATATGGGACAACATGTTGAAATCCAGTCGGTTTTTAGCATATCCCATTCATCGAACGTAGGTGTACGTTAGAATAATGTAATAGCAATCCTAGTAGTAATAGTATTTAAATGTTATGCATATTCCCTATTCCAAGCGCGAGTTTAATTGCATGTTGGAACATAACTGGAATACTCAAGTTGCAACATGATTGTACCATCGCCATATTATGTCGTCTCGGTTCCCTTCAACTTTGTAAGCATAAATTCTTTGGGTATGTATTTCGTACATCCTGCAATCCATTTGAAAAATGAAACTTGTCGACGGCAGGAATTTATATTTTGAAATGGAGATAGGAAGTGTTAGTAACAGGAAAAATTGCGTCGCTGGATTGATTTCTTTCGCTTTTTGTGTTATATATTAGCTCATTTAGTTTTATGACTTTGTTCTGAATGCTAATTGCATGCTAAATGCTAATAATAATAAAGATGATGTATTCTATACAATCTATGATTCATAGATTTTTACATTATACTATCCCGTATAAAACGACTACGTCGAGCCGCTTCGTTAGCTAGACTTAACGAAGAAGATAAATAATATAATATTTTTCCTACTAATATTATAAACGCGAAAATTTGTAAGAATGTATGTATGTATAAGTATGTATGCGTATGTTTGTTACTCTTTCACGCAAAAACTACTGAATTAATTTTGATGAAACTTTACAATAATATAGATTACATCAGAATAACAGATAGGCTATAATTTATAAAGATATAGAGTGAATTATCCAAAATATGACGATAAGTGTCAAGTAAGTAGGACAAAATCTGTAGGTCTATTCTGGTCGTCAAAATACGATTGTTCGAATTGATGCGACGTCGATACGACAGTCGATTGGTTGAAATTGCAGTTGATTCGATGATCATAACAAAAGAAAATCGTTCGATTTCGACGTCGATGTCACGCCCGGAATAGACCCCCTGCTATCTGCGAGCTATTGTGGCGTGCGCCGAAAAAACCGTTGGAGTTACACGTATGTAATGTGTAATGTAAATGTTTATCTTAAATAGTCCTACAAAAAAGCTCGCGACAGCATATATCTATTTTTTATGTGTAAGCCATTATCGCCAAAATTGCGAACCATAAATACAATAATTTCATGATTTATAATTTGTTGGATTTGTCTCCGTCCCGAATAGCAGAATAATATAAAAACCTTGAAAAATTTACGAAAAAAAATAAATATTTTCTATCACCATTATCACAAATTTCCATCAACACGCGGGTGAAACCGCGGGGCGCAGCTAGTAAATCATAAAACAGAATTTGCAATAGCCACACCGCGCCAAGAAGTTGGTCTCATTTTTGGTACAAATTTACCCGTAATCTACGTGATTTAACATGTTTGTATTTCTAAAGTACCTCTATCTTACTGTTTTTTGTTTGTTACCTTTTTAGAGGCAAGCTCGACTGATCTTGACATATTGTACAGATATTAACTAAATCTTGGAGAACGAGATTAGATATTTTTATATTAATTTAATTTGACGCGATATTAAAATCAGATACTTGGGCGTCAATATCTACATCACAGACACACACCCAGAACCAGAAACACAAATTTCCTTGTGGGAGAATATTTTTATTCCTACTGGAAATCGAACCGAAATTAGTAGGAAGACCCGAAACTAACTACGCAAGCAGGGATTTTAAATGTGACTATTTTGAAACTAAGGTTTCTCGGCTGGTCAGCTTCTGATGAAATTTGGTAGGTTGCTTCTACTTTGGAATATGGTAAATGTTACTTTTAATTCCAATAACGCCTGCAAAGCCTTTGTTAAATATAATGTTGGGTTCGCAAACTGTATAAGAACATTAAGCCAGTGTAAATATTACAATTAAAATATTAATTCATAAAACTAGTCCTTTTCTCCAGTCACAGTTACTGCAAATAAAAGAGTCAAGGCCCAGTCAAAGTCGAGTCATGCTCTAGTAAAGTGGTAGAAACTTTGAAACTTTACCACAAGTTAAAGCTATTGTGAAGCGATTTCGAAAATCACGTGTTTCAACTTTGTGTGATTTACCTACCCATGCATGTTCAGGAACTATTCACGGTTAATAAATAATCCTCCATTGTTACACATTAACACTTGAAATAAAACAAAATCAACAACGCCATTTAAACCGACTTTTTTTTTACTTAGCGGCATAGCTCCTTATATAACACTAGCCGTGCCCCGCGGCTTCGCCCGCTATTATCAAGTCAAAAAGTAGCCTATGTGAAGATCCTAGGTATAATCTTGAACATTCCAAATTTCATCCAAATCCGTTCAGCCATTAAAGCGTGAAGAGGGAACAAACATACTTACACACTTACACACAAACTTTCGGATTTATAATATTAATATAGTAGGATTTTAAGTTTGTAAGTGTTTTTTTGTTACTACTTCAACCTGCATTGAAACGGCTGACGGATACGCATTATACTGAAAAATTTCTAATAATTATTAGTCACCTTAGGTATTTGGATGATACCCGGAATTGACACATTAGCTTTCATTCATCGGCTGCATCATCGCCTTCTATCAAGTGAAATGGTGGTGAAATGGTAGCTTATCGAGCATAAAAAACAGCGCAGCTAGTCTATATACCTATACAAATAAATAACAAATGATTTTTTATTTGTATATAATAAATACTGTCCGTCTTTCTGCATGTCCGTTTGTTCCTGACAGTCATCGAAACCGCTAAGCCAATTTGATGGTAGCTGATGTTGTATGCAGTAACAAACGTAAAAAAGAAAAATAATTAGGCATCCGCGCAAAAAAATTAAATTCATATATGTGAATGATATATTTTAAATAATATGTATTATAGGTACTTATATGTAATTATTTATTTATTTTATGTAAGTATATTCTGATATTATTATTGTTATGTATTGTTTATGGCATGCCATACCTACATTGTCTTTTCGTCTATATTTCCATCCAAAGGTTGTCTGGAAGAGATCGCTCTTAGCGATAAGACCACGCATTGCCTATCTTTATAATTTTCTCTGTATCTTGTATTTATCTTTGGTTTCAATAAAGAGTTTTTGTATTTGTATTGTATTGTATCCATATATTTTTTTATCAAAATATCACTATCACACCTGTAGGTCTATTCTGGTCGTCAAAATACGATTGTTCGAATTGATGCGACGTCGATACGACAGTCGATTGTCTGAAAGTTCAGTTCATTCGATGGTTTAAAAGAAAAGAAAATCGTTCGTATTCGACGTCGATGTAAAGATAACCTATGCCCGGAATAGACCCCCTGGTCACCAAACTACGATTGTTCGAATTGATGCGACGTCGATCGGTTGAAATTTTAGTCGATTCGATGTTTCATAAGAAAAGCAAACAGTTCGATTTCGACGTCGATGTAAAGACAATCGATGCCCGGAATAGATCCCCCGATTGTGAGATAATTTAATATTAATGATAGATTTTAAAGCAGGCAAAGGGCCGGAGATCTCCTTAGTGTTTTATAAATCGTTGACAAATCTGACCAGTATACGTAGATGCAATGGGGTAGTGATGCGGTACAAATTACTATGTGAGCTGCCCTGGACCGATGCCAGGGGGTTGTAGCTCTGTGTACAACGGTTGTTGGGCTAAACACAAATCGGTTTTTGTTTTGTCATACTGCAGCATTGGATGAAATAATTTCTGGAATAAATTTTTACATTGTTAATAATGACTGAAACTTAGGAACGTTATTAGTTTGTGATCTGTGTTTTAAATTATATTATAGTAGGTATGAAGAATAGTATTTAGGAGTTAAGCTGCGAAAATGAAAAATTACGTTGTAGATTTTGTATTTTATAGCAAAACTTGTGATTCTTCGAGTGTTAATGTGTTATAATGGTGGATTATTAACCTTTGATACTTTTTAAACATGCACAGTAGACAAATTATACAAAGCTGAAAAACGTGATTTTCGCTTTCGCTCCAAAACTCCAATAGAAGTTTTAGTAAAGTTTCTACCACATTACTAGAACTTGACAAAGACTGGACTTTGACTCCTTAACTTGACATTGACTATGACTTGAGACTAGGACTTCTAGTACGAGACATATTCCTTGAAATAAACTAAAGAATAGTATTTTAATATTTACTTTTGTTTTTACACGTTTACTTGAGTAACTCGAGCTTTTTACAAGCATTTACTTAACTTACAATGTTTGTTTAATATGATCGGGTCAATTCTCGCAACTGAATTTTAAACAGTTATCCTCAATCAATTGAGAGGAAATTTTGCATACACGTTTGTAGTTTGGATGACAATGCAAGGTAAGCTAAGTGACGTCATTCTTATTACAATATGGCGGACAGCCCAATATGGCAGGCTTGTTACTATTTGTGCACGATCATGATACGGGTATCAAATGAAAGGGATTCTGAGAAGAATACGAATATAATAATAAATGACTAGTAAACTTTTTTTTAAAATGTTTTTAAAAAAATTATCTTATTTTATCTCTTATGGACTGGCATTTGGCAGTGGCAAAAATATATTTTGAATTGAAATGCCACCGAGTTTCTTGACAGGTTTTTTTCAAGATGGCTGTTATTTTACAAATCTGGCAGTAGTTTCATTAACTTTCACGACTGTGTCTTTGGAGCCCATGTGAATAAACGATTTTGATTATTGATGCTTAAGTACAGGACTTAAGTAACATTAGGTATACGTAAATAGCCACTTTGTAAAAGCCGTTTTTAATATAGACAGTGTAGCGATTAGTGCGATTTGCATGATAGTGTGATCCTAGGTACTGTTTGTTATTCTGTATAGTATAGACCACAGGCGCGATACACATAACACGCTGTACCAACACCTCGAACACGCCGTAAATATCTTGTAGCTTATCTGATCTAAGCTGCTGATCTATTGAACTATTACTTTGTTATTTTATTTATTTTGAATCAGTATAGAAAATCACAGTAATTGTCTTTTTAAGGATCATAATTATTATCATGCATGGAAATATGGAGAATAACGTAAATTTGCTTATGGAGTTGCTTGCTTGTCGTATGGACAAGTTTTTTTTTTATGAAATCGTTTATTGTATCACTAGCCGTGCCCCGCGGCTTCGCCCGCTATTATCAAGTTAAAAAGTAGCCTATGTGTTAATCCTAGGTATAATCTATGTACATTCCAAATTTCATCCAAATCCGTTCAGCCGTTAAAGCGTGAAGAGGGAACAAACATACTTACACACTTACACACAAACTTTCGGATTTATAATATTAGTAGGATATACCGTTATTGGTAAGTAATGCACACTCCTGCAGGGGGTGGTTTAGCATCTACAACGAAGCAGAAAAATATTTCTTTTTTATTCTTTATTTACAATTTTTTTTCTTCTTTTTATTCACGAAGCAGGCTTTACAGATAGAATCTAACATGTATACTTTTGCGTGATTGACAAGTAGGAATTCTGTACTCCTACGCTAAATTATTATAACAAGTTTTATTAAGTACTCCAATATTCACAATTTGATCTATAATTTTGTTAGGTTTTTGTAGCAATGTATGTCTGAGCCTTAACTCCTAACTAGCTCTTACATAAGAAACGACGAATACGTCAATAACCAAAGATTATCAAGTCGCGAGTGAATAGGTATCTTCTAGGTAAGCTTTATCGTCGACCACATCGTCGCTTACCATCAGGTGAGATGTCAAAAGTTTGCTTATCTTAAATAATGAAAAATCAAACCATTTTCAGTAAAATCTTACGTAGTCGGGTCAACATTCCGACTCGAAATCTTTAGGTCAATCCGTCGTGCATTTACATCTTTTTTTAAGAAAAAAATACAAGCTTTCTTACTCTACAATAAAACCTTTTATCCTTATAAAGTGATTAGCATTCTTCTCAGTTTCCTTTGACTTGAAATTGCTTCAACCTAATTTAATAGTTTCGCTGAAAATCTGTTTGTCGTCTGCACGTGACAATGGAAAATTTTGAGACGGATTTAGTAATCTTTTGACCAAGCGACGTTGTTGACGGGTTTTAGAGGTCAGTAGGTCTGGTCGTCAAAATACGATTGTTCGAACTGATGTGACATCGATACGACAGTCGATTGATTGAAATTTCAGTTGATTCGATGTTCATAACAAAAGAAAATCTTTCGATTTCGACTTCGATGTTACGCCCGGAATAGACCCCCAGAATACCGCGAGTAAAGCCAAATTATTTCTTATTCGACCAATTTAGCGCCTTTAAATTAACGTAGTGATTATATTATCTTAGCGATAAGACCGCCCATTGTACCTATCTTTATAAGTTTCTCTGTAAGTTGTATTTATATTTTGGTGTCAATAAAGAGTTTTTGTATTGTATTGTATTGCATTGTATTATATTTGTAGCGAATGATAACACTTATGTTAGTTTTTGCAACCATGTTGGTTCAGTTCCAATGACAACGCATTTTTACGGTAAGCATGACCTGAATTTACAATTTATTTTTTATTTTGAATAGGCAAGCATTTGAACACTATTTCACCTGATGGAAAGTGATGATGCGGTCCAAGGTGTGACATGCTTGCCCAGAAGATACGAGACTCAAAGACTCCCAGATTATACCGTTCGACGAAAAAAGACGCAGGTAATGAGTTCCACTCCTTCGCTGTACGGATGATGAATGTAGAAGCTAAACGCTTTGAGCGAACTGGAGGTATGTTGACCATAAATGGATGACGTTTAATAGTTTGTCTTGTTGTTAGATGGTAAAAAGGGCATGGGGGAATTAAGTCATGTAATTCCTGTGCACACTCTCCAAAATGTAAGCGATAGAATGCCGATAACCTTGCCACCTTACGTCGGTGACCGAGACTTTGCAACCTGGACTCGATTAGCTTACTGTCGCCAATGAGTATCATTCAGGATTATCTCCAGATAAAGGAACTCTTCAAAGACACCTGCATCGTACAAAATATGTTGTGTACGCATTTAATAGGAGCCGTATTTAAGTTTTCAATCGACTTCAAAAGAGGAAGTTCTCAATTCATTTGTATGTTTTTTTTGTATGTATGTTACGCGATATCTCCGCCAATTATGAATCGATTTTGATGTTTTTTTTTATTTGGTAAATTATTTTTCAGGGGTGGTCCCATATAATTTTTATCGTAATCGATTTGGCCAAAACCAAAATATAAGCGTTGAAGTCGGTTTTTCTAAGCTTTGCTTGCGTTTAATTATAACATGACATGGTTGCTGCACTCAGGTTTGGGTCTTAATTAGAGAATCCAATGGTTAGCAGTACAGACATGAAGCTGGTTTTTCAAAATGTTTTTTTACTGAGAGAATAATTGGCGGAAAATCACAGGTACAACTTTTTATAGCGACTATAAAGTGAACCACATCTGGCACTATATTAATAATTCAATGGTTTGAGTACTCGAAATTGGACCCGTAACTTTGGTAGGAATGGAGCACTCTGTAGTAAATTATTTGGCCCTCAGGAAACTAAAACCTTTCAATTACTTTGAATGTCGCGCTGAAAAAATCGCGCTTGTAAAAGCTTTGAGGAAATGGATACCTATTTTATTTGTCAATTCCCACGCCCAGAGTGTCTTTGATTATGCCATCGTGGCACCCCTAATTCCTCCGCCTCAGGCGATGTCGTCCTTCCCTCTTTACGTGGTACGTTAACATGTTTTATCTCTTTCTTTCACGCGGTCTGACACATTAATTTGGGCGTTGAGGGCTTTTAGGGGCTCAATTGATGGCTGCTGAGAATTTTGGTTGAAAAATAGGAGTAAGTGTATTATGAGAGCTCCATTTACAACGATTTATAATCTTACTTGAACTTAAGTTGTGGGTGCCGGATGCACGCACAAATTTTAACAGAAACCAGGAACACAAATTTCCCTTGGGACGAAAACTTGTGTTTTCGCCGGGAACTTCACCTGACACCTGCTTAGAAAGTAAACGCTCACCTAACTGTGCTAACAGGCAGTTCAGTTATTTATTTCTTCCTCAGCTTGGTCGGTTTACAGATGGAAAATAATGAAACTCCTTGCCTGAGTTGGTGTTTCCTGATGAGAACATTAAGGGATACTTCAAGTTGCAAAGAATTTTAAGGATTAAGTATCTTCTAGGCAGGCTGGTTCCATCGTCGACCATATCGTTGCTTACCATCAGGTGAGAAAGTGGTCAAAAGTCTGACTATCTTAAGTAAAAGAAATAATATTTAAGATCGGGAACAACTTAGGTCCCCCTCTTTAGGACAGTCTTCTTCGGCTTAGCCAGTCGTCCCAGGTCTGTGGTAACCAGTACTACCGAACAGTAGTTTGGTCTGTGCCAAAATGTAGAGAACCGACGTCTTAACAGAGATTCATTACTCATTTATGCCACGCCAAGATCCGCTAGCAACAGAGTAATTACGGGTGAAAGGTTTACTAGAAGTTACTGCGGTGACAATAATTAATTAATAAGGGTTAATGTGTTCGTTTATTACTTTACCCTTAGTGAAAACGGAGCGATTCCGAATAAAGCTAGTCTGGAAATAGGATATAGAGTCATGTCTTTGGAACTGACTAAGTTGAACTGAATGGCGTAGTTGAGTGCGCGTTACCTTCTAGATCGGGTTGATTGATGGGTTCTCATCAAGAATCAAACAATTCATCTCTACTGACAGCCCGACATTTAGTTCGAAGACTTGTATCGTAGCTGCCGCAGTCACGGCCAGAACCAGAAACACAAATTTCCTTCGGGGCGAAATCTTGTGTTCCCACCGGGAATCGAACCCGATACCCTCAGCTTAGAAGACAAACTTGCTACCAACAGGACCAGCTGGTAGTTCAATATTTAGGTGCTTGTGTAGACCCGAAGTCACAAGAGCAAATCTATTCGTGTACTCATCAATTACGCAGGCCTTAAACGACGGGCTTTAAGCTCCACTATTCAATAATTAGTGTTGATTGCAACGCCGTTAACCTAACCGCTCGAGTCACAGAGCCATTTGGCTACAATGTTCTCTTGTTATTTTAGTAAAAATGATCATTATAATTATAATATGGATTGGGCCACTTCTGGATATATGCCTCTCCCAATGCAAGCCATTGAGCCCGATCTGCAGTTCTTCTCTTTCAACCGCTGCCATACGTATATCACGCCTCACCAAGCCAGAGGGCATCCCCGTGAATGTTTGCTTTGACGCGATCTCCAGACCTCTCTCATCTCAAGATCTCAAGAACACGTCTACCATATCGGTTATCAGTTCTACGGAAAACACGACCTGCCTATTGTCACTTCAGCTTGCTAATCGGGTTCAATTCTTCAATGAAACTCCGAGCATAAACCCGTTAAACCTCCCGTTCTTAAGGTTCATAATGTTATACACAATAATGCTTACCATACTGGACTCGGTGTTAAGATAAGCCGAGTATCTGGAGCAGTAATTTGGAGAGTTGCCAGAACTTTAATGTAGAACAATATCATTTAGGTACAGATTTCATGAGTGTACCGTTTTATCTTATCTGAGAAATGCTACTTCTATAATTTAAAGAAACATATCATTTATTCTCTCCACCAGGACCAGGTTTCAAAGAAATATATCCTTTATTATCTTTACCAGGACCTCAATATCGAGTTCATTGACAATATCATTAAAAAATACACAGAAGCTCATGAATATCGACTTCACTATCATGTGAACGTCGAAGCCATCTAAGTCCTCGTACACACGTATATAAAGAGAAGACTCAAAAGATCAAAACCGTTTGAACTTGTTTAGAGTAAGTGTATTAGTGTAATGTAGTGTTTTATAAGTGCTGCTCAAAAAGAACACATGAACCGATAATAATAATAACCTAATTCCTACTTTTACTCCACACTCGTCAGGTTAATGTTCCATTGCCATATATCGCTGTATCTGAAAGCTTAAAGTTTTAATAAGAGAACAGCTTAACTTTTAATTGCTTGTTCCATTCTAATCAGCGTACCCTCGTCTGAGTTCGTTTAATTGTTTAATGGCGGATCATTGTTATTGCTACTTAGATGAGTAGTTAGTAATTAAATGAACTTAAAGGTTAATGGATTGTGGTTTGTTGTTTAAAGACTTATAGACACGAGCCAAAAATCGCACCCATATACCTGTTAGCTTGGCTGAGCGTTTGCCTTCTATGCAGGGGTATCGATTCCCGGCGGGAACACAAGTTTTCTCCTCAAGGAAAATTTGCGTTTTTAGTTCTGGTTGAGATTGTGTGTCTGATGTGAATTTTTTCGGCACCTTTGACACAAGTCATCGAACTTAGTGTGGAGCTGTGAGTGAGAAAGCGTTCGTGTTTATGTACATATTTTGATTTTTTTTGGAGACCGCACGTAACGGGAATTATCTAGAGGTGACTCCGAAATAACGTGGCATTAATCGGGTCATATGTGCCACGGCGATTACATTAATACGCACTCGGTGAGAATGGGATGGAGCCTATGTAAATCGAAAATGATAGTTCTCAAGTAGCGTTTGCAAAAAAGTTCTTGTAGTTTTTGGATATCCCTGAGCAGCAACAATTTGTTCGGTTATTTTCATGTTTGAGAAAACTGAAATTTGTCAAAAAGATCTCTTAACAATATAATTCCTGAACCACTGGATTCGTTATCCAAAGCCAACTGTGTCATCATTTACAATGCGAACACCGACTTCGCGCTTTATTGAAGTATCTATCAATTGCCAGAACTATTTGGCGTGATTCAAAGTTTCACCCAGTTTACCGCTCATTATTAATTAATTACTAAAATAATCGCACAATAACATATAAATCTCGCATTTAAAATAAATCAGCCACTCCACTACCATATCCCTCTATAGTAGTCGACCATCTTCGATTAACCATGCATTTATTAATAGTAATTAGTTAATCCTTAATGTATACCTACCGTATTACGAGTATCGCATTGAAAACGCTATGCACGCGTTATACCTACCTAATTATCTCGTAATTTACTTATTTCAACTGTTTAAATGTACTTTTTTGCTACCTGTGGAGGCTTGTTAATTGGCTCTTCTTAAGTTTAAGTTATGTTTATTTTGTAATGATAGCTGTAAGCCACCTACATACAATAAAATAAAATAATAAAATAACTATATAAATAATAAAACAAATCAAAAACATAACTAGCATAATATGCAACCTTCGACGCAATTTTGTCGACGCTACGGCTGGCCTGCGGACCGCGCGCTTCTCAGTTCCAAAAGGTCGCATCCCATTCTCATCGTGCACGCATTTATGCATTGATATTTTTTTGTTTGACACTTACCATAAACATTATGATTTGATTGAAACCTCGATATTTACGCACCGTTATGAGCGCCATGATTACGAAAAATGATCTATATTCTATATATGTATCAGTTCTCGTCATATCTCACGGTAAATACGTCAAAGAAACTAAAGCTAAATAAACAATCTCACTCTTACATGAATACTATAAAAGTTTGTGAATTTGACGAAAAATTAATTTAAATGTATTATGATTGTTTTTGTTTGTACTATTTTTTATTTAGACAAAAGTGGAATTAGCCGTAGCGCACCATTGTGAAAGCTATACTGGAAAATTTAGGTAAAACCCAGGAGACAAAGACATGACATATATATTTTAGGTTTATTTGACTCGAATGTAATTGCAAGATGCACCTACTTACATTAATATTATTAATTCGAAAGTGTGTACATACCCACTAGGAAAAACTCACTCAGTAACTGTGTGAGTATTTTCCTAGTTATCTTTGTTCACATAGATATTATAACTAAAAAATAAAAAAAAATAAGTAATGCTTTCACACTCACAATAAATTCGATGACTTGTGTCGTGCCGGAAACATTCACATCTCACACATAATTACACCCAGAACCAAAAACACCAATTTCCCTCGAGGAGAAAACTTGTGTTTCCACCGGTATTCGAACCCGATACCCACTGCTTAGAAGCCGAGCGCGCACCCGAATAAGTCAACGGGTTCAACTCCAAAATGTTTGTTTTTTAACGAGGCATCGTAATAACGGCTAGCGGATTTTTAAGTTATAGTTTAGATAGAGCGTAGAATAGGACACAGGGTACTTTATAGCCCGGTAGACGCGAGAAAAATGTGGTTTATTAAATATTAAATCTATTTTAATATAAATATAAGATATTTATGTGCAAGAGAGAGATTTTCAAAGAACCACGGCTTAACAAATGGCCGATGCAATTACGTGTCCTGAGAAACAATACCGCGATACAACGCGAGGCTAAAAAATTGTAACAACATGAACTTTGAGTAAGAATATAACATCATAATAATTAAACGCAAGCAAAGCTTAAAAAAACCGAATTCACCGCTTTATCTTCGGAACCTTAATCAGATTTAATGTATTGCACACGCATTATTGAGGATAACTCAAAAATTAGAGATCAGATCTTGATCAAATTTAAATGGGACCAATTGGAAAGCAACATCTTTCAAACTGAAAAAAAAAATCGAAATCGGTTTACGTGGAAAGAAGTTATGAGGTAACAAACAAAAAAAAATACAGTCGGTTGAGTACTTCCTCCTTTTTTGGGAAGTCGGTAAATAACAATTTAGATATTAAAACTATAGTGAAAAGAATACAGATACTTAGCAGATTTCTCTTACGTGTTTTAAGCCATTTATAACATTCTCATAAAATCACGTTATCCCGTAATTAATAAACCGATTTTGATGAAATTTAAATTGTAGGTAGCTTAGATTCCGGAATAACACATAGGCTACTTTTTAACTTAATTAACGCGGGCAAATCTGCAGGGCAGCGGCTAGTATTATAATAAATCTGAGTAGATAGATGTTATAGTATGAGTCAGTCATACGCTTTTTATGAGTTCTTCTTTATCCATTCTATCATCGGTCAACAAGGCAAGTCATTCTTACTACACAGTGGAACTTACATGCTACTTCTATGGCTGTATCGATACTTTAAATCAGATGAGGTACTCACGTCGTCAAGTGCTTGCCTGTCTTGCATAAAAAGTAAATGACATTATGAGCTGGTAAACCCTTAAATTAATTTAAAGTGGTGATTAGTAAGACTGTTGAGTAAGATCTCTTCTACAAAACATAGTTACAATGGCGGCCAAAAGACAATTTTCGTATGATTATTAACCTACGTAGTAAGCAAGTACGAAAGTAGGTAAACCTCGCAAATCTAAATCTTCATCCACCGTTACTCCATTTACTCCGTGATCATGGCGCTTGCCATCGGAAACTGAAAACGAATACAACTTATTATCCTTTACAAACATTTTCACATTATTGACTAACGTTCCAGGCATAGGTGATTTTTTCTATGGGTTCATCTGGGATCTAGCCACTGGCTCTAACAAGAATGATTATAATAATAGCACATTTTTTTTTACACAGATAATAAAGATTAAATTCTGAAACTGTGGTCTCGAATTGTAGCGACTACATAATACAGATATACCTAGGTTAATATAATTCCAGTGCTTAAGAATATTAAAAAAAATAATTTAAAAATGTGCCGCCGAGTTTCTCGCCAGGTACTTCTCGACATGACTGTAATTTTGCGACGCTAGTTATTAACTTTCATGAGTCCCTCTTTGTTTTTTTTGCCTAGTGAATAAACGATTTTTATTTTAGAGATGTGATATAGGATGAGCCCAAGGAAAGTCATCCTATATTGGGGGTTGGTATCGTAGTTTAGGTTTTTTTTTTTTTTATTTGTGACAGGCTGGTGTTTGACCACTATCTCACCTGATGGTAAGTGACGATATGATCGAAGCTGGTAAACACACTAGACCTGGAATACGCAGGCTCTCAAGGATAACTGCCGGAACACCGTATTTGGCTTGGCGGCAGTCTTTCAACTTGATGGTGGTAAGCTACTTTGGTAGCAAGCCAGGCGAGCAACTCACAAAATGCTCTACCACATCTCAACAGGTGGTGTTGCTGGTAGGCATTGATGGAGAGATATTGATGGATAGGTGTTTATTACGTGAAGGCTACATGATCAGCGGCTTAGATGTTTATGTACTTATGCTACGTTGGTGGTCTGATTAGCTAAGTCAGGTGTTTACACACTACAGTAGAGAAGAAATTCTCGGACTAAGATTTTTCTAGGTTTGCATTTTTTTGGGCGTCAAGTGTAATCCTTGCGCTGACACTTCGCCCCGAGATAAAGCGTTAGAATTAATTACTGGGGTATCATCCCTCGAGTTCAATTAAACTGTGTACTTTAGGTCTTGCAGCGGTTCGTTGGAGATTTTCTTTATTTAAATATAAACAGTTAATCGTTAATTAGTGTTATATTATCTCGGTGGTGATGCGTTAAGAACAACGAAATATTTGTTATGACTTAGATGACATTTTTTAAGTAACATTTATTGATAAAAAATATAGAAAAACTTGAATAATGCAAATGATAGATAAAAATATAGAAAATATGCATATAGCCCAATGTTTTTTTTCACCTCAATCAACGGGCCTATTGCCTATACTTCCTAAAAATATCCTATAAACATCTGTACAGCAAAGTCAGGTAGGTAACTTAAGTTACCTACAATAATGCTAATTTAGCATTATTGTAGGTAACTTTTTTTTTTTGGGCGGGTAGTTCAAGTATAAACAACTTTAGAAAGTGCTCTTATTTACAATTTTGTAAATAATTAGAATCAGCAGTGCCAGTAGCACAGTTTCTATGTGTAATTAAAGTTGAAACACCAATACCTGCCGGTGAGCATTCTCCTTTCAAATAGACAAAGCAATCATCACTTTTTGTTCACTTCACTTTACACCCACAACATAACCTTTCTTTTGTTACTATGGATGATATCAAAAACTCAATGGTGCAAATGCAGCAGATGTTCAACTCAAGAATGCATCAGTTCACTGAGGAACTGCAAAAGACTCCATCCTGCAATCCAAATCTGGAAACTGAGTTTGCTAATTTTAAGCAATTTGTCCTGGCCGCACTTCAGGCATTGCAAGCACAATTGGAGCTTCTTGATAGTAAAACTGATCACCTTGAGATGTATAATCGGCGAAAAATTTTACTGCTGCATGGTCTGCCCGAGAACAAGAAAGAGGAACCTGAAACATTGGTGGTGAAGGCTATGGTTGAGCGACTAAATTTATCCAACTTTACTTTGAGTGACATAAGCCGTTGCCACAGAATGGGCAAGTCCTCTTCAGATCAAAAACCTAGGCCAATCCTCATCAAATTGAAGGACATGGCTATGCGCAGTAAGATTTGGTCTGCCAAAACCCAGCTAAAGGGCTCAGGCATTACCCTGTCTGAGTTTTTGACAAAGTCTCGCCACAACATTTTTATGGCTGCACGGCAAAAGTATGGCGTTACGAAAACTTGGACGCGCGACTCTACGGTGTATGTCCTTGGAGCAGATGGCGCCAGGTATCGTGTGAACTCCTTGGCTGAACTCGACAAATTGGAGGCTAAGGCTACTGCAAAGCTGGTGGTACCTGGGACCGCGTCGGAGGCCGCTGTGGCACCCAGATCTCGGCGTAACAAGAAGACAGCCTAGTCTTTTTCCATTTAGCTATCATATGTCCTGTATGCTTTGTTTTTAGTCAAGAATTTGAATGCTGCAAATGTCTACCTGAATTTTTTCTTTTCTAAATTACTTGATAGAGTTGCAAGGCACCTGCTATACTTAGTATTTTCACCATTTTAGTGTTTTCTCATGCTACACTCATTCTGTTATATTCATGTACCGCAAAAAACCTCATTGTTTACTTTATTATCAATTTCATTTTTGTTTTGTGGGTTTACTTTTGGTTGACAATTGACAACTTGAGCTTTGATCTGACAATGACATACGTGAGGCCTGCAGGTTTTAAGTGTTGCCATTTTGTACGCTTCTATAACCTACCACTTTTTATTCTTTTAATTAAGCTACTTTTCTCTCAACGAATATGAACGTTGATTTTATATATTTCATTCATTTTTGTTTTATTTTATTTTTTATATGAAAAAGATAAATGCCACTATATATATTTTTTGTTTTAGTTTTTCTTGTTTCTGTAATGCAGCGTGTTGTGTTAAATAATTTAGCCATAATAATTATATTAGACAAGTTCATAGCATGCTAGCAGCTTAAATTGATTATTTTTTGTTCTATTTTCGTATATTATTATTATTATTTTGTAAAGCAACCGGCAGATGGAGATGCACAGTTTGCTACTGAAACATTATTTATTTCTATTATATTAGTTATATTTTATACATTTATTAGTTTATTACACTTACTATTTTATTTATGTCTTCATGTAGTGATAGTAATAGTGATATTTTTTTATCTGCCCCACCATCTGAGGCAGATAGCAGTAATGACAGCTTTGTAAGTTTACCATCTCTCTTTGATAGCTTAGAATCTGAATTCTCTGACGTGCCGAAAAATTTCAACGTAATTCATATCAATGCCCAAAGTATTCCGGCTCACTTTCCCGATATGTTAGCATCTCTTGACAATAACAAAATACAAGCCATTTTAATTTCTGAATCTTGGCTTAAACCCTCTCTCTCATCCATATTATACCCTTTGCCTGGTTTCCGACTAATCAGAAATGATAGAATCGGCAGTGGTGGCGGTGGGGTGGCGATCTACTTACGTTCCCATATCTCCTTTTCTATTATTAACGTATCAGCGCAACCTACGCCACCTAATGCCGGTGAACATCTTTTCATCGAAGTTCTTCTTTCCCATACAAAAATTCTTCTTGGAGTATATTACTGCCCTTCCTTGCGTGTCAATTTCTTTACTTCCTTTGAAAAACTTCTAGAAGATATTCTTCCTTCCTACAGCCACACCATTCTGATGGGAGACTTCAATACTTGCCTTTTAAAAAATGACTATCGTTCTTCCCAGTTTAAATCAATTATTAACTCAAGCAATTTGCACATGTTACCTCTCAGTGCTACTCACCATTTTCCAAATTCAACACCATCCCTTCTTGATGTTATTATCGTATCGTCATTAGTGCATGTTGCCAAACACGGTCAGTTAGCAGCTGACGCTTTTTCTTACCATGACTTGATCTTTTTATCTTACAAAATTCGTCCTCCTAAGCCCAGACCTACGATAATTCTGCAACGTAACTTTAGTGGCATGAATATGAAGGAATTTGTTGATGATGCAAATAAGATTGATTGGTCGCCTATTGAGGAAGCAGAATCTTCAGACGAGCAGGTGTTAATTTTTAATACGTTTATAACCCGATTATATGATGTACACGCTCCTTTACGTCGTATCAAAATTAAGCATCTGCCTGCACCTTGGCTTTGTGATGATATTAAGTTGCTCATGCATAAAAAATCTGTAGCAAAGACCAAATACAAACTTAGTCCAACCGATGCAAATAAGGAAAACTACGCCCGGTCTCGAAATCGCTGCAATAGGGTGTGTAGGGATGCTGTACGTCGCCATATCCATAAATCTGTCGAAAATGAGGACCAAGCCAAAGTTTGGGCTTTCCTTAGGTCGCTTGGAGTTGGTAAATCACGACAAGATTCTATACCTAAAGATCTGGACATTGATGCTTTAAATATACATTTTTCTTCATCTTCCCATATTAGAGACTCTAACAAATTAATTACTTTACAACTTCTTTCTACTTCTGCCTCTCCTGACTACCCTTCTTTTTTCTTTGGTCCTCTCACCGCTGTTGATATTAAGAAGACTATACTGTCTATAAGTTCAAATGCGGTCGGAATCGATGGAATAAGTCGAAACATGATTATCCCAATCCTCGATATTATACTGCCAGTACTATGCCTTATTTTTAACCACTCTGTTACTAATGGAACGTTTCCCTCTATGTGGAAACAGGCTCAAATCATTCCTCTTCCCAAAAAACTTAATCCTTCTAACTTTTCTGAGTACAGGCCCATTTCCATCCTTCCTTTTCTTTCTAAAGTCTTAGAGCGTCTTGTTCATAGACAGATCAACAGTTTTCTTGTATCTAACAACCTTTTAAATCCCTTTCAGTCTGGATTCCGACCAGGACACAGCACAGTAACTGCTTTAGTAAAGATATCCGATGACATTCGCTACGGAATGGAAAATAGCCAGCTCACTGTTTTGACTTTACTAGATTTCAGTAACGCCTTTAATACAGTAGATTTCGACGTCCTCCTTGCACTACTTCGTTCGATTAACTTATCGCCAGCGGTGATTGACTGGTTTCACAGTTATCTGTTTGGTCGCCGCCAGCGAGTTCGCATAGAGGATTCATATTCCTCTTGGTGTAACACGACTGCTGGTGTACCGCAAGGTGGCGTACTATCCCCTCTCCTTTTCGCAATATTCATTAACTCTATCTCTCAAAATCTCACTTCTTCCTACCACCTCTATGCAGACGATCTTCAAATATATTCCCAAGCTACCCTTGACAATATCACTAGAGCCGTAGACACTATAAATATTGATCTCAAAAAAATCCATTCATGGAGTGAAGCTTACGGATTAAAAGTGAATCCACTGAAGACACAAGCGATAATTATAGGTAGCTCACGGACTATTTGTAAAGTCGACTGGAACAGATTACCGCATGTAGTTTTCGATGGAGTAGACATACCTTACAGTGCAACTGTGAAAAATTTGGGAATTATTTTCGACAAGTGCCTAACTTGGGGCCCTCAGCTGGAAGCCGTTAGCAAAAAAATGTATGCTTCTGCGGGTTCATTAAGAAGACTCCGGAACTTCCTACCAACTGCTACTAAGGTTGCGCTCGCACAATCTCTTCTTCTCCCTATTCTGAATTACGCGGATTCTTGTTATCTGGATCTTACGGAGGACCAGCTTAATAAACTTGAGCGACTCCAAAACTTTTCTATCAGGTTTATATTTGGCTTGCGCAAATATGACCACATTTCTGAATTTCGTTCCAAGCTCAAGTGGCTTCCTATTCGTGCTCGCCGAAATGCTCATATCCTGTCTTTACTTTACAACATTCTTTTTAACCCCTCTTCTCCTCGCTACCTCCGGGAGCGTTTTCAATTCTTCGACTCTTCTAATTCTCTATCATTAAGGTCGTCAGAGAATCTTAAGCTTAAAATTCCCCAACACACAACCACATTCTATGACAGCTCCTTCACTGTCGAAGCTGTTCGACTGTGGAATAAGCTTCCTATTGAAATTAAAAAAGCTCAATCATTGGCAATATTTAAAGACTCCGTCAAAATACATTATCTTGCAGGTCAAACATAATAATACAAATTTACTTTGTTGTCATGATTTGAAGGTGAACATTATATTCGTCACGCAAATATGTATAATAGTTATGTATTACGTTTATGTATTCTATATCATAGTTTAATTTAGGTATATTATTGTTTATGTATGTTTATGGTATTTTCTATATTATTATATTTATATAAAACACCGACGTCCAATTTCATTGCTTACTCCTCTCCATCCAAAGGTTGTCTGGAAGAGATCGCTCTTAGCGATAAGACCGCCTGTTGTTACACTTATTTTCTAGATTATTATTCCTTGTCATGTATTTGTTAAGGTGTTCAATAAAGTGTTTATCTATCTATCTATCTATCTTAAGACTTTGCTGTTATGACATTTATTTATTCCAAAACCTAGTAGTTTTACAATATAAATACAGTATATAAATACAATAAATACAATATAATAATATAAATCCTATCCTACTAATATTATAAATCCGAAAGTTTGTGTGTAAGTGTGTAAGTATGTTTGTTCCTTCTTCACGCTTTAATGGCTGAACGGATTTGGATGAAATTTGGAATGTACATAGTATACTACTTGGTATACATTATACCAAGGGTTAACACATAGGCTACTTTTTAGCATAATAATAGCGGGCGAAGCCGCGGGGCACGGCTAGTACAATATAAATATTCAATTTATTATAAAAAAGAGGTTAAAGATGGTTTAGACGATCTTTAATGATCGGCAAAGTTCCCAAAATGCTTGCTGCATTACCACGCTGTACCTATAGCAAGGCTGACCTCTGCCCCAAATACAACCCAGAATTTTTGTCATATAATAATAATGCTTATATTAATAATTTCCGAGATTTGTTTATATACATAGCTATAATAGTTACTTTATTGGTTACGTACAAGGTAATATAAGGGCTATGAACACCAATCCTACTAATATTATAAATCTGAAAGTTTGTGTGTAAGTGTGCAAGTGTGAAAGTATGTTTGTTCCTTCTTGACGCTTTAACGGCTGAACGGATTTGGATGAAATTTGGAATATGGTAGAGCATTTGAGAGGTGGTAGAGCATTTTGTGAGTTGCTCGCCTGGCTTGCTACCAAAGTAGCTTACCACCATCAAGTTGAAAGTCTGCCGCCAAGCCAAATACGGTGTTCCGGCAGTTATCCTTGAGAGCCTGCGTATTCCAGGTCTAGTGTGTTTACCAGCTTCGATCACATCGTCACTTACCATCAGATGAGATAGTGGTCAAACACTAGCCTGTCACAAATAAAAAAAAAAATGTACATAACTTATAGCTAGGTTTAACACATAGGTTGCTTTTTAACTTGATAATAGCGGACAAAGCCGCGGGGCACAGCAAGTATAACAATAGACTATCTATACCAAATTACAATCAAAGCCATTAAAGAGATGCTTCGTCAATATCATGATTAGCTGAATAAACTTTTGACACTGTAAGTAGGTTTACCAGGCAATGTTGAATGCAACCATTTAGTTCAATTAGTGCAACTGCTCATGAAAGTGGAAAATGGCATTGTAAGTGAAGGCTTGTTATATGCTCAGTACACATCCACAAGTTGCACAAAAGCTGTTTACTGTGTTAATTGCTTTGTAAACCGCTTAGGACGTCTTGATACTATGTTATGATAAGTAACATGTGAGTATGTGAAGCTATGAAACCAACCATGCATCGCAATGTGCACACAATGACGTTAATTTACTGAGTTACTATTCAACTACCTCTATCAGACAAAATATACCAGTTGACTAGTCTTTTCCCTCCTCATAAAAACAACATGCCTTTTAGTAGAAATCTATCTAGCTTTTTGGAAGATACGAGGTGATAAAGATATTTGCAAATAAACATACATACAAGAGATCCATATTGGCTCGCATAAAATCTGAAGTCATAATTTTAAGTGGCATAATAACTTTTGGCCCACGCATCAATACGCCACATTATGATAAGAATAACGCTTTAGGCATAAACATTTTACGCATAACAATATTGAGCATAATGATAAAGTAGCCTAAAACGAATGTGCATAACTATATCCTGGCGCTTTGCCGGCCGCTGACGCGGCACGCTCGCTACGCTCGCTCGGCTCGCGCGTTTTTGTGGTCACCACTAACCTAACGCTCCTCCTCGCTTTGCTCGTTGTCACCTATATATGACTTAGCCAATAATTCAAATATTGTGCCTAAAAACGTTAGGCCAACAAATAGTTATGCAAAAATAAACGGTATGCCCTAACATTATTATGCCAAAACTTGTTATGCAAAACATTTTCGGCCAAATTTAACTAGTAACTGGAAAATTTTGCGAGTCAATAAGCACCCACATACAAGATACGCGCGAAAAATATAACCCTTTCTTGGCAGTCAGGTAAAAAAGATCAACAAAATCGCGATTTTCAAAGCACAAAGTAAAGTATAATAATGTATAAGATTTATTTTTTTTCTTTTAATATAGGCTTCGCAATTTTGTGCATTTAGCTAGTGTCAATTAATAATATATTATTCAAGAGTATTTTATATTAAAAATTCTAGTCACAAGTACAACAGTCAAAGTCCAGTCATAGTCAAGTCATGCCCTAGTAAAGTGGTAGAAACTTCATTAGAACCCTATTGGAGTTAAGGAGCGAAAACAAAAATCAAGTTTTTCAACTTTGCATGATTTGCCTACACTTATGCACGTTTACTAAGTATTTACGGTTAATAATCCACCATTAACACTCGAAGAATCACAAGTTTTGGAAAATTATACAAAATCAACAACGCCATTTTTTCACTTTCGCGACAAAAAAACCTATTAGATTATTTAAGGTACTTTTCGAGCGCGTGTTGTTGTTCGGATTATGGAAGAGTAGGTTTTTATAGTTTTGTATGGGAGTGATGAATCCGTTACGAAGTAATAACTTTTATATGACCTGTAAAACGTTCAACATAATTTTTTTCAAATTCTATATTATTACCGATATTTTAGTAGGTCTATAGAACTCGAAAGGTTTAGCCGTGTTTTTCCCATTTACCTACCAATACATGGACTTGGGGTCATTGACTCCGGACAAAACGAAATATCAGAGATACCTTCATAAGGTGAAAATAGTGTGCCCGTCGTCAATGAAGCTATACACTTATAAAACGTTGCAAGCAAAAGTAAGTTCTGTAGCAATGGAGATTAAATACATTTAAATTGATTTAGCTAGGATTACAATCATGTAACCAACGTTTGTAGAGATTAATCGATACAGTTATTACGTGATGTTGATGTTGGACAAGGTCCATTATTATTAGCACCTATAGGGTCGATATGTCTCGTAGGTAACTTGGTTCTTTGCTGTATATAGTTTTAGTTTAGTTTTAGGAAATGTAGGCAATTGGCCCGTAGATAGTACAATCGAAAAAAATCGAGGTCCATTTGTTTAACAGCAGTGTAGTCAGAAACTATTCGTTTTAAATTTAGTTAAGATAGCTGGGCTATTAAGTAATCAATTAAGTCTTACAGACCTGAGAGATTGAAAATCGACTCAAAGATCTCACTCAATCATCATCTTATGTTGATTACAGTTTAACTCAACCATTTGCTGCAGCTGTAGCGACGAAGAACCGCAGAGAGCCTCGTATTGGTAGGTTAGCGATTTGCGGTCTAAGTCCTGGCAATGTTGGTACAACCTAGAAATTGTAATACAGTGTGGCCTGTTTTGAAACATCAAATTGTTTTGGCATATTAATTCCATAGGGTTTTGCTTAAGAAATAAATAACGATTTTAATTTATTTAACGATTCGAACTGTTCATGAATTTTAACCAGATGGTACTTGTAACTTGCAGGAATTTGACTTAAGAGACTGGGGAGTCTGTGAAACGATCTATAAGCTGTCTCTGTTTAACTGGTAAACTGTGCCCATGCTTGATGCGATAGCACTTCTGACCGAACAAATTATAATAGGTCCCGTAATACCAAAAATTATGAATGAAAATGTAATGTTTAGCCATTGTTTTTTGCATCAATAGTACCTTGAAATGATAATCTATGTTCCTGTTGTAATGACAAAAGAAATGTGTTAGTTTTTAACACAAAACGAATAAGTTAAAGATGTGTCATTTACGTCGTAATAATGTGTGAAAATCAATTGGTTTATATTTCGTTTTAGGTAATTATTTTGGAATAAAAACTATCCAGGAACCTAGATTAATATGTTTTTAATCTGAAAAACAGCACAGTATGGTGGTAATAAGCTTGAATTATAAATTATTTCGGTATTACGATTGTATGGGCAAATCAACCTCCGCAGGCTCCTCAATATTCTTGAAGGACTGATTTAAGGCTAGAACTGACAGTCTTTACTGTTATCGATGGGTTTTTTATTTCAACCAGCAATATCATTGTCCTAATTAACCGAACAAAACGAGGCCTCAAGTTAACTCGGGTGTCCAGCACTTTGTCCATTAGTCCGTCCGTCTGTCAAAAATCTAAAAGTTTTTTTTTAATGCTGGATAGGTAAGCATTTGATCACTATCTCACCTGATAGAAAGTGGCGATGCGGCCGAAGATACGACATGCTTGCCTAGAAGATACATTATTTGTAAGCTGGTGCTTTTCATGTGGTCCCACTGAAATTTGATCATGATCTGCTCTCTTGTTTTTGAGTGATCGTCAAAAATGCGTGTGCAATACATTAAATCTGATCAAGGTTCCGAAGATAAAGTGGTGAAGTCGGTTTTTTTAAGCTTTGCTTGCGTTTAATTATTAAAATAGAACCCGCATTTTGCGTCCTTTGTATATCACACTAATATCAATAATGTAAGATTTTGTCAGTTGTGTGTGTGGGTGTTTGTTCCCTCACGCTGCAAAGGCTTAACGGATTTGAATGAAATTTAAAATGTTCATTATATAAACCCAGGATTAACACAAAGGCTATTTATTGGCTATTATCTGTCTTATTTATTAATATAATGTAAGCATGTATGTGTAAATATAATGTATTGTTGGAGGACTGTCTCCATGCAAAGTGATGAGTCACTGACAAAGTAGCCTATAAAAAGTGAAAATCAAGAGGCGCAGCGCGCGTTCCACCCGGTGACGCTGCAGAGGCTACAAACGAAATCAGAATGTAGTCCGTTTAAAAAAGCCTTAGCCTTTTAGCCGTTTTGAAAAAAGCCAGAGACTTTGTGCGGAACGGATGTATTTTGTTTAAACTACCTTAAGTAGAAATTCGATTGTAGTTGAAGTTGTAATTGTTGTTTTCATAAGGTGATGTCGCGGAAATAATGAAATGGCAATGACGGATGGACGGACGGACAAAGTACTGGACCACCCAAGTCAACTTTAAGATAATAACGAAATACGGCAGTAATCATACATATATATATATATATATATATATATAAATATATTTTTAATGTGAAGTGTCTCTGAAATTGTATTATTTCACATTCATGTACATTAGAAATTTAAGCCAATTAAGGAAATTTATTGAGAAGATTTCCTTTTATTTTATTAATCAGGTACAATTTACATCACTTCATAAATAAAAAACTTTCCATGTGACCATTCAATTCTTATTGCACCACCTTGGTGCAAAGTTGATAAAAAATTTTGATACCATATTTTTCTCTATTTTAAATGAACTACTCAACCAATTTCCATCAATAACTTCATAAATTATGAACTTTCGATAAAAACTTTCATCCTCAATTGTACTAAATTACTGGCTAGATCGAGATTCCAATGGTGTACCAGACGTAATCAGTACGTAATTAACACAAAAAAAGGCTTTGTTATAGTGAAAATGCCTAATCAAATCTAGTAATCTTATCGTAATAACAGTTCTATCATCTACTTAGTGCCTATCGATGTAGGAAACACTTAAAACATTGTTGGAGATACGAACGTATCTTTAAGTGCACTGTGTTGTAACTACTCAAGCAATACGTAAAATTAGATTTTTTGTTTTAAGAGAATTGCTCGGCTAAATTTAACAAATATACGATTACCTACATATTTTGAATTGAAAAAGATTACCAGCACAAAGAATGTCAATACTAACACCAGATAATCTCTATGAATATTTTTATAGTATTACCACTCATCTCTAATTTTTCCATGACCTCCTTCATCCTAAAATCGAATAGAACCTACTATAGAAACAATAATGTCTTTGATAAACTTTTTTAAAAACAAGCATTTAGAAGTTCGCCATATCAGATTTCAAGTGACTTTACTTTACTTTTCGAGTTATTCTCAGCAAAGCCTTTCATTTGATACTCATATTGTAGGAGTGGACTCAGACCAAGTAGACTTCTTATTTGGTCTGAGGGAGTGGATAAAAAATTACTTGTTCGCCATTTTGGGTGTTCCACCTTGTTGGATTTAGAATGACGTTGTACAGCTAACCATGGATTGTTATCCAAACTAAACGTAAATACAATATTTCAGCTCAATCGGTTAAAGATATCTGGTTCAAAATTTTGTTGCAAGATTACACCCAAACAAACATCTTCGGCCGCATCATCACTTTCCATCAGGTGAGATAGAGGTCAAATGCTTGCTTATTCAACATAGAAAAAATAAACATAGTTACATACATAGTATATACATTGCAAGTTAAATAAAAGCTTGTAAAAATGCATCAATAAGAACAAGTTTTGCCAAAAGAAATTATTTGTATCTTGGACCATTCTTGTACAATTTTATACACAAACATGTTGAAATATCACACATGTTGAGAAATATGTGCAAGAAGAATTTGAAAAGTGGCTTAAAACCCTAAACTATAATGATACAGAAAAAATATTCTTTACACCTACGTAAACATTACATATCTTTAAAGTTTCAATCTACATACCTACACTATATAAACATAAATAATTCAAACTATAATATATATAAAAGCAGTATTCGTTTTAACAAAATGCGGCAGTTTTTGACTATTTTGATATTGTTAGCTCAAAGAAGTCCCATGTTGCCACTTTGCGTCGTTTTAAGTAAAGAAGACTTTACTATAAATGACGTAATTGATCCACAAATTAAATGAGGCTTTCTTACACACACACATACACATTACACACAAACACATACACATTACACACACACACACACACACACACAAACACACATACATCATAGAATTCAAACACGCATACATGCATTACCGTCTTTCCCATATTATTATTAATTATTATTACTACCACAGCTCCACAAATTTATTCTACTTAATTTTTTTTTTTATTATTTAAAAGTTGTAAGCTGTAAATATTGTTCTTGCAATAATTTCCTATTTGTTTCCAACTGTAAACATGTATAACGAAAGAGGCTACCTTCCACAACACAGGTCCGCCTAGTGTGGAAGTTAGAAATCCATGTAATAGAACTGTATAAATATGGAAATAAATATTATTATTATTATTATTATTATCTATAGGTACATATATTAAAAGTTAAATAAAACGTAGTAAAACCTATCCTTTCAATTAAACATTAATTAATAAGTCGTTGATGATGATTGATGACATTCTGTGAAAAGTTTTTAAGTGGCGCTTCAAAGTTCCCATATGTTTAAAACGTATGTTTCGCAAACAGCATATGCATTTACGAGCTTTGAGTCTCTTCATTCCTAAATCCTTGAATGTTTTTTTAAGCACAGGTGAAATATTTCCTTGTGGTGCTATTAGGTTATCATCATCATCGGAAATTTCAATTATCTCAGAAATATTTTCTAGTATAGTTACATCATCATCCATGGGAACTGCTTTCAAATTTTCTATAGAATCATGAATAGTAGGGCACGCTGGCTTTATGAATTCAACAACGTTTGGCATAGTACCCAAACTAGCTATCAGCTCTTGATTGTTAGACATCCCTCTTTTTTCAGTTGTATCAGAAGAGGTATCTATGCCAACTTCTTTATTAGATGTGTAAATAGTATGGCCTTTTAAATTTTCAACAAGTGAGCTGGTTTGTAGAGTTCCATTTTCAGTTTTTACGCTCGAACTAGTTTTATCTTTTGCGTTTCTAGTTTCAAGGAAGCAACTGGTTTAATTTTGTTTTCAATTTCAATGCTTGAATTAGCCTGATCTGCTACGTTTACAGTTTTAACGAATGAGTCAGCTTCAATGGTTTCTTTTTTAGTATTTAAGCTTGAATTAGATTGATCTGCTATATTTCTAGTTTCAACAAGTACGCTAGATTGTATAGTTCTTTTTCCAGTGTTTTTATTTGAACTAGCTTGGTGTTGTAAGCCAGTGACAGGAGACAGAGTTGTAGGGTTGATATTACCTGATGGGCTTTGAGTTGCCGTTGTGCTCGGAGTTGACTTCAAGAATTTGTTGATGTTCAAAAAAGGACAAAATTGTTTGCGTCTGCAAGACTTTTCCTGTAATTTTTTTCTTAACAATTGATATATTTCGCCCTTCTGTTGTTCCAAATATTTGATTGTAGCCAATATTATATACATATTGAGTTGCGAGTATAAGTAGCAATGTTTCCTTTCCAAAGGATCTATGAATTTTATTACATCCGGAATTAAAGCTGGAACTATTTTAGGAATAACATGTAATGGTATTTTATGAATGCAGGTCCTAAGCGTCAACAAATCAAAAGTCATGATTTTGCAATTAATCACTTCAGAATTATTAAAAAAGATTTTTATACACTTTTTGATTGAATCCGAAACGTGATAAATGCAATTTGAGATGGTTAAAACATCTAAATTCAAGTAACTCATTTTCACTATCGTTCTTCACGGTAAAAAAAACAGTCGCACACAGTCACTCTTCACAAACAAATGCAACAGTGCATGTGATCTATGAATATGTTCGATTTAGATGCGATGTAATGTGTTAATGTATAGCATCGTGTTGCAATGGATATGTCAGACGTCATACTTTCAGATTATATCAAGAGCACTTCAACCAAGTTGTCCACTTGATTGATACCAGTAGCAGTAGGATTCTTTTTCGGGCAAATACTGCACTTTTAATATTAGCGATGAATAGTAGAAAAATAATCATCTAATAATCAATGTGATGCCTCTGAACAGAATGAATGGTCAAGAGTGACACTTACCGCTAAAAACCAAGACGCATCATCACTATTCTATCAAAAGAAACGCTTTGACGACCCAGTTGGCGCAGTGGACAGGTCTCCGCCCTCTGCGCCGTGGGTCCTGGGTTCGATTCCCGGCAGTAGCACAAATTCCTTCCCAAGGGATATTTGTGCTTCTGGTTCTGGGTGTAATGTGTGTGTGATGTGAATGTTTCCGGCACCCACGATACAAGTCTTTGAACTTAGTGTGGGGCCGTGAGTGTGAATGCGTTTGTTTGTTTTTTTTTTTGCTTTCCAAATGGTACAAGATTTAAGGTCTGTAACATGGAGTCACGTCTGTCTGCGCTCAATTTCACTAACAGTCAACTTAACATTTTAAACCTAAACCAATTAACATCTTCTATATTGTATACAAAAAATTCAGAGAGGCAATGCCGCCAACGTGATGAGAAGGAACGCTACCCACTGGTAGTGGGCTTGAGCACTTGAGTTACCTATAACCTCAATGCCTTGCAGATAACTTAGGTCTTTGTTGTATAGATGTATATAGTTTTAGGAAATATAGGCAATTGGCCTACACAGTTATTTTTTTTGATTTCAGTTGTAATTTGTTTTATGATATTTGACTGGGCAACGTGAAAGGTTCTAAGTTAATTCGAGTATTCAGCATTGTACGTTCGTCTATCAAGCTAAATAGCTTCTTAACCAATCAAGTTGATTATTTAAAATTCTTACACAATATGTAGCTAAAAGCAAAAAAATAATAGTTAACATTATATTCATAAAACGATGAGGGACAAGCATATTGGGGGCGTTTATTGTTATTATTTGTTTGCACGTATGGAGATTCAATAAAAATAACTTTTCTGACCGTTTTTAAACATCTACATATTTTTTGACAGTTAAGTGGGACAGCAATGTTGCTGTTTTTAGACATCATTTTTCCCGGGGTTTATTTCACTAACGGCTATTTATCTTGTATCATATACTAAATTAGAAGCAAACTACTGATAATATAATGTATAATATATATATAAATACAAAAAAATATCATACAGAAAGGCAAGGAAAGATTTAAAGTCCTGTATTTAGTGAATATGCGCTGCATGCATGGGCTGGTTGCAATACCAGTTGGCGCATTAGGCAGGTCTTAGCCCTATGCGCAGTAGGTCCTGGGTTCGATTCCCGGTAGCTTTAAATTTCTCTAAGATTTGAATTCATTTGTTTGTATGGATTAGACGCTAAATGCCTCCGACAGAAGGACTGACGAATGAACAAAGAGCTGAACCACCTAAGTTAACTAACATAGAGATACATCCACCGACCTCAGTTGCTACTACAATTACTGTCCATCCAAAGGTTGTCTGGTAGAAATCGCTGAAAGCGATAAGACCGCCCATTGTACTGCCTCATAATTAATATTAATTTCGTAGTTTTAAGTTTGTATCTTTTTGTTTTTTGGTGTACAATAAAGAATATTGTATTGTATTGTATTGTAAAGAGACCTCGCTTTGCTCGGTCAAAAAACTTTTGGGCTTTTTCATATGAATTGGTGCTCGTTATGTGCTCAAGTGTAGCGAAACTTTCATATTTACCGTTGCTACGAAAATCTACGTAAGTTACTGTTATGGCTACGTAATATCGTAGCCTGTAGAGGTGTAGACCTACGTAGCTATAGCGTAGTGATTGCTACGAATCGATCCACTATACCGGTAAACGGAACTATACGATGTTTGTGAATAAATATATGTTCCTCAATGTTTTGAGGCGAACATATAAGAATATCTTAGCTGCTTATCCTACTATAGTTTGTGTGTGTACCTATGTATCTGATTGAACGAGTTTGTGTGTGTGAGTATATTTATTTAAACTAAATGTAAATTTTTAAGCTATTGCATAGCTTCTATCGCGGACCTTGAGCGTGAAGACCGAATCCAGAAATTCCGTAACGAAAAAAACCTAACACCCCCCACTCCGACCGGCACAGCGGTGATACTTTTTAGTTTTGCCATCTATCGATGAATAGCAGAACTTTTAATGACTTTTTTGAAATATCACGCTTATCTCTTTAGTTCAGCAACTCGCCTCTAGGTGGCAGGAAAAAAAATACTGCATAAATAAAATAAATAAGTTGATAAAAAATGCTATGCAATAGCTTTGCCGCAGCAGTCCCCGAGTGCCACACGTCTTTTTTTATTTATTTATCTGTGATATAAAATCCACAGATCTCAAAAATGGCAAGGTATTTCATGACTATTATATATATATACTTTATGTATTAAGAGAGCAAAAAAAAATTATACATATACAAACTTATCGACCTTAACTACACACAAACTTTTTTATTACGTACATTTTACGAGAAATTATTTATTTTTACCACATTTACAATAAATAAAAAATACTTATTTGATTTTCATTCAATTTGCCTATTTCTTACAAAGGTTTGATTTATTAAGTAAATAGTAAAATCAAATTAAATGTCATCGGGGTACTAAATATTAACAATGATATTAAACGCTACTAAGAAGCTCATTTCGGCGATAGAATACTTTCGTCTACTTCCTGTACCTATCACCAGTCTTACCACGTACGATTTTCAACATGAAAAGCCGAGATCAGTGTTGCCAGTTTTCACTGAAAAAATCCTCAGAGAGACTTTGAATAAATAAAGTCATTAGGTGCAATACGAGGGCTGTACGAAGGTTGAATATGAATGAATCGAAGTTATAACCAACAACAAGAGTTTTGGCGAAAGTGGAAAAATGTCAATGTTGATTTTGTATTATTTTTCAAAAGTTATTTTTATAATGGTGGATTATTAACTATTAATACTTAATGAACGTGCATGAGTATAGGTAAATCATAAAAAGTTGAAGAACGTGATTTTTGCTTGGAACTTCAATAGAAGTTCTGGTAAAGTTTCTACTACTTTATTAGGGCATGACTTGACTATGACTGGACCTCGACTCTATTACAATAGAACGCCGATTATCCGAACGCTGAGTAACCGAATCGTCAATTATCCGAATCGATCCTAGGCGTAATATAAAAATTAAAACCAAGTAATTTTTGTTTTGTTTTGTTGTAACAAGTTGGAACTCGTTGGAGTCCAGATATATTTCAATTGTTATGGTTGAAAGCTAGAGGCAAGACACTACATGTTTTGTTTGTTAAACTTAATGAAGTTTATTCTATGTGTGACAGTTCGTTTTTCTTTATTACCAGTCTATGTCCGATTATTTGAATTTTCGATTATCCGAATCGACCCCGGTCGCAATTAATTCGGATAAACGGCGTTCTGCTGTTTTGACTTGCCTGGCGACTAGTGCCTAGGACTTCTATTATGAAATATGTTCAGTTTTAAATATTTTATGACTTGATACAAACTAATTAGAATTAGAAAATATAAACAATTGGCCTGCAGATGATCACTCGAGTTAGAGTAATTTAAATCCAATATTATACATGATAGGTACTAGACGATAACTTCATCAGGCGGGTTCGAATTTGGTCGAAGGTGATTTACGACAGTAAAGTGAACTGGCACGGTGCCACTGAATATTATTATATTATTATATTATCTGTGGAATATTGAAAAACTTTCGCAAGTATTGCCGTTTTTATAGATACTATTACAATAATATGACGACCACTTTGGTGCATTGGGCAAGTCTCTGTCCTCTGCATCGTGAGTCCTGGGTTCGATACCCGGCAGCAGCACAATTTTCAAATTGTGTGTGTCATTACTAGTCTTAGCGAGCTACGCATCTAAACCCAGTTTTTCCTCCGAATGGCTAGCCCGGACAACATGGTGGAATTCGAAACGCTTGGCACCATGGCTTTGTTGTTGGGTGTCCCCATTGCTACTTCCTAGCATGGCAGAATAGAATGGCAATTGTATAAAAACAAAAATGAAAATGTATCCATGATATAAACGGCTTAAGACACGTTAAAAAATCTTAACTTACTTTGTTGTCGACTAGTTTCGGACAAATTAGTTGTCTTCCATCAGGATGAGTCAGACGCACGATACCCGGAGTCACCCACCGAGGCTCGAGCACTTCCTTGTATCTCTCTTCTGACTCATTCTGATGAAAGACAATTAATTTCTCCGAAACTAGTCGACAACAAAGTAAGTCGTAATTTTTACGTCTGTAAAGCCGTATTGTAACATTATGTGTAAAAAGTACTCACGATTGTTTTAACTTCCAATGAAAATGTAGTCTATGATGATGATAAGCCCAAAGTACGTGTTATTCCTCGGTTCCTGTACCCGATAATGACCACGTTCGTATGATAAATGGCGTCACTTGAGCCCGCCGGCTTTTTGCGATCCGTCGATGCAATATTTCACCGCGAGAGATGTTTCCATGTCAGTGATGTATTGTACCGCATGATTTAAAGATTGCTGCAGCCGTATTTTTACGGAAATCTCGAATAAATGTCAGTTATGTCTCGAAAACACGGAAAGAGATGGAGAGATGTGAATTTTTCATTTCTATAAAAACATAAATATAAATGCTTTCACACTCAAAGGTTTCACTCCACACTAAGCACGATGATTTGAATCGTGGGTGCCGCAAACATTGACATCACATGATCACAAACGCACTCACAACCAGATTCAGAATCACATTTTGGGTAAAAACTTATCACTTATAACGGTATCAGGTTCGTCGCGCGTTCTGGTAAGCCCCTGGTTAGAAGGTGAATGCGTACCTAACTAAGTCAACGACAGTTCATCAGACACAAGTTATCTCCCCAAGGGAAATTTGTGTTTTTGGTTTTGGATGTGATTATGTGTGTGGTGTGAATGTTTTCGCCACCCACAATACATGTCAAAACTGTCTCCTGGTTAACCGGCGGTAGGCCCGGATGCAAACTCCTCCGGGCCACTGCGCCCATGGAGGGGTGATCTTGCTCACAAAGGCCACCCCCCAGACGTGTGGGGCCGTGCAAGCCGATGGAGCGGTGACTATTATTCTGCCTAGCATAGCTTATGCTATATAAACTTAAAATAAAAAATCAATGGGCTTTTACTCATGAACTAATGCGAACGAAGCCATGAGCCACACTTTATATTGCTTTGTTGTAGTCAGGTTTTTTTAATATGCTACATAACAAAAACAAAAAAAAAACAAACGCTTTCACACTCACAGCCCCACACTAAGTTCAAAGACTTGTATCGTGAGTGCCGGAAACATTCACATCACACACACATTACACCCAGAACCAGAAGCACAAATATCCCTTGGGAAGGACTTTGTGCTCCTGCCGGGAATCGAACCCAGGACCCACGGTGCATAGGGCGGGCATCTGTCCATTGCGCCAACTGGGTCGTCATCAACATAGACAAACATTTGACCACCATCTCACGATACGGAAAGTGAAGATGCGGCGGAAGATGTATCATGATTGCCTAGAAAATTCCTATTTGCTCCTGGACTTGAAAACTCTCAGATTACACCGTTGAATAAACAAAGACGCGGGCAATGAGTTCCACTACTTGACCGCGCGGTTGATAAAAGTAGAAGCGAATCGCTTCGAGCGAACTGGAGGTAAAACATAGAACAATATAAGGTACTTAATATTTATTTATTTATTTTATTTATTTATTTATTTATTTACTTTAATTAAAACGGTACATGCTTACACCAATTACAATAATTAAAGAATTGTTATTTCATAAATCATACATAAAAATTCAGATACCTAATGTTAATTATTCACAATAAAAATCAAAATAATAAAATTAAATATGTCAAATATGCACAGAATTTAAAAAAGAAATACCAATCATAATATAATTAATTAATGTCAGCTAAAAATGTCAATAATAATAAAATATGATGTCAAGTACACACAGTTAAATAAACATGCATTATAAATTTTAATAATCAATATAAATAAATATTATTAGATTTATGTACATCTTTCACAAAATTTCAAACACTCGGACAATATCGTCTTCCATCCATCCACAAATAGGTCACATTCAGGATTAGAGGCCACGAGAGCGTTGAGAGTGGAGAGGGAACGTGGTATGGGCGAGTTGACTCGCGCCACAGTGCGGCACTGGGGCACGACAAACAACTTATGAGTTCGAGCACGACAATAGTTGTTAGGAGTGAACAATCGACACAGCACCTCATGAATTTCAGGTGCATCAGTATTACCCCTAAGAATTTTGCACATAGTTGTAAGCTGGTGCTTTTCGCGTCTTACTTCTAAGGAGTTATATCCCAACGTACCTAAAAGAAATTTCGTGGGGTACAAGTAGGGGTAATATCCATTTATGCGTTTATATAAATATCGCAGGAATGCCTTTTGTACCTTTTCAAGTAGAAGTACGTATTTACTTTCGTAGGGATTCCATACGCACATCGAATTTTCTAGTTTACTACGCACCAATGCACCGAAAATAAGACGTATTACATTCTGATTGTTGAAGTCATGAGAATTTCTAAGAATGAAACCCAGACGCTTAAAAGATTCTTTAGCTAGGGCAACTATGTGATCATGGAATGTCAGTTTACGGTCGAATGTAACACCCAAATCCTTCATTGTAGACATGCGATTTATGCTTTCGCTGTCCACTTTGTAGTCGTAAGCTATGGGGTGCCTCATACGACCGAAAGTCATTGCGTTGCACTTAGAGACGTTGAATTCCATTCGATTCTCATGACTCCAACCGGCTACCGCATCTACATCTTGTTGTAAAGCTCTGCAATCGTCAGTACATTGTATCTCTCTAAAAATCTTCAGATCGTCCGCGTACAGTAAACATCGAGAATGCTTGATGACTAATGGAAGATCATTTACCATGAGCAAAAATAAAAGAGGTCCAAGTATTGACCCCTGGCTGACTCCCGAACGCGTGTGATAAGGTCTAGATTCGTATAAGCCGAGTTTGACAAACTGTTGGCGATCACGCATGTAATCTGCTAGAAACCGGAGAAGTGCCGGAGCAAATCCGATCATGCTCAGTTTGGCCAAAAGTATGTCATTATTGACCCTATCAAAGGCCTTCCGGAAGTCAAAATAGAGGACGTCCACCTGGGAACCTCGATCTAACTTCTTCGAAATAAACTCAACAAGAGTTAAAAGATTAGTGTCTACTGATCTCCCCGATCTAAATCCGTGCTGTTCGTTGCAAAGGTATTTATCCACTTGTGCATATATATATTTGTGGATTATGCTCTCGAATACCTTTGCTGGAGAAGATAAGACTGCTATAGGACGGTAATCTTCTACTTTGGACTCACTTCTACTTGGAATATGACTGGACAAAGGGAAAACAGTTTAATTACGATAAGCCGTTGCGGGGATGCTTAATGACTCGACATCGTTCTTCGAAACGGTTCCATTCAGACGTAAATCAACTTTATCCAGCGCTTCGTTTAAATACATCGCGGTCATTTGTTCGCGAAGAGACCGTTAAAATTTCAGCCTTTATTAAGGTGAGGAACTTCATTTTTATCGAGGTTTTACTATATTTTAACATTCAGTGATAACATTTTTAGAGTGTTTTTTTTGTTTAATTTTGATAGAGCGGAAGAACATAATTTAGAACGTATTAAGGATTTATACAATTTCACTCACGGTTGTATACTAACATTGCTAAAGGACGAAAAAAAAAAAAAAAAAAACAGTTGTGACTTGGAGCTGCTAGTCTTTGTCTACTTCATCTCTCCAGCGGTATCTGGGACGGCCTACTGGACGATGTTCGCTTGGCCTTCCCATATATGAGTAATACTAACGAATATTTTAACCAGACAATAATTTTAAAACGGTTTCCTTTTATTTGTATTCAAACATTGATAATTTTATTTACAATTCTTTTTCTTTTTTTATGTTGAATCAAATCAAATCAATCAAATCAAAATCGTTTATTCACATGGGCCCCAAAGAGGCGAGATTCGCAAAATTACAGCCATCTTGAGAAGAACCTGGCAAGAAACTCGGCGGCGCATTTTTAATCCATTTTTTTTTAAACATTCTTAATCTCTAATACATAATTTTACTAACCTAGGTGTTATTATGGTAGTCGCTAGAAAGCGCTTGTGCAGTTTGTAGTCTCTAGAAAGCGCTTGTTGCCTCCAGAATAGGCAAGCATTTGAACACCATCTCACCGGATGGTAAGTGATGATGCGGCCGAAGATGTGACATGCTTGCCTAGAAGATACCTATTCACTCGAGACTTGAAGACTCCCAGATTATATCGTTCGGGGAACAAAGACGCAGGCAATGAGTTCCACTTCTTTGCTGTACGGATGATGAACGTAGAAGCAAAACGCTTCGAGCGAACTGGAGGTATGTCGACCATAAATGGATGACGTTAGATAGTTTTTTTTATAAGTATATAATTTCCCCGCCAATTAGTTTAATCACAGTTTAAATGAAGATTAGGATGTAAGTGCTTAAAACATTTAACATTTCTAGATACAGAACATTTTACATTAAGCGAAAAATTATGCCTCTGACAGGAAGCCAGAGCCAGTTAGTCAGCAAAAAAGTTTAAAGACACCTTGATATTATCTTCGACGTCGGGAGACCAGTTCAGAGCAGAAAAATAAATAAAACATTAATTTATCTTTTATTAGTGGAGAAACGGTAGTCTATCAGAGATAACACATATACTCATTTATTCATAAACATTAGTTAACACGTCATGTTGTATTGTATAGAATGAGATATTAAATTTATGATTATTCTTAATTAAAAATATAATGAAAAAATAAAAAATGACAAAATGAAAAATTACGTAACAAAAACTAAAAATATATATAATAATTTCCATAAAGAACATGTCAATATAATTTATGTCAATGTGCAAATTATGTTATTTTCATAGAGTCATCTGTGCTATAAAACTTTTGCTCGATGAGCCATCGTATCAATTTATTTTTAAAGCAATTGATAGAAGTTGCCTCTAATATGGTATTAGGAAGCCTATTGTTTCTAACTCGTCTCGTCATGACGCTTAAAAAAAATATGACTAACTTACCACATAATTATGTTATAATCCAGTGAAATAGTAGACATAGTAAAAATATGAACTTACAATTTATAAAAAACCAACAGATTGTAACAGGACTGCCAACACAAATACTAAGTACTTGCAAACAAAAATAGTTGGTTTCTAACTCGTCTCGTCATGATACTTACAAAAATATGAAAATATTGAAGTCTGTTGTCGTCCATAAGCGAGCTGAAACAGAAGTAACGAAATCAAATCAAAAATATAGACATTTATTGCCCATAGGTACAAAAACAATAAAAAAAATACATACAAAAGCAACACAATATTCATATTAATCCCATTTGCATACATGGGGTAACATTCTAAAATTGGGCAATATGGGTAGATTCAACATATTACTATGCTGTGCGTACATTTTCATGTGCTCACAGCGCTGATTTGCAATCTATCCCTTATATCGGAAAAAGATGGTAGCCGATGTATTTATGTAGAAGCGGATTACATAGTACTGAGGGACAGTAATTATACTTACGTCAACTTAATTATAAATACATTTTGAAAGTAAAACTTGAAAGGTGTCCCAAAAAGTGATTAATTTGTAAAGTATATTATAAACTAGCCGTGCCCCGTGGCTTCGCCCGTTATTATCAAGTTTAAAAGCTATGTGCATTCCAAATTTCATCCAAATCCGTTTAGCCGTTAAAGCGTGAAGAGGGAACAAACATACACACTTACACACAAACTTTCGGATTTATAATATTAGTAGGATAGGATTTGGCTTATGCTTTAATAACTCTCTACATTCTCTACATTGGTTTTTTTAAATATCTATAATGTACAGATATCAGCTTGTTACAATTTTATTATATGTATAGATTAGTAAGAATTATGTACACAGTTTAATTTGAAAGTAATTTTAATTCTGGGTGCATTAA
The DNA here is from genome assembly GCA_948107665.1 of Lomographa bimaculata. Classification (NCBI taxonomy): domain Eukaryota; kingdom Metazoa; phylum Arthropoda; class Insecta; order Lepidoptera; family Geometridae; genus Lomographa; species Lomographa bimaculata. The sequence continues at coordinate 3,613,521 of OX403605.1, forward strand.
AATGTTTGCTGGGGGTATTAAAAGTTTTCTAGAAGCGTGTTTAGTTCACCTAGGTGAACTGTTTCATTAAAATGGACTCATTATTATGCATCATGGAAATTTGAATATCAAGTTTATGAATGATGACCTCATAACGTCCATTTCCATTTTCCTCGTCAATCCTCAGAGAGCAAAACATGAAACAACGATACAATCTGACATCAAGCGGCTGAACTCAATCCAACTTTTATATTGAATTTTTAATAACCAACTTTTGAAGGCACCTAGACTTTCGGTATGGGCTTTATGCGGAGCAGTTTTATTGCAGAACACGTATTATTTTTTGTGTTAAGGTCAAAGTATTTTTTATGCTTGATAGGCAAGCATTTGACAACTTTTTCACGATGGCAAGTGAAGATGCAGCCGAAGATGTAGCATGCTTGCCTAGAAGATTCACTGTTCCTAGATTAGCTGTTGACTTCAAGATTCCCAGATTGTGCCGTTCGTAATTATTGATCATAATGTTTTATCAGTTGTAAATGTATGTGGCTTAAATATGTAATACGTCAGACAGTTTTAACTTAAAAACTTACTAAGTAATCAAAAAAATTATACATAACACCTATGACCATATGTTCTTTGCATTTCACTTGTCAAAATTATAAGAAAAAAAAATACATTTCAAATTTAAACTAATAAAAACAATATTGTTATTTATGCTAGTAATTAATAATAGTGCTTAATTAATGGTCCTTTTTTAATAAAATAGGGCTAAAAGCATTATCATAATGGGGTAATGGTAAGGTGGATAATGTCTCATAACAAAATTGTGTAATGATGAGCTGAGTGATGAATATTGTTTAGTCTGAGGCGACAGATTTTCTACTTAAAGGTAATAAACGACGACTTTACTATTGGCGCAGTATATTTTTTAATAATGCAAGTATTACTGGTAGAGTTGTAACTAGCCAGTCTGGTATAAACAAGCTTAAAATGACTAAAAACTGAAAAAACCCGACGGCGAGAAAAAAAAGTGAGCATACTTTTTTTATGTTACACTTTTCCGTTAATAAGACCTGAGTTTGGTTGTCACCATATTGAATTATGATTACTGTCATGTCTTCAGTGATACAGACAAATTAATAGACGGAAGAATCATCAACATCGGTCCATGCATTCGGAGCCAAGATCGTCATAAAGGGACAATCATCCTTTGCGTCGCACGGTCGGGTCAAAAGGACTGATTAGTCAGTAGTCAAATGCTTGCCAAACGAGCATAAAAAAAAGTCATGACGTGAAATTGATAATATTTGTATATTTTAATTTAATGTGTTTATATTAAAGAATCAGCTATTAACGTTACAAAGTAATAGAAAATATGACGTAAAAAACGCTGTGCGTAAAGGCTCGCACGTTGAAAAAGTGACGTTAAATTTTCAAAGAGCCTTTTTCTAATGCAATAGCGGCGATATTTGTTTTTCTGTTTTCTTGATATTGACCTTTGCATTTAAAAATAATATAATTAACCGAGCAAAGCGTCTCCGTTTCAGCTTGGGCAAAATAGCTTTCGTATGTCTGGATTTCCGGATTTCCTCCTCTAAAGGAAACATTTTTCAGCCGATTCTCGTGAAATTTTGGGAGCAAGTTCGATATTTATATAGATTTCTTTGTCGATTCAGTTTTTGTAATTCTTTCAAAATGGTGGAAGTAAAAAAAAATCATATTACAGCCATTTCGAAAAATACGTGAGGTCTTCAGCTCACAGGTTTAGGTAGGTTTTGCCCAAAGTGGTTGATTACCCAGAAACCGCGTCTTAAGATGGCGAATAGGTCATTTATCATTGGAAGAAAAATCTCTTGAGAGAAAAAATATAGCAAAATATATAACTCAGACCATATATAACCTCGTCAACAAACGATGTGACCTCTTGCTTGAACACTTGGGATCCTCCAGCCATTTGCCGAATAGCCAAAAAAACAGCACCGCGCAGGAAATACTGGTTCCAACTGAAAAGGAGTAGAGAAAACTTGGAAGAAAATGTGCTGGAAACATCAAACACGGCACCCGCTGTCAAAAAGGCCACGCCAAACCAACCAACCAGCAAGCAGTCTATTTAAATGTGTTGGCTTGACTGATTTTGTTGAAATTTGTACATAGATAGTCTTAAAACTACCGTCAGTATTACACATAATTTATGCTGTATACTGCTTAATACACGTAACAAAATGTCGACTAACTATGTAGTCGACTAGTTTCGGTCAAATTTGTTGCTCTTCATCAGGAAGAATAAGTCGTCAATTTTACGTGTTTTATATATAAAATATTTTTTTGGTAGTCTTCCCGCGTTTATGGTGATAAAAAGTCGACCGATTTAGCTGTTTTTTTTTGTGTTCTTAATTATACATACAGGACAAGGTTTGTATGAAAGTATTCTTTGAATTTTCATTTGTGCGAGGCCGGGCCCGCTCCATAATATGTATATAGTATAATAATTCCTTTAATAGGAACGATCAGCACAGCGCTAATAATTAGGTAAATAACATAAATATCTTTATATAAATTAAACGGCTTGACTCACGATATAAGGTTGACTCTTGCGATCTAGGTTTCGGGGACGGAAGGCGCTCACTGAGAGCAATAATGTGTCAAACTCACAAATTAATTACATAAATATCAATCCTGAAATATTTTTAGGGTTTCGTAACTCAACAGGAAACCTTATAAAAGTTGAAGAAATTCTTATTAATCACTTCACTGTTCATCTGCCTGTCTGTTAAGATACTTTTGCTCAAAAACGCGTGGAGATATCAAATTTAAAGAAATATAATATATCGATCTACGGTCCTTTGAAGAGCTGTAAAATCAACATTTTAAATCAAAGTAATATAAAGATACAAACTGATTGGAAGGTTTCGTAAGGTTAGGTTTAGTTTTTAGGGTTCGATTCCCGATGGAAACACAACGTTTCTTCCCAAGGGAAATTTGTACTTCTGGTTCTGGTAGAGATTGTGTGTATGATCCGACACTCATGGCACCAGCCAGCGAACTTAGTGTGGGCTGTAAATATATATATATAGATATATATATACTATATATATGTATATATATATATATACATATATAAAGGATACTCGCGAAAAAATAGACAAAAAGCTTCCAGACTGAATGCCTGTAGTGAAGGCCGAGTTTCTTGCCAGGTTCTTCTCTAGATTTTGAGAGATTTTGCGAATCTGGCAGTAGAGTCATAAATTTCATGAGTATCTCTTTGAGGCCCATGTGAATAATATTTTAATTTTGAACAAACTAACCACATACAGGTTTGTACGGAACCCTCAGTGCGCGCATCACTCACACATTAACACAAACGCTTTCAAACTCACAGACCCACACTAAGTTCAATGACATGTCTGCTGGTGGTTTTTATCTCCGATAAGGTAGCATTTACCCACGATTTCAACTGTTGATAAGTGATTTACATCCACTACTATATAAAGTTTTCAAAGGAAATTGAATATTATCTGCTATTGACAGGTTATTTCAGCTCTCTGTTCCCTACAGATTCCATTTATACGTGTTTTATTGTTATTGTTCATAATGTTTCTTCGGAAGCAAATGTACTTCTGATTCAACACAAACTTCACGACATAAATATACTGATTTAAAATACCTTTATAAACGTGGTTACATGAATATAATTATAAATAAATTAAAATAATTGTAATTTTTAAACTTTCGCAATTCGAACACATAATAATAGATCGAACAATAAAAATAGTTTTTCAGCGCAATTAAGTCCCGAGATATTACCTAAACTAAATTAAAATAATGTCATTAAAGTCCAGTATTCCTTACTACACAGCTTACCTACTTATACATTATTATTTAATGCACATTTTTTTTAAACACATAATACTGACCCTTGGCTTAGTTCAGTGGTTGTTCGCCTCCTACGTACGCAAGTAAAATAGACCCCCCTATTTTGCGATAGTCAAAGTGCAGTTAAACTTACAAGTAATTCTGCTTATCATACTAGAAGGAAACATATTGATGTCCGTCACCACTACGTTCGAGACAAGGTCAAGGCTGGGAAAATTCCCATTGAGTACATTCCTACAAGCACCATGGGCCTTAGCCATAAACCAATTCTACTTTCGACAACGCTCGGAGAAACGCTAGAAATGTATGAAAATGACATTTCAAGCGTAAAGTTTGATAGAATAGCTAAGTGCTAGCCATAAACCAAGATAGCGTGTCGAAAAAACGAAACTTTTCGTAAAAGTTTAACGAATACGAAAAATTCCCATACAAATATCTAAAAACGGTAGCCATAAACCACTATTTGACAGGCGTTCACGAAAGACGACAATAAAAATGGCGTCTGTTTTGGTCAGCTGTTTTCGAACGTACTGGAAGTGTCATACAATTATAATATTAAATGTGTACACAGGCGAAGATACAATATTAATGACGGTAAACGGCTATGAACCTTTCTTTCAAAGGTTTTTAATGATGTGAAAACGCAGTGTAGAACCCAAAAAATGGATTTTATAAAATCAAAGGTAAGAGTACAAACTCTTTACATTGCCTACCCAAGTAAGAAAATGAATTAACATACTTCTTACCTATAAATTGATGTTTGTATCTTTGTACCCAGATGCTGTGCAAGATTCTAGAAGCCTATCATTTCAAGAAATAATATGCTCGTCCAGACATCAAACAAGTTATATACACATTAAATAAAACAGATAGAGTACAAGGTGAGTACTAAGTTAATTTGTTAAAATATTTCAATATGACTATCCATAGAGGAGTTTTTATTTATAACAAGCAATTAAATGTCATTAAAGAAATACAAATTGCATAACACATATTTGTTCAATTTAAGTAGTTTAGTGTATCCTATATTGAAACAATGGGTTATCAATATATTAAAAACAAGTAATACTTATGAAAGTTTTTTTTATATCAAGCTTTTACCTTAAAATAAAAAAATATTAAAACGGTATATAATCAGAGAATTTGTCAAGATGAATCCAACAAGCCCATACTTGATAGGTTTATCTTGTTTAGTTCAGACGTTCCTATGGCCATCTTCCAGCTCCATCATCAGACCTTGGTTACCACTGAAAGACAAACTACTCGTCAAGACGATTCAAGTAAGCCCAAACTCGATAAGGTTGTGTCGTTTCATTGTGAAGTTCCTTTGGCCACCTCCTAGCTCCATCATTAAATCAGCACCATGTCATCATTATATTGCATTGTCACACGATTTACACATGTATGCAAAATTTCAGGTCAATCAGTAACCAGGAAGTGGATCAAATTTAATTTGCAAGATTTGCTGACAAGCATTGGTACAGGTGAAACTAAATAAAAGCTTGTAAAATAGCTAGTTCATAATTAAATCAAGAAGTATGTATGTATGTAATAAATGAACTTATATATTTATACAACAGTATCTAATAAGTTCAGACTCAAAATCCTTTTTGTAATAATTGGGCTATTAGTCCGGTTGACTAATTGGTTGATTTCTATTTCATTTCTTACCATTAGCTCCTATAATGATCACCTTAAATTTTGATGATGTGGAGATATGATTCTAAAAAGTATGGTGATAACCCTCTTGGCAAGTCGGATCCCAGGGCTCGATTCTCAACAAGACCAGTAGATTCAGAGTTACCTTTTACTAAGAGACAGGTGTGTGTATGTGTGTTCTGAAAATCCTCCTATAATACACCATTAAGTGTTCTATAAACCATCTTAATGATAGAATATCATGTCAATCATTTATAATGTTTCACAATAACATGTCTTCTGTTTCAGGTTTCACAAATGAAATTTCACCTTACAATCTATGACTTACTTATGTTATTTTCCAGTATGTAATTTAATAAAAATAAAATAAAATTCTTGTGGTTTTATTCAATACTATAAATTACACAAATTGTTACTGGCGAGTGTCTCTATAATCCAGCTATACAGGCACTTAGCAGACCTAGCGCTGGTCACAGAGAATCACAAAGGCAGATCACATAACACCTATATTTTTTAAAATGCATGCTTGTTATGTCAATGCATGTAAAATGCTTCATTGTTGTTACCGCATGTTTGTTAATAATACAATAACTTTTTCACATTTTACTTCACTTGTCTTAGTGTCGGGCTGAGTGTAAATGATTTTGTGGAATCAATTAAATATATAGTACTCAATAAAAATAACCTAAACACTCATGCATAATTTAGCTTCCTACAAGTAGAATTTGGGTACCGGAGATTAATACTTATTTAACTGTGTAACTACTCTAACTTGTGACAGCTTTATGCCCTAAAGATAAGGTAATAAAAATAATTAAAAGTTCTTGTAGTTTTATTATATTTAATCAAACCTTTTTAAAATTATATTTACTTAATACAATTTAACACTAATAATAAGTAATATTATGATTATATAATTACATTTAAAGCAGGACATCAAGAGAGACAAGCCATTGCGGCACATGTAGGCCCTTATTATTTATTGACAGATTGTAGTTTCTCAGTTGAAATGAACACTTAATAGATTGGTTATATTCCAATGATTTTCCATGTAATTCAAATTCTAACTGGTGGTGATAAGGCCTGCACTGATGTCTCGCTGGTGGGTGTAATGTGCATTTCCCCCTGCCAGCCACCCCAACTCCTTTATATATCGGAGTGCTGGCTCAATTGTTCCAGTGGTAATGTAAGTCTGCATGATGTCGACTCTGTTGCGTTGGAATGTTCATGTACTTATCCCAATTTTGGATCATATTTTTTTGTGGCCTCACAGTGCAACATCACGTTTTCCAGTTTCATTCTCCCGCAGGCAGCCACGACATCAGTGGCACCAGTCTTATACATATTGCTATTTATTTATGCTCCAGATTCTTATAAGTTTTCCTGTAGCGTATTTGTGACAGCACATTTCCTGATGAAAGGTGATACAAAGCCGCAGTTATTATTAATACATTAATTGACACTACGGCATATGGTAACTTCTATGTTATCCTCTTGGTAGAAATGAGTACTTCTGACTTCGCGATTGTTTTCCTTATATTTTTGTTTGGAACGCTTGATTAGTTACATTTGTGTTCGATGCATGGGCTTTTTTATCCTTCACTTGAACAAGACAATTCATAGATTTGTACATGCACAGTCGACGATAGTTTTTCGAATAGATCTTTAATTATCTGCCCTAGGGATGGAATCACAGGTTCCCTGCTTGCGTCTTCTGTCTAACATGATTCATGATGATTCTAATAAGTTTGCCTACATCTTGAAATAAAGGAAACAAATTACTCAGAATACAGAAAGAACCAGAAGCCGCGACCGCGCCTTATACCGAAGCGTCAAAAACTACGCTTGTTGAAAGTAGTTTTACGCTGACGCGATTAGTTAATCTGTCACCGTCACTCGCGCTGACGTGTTTTACCGCTGCAAATTAAATTAAATTATGCCTTCCTGTGCCGTCCCTACGTGTAAAAATTCATCAAGACTAAAAAAAAAAATTGATGGGATCAGATTTCATACGTAAGTAGCGCATATAGATGTTGTGTTATTTTATAATTTAATAAATTGTTCGATCATTAATTGTCGTAAATAGTGACACCTCCATTTTGTTGGTGTGCCAAATATCGAGTTGCAATTTTCCCAAGAATGAAAACTTTTATTTGTTGTAGTTCTATATTATATAATTAACTTAAAAAAATCTACTTATATAGTTATACATTGTTACTGGTACACTAAGTCAGCGTGCTTTTAGGGGCATGTCTGTCTGTACATAAAAAAAACAACTTTTGTTCTGCTTCTTTTGAAAATTCGCAAAGAGGAAAAATCTACTGTTCCATACATTTTGTCGGATATCAGTGAACTTTTTGTATGGGGCCGATTTTTTTTACTACGACAATAACATTTGTTTTTGTGAAGTTTTAGCTTTCCTGCTGATGAAGAATAGAAAACAGTTGTCTTTGGACAGATATTACTTACGCAGCAAAAAGGAAATTAAATGTTTTCATCGAAACCGTATTTTATTTTAACATCATTGAGCTTAAAGGAAGACTCACGCTAGACTGTGTCGGGTCCGAGCTGAGCGTCAGCCGTAGCACGGGCAACTAAAATTATGTTTATGTATATATTTTGTATGGACACACTCACACTATACCGAGCGGCAAACGAGTGACGGCCGAGCAACGGACAACTCTCGGAAACAACTCGGTCTCGCCTCGGCTCGGCACACTCCATTTCCTTGTAGTTGAAGATTCAAATTCTTTATCGTCCAGAGCGATCGCAATAGCCGCTAACTCCAGATCGTCAAAAGTCAACATGATTGTGGTCTAGTTACAACACAATTTTTGCTCTGACGAGTAGACTACATCACGGCGCAACGGTAATTGCTCGGTCGAAGCCTCTCTTACAAGCAGTGACCGTGCTACGGCCGAATCTCGACTCGGACCCGACACGGCCTTGGGTGAGTCATCCTTAATAAGTAAATAACAATAACTAATATAGTTTTACATTTAATATGAGCAGTACACAGGTAGTCTATTTGGGGTGCCCTAAGCCGAAAGGGGTACCATTATACTGTTTCAGCTTAGTACACCCTAAACATATTATAACCTTGTATATATATAAAAAGTAGTGGATCGTTATTATATTTTTATTTACTTATGCTTGTTTTTGTGTCAATCCGATCGTATATTGATTTCATAAAAAGTGTGTGTGAATAGTATCTGCCCTAAAACATTTACCCCAAAAACGGGTAAGTGTGTTAGCTAGATACATTACGCGGGTGGAGGTGAGACGGGCGCGGGACGCGGGTTTTGTTTTTTGGACACAGCGCGCGGCTTGCAATCAAAGCTTAAAGCGGCTTCTGGTTTTTTATGTATTCTGAGACAAATTAATAGATTTTTAGAAAACAATCGCAGACCACAGAGAGTACAATAATTCCGCCGTATTTTTTGTTTACTAATGTCAATTTCAATCATCGAGTTCTCGATCGATTTTTTTTTTCACTATACGTCATATCGATTATACAAAAATATCTGTTTTTCATTTTTCATTATTATGTTATGTTATTACATTACTATATAGGTAATTTACCGAGCGCAGAAAAGTGTTTAAGTTTATTCAGGTACTCGGCGTTTTGTCCATCTGTCCATTGGCATTTAGCATCTAAACCAAACAAGCTAATGACTTCAATTTACACTTGTTCATCGAGCGAAGCGAGGTCTATAAAGTTAATTTGGTGATTCAGTACATTGCCCGTCCATCCGTCTGTTAAAGGCATTTAGCTTCTAAACCATTCATATCACTTGAATTCTCAAATAACATGAAACGGTTGCCCTAAGCCAAAAATGGCAATTAAAATAAGGCAACTAAAATAAGCGACAAAAATGGCAATAAATTTTTATATCTTTTATTCAGGGGACTAACTATAACAATAACGGATTTGGGGTCGTCCTTAAATCACGTGATTTTTTAGCAACTTTTTAACCCCTCATATCTTTGGATGGATTTCGACAATTAAGATATCGTTACATGGGTATTTCTTATCAAATTTCGAAATTTGATTCCCAGGTCATTAGTGCCGAGTCATATGCATTAACTAAATAGGTAAGTCTTTTTTGATTTCAATGTTCGCTGTCTACACCACTATTGTTAGAAATCATCTCCTATATCAATATTCTTAAAAAAAAAATGCTAATATATTAGAAAGATGATTGTTATTGTCTATAAAAGCTTCTATCTCACAACGACGAATTTATAAAAACGATAACTCGATTTTAAATGTCCCGAAAAAAAAAAAATTCACGAATTTTCGATTTCTAAACGTATCGAACGATATTTAGGAACACAACCTAAAATTTTTAGTACCTGGCAACACTCTCAAATTATTCAAACCGGCGATTTCTTCTCAACCGTAGGTGAGTTTGTGCAAAAACATGATAGGTATGTAAAAAAAATTTAGGAGTGACATATATTGCGATCATTATCATCCTCACGTTACATGTATGCATTAAGCATTTTAGTATATATGTATATTATTTGTTCATTTTATGCGTTTTTGAGAGTAAAATCTATATTCGAAATGTAGCAAGCAATTTGAGATTATGTGCCGGTGTTTATGTAGCTTTAGTTAAAATTCGTCATTCCCTCACAGTCATTCCCTCACTGCATTTAGGAGTGAGAGAATGATATATACAGTATTCTACAGTTATTTTAGATTTTTATTGATTTTTTGCAACATGGTATTTAATTTAAAACAGGTAAAATGGCACGACCAAAGAATTTGAGTGATGCAGAAAAAAAAAATTACATTTGTTACCTCTATAATAGTGTTTATTTTTATTTTCCGTGTTTATATAATATATTTGTATTGACTCAGTACAAAAGTTGAGTTTTTTCTTTAGAATATGATATTTCATAGTTTAATACAATTAAAATTACATAATTTCCTATATTTTTTTCATGTTTTTTATTATAATATAATAATAAATCATTCTCTCACTCTATTAAACATTTCCTCATTTATTTATTTTTTAATACCTTATTTTTTATAGATAATATACTAAAATATGGAAGACCAATACTTCTTCATCTTCAGATCTCCTAAAAAATTTTTTTTGATATCTTCAAAAAAATCTAAGTTTATCAAAAAATAAAATTTTTCAATGATATCTCAAATTTCGCAATTTCATGAGAAATACCCATATATATTCGTCCTAAAACCCATGTGTCCACAAATGGATTATTGATACAAAATAGTAATACTTTAATAAAAAAAATAACCAAACCAATCAAGTTGGATACCAAAATGAGGGATATTAAAACGGGATTCCATAAAATTACATAACACATAAAAAACAGGTAAAAAATTCGCAGTCGGATTATTTGAATTTTCTGTTGTTCATTGACTTGTTTTCAACACTATTTCCATTTGTTAATGATTCGTAGAAGGGCTCTGTTTCCATGGCCATGAAATTAATCGAGTCAAATCGAGTGTATATTTAATTAGCCTAGGCATTCCTACTCATTTGATGATTTTGACGTTTCCATGCGCTACCATAGACAAAGTTCCAACTTTTTACAACTTGGAAAGTAGAATAGGCGTTAGCGTAAATGTGGCTTATGGCTACCGATCTTTTTTCTCTATTCTACCGAGAGAATAGAGCAATCTCTCTATTCGAATTTTCGAATAGAATTGTACGTGTGGTTTATGGCTAAGGGGGCATGCTGGCTGACTGCCTGACCAAGGCCCTGGGGAAACCTCAACATCACCAGTTCATCAGTGACATGGGTCTACGTTCAAGAGAGGATGTTGAAATATGAACACATCTACATGTTTATATGATATATGGTTGGTCATAGATGTCGTTTGCTCTGTTCTATGGTCGTAGTTCTTTTTAGAATAGATAAGCTCGTGTCTCTTTGTAACATCGTTCTGTCTATTATTTCATCAGTTAAGGGTTAGCTAATCTATAAACTAATAAGAATCGAAGCCGATATGATGAAAACTTGTTTCATCATATCGGGTTCGATTCCAAGTGGGAACACAAGTTTTCTCCCCAAGGCAGATTTGTGTTTCTGGTTCTGATTGTGTGTGTGATGTAAATATTTCCGGCACTCACGACACAATTCATCGAACTTAGCGTGGGGCTGTGAGTTTGAAAGTTTTTATGTTTATTTTTAATAATCATACACGGATACTTTAATATTTCAAAAAATTTAGTAAGAATGAGGATGGAAATACGTGGATATTATCAGACAATTACTAGTATCAAAATTTTTAGTTCTGGGTAATTAGTATATACATTATTTTTGATATTAAATTTTTTATTTTTGCGCTTGAAATGTTGTGCATTTAGCCAAGTTCAAGTAATAAAATATTTCAAGTGAATTTCATATGAAAAGTCTTAAAGTCACACGTCACAGTCAAAGTCAAGTAAAAGAGTCAAGATTCCATTAATAGTCAAGTTATGCTCTAGTAGTGGTAGAAACTTTACTAGAACTTCCATTGGAGTTTTGGAGAGAAAGCGAAAATCATATTTTTCAACTTTGTATGACTTGTCTACACTTATGCACATTTACTAAGTATTGACGGTTAATAACCCATCATTATTACACATTAACACTGTAAGAATCACAGGCTATGTTTCAATGTTATATTCGGCTTAAAACACGAAAATTTCGACTTACTTTGTAGTCGACTAGTTTCGGTTCTAGGTTTTAGGCAATTATACAAAATCAACAATACCATTTTTACAATTACGCGGCAAAGCTCCCATACCTTATTCTAGGTTCTTATCTATCTACCTACCAAACGTATATCAAAATCCGACAAGCAGATTTTTCCATTTGAGTTTTATTAGTCCACAAGAAGTATCATTGTGTCTGCATCCATCACCAACTGTTCAAGAAAATGTTCTCGACCTACATTTCAAAATCAGAGATTTACAATATAGTTACCCCAACCTTTTTTACAAAAAACTTATTCACATCCACAATCCTATAATCTCTCCTTTCCTACCCTGTCACCCCTAAATGCAGCTATCAATCATTCACTCAGCTTAGCGGTGCGTATTCGTTCACTCATCGTTCATTCTGAGCTTAGCATTCACTCTTTCACTTATCGTATTGATATTTGCCTATTTTTCAACCCCGATGCAAAAAGAGGTGGGTCATAAGTTTGATCGCGATGTGATGTGTCTGTGGCATGGGCTGGACCGATTTCGATTTAGTTTCTTTGTTTGAAAGGTATCAAGTGTGTGGTAAGCGATGATGCGGTCGACGATGGAGGACGTTTGCCTAGAAGATGCCTATTCCCTCGCGACTTAAAGACTCCTATATTGTATTTATCAGGAAACACTGACTCAGGTAATGAGTTGTTGCAGCCGTTTTCCATACTGATATCAAGTGATTTGATATGAGTACGTGTAGTACCCCTAGAGTTTAGAAGCTTCTTTTGTTCTATTTTGATATCAGTTACTTTAACCCGCGTTGAAAAGAGGGGTGACAGGTTTGTTGTTTGTATCTGCATATTGTGTCGGTCTGTAGTATTGTAGGTCCAAAAAGATGAACTGATTTTGTTTTTTGTTTGAGATTGCTTAATCGAGAATGTTCTTAGCTATATTTGGTGAAAATATAAAGCCATTTTTTGGATAAAGCGTCAGGAGTATTTTCAAAATTTCGATACTGCCACTTTTAATAATAAAAAAGTAAGTAAAAAAGTCCGTAAGTACCGCAAAAAATCCCAAAATAAAGCGAAAAGTATACAAAATTGAAATGTCTTGTAAAATCCAATTAGAGTCGAGAACATTTATTTTTAGTGGTAAACTTCTTACAGTGTATAAAAAGATAAAATAGATTTTATGTTTAGAGATAAAAATTTGCTTGTCCGAAAGTTAAGCAGACTGCGTAAACAGTGGTTTTAAGGACGCGTTACGTTCCGACACGTAAGACCCTATACTTACGTTGTGTAGAGTGTTGTTATTAGATAGTATTTATTTTAACTCACGGGTCTATACCCGGACGTTTGTTAGGCATTTGCGGAGCCGTGGCCACCGCTAGGTCCACCCTAGACTGACTAATTGCTACTTAATTAATTTCATATTAACTTACGTTAACCAATTAATTATCACTTGGCAAATATACTATAGTAATAACATTACTCCGTTTGTCGCCAATGCAGGCCCTTATGGGGAGCTTGCCATCCCTTATTTAGTGGATGGCAAGTCACCAACTGCCTACATATTTTTTAATGAGGCGGAATTGGCAATTGGATTATGGAATGCGACTAGGGCTCTTATGCCATAATCCAGATATTTTAACCATCAAAATTATTTATACAATACAATAGTCTAAGTTTTTACTCGCATAAGTCATAGTTATTATCAATCCAATATAATTCATCCATAGTTCATAGTTAATCAAAAATGATTATTGTAAAGGAGTGTGCAAACATAAAACAGCGTCAACTTCTAACGTAAGAGATGTTTGGATGCCCGATATTTTATTATTAAAATGTAATTAAATATACCAAATGGCCTCTTAGCGGTGGCCACGGCTCCGCTAATGCCTAACAAAGGTCCGAGTATAGACCCGTGAGTTAAAATAAACACTAATAACAACACTTTACACAAATACAACAACAAATATAAATATTAAATAATTGTTTTCATTAAAATTACAGAGCGTAAAAAGACTTAACACAAAATTACTTTAGGGTTTGGGACTGTATGTGGGTGTAAAAATGTTGTTGTTGTTGTTGTTTTGGTTAAAGTTATCCCTTTTTTCGATATTCGAGACTCGTTTTACCACCATCTCACCTGATGGTAAGCGACGATGCGGTCGGCCATAGAGCACGTTTGCATAGAAGATCCTATATGTTTTATTTATTTAGAAACAAGAATTTCCTCGCTCTTGTCCGTTGAAGTTACGGACAAAGTCGTACAACGTATTTATGTAAATTATTCAGTAATATTTACAATTCAATGCATTCTTTCATTCAAGTTTCTTGTAATATTCAGAAAGCTTTGTTGAAAAGAATTTTCTTGTAAACTTTAAAAATGCCAAGGAATAATAGTGTGGTAGTTGACAATCATCTTTGAAACAATTTTGCTGAACATCAGAACATTTTTTATAATATAATAATATATTTTAAAGGGATTTAAATGAGTAACAAAATTATTCTTGTCTTTTGTTTTGTGCTTTGTTCTGTTGTTTTATATAATAATAATGTAACGTCGCGTATTGTCCCAATAAATGTATTTTCTTTCTTTCAAATTAAAACACCAAGTCATAAATATATATTTAAAGGAACGTATGGAGCGAATCTATGAATTGGTACTTACATAATCAAAAAAAATATTTTTTTTAATAAAACGTTTATTTCAGACTCGCAGATCCACACTAAGATCAAAGAATTGTGTCGTGGGTGGAAAACATCTACAAATAGGTAATGAAAAAAAAAAGTTTTTTTATTATTTTACACCGATTATATAGTGGTTTATGTTCACAGACAATTTAATTTATTAGTTCATGCACAATAATTATAAATTTTGCTAATCGCTTATGATAGCTTACAGACTCAAGGATATATCTATGGCCTTCACAATAGCAAGCCTGTATCGTGTAGAACCAATACGAATATTATGTATAACATTTGACAAATTAGTGTCCGTATATTAGTGTTTATTATTAATTATTAACAAATTAGGATCCGTATATTAGTGTTTATTATTAATTATTAACAGTAATGTTACAACTATGAATATATATCATACTAGCAGCGCCCCGCGGCTTTGCTTGCAATTATCAAGTTAAAAAGTAGCCTATGTGTTAATCCTAGGTATAATCTATGTACATTCCAAATATCATCCAATATCCGTTCGGCCGTTAAAGTGTGAAGAGGGAACAAACATACTTACACACACACTTATCCTACTAATATTATAAATCTGAAAGTTTGTGTGTAAGTGTGTAAGTATGTTTGTTCCCTCTTCACGCTTTAACGGCTGAACGGATTTGGATGAAATTTGGAATGTACATAGATTATTAAAGATTAGGATTAGGATCCTACTGCGAAGGAGTGGAACTCATTACCCGCGTCTTTGTTCCCCAAACGGTATAATCTGGGAGTCTTCAAGTCAGGAGTGAATATGTATCTTCTAAGCAAGCATGCTATCTTCAGCCGCATCTTCACTTTCCATCAGGTGAAATAGTGGCCTGAGATGTTTACATATTTTGCACCTGTCTGTACTAAAATGATTTCGCTTTGGTACACATTCGCTAATCCCATATCCATTCAGTGACACATTTGTACAAAGAAAATGGAATCCTTATCAAGTCGGTGATAAATCTCTTACATAAATCTCTATTGATGTTCAATTAAGATATCTCTATTTTTGGCATAAAAGAGGGATGAAATGCCCTATTTGTGGAAGTAATAGCGCTCATACGTGACGTCTTAAATGACTTCTAGGAATTTTAAAAAAGAGATCAAGTATTTTCAAAGCTGGGGAGTATGTTTTTTATTTATTTCACTCTCACATCCCACAAGTGCATGCATTAATGTGTATTATACACATTAATATATAATTGTGTATATTATACACATTAATGCAAAATATAATTATAATGTTAGATTTTAAGTTAATTGTTAATTAATTAATTATTTATTTGGTACTTACTATAAACAAAATAAAATCTATACGTATAAAACAAAGTCAGGTTTGTTACAACACTTATAACTCGAGAAAGGGTGGACCGATTTTGTCAATTACCGATTATAAAGACCGATTGATGTCAATTGAGAGCCTCCTTTTTTGAAGTCGGTTAAAAATAGATACACAGGATAAGTGTCAAATAAATGTACAAAGATGAGCGAACCAAATTAGTGTCAGCCTATAATTTACAATCGGTTTATTAGTTTGGACAGTACCGCGTTGTGCTTCGCACGGGTGCAATGCTGATAGTACTACATAATCCGTCCGTATTGGGTACTCTTGGTTTGTTTGTTTCAAATGACTACACCCGGGTCGGGAGTCGTCGCCGGCATCAGTTGTTCTCATGTCCCACTTTACGGACTAGCCACGCTAGAAACGCGCCTACGCGTAGAATATTGGCCATTTTAAACAATTTCACACGCGATTTCCAACAAGTCGACATTTTCAGTGACAATTTTGGAGCCATTCTAAGCAATCTACGTTTATTTCTTACAAAATACTTAAGGTAGTTAGCGCTTTGGTATTTACTTACTGTTAGCTTACTATTTTTATGTATATAAATAAATAAATAAATGTCTTTATATACAACGTTCAAAGCTTTTTTGTTATAAGACAATACAAACATACCTATTTAAATAAGTTCTTTTTTGAGCTAAATATCTTACCTTAAACTACGATTTCGATAATTAAAAATACATTTCCTAATTCTAAATTGCCTTAACTCTAAATTCAAACCAGGATCTTAATAGAATAAATACAATTGATAAATTATGGTTTTAATCTAATCCTATCTGACCTAATGTACTTACTAGTAGTGATACGGTACCTACTAAAATCACAACCTTCCGTTTTGCTTTGCTGTAATAGTAAAAAGGAGATTTTTGAATCTCATGCATTTTAAAATCTTTACAGAGTTACATCTATAACATAATTTTCTTATTTAAAGGCTGTTTTAGGAATTTTAATGAATAAAAGGCGATAAAAAAAGCTGTGATATTAAAACCAGCAAAACGCATGTTCGGTTTCAATCCGTGACGTCAGTTTCCAGATTGTTCATTTGGCTTTCCTTTTCGGCAGCCATGATTAGATTGTGGACGTCACAGACCGCTTCGGCCGTTAAGAGAACCGGAGTTTCGGAACTGGTTCCGTACGAGGCTTTTTCATATCAGTATAGTCAATATAGTCGCGTTGAAAATTGCTCTAACCTGCTCGAATTTTGAAATATTTATTTCGATATAAAATTTAATGTCGACTGGCAGAACATGCTTTTACGGTTAAGTCCACCCTTTGTACCTTTTTTGGGCGATAAAGAGTTAAATAAATAAATGTTTTTAAAAATGAAACAAATTTTTCGGCAATGTATTAGCGTCAACATTAGATAAAGAAAATTTTCTATTAAGACACTAATCCACAAGACAAGCAATATATCAAAGTTCAACCGTAGTTCTATTACCGTACATTAATTAATAGCCCCATTAATTACTGACATTCGATCGCTAATAATTACACATATGGATTACCAAGTTCTAAGTAAGTTTCCACGAGTAAGTTATTGCCTTCTAAGCAGCGGGTTTCGGGCTCGATTCCCGATTAAATGTTTTCTCCTCAAGGGAAATTGGTGATTTTGCTTGTAGTTCTAATGTGTTTGTAATGTGAATATTTCCGGCAGCCACGACACAAATCATTCAAGTTAGTCTGGGAATGTGAGTGTAAAGGCCATTACTTTTGAATCGTGTGACTACTCTATTTAAGTTAGACAATCTCGGCACAGAACGTTCCGGCTTAAGCCGACCGCAGCTTCCAGAGTGAGAGTTGTTTTTCCTCGACCCTTTTAGGGATACGTCATGCGAAAAGCTAAGGTTTCAAACATAATAGGTTTTTGCTGAAACAAGGGATTGAATTATTTGTACAAGAAATTGTACAGTGGTATTATCTTATTAAGCTGTCTTAGGTATATAAATAGCCTGATTAGGAACCATTGATTTAGATTTTCTTTGGGTTTTTTATTAAGACTATAAGTCTTGTCTTTGTGCGTGGTATAATTTGGCAGACTACCGACTAAAGTTTTTAGAAACATAATAATATTTTCTAGTCAAAATTATAGTGACTACGTTCTTTTTAAAAAATAAACTAGTTATTTGATTTTATTTATATAGCATTAGCCATGCTAGGCAGAACTATAGTGATAAAATTATCAAAAAGCGATAATTTTACTTCTCAATTAATTACTAAAGCTAGTTATTACTAAATACTTTTGTGATTGTTACTAAATAATTATAGTTGTCACATATAGCACTAAAATGTTAGTAACAACAACGAGATATTTTTCTCAGTGTATATTTGAACTGCATTACTTGCTGGCGCAGTTGGTTTCGCATCTATTTTTTATTCGTGATATGCAAACATTTTAACCACTATCTAATCAGCGAGTATTGAGTTCGATTCCTCAGAGCACTATTTACTTCGTCGTAAATATTCGTCGTTCTGCGAGGAAACAATGTTATTTGAAAAATGTACCTACCACCAACGAACAAATTATGAGTCCCTACCACGAACAAGACGACGACTGTTCAAAAAATGAAACCCGAGTAATTCTATGTTATTTTACATTAGATAATATAGAATTCAAAAAGAGAGTGGTATATGTATTTATTGAGCAAGCGTGCTTCTTCTTTGACTGCATCGTCTATTTCCATGAGAAAATAAAACGATTGCATAGTCTCTCATAAAAAAAAACAAATAAAATAGCAAAGGTATGATTGTGGTATGATGACAATATTAAGGAATTTATATGATTTCACGGTTGTGTAAACGCCGGACGGTCTACACGCGTACTCGACTGATGAAGGAGCACCGACTGTTCCGAAACTAGTCTCGTAACAATGCGAGAAAGCAATTGTGAGTGAAATCGTATCCTTAACAAAAGGTGATGATGTTAAAGAACGTATACTATCAATCAAAATAAAAAATCAATCGTTTATTCACATGGGCTTCAAAGAAGCACTCATGAAAGTTAATGATTCTATTGCCAGATTCGCAAAATTACAGCCATCTCGAGAAGAACCTGGCAAAAACTCGGCGGCGCATTTTTTTTTTCATTCATTTTTTTAAATAACATAACATAAAATAACTATATAACATTAGGTATGTTACTATTTTCTTATTCAAATTATTCTTATCATACTTATAAAGAATTATCAATTACAGGATGTTGAATTAATACAATTTTTATCGTATTAAGTTAGTAATAAACGCAAGCACAGCTTAAAAAAACCGACTTCAACGCTTATTTTTGGTTTTGGCTGGATCGATTTCGATAAAATTTATAAGGGACCACCTCTGAATATAATTTCCCAAAAAAAACATATAGATTCATAATTGGCGGAGATATCGCGTAACATACAAACAAAAAAAACATACATTCTTATTGAGAACCTTCTTTTTAGAACTCGGTTGAATAAAAAAAAGTTTCATCTTCTATAGAATACAAATTAAGTATCCACCTTTACAGTATCTATTTTTCATGCCGGAAGAAAAACTTTTCTTCGTAAAATATTGAAAAACACAATATTAAACAGATACAATGCAAAGTTATAATCGGCTTTGTGAAGTATCTGACAGAGGATTTTATTTGTGGGAACATGAGGTTGGAAATATTAATTAAATTAATGAATTTGTCTCTAGAGATACATTTGCGTAAAGTATTAATGAAAGAAAAGGTTTAGGACCTTGATTTGGTAGGGTTTTTTTTTATTTTTTGAAATACACATTACATTCTAAGAATGTTTTTTGAACTTTCCAAGTAATATGAAGTTTTAATACAGTATTTATCACTTTATATTAGGGCATGGCTTAAGTATGATAGGACCATGACTCTTTTATAAGCTATACAAATGTAAACATGTGTAAAAATATAAAATACTATTTTTGCCCGCGGCTTAGCTCGCGTAAAAAGTTTTATTTTAAAATTGACAAAGTTTCGTACAAACTTTCATCCCCTATTTTTTCCCCTTGGGGGTATAATTAATCAATCCTTTCTTAGCGGATGCCTACGTCATAACATCTACCTGCATGCCAAATTTCAGCCCGATCCGTCCAGTGGTTTGGGCTGTGCGTTGATAGATCACTATGTCAGTCAGTCAGTCACCTTTGAGTTATATATATATTTAGATTAGATTTAACTTGACACTTGTTAAATGCACATAGACTGTGGAGTCAAATTAATTAATATTTATTTATATCTAATTATAGTTTTTTTTGTTTAATTTTAATTTCGTTTTTAGTTTAATGTTACAATTGCTACTTAAATTATGTTGTTACTATGAATAAAAAAATATCTGTGACATCACATTATCACGATTTCATACAAATTATACAAAACAGAAAGTTTGTGTATGTGTTTGTACTAAATTGATTTTGATGTAGTAAAAAATATATAGAAAAATAAAATTATATAGAAATAAATAGTAATAAACATAATAAACGTTTTCACACTCAAAGTTCTACACTAAGTTCGATGTATCGTGAAAAAAATCATATCACAGACACAAACACACCCAGAACCAGAAACACAAATTTTCCCCTGGGAGAAAATTTGTTTCCACCAATATTCGAAATTCAAATTCGTTCATTCACATGGATCACAAAGAGGCACTTATAAAAATTAATGACTCTACTGCCAGATTTGCAAAATTACAGTCATCTCAAGAAGAACCTGGCAAGAAACTCTTCGGCTTTTTAAATATTTTTTTTTAAACATGAATACAGGCATAATATTAACCTAGCTAGGTATATATATATTATGTAGTCGCCAGAAAGCGCTTGTGCAGTTTGCCTCCATGCACAATTTCCAATCACCCGGAAACGAAACCCCATTGCTTAGAAGGCAGATTATCTATAATTATCTATACTAATCTTTGATCACTCTCACCTGATGGAAAGTGATGATGTGGCCGAAAATGTGACATGCTTTCCTAGAAGATACCTATTCACTCGAGATTTGAAGACACTCTATTATACCGTTCGGTTTGTTTGTTTGTTTGTAAAATGTAATCTCTGAAAACAGTGATCCGATTCTAAAAATTCTTTCACTAATAGATACTATACGACAATGTAACTTCGATGCTTACGGCCCCACAGCACAAGTCATTGAACTTAGTGTGGGGCAGTGAATGTGAAAATAATATACACATCAAGTATATTATTAACCAGGCGACACCGGGCGTGTTTTTTTTTTAACTTTGAACTGTCCGCTTGAGTACAGGGGTTCGCTTTCTCCTTTATAGCAACGGGTTCAAATCCCGGTGAGAACGCAAGTTTTCCCCACGGGAACTTTGTGTTTCTGGTTCTGGGTATGATATGAATGTTGTGTGTATGGTAAATGGTGTTAATGTTTACGGTCCCACAATAAAAGTCATAGTACTTTTAGTGTGGGGCTGTGAGTGTAAAAGCATTTATAGTTATGTTATCGTACCCGGGCGACGCCGGACGGGTCAGCTAGTATAATATACATTTCCTAATTTACATAACACCATAAACCATTCCTGCTCCGATGACAGAGATAAGGTCGCATTTTGCAACGCGCCAAATAAAATTAATAACCAGAACTTTCAAGGTCCTGTTATCAACAACCGATTAATGTTAAACGGTCGATTAAAACTCTTCTAATTACCGTTTGTTAACGAACATTCTTCCTTTTCTTTTTATGAAATTTGCTTAATTAACTCGGCTCTGTCGAGGTCGATTTAGCTTCGGCTGCTATACAGAGTGAAGGGAAAATTATGTATAGTTGAGTTTTAGCAGTATTTGTGTGCATGTTTTTATTTAAAAAAAGTTTAAAGCTTTTAAAATATTTGAGTTTCTATAGTATAGCCCAGTTGCGCCATTTTTTACCGACTTCCCAAAAAAGAAGGAGCTTCTCAAGTCGACTGTATATTTTTTTTTATGTGTATTAATTTCTCTCCATGTGAGCCGAATACGAAATTTTTTTTTTAAGTTTGAATGATGTTTCTAATTGGTCCCATTAAAATTTGATCAAGATCTGATCAGTTGTTCTTGAAATATCGTCAATAATGCCAATTTTGTGACGAATAATGCGTACTTTGACGATGTTTTCGTTTACCCGACTTCAAAAGTTACCTCATAACTTCTTTTTAGTTGTGAGCCGATTTTGATGATTATTTTTTTATTTAAAAGCTGGTGCTTTTTATGCAGTCCCATTGAAATTTGATCAAGGTCTGATCTCTAGTTTTTGAGTTATAGTCAATAATGCGTGTTTATACATTAAATCTGATCAAGGTTCCGATGATAAAGCGGTGAAGTCGGTTTTTTTAAGCTTTGCTTGCGTTCAATTATTTACCACTTTTTTGGGCAGGATAGGTTTAGGATCAAGACAACTCTGGTCCTATTAGATTCATCTACTGAGGGAGATCAGAATGATTATAGCCAACTACTACTTAAGAAAACTAAAACTAAAGACAACGGGCAAAATTTGCAAAATTTGCGCCAAAGAACACATCGCTGACTCCTACACGGTGCAGAGGTGTCCAAGATATTGGCAGTTTACTTAATTCCCCGAACGGTACAATCTGGGAGTCTTCAAGTCAAGAGTGAATAGGAACCTTCTAGGCAAGCATGCTACATCTTCGGCCGCATTATCACTTTCCATCAGGTGAGATTGTAGTCAAATGCTTGCCTATCAATACGTAAGGTAGCAAGCCTATCGGTATTCTATCGCTTACATTTTGAAGAGTGTGCTCAGGAATTACATGATATAATTCCTCCATGCCCTTTTTACAATCAAACAACAAGGAAAACTGTCAAACGTCATCGTTTTATGGTTGACATACCTCCAGTTCGCTCGAAGCGTTTTGCTCCTACGGTCATCATCCGTACAGCGAAGGAGTGGAACTCATTGCCTGCGTCTTTGTTCCCTGAACAGTATAATCTGGGTGTCTTCAAGTTATAGGTACCTTCTAGGCAAGCATGCTACATCTTCGGCAGCATCATCACTTTCCATCAGGTGAGATTGTAGTCTTAAATGCTTGCCTATCAGGCATAAAAAAAAAACATTAGATTGTAAAGTTTCCTTACTCAACAGATTAACCTATTACTAAGTGTATGCCATCTTTTATCTGTCTGATATAGTTCAAGGAGTGAAAAGTTTTTTAATATTGTATTTGAAATGATAAGCGTCAGTACATTTTCTCCAAAAGTGCCGTAAAACAAAATGACGTGGATAGTAAAACTTGATGTATTAACACCAAAACTGGCTTAAGTTTTTACGAGACTTCCTTCTTAGCTCATATTTTTGAATTGTGAAGCCGTAGCAAGATAAAACAAACTAGAAATCCTATATTATTTTTTTGTGAACAAAGATTACGGGTATGTTGAAATATAAATACAAAAACATTTAATTTTTTTTCAAAGGGTATATTTTTTTGCTGCAAAAGTGAAAAGGTGGCTTTGTTGATTTTGTATAATTTTCCAAAACCTGTGATTCTTCGAGTGTTCATGTGTAATAATGGTGGATTATTAACCGTTAATACTTAGTAAACGTGCATAAGTGTAGGCAAATCATACAAAGTTGAAAAACGTGATTTTCGTCTTCGCTCCAAAATTCAATTGAAGTTCTAGTAAAGTTTCTACCACTTTACCAAGACATGACTTGACTATGACTGGACCTTGACTCTTACTTGACTTTGACTGTGACTTGTGACTAGGACTTTTAATGTGAAATACACTTGACATTTATAATACTTGACAACGGCTAAATGCACAAGATTGCGAAGCCAAAATTTAAAGATAAAGAAAAAATATGACTATATGACGCTACATATATTATAATTTGGAACTATTGTAGATCTGTCAGTGTCATAATTTTCAGTCGTAGCCCATAGTCATCTAACTACCCTTTGGCTTAGTTGCGTGTCCATTCGCCTTCGAAGCAGGGATATCGGATTCGATTCCCAGTGGAAATACAAGTTTTTTTCCCAAGGAACATTTTTGTTTCTGGTTTTGGTTGTGATTGTGTATGTGATATGAATGCTTCCACCCATGAAACAAATCATCAAACTTAGTGTTGGCCTGTGAGTGTGAAAGCTTTATGTTATGTTATCATTGAGTTAGCATTGAATGATAAAAACAACGAAAAAAAGAGGTAAAAAAAGAATACATATATATTCATATATAGTTTATATATAGCCTTTCCTTTTACCATCCGACATGTTATCCAACCGACTGTTGCGAGCATTTCGCAAAACAAACGTATCCATTTATCATTATTGAATTAATTCAGAGTGAAACTTCCCGAATAATTTATTAGCTTCGTTTATTTGCTAACTTACCCAAACATACCTCATTCGATATAAGAACTTGGGGTTCTTTCCACCTGAAAAACTTGCTTTTAGAGATAAACAGGCGTATCTCTCTTACAATATATAATTAAAGAGTACTTAAACGACACTAAGCCTAGCCCACGTCGCTTATTTTCATCGCATAAAGCACATCTTTTTTTCCCTTTTACATTACACCTACCGCACATCTTTTCTTCCCTTTTACATTACACCTACCTTTGATGGAAATAGACACGTTTACACGATTGTTTTGTAGCTTAGCTATCTCGCTACAAAATCTACCTCGTTACGCGATATCTATCATAGTTTTAAAGTCTCTTACATTTAGAAAGCGTATCTTTTCATAGAATAGAGACGAAGCGTTTTAGGGGGGTCTGATCGAAAGACAGCCTCACGTCCGTCAGAGACATGAGATAACCTAAAAGTAGTCTGCTACGGGACGTGTTGTCATGTCCAATTATTATCTACTTTCATCTTTATTATGTCTCCCATCTCCCGCAAAATACGTAGAAAGTTTACTTAGTTGGACCAGGAGGTGACATACACAAAAACAAAAGGAAAATTTTATTACTATTTAACCATTATTACATTAACACATTATTTCAAAACAAGAAAAAGAAATGTGAAGAATCACAACAAAATTATAAATCTGAAAGTTTGTGAAGTGTTTGGTTGTTCACGGCGATCGTGAATCCAAGTCCGTTTAGGTTAAAATGTTGAGTCTGTTATAAGCATTTCCCTAAACAGATTTGGCTAAAATTTGAATTGATTTGGAATTCAAAATCTAGAATTAGGTTATGTTTGAGTAATACGTATTCTGTACTTGTAATATTGGATATTCTGTACCTTGCTCGGAATTAATTAGATACAAGTGAAACTCCATCCGTAAAACTTGATCCTAATTAAGTAGGTTCACGTGGGTATTTTCGGTATCGTTTCTCTTCGAAAAGTTTGTTGCTACTGAATAAAAACTTTGCGAGTGTAGGCGGTATATAGGCGATACCTTACAAGAATCATATACGAGTATGTTTTACTCCACTACGCGACACAGAGGAGGACAATGTATCAGTCTTTGTATATATGTTTGTGGCAAAGACCAAACGCAGAAGCCGATGATTAGATACACAATAATTTTAATTAACTGTCATCGGATAATACATACTTTAATGGACACACTGGCCTCGATTCTGATGTCACACACTAAATTAAATTTAAACTATTCCTGCCTTTTACAAAATAGGAACACAAGACAGAGATAGCATACTGCTGTGCTGTCAAGTTAGTCAGAACTTAGATGTCTATGCAAGCTTAGTCGAGTATGTTATTGGTGTTGACTAAAAACACGCGCCTTTCTGCTGTTCATATTTTAAATGATAAACTAGCTTGACAGCTCCAAAATGTATGCTATCTCTATCTCGTGTTTCTATTTTGTAAGAGACAGGGATAGTTTAAATATAATTTAATGAGTGTACATCAGAATCGAGGCCATTATATTACTGGACCACATAGACTTAATTTACTTTCTTTTTTGTAATCAGTCATGACCAGACGGTGGGCAATGGAAAACATTTACTTTCAAATTATTAAATAATGGCATGCATTTTTTCGTTTTACTTTTGAAAAAAACAGCAAGCATAATAAGCAATAAAATCTAAAAAGTCATCTTTTTTAATGATTTATCATCTTGCTCTGACTTATAAAATAAGTTAAACCTATCGGATATTAAAAAAAAACGTTTGATTCTTTTTTATTTAATTTGATTTATCATTTAAAGTATTTCTGGGTGGAAATAAAATAGTAACAACCTTAAACTAAAACTATTAACAAAGCTTTAAAAAAACCAACTTCATCGCTTATATTTCCATTTTGACTTGACCGATTTCGATAAAATGTATATGGGACCACTTCTAAAGTATACTGTACCAAGCATAAAAATATCATAATCGATTCATAATTAGCGGAGATATCGCGTAACATACATAAAAAAAACTTACAGTCGAATTGAGAACCTCCTTTTTTGAAGTCGGTTGAAAAAAAGACCAAACACAAAAAAAGAGGATCATGTATTATTTTTGTATACCAATTATTATTTGAAAATGTTTAAAGAACTCATTTATTTTAGAGGATCATATAATATTATTCCCTCTTTGCTATAATAATATAACTGCTATAATTTTATCGCAGCTTCAACTCTTAAAATATCATATGTTCTAGATACTTTTCAATATAGAAATAATAGATATAAACTTTCCAATTCCATTTCTAAACAGTAGCAAGGATTCAATCTGAGTGGATCCAATGCCAAGAGTTCGCTTTTAAAATGCCATGCTTGTTGTTTAATTTGATTCAACGGAAACTGGGTCAGGTTTTTATCTTAGAGTGAAGTTGTTATCTTGTCTTTGTATTTTATAAGTTGGACTTTGCGAAGGTTTATTTGTGTCAGATGAGTAACATGGATTTTTTACAAGCTTTTATTTAGTTTCACTTTTCCCGTTATCTATCTGTCGGTTTGTAACCAAATCTTGCAAGCTAAATTAGACCCACTTCCCGATATCCGATTGGACTCAAGTTTGGTGTAGGTACTTATGCATCTTCGGTGACAATACAATGATATGGTACCATGGTGAATGGTGGAAATGGTCTGATGAAGGAGACGAAAGATGGCCCAAGCAAGATAAGCCCATCAAGTTTGGGTTTGTTTGATTCTTCTTGACAAGTTCTCTGGTTATATTAGTTTTTAGTTCCATTTTATTTATAATTGGTAGAAGCTTGATTTTAAAACAACTTACTCCGTAAAGCCATTGGAGTCGCAATTTTGCCATTCACAGTACATCCATGCATACTTATGGAGTCACACAACCTACACTTATTGATAACTATAAATCATTAGACAATTAAAATTTCGTAGACTGGTGAGTTCGGGGTGGATTACATTTTAGACATTTGGACATGATAGTTATCCAAAATATTTTAAATGTTGTACAGAAAGCAAAGTATTACAACAATACAATTTTACGCACAAGTTACACACACACTAGGAAACATTCATGTCACACACACACAACCAGAACTAAAAACACAAATTTCCTTAGCGAGAAAACTTGAGTTCCCGCCGGGAATCGAACCCGATACCCATTACGTAAAAAGCGGACGCGCACCTCACTAAGCCATCGCATAGTTCAAAGAACACTTTACATTTGTCATGTCAAAAGCTATATAATATATGGGTTTCTTATTCAATAACCGTCGTGTATCAACGCTATCTTATAAAGGATTCTTCGAGTTATCGCCGCCAAAGTTGTGATATCAAATTATGTTTATCGCAACCCTCGGGCGACTGTCGACAAGTTTATCAAATTCGGTAAACGATGAACTTTATCGTGATGAAAATTGTTGGAGTGAAAATGGGCTGATGAATGTTGGAACTACGAACGGATTTGTCCGATCTAAGACTATAAAAATGCTTTAAAAAACATTAAAAACGTTTTAAGACGTAGGAGACAATATTTGGCGCCGCGCCGCGGCAACTTCGGCAGAGTAGCGCTCGGCGAAAATATTGAAACTTTGGTAGTGGCTACATATTTGAAGCGTTTGGTGTTGAATCAATGGGCCCGATGGGACCGGGAGCTCATTCTATGTTCTAAAATCTATCAGAGCGCCTGAATAAGGCGACGCGATCATTATGCAGTATATATATATATAGTTTTGGGAAATACTCGTAACTGGCATTTTTGCACCAACTTGTATGGTAGAATATATAAGGAACAAATTAATTAATATACAACAATAATATCATTAATTAATTAATTAATTAATTAAAATATTTCATTCATAAATTAAGCAATGAATGCTTGAAAAATAGCTTGTCCTAACGGTAGCCTGCCCAAAGACCTGTCTTCGCAGAAACAGTGGGACGGACCGCTTTGTGATCTGGAATTGGAAGAAATTATTAGATACATCCAGTTCACTCTCAGAGCGTGCACGTCTTTTAGCTGTTTCTCGATAGGAGTCAGGTCTTTGGTTGCAGACTCTTCCGTCACATCATTTAGGAACTTTATTGGATAACAACACATTCAGGTTAGCCATATCACTGCGCATTGGTTCACCTTGCGTTGTTCCCCACCGTTGCACATGTAATGAGCAAGTGGACCGCCTCGGTCACCATGGTTTGTCTTGTAGCGAGAGTGCTGGTCGTATAGCTCGTCACAGTGCTTTAAATGATGTCATACGTAGGGCCTTTGGAAGTGCAAACGTCGCGGCTGTTTTAGAGCTAACTGGTTTGATGCGTGACGACGGAAAAGACCCGATGGTATGACACTCATTCCTTGGAAGATGGGTCGACCTTTAGCGTGGGATGCCACGTGTGTTGACACTTTGGCGCCATCCCATCTTCCTGAAACCACGCTACAAGCTAGTGGCGCAGCTATGGCAGCTGAATCAGCAAACGGGGCAAGTACAGCGTGGTAATGCAGCAAGCATTTTGGGAACTTTGCCGAACATTAAAGATCGTCGAAACCATCTTTAACCTTTCTTTTTATAACTTGTATCTTAGTATGTTAAATACATTCTTGTAATTGGAATGATTAAAAATAATAATAATTATATACATCATCAATGTATGTAAAATATCTAGCTAAACAATCTAGGAATTGTATTTGACCCTTGTATGACTTGGGGACCACAGCTAAGCGCATTGAGTCGTAAGATGTTCGCGTCGACAGGCTCCCTAAGAAGATTGCGTAATTTTCTCCCTACTGCCACTAAAATTACTCTAGCACAGTCATTACTTCTTCCAATACTAGATTACGCTGACGTCTGCTATCTTGATATTACGGAGGACCAGCTAAATAAGCTTGAGCGTCTTCAAAATGGTTCATAAGGTTCATATTTGGATTACGCAAGTATGACCACGTCTCTCAATTTCGCGCTAAGCTCAAGTGGCTTCCCATACGTCTTCGCCGGGATAACCATATACTTTATCTTCTTTATAACATCTTTTTTAATCCTGGATTGATCCATGGTTGGCTAAACTTTTTTATCCTCTACATCCTAAGGTTCCGTGGAAGAGATTGCTGCTTAGAGATAAGGCCGCCGATTGTACTGCTATATTGTATTTTTTTTCTATTGGTAATATTTAATTTTCTTGGTGTGCATTAAAGAGTATTTGTATTGTATTGTACATTCTAGTAAATAAAGTATTTTGAATTTTAATTTAGTTAAGTATATTATGATGAAAATAATATATTTCAGCTCGTATCAAATCTTGGAACATATCTTAAGTTCCAAAACTCTCTTTCTCACAATTAACTATGGATTATAGAAATATCTAAATGAACTAAGGTTTAAAACAAGACGTATCAGTGTTTGAGAGCATTCTGGTATTATACAGATACTTTTTATATATTTTGGAACAAGTTGTTTTTAATTGTATTACAAATTTTACTGACCGAGCGAGCGCGTAGTTTAAGCAAAGCGTCTTTGTTTCAGCTTGGGTAAAATTGCTTTCGTATGTCCGGCGGATTTCCGTTTGTTCTCTACAGGTCGCATTTCTCAACCGATTGTCGTGAAATTTTGTGAGCAGGTCCGATAATTATATAGAATCTAATTTATTCAATCAGCAAAAAACTAAGTTACCTACAAGACATAGAGCTTATAGGTAACTGAAGTGCTCAAGCCCACTACCAGTGGGCAATTTATTTAATTCAGTTTTATGTTTTATTTTTCAAAATGGCGGTGATATGGAAGCCACTAGTTTAGTATCGTTAGAAACATATCTCCACAATCACATACGCAAACTTACATAAATTTGATGTAAGTGTAAAAGTTCCGTCGTTACTATCAATCAAAGTTTGCTTCTCAGAAATCCTTTCTTGACGTATAGCAGAAAAATGCTAATTCCGACCATTTATCCCCCATCGCGTATAAATGATGTCCGGGCAGTCACTTGACACTTTCAGGCTAGTAACGCGCGTCAATGGACCGCATCGATCTTCGTTAAGTGTGGTATGGATAGTACGGTTACAAGGGGCTGAGAATACGATAGAAGATTTTCGTACACGGGTTGGGTTCGATAGTTTGCTGGCTAATTATGGGGAAACGTATTTCTATGATAATATTGAAGTTTGAAACAACAAGTCAATCAAAATGCTGGCAGGTAATTGGCTCAATATATTAGCATTGCAATTCAGAGAGGCAATGCCGCCAGCATGATGGGAACGCTGCCCACTGGTGGTGGGCTTGAGAACCTGAGTTACATATAAGCTCGATGTCTTTTAGGTAACTTAGTTCTTTGCTGTATATTGTCTCAGTTTAGGTTTAGTAAATATAGGCAATTGGCCCTTAGATAAGATCCTCAGGGAAAAAAAACATGTCAATGTACTAAAATATCAAAAAAACCTGACTGCTAAGAATGTGATGCTAGAAAATGATAGTTTGGGCGTCCCGATATATTATAGGTACGCTTTTCGTCAATTTGTGTTAAAACAGTAGTATAAAAGTGATAATATGAAACTTACATTATTTTTAAAAAGGTCTTTTCACTATATTTCATTTGATAACCATATTACTTGGTATGAATGAAACACAACCCCCTTTTTTATCATTTTCGGGCGCCATTTTCAAAATGTATATAGCCACGATTCTGACAAATTTAACGAACTTCCATATGTCAAAAACCGTCAAACCGTTTATTTTGACATACATGCATACGCTCGAAAAACATTACCCTCCTTCTGACGCAGTTAAGTAAAAAGTAAAATAACAGTAAAAAAACTAGCATTAATATAACTAGTCGTTAAAATTAACATAGACGCTTTCACACTCACATCCCAACAACAAGTACGATGACTTGTGTCGTGGGTGCGGGAAATATTCACATCACACACACAATAACAACCAGAAAAACAAATTTTCCTTGAGAATAAAACTTGTGTTCCTGCCGGGCATCAAATCCGATACCTCTGCTTAGAAGGCGGACGCGCGAACTAAGCCAACGGGCAGTTTAAATAGGGAGAAACTTATATGTTTATACATTTTTACTCAATGATAATTATTAGATTTCTTTGTATTTGTTGTTTAACTACAGGATATATGGAAGTTTCAGCTTTAAATATATATATATAATTTATATGATATAAACTCAAAAACAGCTATTATATAGCTGTTTTTGAGATAGAACCCAAAACACAAGAAATGTCTTAAAACGGTTACTTTTGTTTCTACTATTTTTTCTGATAATTTGAAGTTATTCGTTTGTATGGTTTAGATGCTAAGTGCCTCGCAACGATTCGACAAATGGACGGACTGCTGACCCATCCAAGTGAACTTAAAGAATAATTAAACGCAAGCAAAGCTTAAATAATTAAACTTAGGTAAGCAAAGCTTAAAATAACCGACTTCACCGTTTTATCTTCGGAACCTTGATCAGATTCAACGTATTAAACACCCATTATTGACAATAACTCAAAACTAATATGTATATCATATATTGATCAAATTTGAATGGGGACCACATGAAAAGCACCAGCTTTAAAATAAAAAAAATAATCATCAAAATCGGTGCACAAAGAAAGAAGTTATGAGGTAACTTTTGAAGTCGGTTAAAAACGAGAACATCGTCAATGTAGTCCACAGAATACTCATTATTGAGGATAATTCAAAAACTACAATTCAGATCTTGATCAAATTCAAATGGAACCAATTGAAAAGCAACATCTATCAAACAAAAAAAAAAATCAAAATCGGTTCACGTGGAACGAAGTTATTAGGAAAAACACTTTAAAAAAAATTACAGTCGACTTGAGTACCTCCTCCTTTTTTGGGAAGTCGGTAAAAATACCGACTTCACCGCTTTATCATCGGAATTTTGATCAGATTAGATGTACTAAACACGCATTATTAAAGATATTTTAAGAACTACTGATCAGATCTTGATAAAATTTAAATGGGACCAATTGGAAAGCAATATCTTTCAAACAAAAAAAATATTTCAAAATTGGATCACGTGGCACGAAGTTATGAGGTAACACATATGTATAAAAAAAATACAGTCGACGTGATTACCTCCTCTTTTTTCGTGAAGTCGGTAGAAAATGATGCACCTCGCATACCTACTAGCGTGCACTTCTCGAAACAAAAATGTTGCTCGCACTGTTTAACATGTTTACTTAAGTTAGCCGGCTACTACAGTTATTGTAACAACTTGAGGTAAGAAATTTACCTTCGAAACACGGTGTCGTAATTCTGTCCCAGGATCACCGACAATGATGTTGATCTTCCGGCTTGTTTTCAAGTTGTGTCTAGAAGGATCGCGTAGTTTCGAGTAGTTTACTGTGTTTAAGGTTTGTAAGGTAATTTTGCTGTCTTTATGTTTAATCCCAACTTTACGGTAAGTTTCACTTTATTGTTCTCGGGTTTTCTTTTGAGTCGATAGTTTTAGATGGTTGAGTCGATAGTTTAACTTACTTGAGATAAGAAGAATATATGTTTATGTTTAGGATACTAATGATATTTTTAAATTACTATAAAAATAACTGTATCCCGCGGTTTGTTCCGTGTTAATTAAATTAAAAAGACTATGTTTTAATATTGAGTATAAGCTATGTACTTTGAAAATGTCAGCCAAATCAGTTTAACCGTTACAGCGTAAAAAACAAACATACTAGAAACTTACACACTGACACGCCAACTTTTGGATTTATAACATTAGCGTAAATATAATAGAGTTGACTACGCGTTAGAGTAGTTATTTCTAATTTAATGTAATGACTTTACGATAAAACTACCTTTCATTTTACTAGTCAGATACGATTCCACTTCTTTTTTTGTTCAGATATTTTTTTGGTTCAGACATTTGCATCCCATATACATAAAAATCACGTGAAATCCATTTTTATACATTTAAAATTGCAATAACAACGGGCGAAACCTAGGCAACGCCTGTATCTTTAGTAAAAACTTAACGGTAAAAAAATAACTTTCATTCTCCATTGCACCACTTTGCACTTTTCTTCTTACTATCATTTACCATTGCACCACCCCTGGCAAAAAATATTGATAACATCATTTTACTATTTTAAAAGAACTACTCATTACCCCATTTAACCCTCTTAACCCTTTTCGGGGTAGAATACCTTTACGTACTAAGACAAATGTACTACCCTCCAAATGTCAAGTCTCTACGACTAGTTTATGTGGGTACTTCCCAACGTATCATAGTATCAGATTTTCACATTAACCGATCATAACTGTTGTTCCCATCTGATCTCAAGATCATTTACAACTAAAATAAATTATGTCAGTCAGTCAATGAATCAGTATATCAGACCAAAGATTCTATAGTATTAAAAGATATAATGTGTGATGAAATTCGCCCTTGCGTCGTTCATATCCTTAAAAAAGTTCACTATTGAGATGTAGTCATGTAACGAAATTCATGGATATAGTTTTGAATGTGGGAATTGTGAAAATCAATACATGTTGTCACTATACTTACCGATAGGATCCCATTGATTACTAAATGTCCTTGATTGCGATGTGAATTGGTGGATAAATAAATATCGCGAAAGTTTTATTTTATTTAGACAGAAATATTGTCATTCGAGTATTGTGTATCTGAGTTCGTAGTTCCGAAGTATACAATAAAAAACATTTGGAACTCGACTGTCCTTGAAACTCTCCTGTGAACTGACAGGAAAGCATAAAATACTCAAATACAAAACAATATATAATGTATTAAAAACTAGATGATCCGATGAACTTCGTACAAATAATAAATAACAAAAAATAAATCAAATCCGTCTAGCCATTTTCGAGTTTTTGCGAGACGCGGAAAAATATTTGATTGGTTGAGATATTTTCGACTTTGCTATACAAAAGCATAGCAATTGATTTTTGCGTATAGGATATATGATAACAAACTACTTTTTTTTAAATCACATTTGTTCAATATTTTCTTGAACTGTACCAGGAGATCATAAATGAGTAGGAGAGTAGAGTAATGAGTACCATCACATCACACTAATATTATGAATCCGAAAGTTTGTAAGTAAGTTTGTTTTATCTTCACGCTGTTACGGCTGAAAGGATTTGTATGAAATTTGGAATGTACACAGGTTATAACCGAGATTAACATATAGGCTACTTTTCAACTTGATAGACGCGGGCAAAGCCGCGGGGCACGGCTAGTTCATTATCAACTGAGAATATTCTCAATATAGAGATATGAAAGTCTAATAAGTGACTGTGTACTAGTTACTTATTTACCAGGCCATCGTAAATTGTATGAAAATGTCACCTTAACTATTTAATCATTCACTCTATGCTATATATTTTAAAATGATTATATCTCATTGGGAGAGCTTTGCATTTAAAGACGATGTAGAGCAGTTAATCCGTAGTTTCTGAACAACCACAAATCTTTAGTTTCTCGCCCATTTAATTCAACCTGCTCCACACCACAGAGTAGCCTAAATCACAATCTCCGAGGAATACCTTCAAGGAACATCTGTTTCCAGTTCGGCAATAAATCAAAACTTCAGCGAAGTTCCTATCTGTGACAGATGGTGTAGGTAGAGTGCTAAGCACGGAAGTGGAACATTGTATTTCTAAAGTTGGAAAAGTTAATAAGTAAATATGCAACTCTGCCATGGTGTTATACTGTATGCTGATATCGCATAATAGTAATGGTTATTTTTTCCAGGCATTAGTAACAAATTTAAATTTAAATTTAAAAACGCGTTCACACTCACAGCCCCACACTAAGTTCGATGACTTGTGTCGTGGGTGCCGGAAACATTCACGTCACACGCATAATCACACCCAGAACTGAACCACAAATTTTCCTTGGGGAGAAAATTTGTGTTCACGCCAGGAATCGAACCTGATAGAAGGCCTGCTTGAACCTGCTTAGAAGGCGAACGCTCACCCAACCGAGCCAACGGGCAGTTCACAGTAACATAAGTTGAATATGTCATCTTTGAAACGTAATAGGTAGATCTTTGTTCGCATAATATCTTATTATGGTTCATATTTTAACAAATATAAAAAAAACAAAAAAAAAAGAGCAAAACCGTAATTTTTTTTTGCTTTTTACCGACTTCACAAGAAAGGAGGAAGTACTCAATTCGATTTAAAAATTTTTTGTGTTACCTCATAACTCTTTACACGTGAACCGATTTTGGTGTTTTTTTTTGTTTGAAAGCTGATGCTTTCCCGTCATCAATAATGCGTGTTGAATACATTTAATCTGATCAAGGTTCCGAAGATAAAGCGGTGAAGTCGGCTTTTTTTAAGATTTACTTGCGTTAAATTATTTGTCTATTTTGTATGCCTATTTCGTTGTTTTCTTCTTGCCATATAATTTGTTTTTAGTATTTTATATTATTTCTTTAATGTTTATGTTTCCCTAGTACTTCACAGTCCCAAAACAGTAACAAATAAGGTAGGTATTATTTTTTCAGTCACTATTTCATTCTGGAACATATATCTTCTACTAGCCGTGCCCCGCGGCTTCGCTCGCTATTATCAAGTTAAAAAGTAGCCTATTTGTTAATCCTAGGTATAAGCTATGTACATTCCAAATTTCATCCAAATCCATTCAGCCGTTAATGCGTGAAGAGGGAACAATCAGACTTACACACTTACACACAAATTGACTGATTTATAATATTAGTAGGACGTGAGAGATATAAATGGATGAAAAAATAAAGATAACAAAATTTAATATTTTGTCTTTTTAACTGATAGATGAGACTAGTAAGTCACTTGACTGATAGTAAGCGTCACGATTGCCCACCTAGAGTTTCGGAAAGTAACAGCTAATAATTAAACGCAGGCAAAGCTTTAATAAAACCGACTTCACCGCTTTATCTTCGGAACTTCGATCAGATTAGATTGACTAAACATGCATTATTGACGATATTTCGAGAACTATTGATCAGATCTTGATCAAATTTATTATTGGGATAATATTATTAGATAATATATATTGGGATTGATTGGAAAGCAACATTTCGAACTATAAAAATTTCAAAATCGGTTCACGAGTAAAGAAGTTATGAGGCACATAAAAAAAAACCGTCGACTTGAGTACCTCCTCCTTTTTTGTGAAGTCGGCAGAAAATCGTGCGCTGCAAGGCACTGCGCTCGTTACCCTAACAAATAGGTATGTTTATTCTTTTTATGCTATTTAATTTCACTGAAAACAAGAATTCTAGGCATTTCGTCAGGGCATTACGAATATGAATAGGTAATTTCCTCGGGTTTATAACACTAATATACGATGAAAAAGTTCACAGTATTTTTAAATGCATTGCAGAAGTTATAAAAAAGTAAAAAGGCTTTTCAAAAATAGAAAACGTACCGGGATTCAAAAATCTGCACAAAAGTTTCAGAAAACCACGACAGGTGGACGTGCTGAAGTACGGTAAAGTTTACCTCACGCCCTTACACTGCAGCCTTACCTGTGAGTGTGCCAGAGTAGACTTATCTCTGAGTCTACTCTGGTACACTCACAGACTCACAGTTTGTGCAAACCACACGTCGCGTCGTCGGGTCCGTTACGTGCAAGTAGGATTTACGAGTATTAGCTTTTCCAAGCCTTTATCTCAATTTTGTTTCGGCCAGCCGTTTCAAAGAGAATTTTTCGGACAAAAGCTCCTCCATCCATAGCGCAGAATTGCTTTTATTTAAAAGTCCTTTGTATGCCCATTTTATATATGACAAAAAGAGGGGTGTTATAAGTTAGTAGTATGTACCAGTTTTGATTTAGTTTTTTGTTTGGAAGGTGACCTGATCTAGAAAGTTATGAGCTATATTTAAAATTAGTGCAGCTGATTTCCAACCGTTGCCGTTTCCGTTGGGGTATTTGCAAAAATGTTATTTTGCCATTGTTATTTTTGGGTTGGGCGGCTGGGACTCATTCTCTTCTAGGTTTCACTCAAATGTTTAACCGTTTAAGGATTCATGCCGCGAAATCTCGATTCATCAGAAAAGCCCAAAAATTGAAGTTCTGTCATCCTCTATCAACATAGATTACCCCCATTTCTGGCAAAGTTGTGGGTCTCAGCCTTTCAAACTTAGCGACCTCATTTTTCCGAGCTATTAAGGCCTCGGAAGCCTCATTAGGGCCATCTGTCAAATTTCATCCAAGATCGGTATTGGCACTATAATTAAATACTAGCAGTAAGGAATCTACGTCGAACGACTGAGAAAATATTCATGTACGCGGTCGGGTGTTGTCGATACAATCAAGCATATAAATATCCAAAATACTTAAGTAGCTGTCATTATCTTTGAAACGTAATAGGTTGCACGCATATTTTTTTACATCGGTGTATATTCTAACAAATATAAAACATCCAATAAGTCATTATGTAAGGGTTATTTTCGTTTTTTTTACACATACAACCTTCAAGCTTGGAGTAAGTAAGTATACAGTAGTGACGACCCAGTTGGCGCAGTGGACAGATGTGCCGTGGGTCCTGGGTTCGATTCCCGGCAGGAGCACAAATTTCTTCCCAAGGGTAATTTGTGCTTCTGGTTCTGGGTGTAATGTGTGTGTGATTTGAATGTTTCCGGCACCCACGATACAAGTCTTTGAACTTAGTGTGGGGCTATGAGTGTCAATTCGTTTTAATTATTTTTTGTTTTTTTATACTTTAGACTCTTAAATATACCAACAAATAATAAAAACGACAAGTAAATGTCGGGCTTGCATCACCACCACGCACTGGTGCGTAAGTACGGTATGCCCCGGTTTAATTTTTTTTTAATATTTACATATAATATTACATCGTTATTGC
Source organism: Lomographa bimaculata (assembly GCA_948107665.1). NCBI lineage: Eukaryota > Metazoa > Arthropoda > Insecta > Lepidoptera > Geometridae > Lomographa > Lomographa bimaculata. Next base: position 3,651,897 of record OX403605.1, read on the forward strand.
ATTTAAGTAGGTAAAAAACTTAATTGTTTTGTTTTAACAACTTTGTGTTTACTTTATTCACTTTTTTGTAGTGATATGACACTTTTGCAAAGTCCGCCTGGGGCAGTACAATACCATTGGCTGACATTCAACCGTAAAGCAGTAGTATGCAAGCATTACCGTATTTCTGATTGAAGGGCAATGTTTCCAGTGAAATTACAGGGCTTAGAAAAATTTAACAACTAATATATCAGGGTGAAAACGCAGTGCTTTCCCGAGCTTTCAAAATTCTGGGTGGCATTGAACTGTAATTGGAAAGCGTGACGTTTACCATCAGGCAAGCAACTTCTTCGTTTCGTCTCTCAATGATCATTAAATAAAACATTATTGCTACATCGAGTCCAATCATTTCATAGACATTCAGCATTGCCCATACTGCTTCTAGGCGTAAAGTGGTATCGGTTTACAAGTCTGTCGGGTTTTATATGTCTTAGCGTTTTTATGAGTCTGCCGGGCTTCTGGTAAAGATTAATCGTTGTCTATTGGAATTTCATAGGGTTTTTTTAACTTTGATATGCTAGCGTTGACCTTCATCACACCTGCCCCCCGATTACCTATCTTTGTTGCAAACGGTTTCAATACTAAATTGATAAAACTCCTAAGAAATAAGGTTCATTTTTGCTTAATTTTAATTGAAACCGCGTGCAACAAAGATACGTAATAGGGGGTCTGATGTAGTCGACCATGGTAAACACACTAGACCTATAATGACTGGCTGTCAAGGATAGCTGTAGGAACAACTTTCGTGATTTTGATAGATTTTTCGACTTGGGTGGTGAACTACAATACTGTACGGTGGTGAACTACTGTTTTCGGTTCAAAGTAGCAAGCCAGATAAGCACGGGAAAATGCCTGAGTATTTATTCATAAAACTAAAATTAAATAAATAAGTAACTTATAAAAAATATTTATAATTGCCTAAGGGTATTAAATTTATATACTTACTTACTATAGGACATAGGATATTAGTTGGATGTAAGAACGCTACTTAGAAGGCGAACGCGTGCCTAACTAACGGGCAGTTAATATACGAGTATAATTAAATTAAATTAAAAATTATTTATTTTGGAATAATCCATAGAATGATTGGTTAGTTACCTACATTATAAATATATAGCTAAATTAAGTGAAGTAAGATACAAATTATAAAAAGAAATGTTAAAGATGGTTTAGACGATCTTTAATGTTCGGCAAAGTTCCCAAAATGCTTGCTGCATTACCATTACTTACTTATAAGAAATGGCTTTCCAATTGCTTTTTTTTGTGCTGCTTTATTGTTTATCAAATTTTTATTCTTTTATTTTCTTCTTTGTGCCATTTTAATATCTAGTATATGTAAGTTAGATTATTTATACATAATATTAAATTATTGATTGACTTTACAGCTTTTAACTTTTAATTAAATTGGGGTCTTGATTCAATGAAAATGAACTGCCCGTTGGTTTAGTTGTATGAGCGTTCGCCTTCTAAGCAGGGGTATCGGGTTCGATTCCTGACTGAAACACAAGTTTTTTCCCCAAGGAAAATTTGTGTTTCTGGTTGTCATTGTGTGTGTGATGTGAATGTTTCCGGCACCCACGACACAAGTCATAGAACTTAGTGTGGGGCTGTGAGTGTGAAAGCGTTTATGTTTATGTTTATGTTATGTTATGTTTAATTAATTGACATGTAATAATTACATAGTTTCCATTTCAAATCGTTTGTAACAGGTAGATTTTTTTAACATACTACTATTCAGAAAGAAATTACCATTCCTTATTCGATAGATATTTGTAAATTGATGACAACATAAAAAATTCCAAAGTTCGATTTCCAATCTATTCCAAATTCAAACTCTGCAATGAAATATCCCGGTTCACACCAAACATAAATACCGTACTTTGATAACGCTACCCCAATATTAACTTAGCAGAAACGTATCCCCCGGGGCTCCACGGGTAATATCGGAGATGTGACGCCTGATGTGGGTAGCCTTGTATATACGGCAATGTATACAGAACTATGAAAAGGTAACACTGTGTACCTACACAGTTATTCATTGAAATACACAGACGCGCCAATCCTGGATCACAAGAAAACGTTCAGATTTATAATGTTAGTGTGATTGATAATTTTTTTTTTTTTTTTTTTGTGACAGGCTAGTGTTTGACCACTATCTCACCTGATGTTAAGTGACGATGTGATCGAAGCTGGTAAACACACTAGACCTGGAATACGCAGGCTCTCAAGGATAACTGCCGGAACACCGTATTTGGCTTGGCGGCAGACTTTCAACTTGGTGGTGGTGGTACTTTGGTAGCAAGCCAGGCGAGCAACTCACAAAATGCTCTACCACCTCTCAAATGTCACCTGATTAGCACCACCCGAGGACCACGTGTAGGGAGTCAGACTTAAGTGGTATCCTCCTACGGACGTGGGTGACTCAGCCCCAATATTGACTTAGCAGAAAATATTAATTTATTTTTAATTTCATTTTACTTCCATTGATTATTAACGTTTACTAAAAAAACATAACAATAGCTTCAAGAGCGCGCTCTTTCAAAAATATGCATAATTTTTATTATTATTTGAACTGGCCATAGGCACAGTTAGAGAGTGTGCCTACTGAACAGCGGGTATCGGTTTTGATTCCCGACAGGAACACTAGTTCTTTCCAAAAAATACTCATTTGCTTCTTCGGTTTTGGATGTAATTGCACAATGTTCACATATGTTTGTCACAATTCTGATGAGTTGTGACAAAAATATGTGATCATAATTTTTTTTTTAATTTTTTGGATGATTCCAAAAATTTTTTGATTTGATTTTTCAATGAGAAATGTTTTCAACCGACTTCAAAAAAGGAGGTTCCCAATTCATCTGTATGTTTTTTTTGTATGTATGTCACGCGATATCTCCGCCAATTATGAATCGATTTTGGTGTTTTTTTTGTTTGGTAGATTATTATACTTCAGAGGTGATCCCATATACATTTTATCTAAATCAATTGAGCCAAAACGGTGAAGTGTATTTTTATTTTTATATATGAGCGGTGAAGATTTTTTAAGCAGTTTTTTTAAGATTTGCTTGCGTTTAATTATTAAATAAGACGAGTTCTTCTGTATTCGTAATAGATATTGAGGTAATTTGTTATATATTTTAGAAGCCATTCCAAACATACTCTTTGAGTATAATGCAGCCCTCATTTCCAATGTAGGTATCTCATTTTGAAGCATTGTAAGATTTTAAGTATTTTTTTAATTGGAGCTCATCCTAATTTCAAAAATAGCATAATAGTATTAGCATTGTGATTCAGAGAGAGGCAATGCTGCCAGCATGATGGGAACGATACCTTTGGTGGTGGGCTTGAGCTTTGTAGATCGTAATATATACCTATGACATTTATGTTTTGTGGTATAATTCCATTCTAAACGTGACTCGCGTCCATATTCCCTCATCCGATATGCATTGTGCGGTGACACCGTCGTTCGTCCACTCCATCACAATTCCAAATCACAATGAAGCGTAATAATTGTGCCTGATTTCAAGGCAGGTTGAACAGGCGTAGGGTGGCCATGATGCTTCATTTATCACAAATACAATGCAACGAAATGTGTCTGTAAGTTTTATGTATTTGAACTGATTTTTTTATATAGCGTGTACATTTAAGTATTTAAAAAATAATGATAACGTTACAAAACATTAAAAAAAAACAATTAGGCCAATAATTATTATTATATTTAATACCTTTAAGCGAGCAATTCTTGTATTTATATAATCGGAATCTCGGAAACGGCTTCAACGATTTTCATGAAATTTTATATGCAGGAGGATTCGGGGGCGACTTGGTCATCTAGGTACTTATAATGTTATACACACACATTTAGGATTTACATTGGCTTTGCTTAAGTTAATTATAATAAAAAACAGAATATATTCTATACAAAGTTCTAAATAGTCTAGAAATAAAACATCAAAATCTGTCTAACCCCTTGAATATTGTTTAAATTACGCTAATACGATATTAATCTCTATTGCAGCTGAACGGATTTTGAATAAATTTGCTACGTTTATAGTTTTAAACCTGGAAAAATATATGGATTACATTCCCTAAACAACAAAACATAAAATAATGGTGACCCTACAATAGACTGCTGACAGGGATTTCCCTCGACATTTTGCTATCGAAGGCTTGTGTTTCCGTGACCACTTTGTGACAACCCTGTTATTAATTAAACGCATCGAATAAGTGTATAGATAGTTCATTTTAACTGCTTTGATAATTGGTTGGATATGCTAATTAATAGATAAATTGATATTACTTTGATGGATCGTTAACATGCTAATTATTGATATGTATTGACCGTGTACGTGGTCACCAATAATAATAATGCTTTTATGTAATGAATAATGAAATTATAATATTGTCAACCCAATCGGCGCAATGAGCATATTGTCGGGTCCGTCGGTCGATCGGTAGGTCCGACATCCGGCAAGAGCACAATTGGTCCCAAAGAGCTTTCGGAACGGATTTGGGTGTGATTAGAATGTTTTCGATACCCACGATACAAGCCTTTGAACTTAAACTGGGGCTGTAAGAGTAAAAGCGTTTGTTTTTTTTATAAAACTACGGGTGACAAGTTAACGTTGGTTTTTAGGGTTCCGTACCCAAAGGGTAAAAACGGGACCCTATTACTGAGACTTCGCTGTCCGTCCGTCCGTCCGTCTGTCACCAGGCTGTATCTCAAGAACGGTGATAGCTAGACAGTTGAAATTTTCACACATGATGTGTTTCTATTGCCGCTATAATAACAAATACTAAAAATAAAATAAAATATTTAGGGGGCTCCTATGCAACAAACTTGTTTTTTTATAGATAATAGTAAGGAACCCTTCGTGCCCGAGTCCGACTCGCACTTGGCCGGTTTTATTATATAACATCTGAATAGTACTCGCAGAATATATAAAATATCGACGGGGTAGGGTAAAAATGTGACAATGAAATTTGCTTTACTAAATGCGCTACTGTGAGCTTCAGAGTACGCACTGTGATCAACTGCGGCAACAAACGTACTCGAAGCAAAGTGCGGCCAAGTTTAAAATATCGATAACAAATAGGATGATAATCAGATAAGATTCCAATTTGCAGCATATTACCTGACAGCCCTGACACCAACACGCTTGGTGACACAAAACACTGGATTGTGTAGCAACAATTCCTTCTTGGAAACCGCCCATTCTGAGAAGTTGCGACCGTAGGCGGGTATCTGATTATTTATTTGTTTACTTGTTTATTTGGATGTTTGAGTACTAAAATAATCTTTAGGTAGATGAGTTAGTCGCTAAGCAGGCTGACACGATGTTACTTAAGCAGTAGAAATCTTAAGCAGCTTATAAATCAACTAGCTTTTGCCCGCGGCTTCGCTCGCGTTAAGAAGTATTATTTTAAAATTGACAAAGTTTCATACAAACTTTCATCCCCTATTTTTTCCCCTTGGGGGTAGAATTAATCAAAATCCTTTCTTAGCGGATGCCTACGTCATACCATCTACCTGCATGGCAAATTTTAGCCCGATCCGTCCAGTGGTTTGGGCTGTGCGTTGATAGATCACTATGTCAGTCAGTCGGTCACCTTTGAGTTATATATATATAATAATATATACATATATAATTAATGTTGTGTACGGCTTGAAACACGTCTAAATTTCGACTTACTTTGTAGTCGACTAGTTTCGGACAAATTTGTTGTCCTTCATCAGGATGAGTCAGACGCGCGATACGCAGAGGCGAGCGGCTCGAGCCTCGGCAACATAACATAAACACATAACATAACATAACATAACATTAATTATGTGTAATACTCACGATAGTTTTAATTTTCATATATATATATAGATTATAAACGAGATTCTTTGAATTAATTATTGCATTCGAATTATTGAAAATGCAAATGGTTCTGGGTGATGTAAATGATTCCGACATCCACGAAACAATTCTTTGAATATAGTGTGGACTGTGTGTGTTTGAATGCGTTTGATTGTTTATTTGTTATATTATTATGCTGTAGTTGCATATAAACTTCAGTTATTGGTATTTACTTGACTATGGCGCTGCGAAGCACCCTCCTTGGGTTATGATTTTAACACCCTATGTATATAAGTATGTTTTTATGTTCGGTTATAAGAACATACGAATATACATATACTGTTGGACGCTGTGGAAGACCACAGCGTTCAATCGATTGTGTAACCAACAAGTCTTTGAACTTAGTGTGGGGTTGTGAGTCGTCCTATAAATAAGCTGTCTACTCTACATTTCATTCAAATCCGTATAGCCATTGCGGGTGAAGAAAACAAACTAATAAAATTTATAATAAACAAAACAAACGCATTTACACTCACAGCCCCACACTAAGTTCAATCATCGTAGGTGCCGGAAAAAATCACATCACACACACATTACTCCCAGAAACAGAAGCACAAATATCTCTAGGGTCGGAATTTTTGCTCCTGCCGGGAATTGAGCCCAGGACACACGACGCAGATGGCGGTCCACTGCGCCAACTGGGCCGTCAAAATAATAATAATATGATAGTGTCATTCAAACACATGTCAGACTATCATAACTACTTCCACACACGAACAAACTTTCTTTAATAAGAATTGAAAGACTAAGAAGTTTTCAACAAGAAAATCCAAGTATAAAATAATTTTCACGAGCCGGTTTAAGATAAATCTCGAGAGTTTAACTGAAAAAACTTTGAGCACTTGTGGGCTATCTGTTACGTATCAAAACTTAGGCCTGAAAACTTATAATGGAGTTTACTAACAGCGGAGTGAAAGTGGGTGCATTAGAAAACGGGCTAAGAGGTGTATTGAGAAATGATCGATGACCGTATTATGTTTCAATGTTATATTCCGCTTAAAACACGAAAATTCACGCGCTGATGCCCGAACCGCACGCCTCTGCGTATCGCGCGTCTGTCTCATCCTGATGAAGGACAAATAATATGTCCTAAACTAGTTGACTACAAAGTAAGTCGAAAAATTTTCGTGTTTTAAGGCGAATATAACATTGAGACATAATGTGTAATACTCACGATAGTTTTAACATTAAGATGACTGTATTGTTTAGTAACCATATTTACCTGACAACGGTGAAGTAACGTTTCAGCTAAGGCTCTTGAAATCATTGAGCGAAGAGCAAGAAGCAGCGGCCAGTTGACTGATGCACAACTTCAGAGCTTAGGATGAGACGGTGGCGAGTTTCTTGGTATTTTATAGGATACATTTCGGAGAGTGTGCAATGGAATTACCCAATCTAATTCCCCATCCCCTTTCTGTTATCGGACATCGAGACAGACGCCTAAGCGACACCGCTATATGGTAGACATTTCACAAATGCAGACATAGCATTTTAAATTCAATTCAATTCGTTTATTTTTCATGTAGGTACATGGTACACTTATGAGCGTCAAAAATAATTACTTTGGGTAATTAAAGAATACATTAAATTATAGTCGGTACATTAAAACAAAATAAATAATAACTATTGCAAAATTACATACAAATATTTTCAAAATTAAATGACAGATAAAATTTTCCTAAAATTCTAAATTTTCCTAAATTTCCTTCCACAAACATTATGCGAACTGCATAGGAATGGAACTCCTTACCTGAGTTTGTCTTGCCTGATAAATACAATACAATTATTTAAGTCGCGAGTGAATGCCTATTCACTCGCCTAGAAGATGCCTATCTTGCAGGCAAACGTGCTCAATTGTCGACTGCATCGTTGCTTACCATCAGGTGAGATAGTGGTCAAACGTTTGCCTTACTTACATATGAAAATTAAACGCAAGTAAAGCTTAAAAAACCGACTTATATCGCTTATATTTTGGTTTTAGCTGAATCGATTTCGATACAATTTATATGAGATCACCTCTGAAGTATAATCTACCAAACAAAAAAAAACATCAAAATCGATTTATAATTGGCGAAGATATCGCGTAACATGCATTAAAAAAAAACATACAGAATCCAAAAGGGAGAGTTATGCTTTTGACCGGTATGTGTGTATGAATGAATAAACCTTATTATTTTTAAACTACTTATCATTAATAATATGATTCAAGTTGTAACAAATATCCTTAATCTTTATAATATTTTGTATATATTGTGTATTCAGTATTGCCTTATAGAATTTATTTAGTTTAAGTATGTATGTATATATATATATATGTATGTATGTATATTACCTTACTATATATTTTATTAATTTTTCCTTTTTCTTACCTTGTATTATCTAAAGGTTGTCTGGAAGAAATCGCTTTTAGCGAAAAGACCGCCAATTGTACACTATTAAGGTTTTTTTTTTATTATTTTGAATGATTTATGTAAGGTGGGACAATAAAGCGTTACCTATCTATCTATCTATCTATCTATCATAATTTGATAAATTAAGGTTTTGTTGGAATCGTCTTGTTTGTTCACTGGTTATAATATAGGCTCTGTGACGTCACATCAATTGAATATGGCGCCCTCTACGGAGCACGAAGTCAAGAATTAAACATTTATTTTCGCCCACGGCATCATATGTGGTATCATTAAACAGAGCTTTTAAAATGAAGGTAGGATTTGAGTATTTTTGTCAAGCGGTTGCGATATATTCCGTCAAAGTCATGAAAACTTTTTTTTTCAGCTATAGAAGCAATGTAGGGCTAATGTTGTCGGTTTTTAATTTAAAACTTTTGTTTGTTTATTATTTGGTTTCATAGTCTAAGTTCTAAATGTACTTCCTAAGTATCTCAGTTTGTCCAGACACTTATAAGTATTGAATTTAGAGAAAGCCTAGAGAAAATAAAATTTACAGTCTAGAGTCTTCGTCATTTTCTTTAGGCTTTCTCTAAATTTCACCTTGAGATCCTCTAGAGTCTAGACGAATTTGAGGTAGGTCGTTTATCGGTTACATTTCGGAGTGCTGCGCGATTTCACGATCTATTTCCGCCATCCCCATTCTATCATCAGACAACCAGACGAACTTCATTTCGACATCGCTATGTAGTGACATGCCACAAATACGCACCTTTGTGAGTTTGCTTTCATATTTATTATGCGTAATGAATGGAATTTCTTGCCCGAGTCTGTGTTTCCCGATAAGTAAAATCCTGGAGTCTTTAAGTCACGAGTGAGGTATCTTTTAGGCAATGATGCTCCATCGTCGATCGTTTCATCACTTACCATTAGATGAGAAAGAAGTCAAATGATTGCATATCCCGAATAAAAAATTTAGAGAGGAAATAAATTTACTACTAGAATTATTGAGATGAATTCAATGACAATAATAGTCAATATGTTTGGACGATATATAGAACAAACGTACATACATAGATTACACAGGTGTTATATATACAGTGCTTAAATCATAACTTACCTTTTCTTTTCGCCGTAGTCGGGTAAATAGACGAAGAAGCGAATAATTGATTCAGTTTAACTAACGAAGTCATCTGTTGAAAACACACTTACAAAATCTCAGTTAGGGTTGTCAAACCAGCTAGGAAGGTCAAGGAAAGGCGTTTTTTTCTCCTTCGCTTCTTTCCTTACCACAGTTGATACAATTTGGCCGAAAGGTTGGGATTAGTCAAAATACATGATTTCGATAAATGTGTGCGTCAAAATTCATAATTTTGGAAAAATACCTGTATAAAACAATAAAAAATTGCCTGTAATTAATGGCAAAATCAACACTTCGAAAAAATCCCCGTCGCTTTATCTGTAAAAATGCTTGCAATGATTTTCGCTAAAAATAGTTAAGATATTATGATAAGAATAAGGAGCGTCAAAGTTCGCGAGTTGGGGCTCGTGACGTCACGTCTCAGTAAAAAGTGTACTGAGACGTGACGTCACGCAGAATTTCAACGCACTATATTATTTTATCTTCATAATTTTTTGTTTTATTAAATGAAAAAAAACGTATCCAATACTTTTTGCTTGTAAAAATAACGGACTAAGTAGTTTTTTATGAACTTTGTTGATCTATCGTGGCCGAGATACTCAATACTCATCATATTAATATTATTCTTACTAGCGAGCGAAGCCGCTAGAAACAACTAAAGAAATAATTTGTAAAATTGCTATCGTCGGCATACAAATACAAAATCCATTAATTTTTACTGCTGCTGACAACCCTGAGTACTTCGATTAATTCAGCGTAATTAATTATGACTCTTCAACGATACCTTTGATTCATGATGTTTAATAGGAACGTTTGTTTATTGGAAAAATAAGGGGTTTATGATTTTAGGGGATGTAGAACCAAGAGTCGAAGTGGAACCCTTTTATTAAGCGATAATTATAACACTAATAAATTCGAAAGTGTGTAAATGAGTAAGTTGGTTTTTTCTTTACGCTGTAACGGCTGCACAAATTTGGAATATACATTTCTTATACGTAATAGAATTAATACACAGCCTACTTTTAAACTTGACAAAAGCGGGCGCAGCCCCGGGTCACGGCTAGTTTTATATATACTGGAATCAGAATCAATACATCATGAAATACAAGACTGCTCCATACAATACCTACTATATTATGCAGCTTATAGACGCGCGTTTTGAAAAAAAATATTAACATGGCTAAAATTAACTTTATTACTAATTTCGGTATATCAATGCAACGTTATCGAATGGTTTTTTTTTATGAACGGTAGGCAAGCGTTTGAGCACAATATCAACTTTTTTTTTATGCCTGATAGGCAAGCATTTAGCCACAATCTCACCCGATGGAAAGTGAAGATGCGGCCGAAGATGCAGCATGCTTGCCTAGAAGGTACCTATTCACTCTTGACTTGAAGACTCCCAAATTATACTGTTCGGGGAACAAAGACAAAAAAAAGTTTTGTGGCCAGATAAAGTTGGTTAAAAATCATGTCAAGGCTTAGTATATTTATTTATAAATCTTCTTGTACCCTTTTGTTAGTTTTAGTGTTAGTGTTGCCCAAGTTCATTCCTTTTTATTTTGCTTTTTAAATTTTTTGCCTTTATTTTTCCATATTTAAAGGACATGATTTTATATTTTATTATATTTATATGTATGTATTGAAGATTAAAAAATATGTAAAATTTTATAATAGTATAATATGTTTACGTGTATTATTTATATTTCTTCTATTTTTAATCACTGTTCTGATCTTTTATGAACGTCCTATTACATTGCGTTATTCCTCTTCATCCAAAGGTTGTCTGGAAGAGATCGCTCTCAGTGATAAGACCGCCTAGTGTTACACTCATAAAATATTAACTGTCATTCCTATTTGTGTTATTTGTTATTTTAAGGTGTTCAATAAAGAGTATATCTATCTATTTATCTATCTACTTGCAATGAGGGACTCTCGGTATATTTTTTTAACAACTAATTTCACATAACCACTCCCACACTAAGCTCAAAGACTTGTATCGTGGGAGCTGGAAACAACAGGTAGATATTTTATAAATAAACCAGCTTGTGACGGTAGGCATTTATGTACATAAGAGCGCCCAACATCAAAACACGGATAATTGGCCGGGCCCCGGATGTTGGCCAAACAATTTTGTTTAATCTGCAAATATTTGATATAACCGGGTGACTGTGTGCCAAAAGCGAAGTTGATCGTGACAAAATAAAAGCTTTGAAAGTGTGTCATCATCAGTATATGTATGGACGTATGTTTGATCCTTTGTGGCTTTCTAGAGAACAAACGCGTGGGTCGATTTTCAATAGAAAATATTTCCTTGGCTAAAATTAGTTTTATTAATTTCGGTATACATAACGTTATCGAATGTTTTGTGGCCAGTCAATGCGAGCATATTTTTTAACCACAGTCAATTTTCAACCGACTTCCGAAAAGGAGGATTTTTGTATGTATATTACACGATAATTCCGCCAAAGATGAATCGATTTTGATGTTTTTTTTGATTTGGTAGATTATACTTCAGAGGTGGCCCCATATACATTTTATCGAAATCGATCAAGCTAAAACCGAATATAAGAGTTGAAGTCGGTTTTTTAAACCTTTGCTTGCGTTTAAATTATGGTGATGAAGCGATTTTATCTCGCAAATCTCACTAAAGACATGACAGAAATCAGTATTCAACATGACTGACGCCTTATTTATTTTGATTTATAATGTTATTTTTCAATAAACATTTTATTTTCAGAAAATTATTATCTCTAACAATCTATAAAAAAATAATGCGCATTCCATATTACTGTTTTACGGTTGAATAACTGGTAAATATATGATACTTCTTTCTCAGATGGAACTCAAGAGTACTTAAGCACTACAAAACAATCGTAAGGATGACACAGTTTTATCTACCTGTATTAGACCCAAAGGTGTATTACATTTCTTATTTTTTCCTTACAGGTAATGTCATGTGGTTGAAATCTACTGGGAAATACAATAAAGGTCAGACTATAGCAAATAATAATATATAGGTTTTTTTTAATTTTAGCTTCGCAATCTCGTGCATTCAGCCAGTGTCAAGTAATAATATATTTCAAATTATTTTTTATTGAAAGTACTAGTCACAGTCACAGTCAAAGTCAAGTAAAAGAGTCAAGGTACAGTCATATTCAAGTCATGCCTTAGTAAAGTGGTAGAAACTTTACTAGAACTTCTGTTGGAGTTTTGGAGCGAAGGCGAAAATCAAGTTTATTCAACATTGTATGACTTGCCTACACTTACTCGTATACACGTTTACTATTATTAACGGTTAATAATCCACCATTATTACACATTAACACTCGAAGAATCAACAGGTCTTGGAAAATTATACTAAATCGACAACGCCATTTTTTCACTTTCGCGGCATAACTCCACATTATATAGGTTTATCTCGGGTATATCAAAGTTTGTCACATCAGTTAAGTTTTTAATAATGGTAGGATTTGCCCCGTAGAGGTTTTTCTTATTTAGTCTTATTTAAATGTAATTAAGATATGAGACAAACAATCGCTTGCCTGGTGGTGAACGACACGCATGCAAACAGTTAATTGCCATTTAGAGTTTTGAACTGGTTCAGAATCCAGCGCAGCAAATCACTGCTCCCGTTACCCTGAGATATTAAATGTTACATCTTTTTGTGCCCTGTAAATTCACTGGAAACATTGCCGTACAATCCTGCATAGAATAATGTTTGCACACTATACTGCAGCAGCTGCTGGTGGTTGAATTTCTGACAATGGTGTAGTAATGCCCCAGGCGGACTCTACAAAAGCCCTACTACACCACTACATAACAGCTCCAGATATTTCTTTGCAGTTGCATGCATCTTGACTGAGGGAAACTGCTGATCGTGATAATCAGCACCCAAATATATAAAGCTCAATAATAAAAATTATTTACCGTAACCAAGGACGTAAAAATGGAGACGTAATGCTGCATATGAAACGGGTGTTGCACTAGGGACACCTATTTAAATAAAATAAACAATCGGTTGTACTCCGGGAGTGCCGGCAGAAGTGAAAACTTAAACATTAACTTTGTACTCGTAAACAGCAGGAGCAGGCATACATTTTCGCCGCGCGGTAGAAAGAGAGAGGGATATTACTTCCTCTCCTTCGCCGCGCTGGCGATCCACTCTCCCTCCCCGTCTCACGAATTTTCGATCAGATCACGTGTCCTGACGCGAGTTTAACATTTTATACCCATCCCAAAAAGTGCACAATGCCGCTCTTCAAAAATCTTGATGAGTTGTACAACAAATATTGAAGTGTTCAGTTTTAATGTATATACACATACACATGATAAGGCTACAGTCATCCCTTAACCTTTTATACCTTCTCATAGTCACGGAAACCGCGCTACCTGAAATGAGTGATTTCGGGTCAATCTATTGTTTTGTTGCTAATGTAATGATTTTGGAGGTCATGGCTAGGCATTATGTGTTTTTAGAAAGCTAACAGTATGTACTTTAATTCAATTTAAGTTATATTTGCAACCAACATATAATTTAAAAAATATTTAGGGTCAAAGTGAAAATGTAAGGGGTGTGAGATTTCTGTGCTCTCGAGTGTATTTTTATCTACATCAGATAAAATATATGCATCTGGTTTCATAGTTTATTTCTAGTTTAAGAAGATTGTTAACAAAAACTCAACAAATACTGTCACACACGCAGCCTCACACTAAGTTCCCGGAAACAGAAATCATATAGGTACTCCAAATTACAATCAGTAATACAGATTTCCCTGGAGGAGAGAGTTTGTGTTTTCGCCGGGAATCGCATGGCGACAGAATCTCCCTGGCATTGTGGCCCGCAGCAGATATTTATCTCCCTACATTTATCTCCCAATAGGATTTCTCCTATCAGCCTGGGGAGTGGGTACACTACCTTCAGATAATCAGTCTACCTCGTGGGAACATCTCTATAGATTCCTAATTTCAGTCTTTTAATATGATTTTGAGCCTTTGAGTAATCTGAAATGATTTCAATTCCAACGCAATACGGCTTAGTTTAACTAAATTATTATCTACTCGCTTTACCTGTTGCTATGGCGTTGCTAAGGTACTATATTTCATATGAAACGTAATTAGTATTTGTATAGATATTTATTTGAGTTCTCGAAAATACTCTTAATAATACAATGATTTCAACGAAACGATTTTCGGTATCAACAAATCAAGCAGCCAGATTCAACGAAAAAAATGTTTACTCGAACCAATAAGGCTTCAAGGCATGGAAAATAAAAGTATTAGTCAAACAGGTGAAGTTAGATTATGATATTTATGGTTGACAAACTTTCAGTTCGCTTGAAGCGAGTTGCTTCTACATTTATCATCCGTACAGCGTAGGAATAGAACTCATTGCCTGCGCCTTTGTTTCCTAAACGGTTCAATCTGGGTGTCTAAGTCTAGAATCAATAGGTATCTTCTAGGCAAGCATATTCGGCTGCATATTCACTTTCCATCATTTGAGATAGTGGTCAAATGCTTGCCTGTCCTGCATAAAAAAGAAGGTTAAATATAAATCAATGATCTACATTTTATTTTAACAAGCACCTGACCTGAACTTCTGAAATCCAATATGCCAATACATCAAGTGTTCAAGTCCCGCGGTCGGAACGTACGTAATCGTGTTCCACGTCCATGTTACATGCTCCATTGTCCAAGGCACCATTATTTTATTTCAATGGGACAATAAATCGATGTCGATTGACTTGCGAATGAATTAAAGTTTTATATCTGTAAACAGTGGTTGCTTCACAATTAACCCTTTACAAACATATAGTAACCAATTTAGAAAGAAAAATTATTGATGGCGGGGATTGAAGCCGGTATCATGCTCTACTACTCTAACCGCTGAGCTACTCAAGCCCTGCCTGAAACGACGAAATTATCATATCCTTATTATTAACGTTTCACGGAAATGTGTGACGTCATCTACCGAAACAGTTTTTGAAACTACTACGGCTAACGAGTCTAACATTGCAGTTAGCTACCCGTTGTGTACCGTCAACCCAAATCAATTGCTTTTAACACGGGTTCAATCCCCGCCTTAAGCGATATTTTTTCCTTATAAATGTACTACAAAATTTCTGCCAAGCTTGGCTTGTGCTATGTAAACATAAATCAATATAAGTATGTCTTGCTAGATGTATCAGAATAAAAGGCATAATATGGCAAAAAGCAAACCCTAATATATAAAAAAATGCTTTCTAGGATACTTATTCAAAACAGCGTTTAGTACTTGGCGACCGATTTTCGTCTTAAAACCCACAACTTATTAAATGGGTTCCCCTGTTTATTCGCATACTTATTATTAACCCTAATATTGATGATCATATTATTTTACATCCTAATATTATTTGTTACTAATAATCACTGTCCCTAGTATTACTACCCCTACTATCACTTGGGCAGGGTAGATTTAAGTACTACTCAAGCCTAGAAAAAAAATGTTAATCAATCACTTTCTGTCGCTTCGCCGGCCTCGTTACGCTCGCTCGGCTCGCGTATTCTAGTCATCAGTAACCTAATGTTTCTCCTCGCTTCGCTCGTCGTCACACCTACATTTTATGACTTTGCCTTTGATAAGTATTGATAAAGAATATAAAAAATCTACAATATTTTATTGGATGGCATTATAAACTGCTTCTAAATACTAAGTAAAGTTTTATTATAATTATAAAAGTATTAAAACATATAGTAAGGGCAACATATTAGTATGACTACGGCCAAATAAGCGCGTCCAATAATATGACCACAAAATTTTATGACGAATGGTGTATGCAGAATAATTTTATGACTTATAATATTATGCGAATGAACAGGACCATTATTAAATGGTTATTTATTATTTCTAGTTTTAATTCCTTTCAACGCTGTTATTAATTTAAAGCATAATGGATTTCCCGCATTCCAATAATTCCAAAGACGCTATAAGAAGATCAGAACGTTCTCGTCCATCTATAAATATATATAACACAAAGGTGACTGACTGACTGACTGACATAGTGATCTATCAACGCACAGCCCAAACCACTGGACGGATCGGGCTGAAATTTGGCATGCAGGTAGATGTTATGACGTAGCCATCCGCTAAGAAAGGATTTTGATTAATTCTACCCCCAAGGGGATAAAATAGGGGATGAAAGCCATTGGAGCCTGAAATACAGTGCTAGACACTAGTTCAGGAGCCTATGGGTTATTTAATCATGTACACCATATTATGTCAGACAATAAATGTTTTATGTTTTATGTTTAAAGTTTGTATGAAACTTTGTCAATTTTAAAATAATACTTCTTAACGCGAGCGAAGCCGCGGGCAAAAGCTAGTACCTCTATAAAATCACTCTAAAACATGAGAATCTATGTTTAATATATGCTTATACTAACGTTTGCACCCTAATAATACTAACTTAGGCGTTGCCTAATTGAAGTCTAAGGACTACTTATGTTTCCGTGATCCTATATCGAAATCGTATCCTACACTGAGAAAAATGACTCGTTGCTGTTACTAACATTCTAGTGCTATATGTGACAACTATACTTTTTTTTATTCAGTAAAGACGTTTGACCACAATCCTAATGGTAGGCGATGATGTCGACGATCAATTAGTTATTAATTAGTAGTAACATTCTCAAAATTATTTGGTAATGACTAACTTATTTTGTAAAAAGGACGTAGTTATTGTAATTTTGACTAGAAAATATGTATCTGTTGTATCTGTTACTGTCCATCCAAAGGTTGTCTGGAAGAGTAAGCTTTGAAAAGTAAGCTTTAAGCGATAAGACCGCCCATTGTATGATTGTAATATTTTATTTGTCACTTTATATTTGTATTTGTTAATATACAATAAACTGGTAATATATAATAAAGTGAAATATATTTGTTAATATACAATAAAGTGCTTTGTATTGTATTGTATTGTACCTGAGAATTGAGTAGTCTAATTGTCCGAACTGAAAACTTTACTAGTCTTGTTACTCCGTGATCAAAACCAACGAAATACATGGTAAATATCCCGTTATTGACACAAACATTTATTGTTATCACAATTTTTTTCTCGATGTATATGGATATAATAATCATAACATTTAATTAACTTTAATTTCCACTGCTAGGCAAGCAAAAAAAGCATGACCATCAAAAATGTTATTTAGAATTGTCTCTTTCTTATTAATGTGTATATATAATATATTTGTATTATGTAGGTACATTTTATCCGGGATTGTCCCTAAAAACGTCCATCTACAAAAAACTGGGCAGATCGGAGTCGACGGCTCATAAATCCAATGAATGTCATTGCATGCGAAAGCTTGGGCGGTGGGTGTTGCCAGAGCGACGCCAATTTATTGCCTTTCCTATTGAAATAAATAAAAATGGTAGAGTGGACGATACTAAACGATTACTGCTAAGGGTAGATTTAGAATCGCTGGTTGTTTTTGAAATAGAATAGAAATTCTTTATTGTACACCAAATACAGATAGTTACAGAGGTAATCTAAAAAAAAATAAAGTACAATGGGCGGACTTATAGCTAAAAGCGATCTCTTCCAGTCAACCTTTGGATGGGAAAAGGGATAATTTTATGTAATGAGGCCGGTGGTGGGAAATCATAATAATATACATAAATACAACTTACTTACACATAGATATATATATATAGATAGCTATATACATTAATACATACATACATATAAATTTACATAAACAAATATTTGTTGTTAGCTCTAGTCATGATCATAGTTAATTGTTTTTTATTTATTTTTGTTGCTTAAGATTTTGTGAAACCTTCTAGCTATGTGCGCGATTCTGACCGAGCGAGCAGTGCGAGCGAACAGCGTCTTCGTTTAGGCTTGAGCAAAAATGGTTTCGTATATCCGGATGTCCGGTTGAGTCACTAGTACTATCATTAAAATTCGCTCTACCAGACGTGCGCAGCATCGCCTCGTTCTTGGAAAAGAAAAAGCATGAAACTGACACCAGACATTTACTATTTGACTGCCATTCTACTAGCAGCCGTCTGAAAAGCCGTAACAGCTTCTTAAAAGGCACTAAAGCTCTGACTGGTCATCCCAGTGAGGTCAGGCGTAAATTATGGCAAGAGAAATACGCTCCACCACCCGAATCTAAAGCCCGCTGAACAACTACCTGCGGGGTGTGACCTGCCATGGGCCACATTGAAGTCACTTAACAGATTGAGGACCCAAGTGGGCTGGTGCAGAAGCAACCTTTGCAGGTGGGGTTATATTGACCCGTATATGTCACATTGCGTCTGTGGTAACCTTTCACCCCGTCATTGTTTAATGACTCATTTACTGACGTGCCCTGCAATTTAGACGATCTATACTAAGCGTCTTCTCTGGGAGTGGCAGTGACGGAACACTGGGTCCAAACAATATAATGATCATCGACACGACTAAGAAGAATAATCAAAATTTGAAAGACGATACAAGCACGTCGCTAACCTGACGGTATGCGGTACTCAATGTCAATCAGAATTGGACTTTTATAGTTAAAATCCTACGTAGCAATGTACTGCTCTTTATCTCAGATATGAATATGTTGAAATATCATCTTGGTGCTTCTATTAATTCATTTTAAATCCTCATGCTGGTAGGTACACCTCGCTAAAGCATATCAAAGGTGGCCGCAGTAACCAATATTCGGGAAAATCCATACACACATATTAAGGTTCGTGACTGCGGATTTTAGTGGGGATAAGCAAGCCGATATTTTTGCACATGGTGCCCCCCTGCCTATACATCTATGGTTTAGGAGTTTTACTTTCGCATTCCCAATGAGAATTAACGTCAGGCAGGAGGCCGACCATAAACATTCAAGTTAAATCTTTATCAAGTTAAATCTGTTGGTTTGAAAAGCCCGAGCTCACATGAATGATAAGGACAGAAAAATTATGATACCTACCACAAATATGATTATTAATGTCATATAAATTTTAATGAATTGCAATCAATTGTAAAGATTTTTATAATGTAGATGTTTTTTTTTAATTCAATTAGCCAGAAGCTCAATTAAATAAGTAACTTTTGATATTATAATTGCTAACGAGACCTATTCGGTCCTTATGCTCGGCAATAGGCACAAGTTTCGACGTGAGGAAGTTTGAGTTTAAACTTAAAGTGGTCTTCGAATACGGCTCTAAGGAGACCTCTTGAATACAATGTGAGTACTCTATTGCCACAGTAAGAAGTATACTGTATAGTGCTAGTAATATGTATTGTAAAAAAACACATTTGGGGAAGGGGAGGGACTGTCTCTTGGGCCACAGCTTACGCTTTTTCAAGATACAGAGCTTCAGTAAAATTGTGATTGTTTATATGGATCTAATAAAGTAGTGTGTGTGATGTGAATGTTTCCGTCACCCACGATACAAGTCATTGAAGTTAGTTTAAGGCTGTGAGTATAGCTATGCGCATTACAAATTTCACCCAAATCCGTTAAGCCATTGAAGAGAAGAGAAAACGAAGTAAACATTAAAATAACATACTTTATTTATTTAGTAAAATAATGAATATATAACAATTATTGCAGTAATTAGGTGCCTAGGTTTCGAATGTTACTGAAAAATATTTAAATTGTACTTTAATCCATTATTCAAATCGATGTAAAAAAATATTAGTAATAATATTGCAACTAATATCAATAATAATTCTACAAACATAGTTTTTAAGTTATTTTGTTACTAACAGCTCCATGGATTATGTCCGAAATATTTTTTTCTTATTCTATCAAACATATTGGTAATGATTTTGTTTATATAGCATTAGCCATGCTAGGCAGAACTATATTGATAAATTTTGAAAGGAAAAATTATCGCTTGAGGCGGGTTTGAATCCGTGGCCATAGGGTGTCATGCCCTTTTGCTAAAAAAACCCCGCCTCAAGCGATAATTTTTCCTTTCAAAATTCATCAATATATTGATACTGAATCAAAATATCTCTTCTATAATAACTTTTATGGTTTTTTAATTTACAACCAGTAAATGCTTGTTTTTAAATAACTTTTCAAGGTAATACTTGTTTATTCTGTGCCCAAAACATAACAAAGAATCCCTGAAATACCTTTCCCCTTTCATGACGTCATCCTTAACAATGTGCGAAGTGCTAGTACGCGTCACAAAAAACATGATGTGTTAGCTTATTTGTACCACAGAGTACCTCAAAGACGTTGTAAGGGCGTGTGCATGATGACACTAGACAGACTCAAGTTTCCGCGAGTCGTCGAGTCTTACTCTAATGAACTGTGCAGTCGAGCGCGCCCCAAGGGAAGTGTGTATGCTACTTTACATTTCGTAGGTGAGAATTGGAGATATACTCGGGGTGTGTAAAAGGATTTGTCTTATTCAATGCGAATGAAATTCAAAGGAGAAAAGGTTTACAAAGAATATCACAATCACATTTTTACTAAGAAAAATAATTCACAAAGACGAATAACAAAATTTTATAGTTACTATTTTTTTATCTATATACCTACATAAAAATCAATTGTCGTGCGTTAGTCTCGCAAAAAATCGAAAACGGCTCGAACGATTTGGCTGATTCTTTTTTTTGTACTGTTCGTAATTGTCAGGGCAAGGTTTGTCTCTAACATTTTTTTAAACCACCGAAAATTACACCGGGTAAAGCCGGAGCGAATCACTAGTCACAGATAAAAACATGTGTGTTTGGTTAAATAATTGAAAAAAATTGTGGCAATAAAATGCTAAACGATTTTTTTTTATATATTTTATAGGCTAGTATTTGATCACACACGGAAAACCGGAGTTCATTGCTCATTTAAACGTTATCATCATTGTAACATGTGGATAATTTAGTAGGTAAGTTGTGCATTAAAATACCTTATATATATATTTATATACATATTTACAACCAATGTATAAATAATTTAAGGGTTTTGTTTGTTGTCCCAAATAAAAGAAAATATAAATCTCACTTGGTGGCAAATTTATCATTAATTATTTATCGGTCGAATATTGCATCTTTTTAACGCGGGCAAAGCTTTAAAGCACAACTAGTCTAAAACAATATCCAGAGGATCTACTATCTGCCGATCAAGTAACTCGTAAAAACGTTCACTTAAATCCCAACTGGATATAACGTATGAGAAGGGACAAAAATCGGCGCTAAGCCGATCCATATTGTAACGTAACTGTCCTACATTATTTTTCATTGAGCTCCATCTCTTTCCAACATATATCGAGTAAGTGAGATAGAGAGATCATCGAGGACAATCCGGTTCAGGAAAAAAGGATTTACTCCGGATATTTTGGTTCCATGTGTCGGCCGATTATTGGACGGGTGTTTAATTTGGGAATTATTTACTATGTGTAGCCAGCTTAATGTTGTGTGCTCTGTCTTCTACGTCAAGTAAATGGACGAAGAAGTAGGTGCGTGGTTAATTCTGATGTGATTAATAAGGTAATGAAAATACTTACCTATTTATTACCTGACTACGAGGATGCAAAAGGGCATACCCTTTTTACCGACTTCCCAAAAAAGGAGGAGGAACTCAAGTCGACTGTATATTTTTTTATGTGTGTTACCTCATAACTTCTCTCCAAGTGAACCGATTAAAATTTTTTTTTTTTAGTTTGAGAGATGTTGCTTTTTAATTGGTCCCATTTAAATTTGATCAAGATCTGATCAGTAGTTCTCGAAATATCGTCAATAATGCCTATTTTGTGGATTACTTTGACGATGTTCTCGTTTACCCGACTTCAAAAGTTACCTCATAACTTCTTTCGTTGTGAGCCGATTTTGATGATTATTTTTTTATTTGAAAGCTGGTGCTTTTCATGTGGTCCCATTAAAATTTGATCAAGGTCTGATCTCTAGTTTTTGATTTATAGACAATAATGCGTGTTTAATACATTAAATCTGATCAAGGTTCCGAAGATAAAGCGGTGAAGTCGATTTTTTTAAGCTTTGCTTGCGTTTAATTATTCAGTTCATAAACTGCCCGTGGGCTTGGATGGGTGAGCGCTCGTCTTTAAAACAGGGGTATCGGGATCGAATCCCAGCGAGAACACAAGCTTTCTCCCCAAGCAAAATTTTTATTTTTAGTTCTGGTTGTAAGTGTGTGTGTGATGTGAATGTTTCCGGCACCCACCACACAATTCGTCGAACTTAGTGTAGGGCTGTGAGTGTGAAAGCGTTTATGTTCCCTCATAACTTCGAAACTATTTATCATAATTTGATATATAAGATGTCCTTGGAAGCGTCTTGATCGTCCGCTGGTTATCAGCTGTATAACGTCACATTAAACTAAATATGGCGCCTTCTAGAGGACATAAAGATATGTAATTTTTTTTTTAATGTCTTCTTATTGGGTGTCATATAAAATAAGCCCTTTTATATTAGCTCATTTCAAATATATATACATTGTTAGCTGTTTTGTTTGCATGCATCGATAACTTTGGTTTTAAATAATTATAGGTAGCCGTTTAGCACTAGTAGTCGGGTTTTAGTTTTATAAACTTTATTCTTGTGTCGAAGCTTAAAAGAGGGCCATGATTTTAGCCCTGTATGCGTCTTTTTATGTACGTTTCTTCCTCACAGTGTCCAAACTTATAAACCGATTGTAACGTATAGGGTTATCATTGAATTTGTCTCAATTCGACAGGTCATAGGCTTTTATTGTACAAAAACAAAATGGCGTCCGTGGTACTCCGTAAAGGAAGTCCAGCTTGAAGCTCTTGAGTTCATCGACCGGCGAGCAAAACTCATTGATGATGATAAGTTCGCAGTTGCAAAATTCCACCCGGACAAACATACATACATTGCAAGTTAAATAAAAGCTTGTAAATATTTACTGCCAATCAACTGTAACGGATATGCTATCGCGGAGTTCAGTGTAGGATTTTAGAAGAACTACAATTCGCTAGTAGGTACACTTTTTCAGGTATCTCGAGAAAGAAGTTATGAGGTAAGACACATCATACAAAACAGTCGAATTTAGAATCTCTTCTTTTTTTGAAGTCGGTTAATAATTGTTATTATTAAATGAAAAATATATCTTTTACTGAGTAATTTAATAAAAACTTTATTGGTAACATAAATACAACTTTCTGTCCATAGAGTAGAGAGCATATTGTTTTAAAACCAAAGATATATAAGATCAAGCATAGACTATTAGAACTATTAACATAGACTACTAGAAGGCAAAAATTTATATTACAACAATAGTGATAGCACTCGTGATAGTTTTCAGACTGAAATTATTGTCTGGTTGATGATAATATAGGTCCTACTACTTTTCCATATACTTAGTAGATATCTGATCTGAAGTAGCTCTACCGTATGAGAAGGCCATCTGTCTTTGCCGCTTGAACACGTTCTCGTTAATTGGAAATAAAAAGAAACATTTTCTTCGACTTATGACATATCTAGAAGTGATAGGCATTTATAAATGTGAGCATCTAAAGTTTTAAGCTATTGCATAGCTTCTATCGCGGGCCTTGAGCGTGGAGATCGAATCCAGAACTTCCGTAACGAAAATAACCTAACACCCCCACTCCGACCGGCACAGCGGTGATACTTTTTAGTTTTGCCATCTATCAATGAATAGCAGAACTTTTAATGACTTTTTTGAAATATCACGCTTGTCTCTTTAGTTCAGCAACTCGCCTCTAGGAGGCAGCAAAAAAATTACTGCATAAATAAAACAAATAAATAATTATTATTGCATCAGTTGATAAAAAATGCTATGCAATAGCTTTACCGCGGCAGTCCCCGAGTGCCACACGTCTTTTTTTTTATTTGATGTCTACAGTCCAATTGCCTATAATAATCCCCAAAACTATACACATACAACGAAAACCTACTTAAGTTACCTATGAACATCGAGCTTATAGTTAGGTAACCCACTGGTAGTGGGCTTAGTCACCTATGAGCTCTAAAATCTTGTAAATAGGACTGCCCACAAGTATAAGCAAGCTAGTAACATCCCGGAGACCTATTTAAAGCGGAATTTAAGTTTAGATGGATTAGGCTCTTTTAATTACATACCTATAGACTTGTTACTTGTTAACTTTGTTCAGCACTTGGTTCTTCCGTCCGGGATTAGGCATTTAGCATCAAAACTATACCAGTGAATCATTTAAATTCTCAGAGAATATGTAAAGATGTGAGACCCGAAGACAAAAATTCTATTTAAAATGATAAAATAAAATTTTAAGGGCATTCATATACACAACTCCTATAGACTCAAATCATTAAACAAAAAAATTTAATTGGTTTTCGGTTCTCGAAGCGATCTAAAACAACCTACGTCAAAGTCAAAATCAGCGCCTAATATTAATTCTCCTATTATACCAATGGGGCGAATTTTCGCCCGTCCAATGGCGAATTATCGCTTAATTTCCTGACACGTAAACAAATAGATTCAATCTGTCCATGTCCAATCGTCGCCGCAACGACATTACATGGAACAAACACTAATTGTTTACTGTGATGTCGATTTTCCGCTCCACTTGGTGATCTTAGGTACAGTTAATCAATTAATACGAAGGGAAGAGTAGAAATTCTAGATCTTTCGTAAAAGGAAGTTAGATAGATAGATAAATTCTTTATTTGCACACCAAAATAAATAACACTTACAAAGAAATCTTACATATAACATAGGAGCACAAAGGCTTATCGCTCAAAGCGATTTCTTCCAGACAACCAAAGGTAGATGATACAAATTTCAAGTTAAGAGTGATCTTCTAGGCAGGCATGCTACATCTTCGGCCGCATCGTCGCTTTCTATCAGGCGAGATAGTGGTCAAATGCCTATCAAACATAAAAAAAAGTATTAGTATTTTTGATTCTGGAACATTCGGGTTATTAAGTGTTACTTTTCGGAAATACATAACCACTGTAAGTTAATAATGAACTGCCCGTTGGCTCATTTGTGTGTACGCCTTCTAAGCAGGGGTATCGGGTTCGATTCCCGGGGGAAACACAAGTTTTCTCCCAAAGGAAAATTTGTGTTTTTGGTTCTGGTTGTGATTGTGTGTGTGATGTGAATGTTTTCAGTACCCACGACATATGTCATCGAACTTAATGTGGGGCTGTGAGTGTGAATGCGATTAATGTTTAGTGTTTAATAACTTTGTGACTATTTGACAACTATCAAAGAAATACTTTCAAATAGTTTTTAACCGACTTCAGAAAAGCAGGAGGTTCTATGTTCGACTGTATGTTTTTTTTTATGGATGTGCACCGATTTATCCCCCATTCGTGGACCGATTCTCAAAAATCTTTTTTATTTAGTAGATTATTATGCTTCAAATGTGGTCCCATGTAAATTTTATCGAAATCGATCAAGTTAAAACCAAAATATAAGTGTTTTTTTAAACTTTGCTTACGTTTAAATTATGAGGTAAATCGCAAAACAAAACGCATGCATGAAATAGATTCAATTTTACCTGTAATAGGACTAATTTCCTTGACCACTCCTTTGGCATAGTAGCGGTGCGGCTATGGAATGATCTCCCAATCGATTAAAAAATCACCCTCAAAAGCTTGTTTCAAAAAGCACGTAAAAGATCATTTTCTTAAAATGATTACCAAAGCCTTATAATATATATATATATATGATGAGATGATTCTTTTATATATATACATATATTTATATGTTATATATTTTTTATTAGTATGTATAATCTTAAGTATTTTATATTTATGTACATTACACTTCGATATAAATTTCATTTACATATATTTTCTTTATCCCTAATTGATGCACGCCTCATGTCATTTCATTTTCCACCGCTAGATGACTGGTAGAGAATGCTTTTAGCATTAAGTCCTCTTTTTGTACACTTTTTACTGTGCAATAAAGTATTAAATAAATAAATAATACCATCTAGCTTACTCTTAATAATAATTGATCAAGCGAAGCGAGATCTGTAAGCTGACTTGGGTCGTTAAGCACTTTGTCCGTCCGTCCGTCTGTCAGATGCATCTGGCGTCTAAACCATATAAGCGAATGACTTTTAATTATCATAACTATAATATGTAAACTAATTCGCGAAGCCAGAAATGACATTTATTAATGAAAATATGTAAGTGAGCAGCAAAATATTTACTATGTTTTTATTTACCGTCGTTGAAAAGGGCTTGATAAGCAGAGTACGAAACCGGTTTAAAAAAAACTATGTTGGTTAATAACGATTTGGTGGGCCACCATAAAGTCACTGTTTTTAGACCTATTTTGTCCTGGGATCTATCTCAAAAACGGCTTTGCACTGAACGCTGAAACTTACGTTTAATATCTGTTATATACTGTACTTGAACAACAAATCCAAAAATCTAACAATTATTAAGTAGAAAAAAGTTATAAGCAAGTAACCTCAAAGTTTGTCGCTACGATGCAAAATGTAGGTGCGAGATTCCAGTTCGGCGCGAACGACTAGTTAATATTTTTCATATCATTACTTATTTCAATAGAAATATCCAACAGTTCTTAGAGTAAACAACTACAAGCTTATAAATAATGCAAAGTAAATGTAAAATTTCACCACCATCAAAGGATGTGTGTTTGTTTAGGTATTTCAACCCCTTAAAACCGCGTATTAAAATGTTCGAAACACCGTCATAAAGACCTTTATTAACATACGTAATAAATGAGATGAGGTTAATGCTTCGTCCCATGATAAAAGGTGTAAGGGTTATTGTGGAGACAATTAATCATCGTCTCGTAACACAATTTCGGTGTCATAAATATTTATTTTAATATATACCGCCACTAACTCTCGTAATATTTTAGTTATAATATATTACTGTTTATTTTTGACGTGATAACGTCTCATAAATCGATAAACATCGGCTGCACGCACGAAAAAGTGTCACGTTCCGCCTGGGCCTTAGCCAGCAAGTGAGAGCGCGGAACAAGCGATAGAGAGGCACGATCGGCCCAAGCGTTCGTCTTATGACGTTATCACGTAGAATTATCTTTTTATTATTATAACCGACATTACAGACAACCATATTTTTATTTTTTTAACTTTGTTCATTTTATACGTATGTTAATGTATATATATATTAGTTACTTAAGTTTATTTTATTTATTTATATGTTACTTTTTATATTTTTTTATATAAGTATAATAATATATGATATTATACATGTATATATTTACTTTTTTAGATCTACCACCTCTCTGGGTCGTGACTGAAAATCAGCGCCTAGAGTTACACTTGGCAAAAATGCTGAGTCACGAGCCTTTTGGCACTTTTTTTTGTTATCTTGAATTACTTTTGTAAGCTGTTTTTGTTTTCTATTGTATGTTATATATAAACATACAATAGACAACAAAAACGAATAGTGGCAAATAAATATATTTAACTAGCGATCCGCCCTGGCTTCGCCCGGGTGTGATAAATGAAGAACCGCTCGACCGATTTTGTGCAAACTTCACATAAACCATCTACTAAATAGTCCGAACAAAGCCTAAACATTTGGTTTGGTTAGGTGAGCCCGTTCTTGAGTTATAAAATAACAACGAAAAGTGGCATTGATTTTTATATATATAGATTTCATTTCATCATTTTCGTAATATTGTTAGATGAAAATGCTTTAACCAAATAGAATTTATTCACCCCATATACTAATTCTAATAAACATAATCATATTTATTGGTAATAAGAAATTACGAGTCAAATAAAATATAGAATTACAAAAGAAAATCTTTTGAAAACATTAAAGTTGAAATGATGTCGAATAACTAAACGCAAGCAAAGCTTAAAAAACCGACTTAACCGCTTTATCTTCGGAACCTTCATCAAATTTAATGTATTAAACACGCATTATTTACTATAACTTTACTCATAAACTACGGATCAGTTTTTGTTCAAATTTAAATGGGACCAATGAGAAAGCACCAAATTTCAAACAAAAAAAAATCTTTGAAGTCGGTTAACGTGGAAAAAGATATGAGGTAACACACATAAAAAAAAATAAAGTCGAATTGAGTACGTCCTCCCTTTTTGCGAAGTTGGTAAAAAATAATACATTTCTTTATTGAGATATGTTAGAATGCTGAATTAATGATTTTTCGTATCATAAATTCAGAATATGAATAAAATGCACAACTAGCAAACGTATATATATTTGAACATTTAACACTATCTATCGAGATAGGAGACAACCCTACTACCCCTGGAACTATCTCGGAACTGCCCGTTGGCACAGTTCGTTGCGCCTGCTAAGCAGGGGTATCGGGTTCGATTCCTGGCGGGAACACAAGTTTTCTCCTCAAGGAAAATTTGTGTTTCTGGTTGTGGTTGTGATTGTGCGTGTGATGTGAATGTTACTTGCACCCACGATACAAGTCATCGAACTTAGTGTGGGGCTGTAAGTGTGAAATCATTTTTTATAGCGTCTTTATCTCTTATGGGACATCGTTTTTTGTATACCATAAGCCATGCTAGGCAGAACTAAAGTTAGAAAGAAAAAAATATCGCTTGAGGCGGAGATTGAAACCGCGGCCATAGGGTATCATGCCCTATTGTTCTAACTGTTGAGGTAATCATGCCCTTCCTGAAGCAAAATTATCCTTTCCTTATTATTAATGCCTCATGGGGAAATATGATGCCATCTACCAAAACAGTCTGAAATTACTATGGCAAACGAGTCTAAAATTGCAGCTACACGTTGTGTTAATAACGTCCACTCTAATTTATTTGTTTTTATCTACCGTTTTCTCAAAAAAGTCGGAGGCACTCAAGTTTTAAGCTATTGCATAGCTTCTATCGCAGGTCTTGAGCGTGGAAACTGAATCCAGAAATTCCGTAACGAAAATAACCTAACACCCCCCACTCCGACCGGCACAGCGGTGATACTTTAATTTTGCCATCTATCGATGAATAGCAGAACTTTTAATGACTTTTTTTAAATATCACGCTTGTCTCTTTAGTTCAGCAACTCGCCTCTAGGTGGCAGGAAAAAAAATACTGCATAAATAAAATAAATAAATAATTATAATTGCATAAGTTGATAAAAAATGCTATGCAATAGCTTTACCGCGGCAGTCCCCAGTGCCACACGTCTTTTTTTATTTATGTGGTTTACCCCATAACTTCGTTCCACTTGAAACTATTTTCATATATGTTTTTTGTTTGAAAGGTGTAGCTTTCTAATCGGTTCCATTTAAATTTGATCAATATCTGATCAGCAGATCTTGAAATATCGTCAATAATGCGTGTTTAGTACATCTAATCTGATCAAAGTTCCGAAGATAAAGCGGTGAAGTCGGTTTTATTTAAGCTTTGCTTGCGTTTTAATTATAGCATTAGTGATGCTAGACAGAATTAAAGTACCTACTAAATTAAGAGACGAAAAATTTAAAAAATAAAAAATAAATAAACCAATGCCGTAGGGTGTCATGTGGGTTCAATCCTCGCATCAAACGATATTTTCTCCTTTCTAAAAGTACATTTCAAATATAGCTTAGAGGATTTTTTTAGTTAATGTTTTCAACAACACGGTTGTAGTAATGTCTGTTCTTTTGCCAAACTTATATGTGTGCATAAAATATAACACGGATATGTTTCTGTCGCTAAGTCGGTAAAAGTGATTTATGGTAAACAGTAAAAATAACGTGGGGACTACTGAATTCTGATTGCATTGGTGCCGAAAAACAAGTTGGTTTCTTCGGGTTCAGTATTTGATCAGACAGTAACTTCATATATATTTTATGAAGCCGATATATAAAACCATCTAATTAATAGACTTGATTAACTATGTAGATTATGATTTCAGACGCTATGAGAGAACAAACAAACATTGATATATACATACATCCGGTAATTTTTTTTTTTTTGCAAAATCTGCAAGCATTTTACTACTATCTCACCTGATGGAAAGTGACTTTGCAGCCGAAGATGTGACATGCTTGCCTAGAAGATACCTATTCACTCTTGCCTTGAAGACTTGCAGATTATACCCCTCGGGAACAATGTCGCAGGCAATGAATTCCACTCCTTCGCTGTACGGATGATGAAAGTAGAAGCAAAACTCTTCGAGCGAACTGGAAGTATGTCAACCATAAATGGATGACGTTTGACAGTTTGTCTGGTAGTTAGATGGAGCATGGTGGAATTAACTCATGTTATTCCTGCGCACACTCCATAATGCAAACGCTAAAATCATAATATATATTCTCTTTGTTTCGCCGTAGACCCGCCTACGGCGTAGCCTATGTTTTATTACTTGCAATTTGATGAAAACATAGTCTAGTCTAGAGTCTCCGTCGTTGAACACATCGTCGCTACCATCAGGTGAGATGGTGGTCAAAAGATTGATCTTGGAAAAAGACAGTCCATTACCCAGAACGGCGACGTTCCTGAGCTTCATAACAGCTAGCAATTTAAAGCAAAAAATAGATCATACTTTATCAAACAAAACAATAAACAAGGACACTGATCGCCTTTATCCAATAACGTCGGTAACGCAATAATATCGGGCACGGAATCGTCTTTATTTACAGAGAGAACTATCTCACAATCTCACAACTCTCTTGTGAAATAGTTCTAGTGATTGCTTGACATCTTCGAAATGAGGTTAGCGCATTTTCGAGTTTTTGGAAAGCTTTTCGTATGTTATTGTGTACGTACTCGTCTTATATAGTGAGAATAATTAAACGCAAGCAAGCTTAAAAAAACGACTTCACCGCTTTATCTTCGGAACTTTGATCGGATTAGATGTACTAAAGACGCATTAAGTTATTATGTCGGTAGAAAATGGATTTCTGGCCTAAGGCGAAAGGTTTGACGCAGCAGCAAATGTAATATTTTGCATATATAATATGTAAATACATGTAAACAGGAAAATTAACAAATCATTGGCATCGATAATTTGGAAACTGACGTTTCTTAGCAGGTTAGCCAATAACATGCGTTTTGTTATTTTTAAAATTCTTGTGCATTTTTATCACTTTTTATTGGAACGAAAGTTCCTTATCGCGCGTTGCATAAGGGGGGCTAGACGGAAAAAATTAAGACCAAAAGTTGTAATTACAATTTTTGCAATAGTTGTAAGCCATACCACGTTCTTGTCCGATCACAGAAGTTAAGCAACGTCGGGCGCGGTCAGTACTTCGATAGGTGACCGCCTGGGAACACCGCGTGATGTTGGTTTTTGCATGTTTCTTTTAATTTTGGAACGAAAGTTCCTTATCGCGTGATGCGAAGGGGGCTAGACGAAAATTGAACTTAGTTCCATCCGGGTGTCCCTTGACACCTCTCAAGTTTTTTTATTAAATTTCCTAATCAAATAGAAAAATTATTGCTTAAGGCGGGGCTTGAAACTCCTTTTTGAAGTCGGTTGATAAGGCACTTTCTGAACTACCGAACTAATAGAGGTCCCACGTAGAACCAGAGCGCGCCCATTATGCATTGATATTGTACCTCTATTTACTACCTTCCAATCTTTGGTCTCTCTCACCTAATCAGGGATTGCGGTCCGGGAACGCGCAATCAGTGCGGGATCCCTCTAAATCCCGCGCCACTGTCCGCATTAATCTCCGGGATTTTACCTGATATTTGAGAGGGTACAGTCGTTTATTCTCCGCGATGACAGCTGTTAGGTGGAAGCTACGCACGCAAGTGCGGGATTTTATGACAGCTCTGTCATTTAATCGATGGATCAATTCGTTGTAGAGTTGTTGGTTTTGTAGGCAGTTTCTTGTAACTAGATACTTATTGGTGTGAGGTTTGATGAGGTTGTATTGTTTTTAATTTTGGCTCGCATTTTTTGTGTATTTTGCCAATGTCAAATGATAAATATTTTTTTTTTTCATTTGACGTCACTTTGCTTCCATAACGTGACAAGTCCGAACGATCCTAATTTTTTTGCTAGTAAATAGTTAATTATTAAGTTAGCTTTTTGAAAATACCCCCGATTTTGTTCAGCCGTTTTACAGATAGAGATCTGTAAAACGGCTAAAGAAATTTTGACCAAACAAAAATAAGGACATTCTCCATCAAGTCGCTTTTTAAATAAAAAAAAACCGCTTCCAAATAGGTTCACCCGTTTAAGACCTACGATGCCACAGATAGTCATATACACGACCAAATTTATAACACCCCTCTTTTTGCGTCGTAAGTACATCGGCTGTGATACAGTAGCATTATAATCCAGGGTAACAAGCCATTTTTTATTTATTCCCTGACGTCGAGCAGCATAGAAAAGAATATACTCCACCCGAGTCGCGCAGCATACAGTTTTTCACGTGTATAATTTTAACACGACGATATAAAAATGTCAGAAGATAACGACTAAAACGTCTAATCTCATCGGCCAATTAAAGCATCCAT
Organism: Lomographa bimaculata; assembly: GCA_948107665.1. Taxonomy (NCBI): domain Eukaryota; kingdom Metazoa; phylum Arthropoda; class Insecta; order Lepidoptera; family Geometridae; genus Lomographa; species Lomographa bimaculata. The sequence goes on from OX403605.1 coordinate 3,684,720, forward strand.
TTACTTTGTCCTCTTCACCCACTGCGAATTTTTGTTATTAAAGAAAATTGGCTCCATGCGCTTCAAATATAATAGTTTTATTGTCTTTGTGATTTGCTGATCACACCTTTGATTCACTTTCATGACAAAGTATTTATCATCTTTAGGTCCGTAAACTAAAGATACAAATTACCTTGTCATGTGGACTCAATTGCACGTCGTTCACGAGACTTATAAACTGACGCGACCTTTCCTACTGGACATTTATAATTTCCACGAAGCGTGGGAAAATTAACATTTTAATGGCACCTGTTAGGTCACCGAAGCCGCCGAGGCTCTATCGGGTTACTGAAAATATGTGCGGAGTTTTTTGTTATCATATTACTGATAAACAACATGGGATTCAATAGAAAATGGATTCTATCCTTCGCAGATTTAAAGATACATTTACTTAATATATTTCATACCAGTAATATCTACTACTATCTACCTAACTACTATCTATTTAACATAAAATTACCCTATAGTATTGCATTTTGGGAACTTTGCCAGCTGGCGATGTTCTGTTGGACTAAGATTTGTAGATATTTTGTATTTATTGCGGTTAGATTTAGTTAGGTTTATAGTTTATATTTAGTGTCATATTCGATTTTGTTGTATAATTATGTTTATTCTGTTTATTTTCAGAATCCTATATTACTAAACTTTAGTACTATTATTGAAATTAATGATCTTCAATGTACTAAACAATAAGGCTATCGGCAACTAGAAGAACATATCTAATAATATAAACCGCGTTTATTTATTGTTTCGCGGGTGCCGGAAACATTCACTTCACATTCACACACACAATTACAACCAGAACCGGAAATGAGTTCCCTTGGGAAGTACATTTTTGTAATACCAGGAATCGAACTAGGCAGACGTACTCGTATCTATTAAGGCATACAAAGTACGATTTGAAATAACACTAATACATTTTTTTTTTTTTTTGACAGGCTAGTGTTTGACCACTATCTCACCTGATGGTAAGTGACGATGTGATCGAAGCTGGTAAACACACTAGACCTGGAATACGCAGGCTCTCAAGGATAACTCCCGGAACACCGTATTTGGCTTGGCGGCAGACTTTCAACTTGATGGTGGTAAGCTACTTTGGTAGCAAGCCAGGCGAGCAACTCACAAAATGCTCTACCACCTCTCAAATGTCACCTGATTAGCACCACCCGAGGACCACGTGTAGGGAGTCAGACTTAAGGGGTATCCTCCTACGGACGTGGGTGACTCATTATATTTAACTTATTATATTTTCTAACGAGTGGTTTCATAGACTACAGTCTAGAATATGCTAGCTATGGTTATATGTAAGATTACGAGGATAAAAAAAAAACACTTTTATTCTATAGGCGAGTACTTTCATGTTCGAACAAAGTAAATAAAGCGGTTAGTGCTATCTTACTCGCACTATAAGTAATCTCTCTAAAACCAGTGTAAACACGATCTTAGAGATAAAAAGGCCACAAAGCCACATCTCCTAAAACAAAATACAAACCATCTATCAAGCATAACGCACCCACTTACGCACGACAAATAATATTATGTAGGGCGGTGGACGTAACCAGGGATACCCCGGGTTGGGGCTTTTGGCCCGACAGTAAATATGTGTTCTGCGATATTATATAATCTAGATTTTTACACTGTGATTTTACAATAAACTTATCAATTATAATTGATTGTCAATTGCTTAGGTAGAGTCAAACATTTTGATCAAACAACACACCCCTCAATGTACCCGCTGTAAAGGTTTTTATTAATTTTTTTATGCTAAATAGGCAAGCATTTGACCACTATCTCACCTGATAGAAAGTGATGATGCGACCGAAGATTTGACATGCTTGCCTAGAAGATACATATTCACTCTTAATTCAAAAAAGGTGCTTGATACTGGCAGCATTTTCACGCTGCACTGGATAGCAATGGCCAGCCTTTGCATTAGAAACTTACCGATTAGATTTGTTACGACCTTTTCCGCTATATTTTTTACATACAGAGGCCCTTAGAGGCACAAATTCACAGCACAGCGCAGGAAGTGCTTCAATGTATTATTTTATTATCTTTGTTATGTTACTTATATTTCTGGTTCTGTATAGTGAATGTGTGTAAAATAAACGCTTTTTCTTTCTTTTTATTTAAATACAGGCAAAATACTTATTTAAAATATTTATCATTGATTTAATTGAACATTTTTGTTTATATTAAAACCAATTACTATATTTGTACAAGCATATAGATAGCTCAAGTGCTTATTCTGGCCAGTAGCTGACAACATTTCCAGCATGCAGCACTTTAATGTTAGATCCTAAATAAAGTTCAAACTCGTTGTCAAGGATAATAAATGATTGCCCCCAAATACATCCTTATTACGTCCTCATCAGACGATGGATATATCTTGTATAAGACATAATTCTTTCAAGGAGCTTTATCTTTATCTCCAAGATTCATGGCACGTCTGGGCTCAGACGTAAGATCTCCAAATCCTACTGTCTTCGGTTAAACCAGAAGTTCTCAAAGCAGGGAGTGGGAGATCGATGCAACTGTGAGAAAATGACAAAGGAAATCACGGAGCTTAGAAAACATTGAAAATGTAGGTAGTTTATTTGAATAAAGATTCTTAAGTTTTGTTCACAACTGTTAGAAATCGGGTAAAGCTTTCGGAATGTAGAAATCAAAAGCTATATTGATGAGGATGATAATTAATACCTTTTGTTTAGTTTTGGTAGATGTACCTACTTGTACAAATGTGAAAATTAATTACTGTAGTTGTTATTGCTTATAGTTTTATTTAGTTTTAGGGAGTAGAAAATAGGGCTATTGGCCTGTAGACAGTGACACTAACCGCGTTTTTTTAAAGACTGAATTTAGAGAAAAATTACAACATTTTGTCATTTTTATCTCCCACGTTTAAAATTGCTTAAACATTTTCAAGTGTTTATTTTTATACTATTTAACATAACATAACGCTGTCACACTCCCCACAATGAGTTCGATGACTTGTATTGTGGGTGCAATGGTTCAAACTTTGGAAAATCACTACGTGTCAGAATTTACTATGCCATTTAACAAAATTATCATAAAAGTTTGTGTATAAGCATGTAAGTGTGTAAATGTGTCACTATATTTGTTCCCTCTTCACGCTTTAACGGCTCGATGTATTTGGATGAAATTTGGAATGTACATAGCTTATACCTAGGATTACCTCATATGCTTTTTAACTTAATAATAGCAGGCGGAGCCGCGGGGCACGGTTAGAGTTTCATAAAAGACAAATCCTACTAATATTATAAATTCGAAAGTTTGTGTGTAAGTGCGTAAGTATGTTTGTTCCCTCTTCACGCTTTAACGGCTGAACGGATTTGGATGACATTTGGAATGTACATAGATTATACCTAGGATTAACACAGGCTACTTTTAAACTTGATAGTAGCGGGCGAAGCTGCGGGGTATGCCTAGTTTAGCCATAAATCTAAATCTGCAGTAATGTCATCCAATCGTACTTTATGACTGCAACGCTTCCCAATAAGGAATTGCAGCCTTTTCTATTATATTCCCTCTAGGGAATTCCTCCTAGAGAATTATTTCAAGGGAATTTCATCTGCAAACCGTATAAAAGCGAGGACGTTATCAATGTAGTAACGATGGTTATAGAAATGATAGTTTTAGGTCCAATTGCAGTTTTATAGCAGCTTTTATTACGTCCAAGCTACCGATCTCAGTATTTTTTATAGAAAATTATCGGCATCGTGCACACAGAAAAGTACAGTTTATCAAGGAGTCCTTTCAGATTATTTATCGCTCTCTCACTCATAGCCCCAAACAATGGTCGAATACTTGTGACGTGGGTGCCGGAAACACTCATATCACACACACAATCAGACCCAAAATCAGAAACACAAGATTCCTTTTTGTCTATTTTTTGTTATTTCTTATTCTTATAGTTAGTTGATTTATAATTTTAAAATACGCAGAAGCTCATGAATATACACTTCACCATCATGTGAATGTTGAGGCCATCCAGCTCATCGATCACACTTATGTAGTAAGAAGACTCAAAAGAACAAAACCATTTGAATTTGTTTAGTGTAAGTTTATTGTAGTGTTTTATAAGTGCTGCAACATAAAGAACACATGAACAAAGTGTCTTCGCCTTAATATAGTTAATAAGAAAAGTGTTAATGGACACATTCTCATTACATACAAGCCTATAGTAGTGCAAAATAAATATTATCATAATAATAGCTAGACTATACCTTATAAAAATAGGAAACATCCTATCGTGTCCTATAATGGTGAAAAAGAAAAGTTTTTTCTTGTTTATAATTATAAAATACATATCATTATTTATGATTATATTTATTCTCAATGTGACTATTTAATAATTTGATTATCCATTTTGACATTTGTTTTACAGGACGAGCTTCTGATTTGACATTGTATGATTTTTTGTTTTTTTTTTTTATTAATTTAAGTTGTTTCTTTTTATTGACATTCTTAGATTCTATTTTATTTTTATTTGATTTCGATAATGTAATTGGTGTTTGCCGTTTTAATTGAAATAAATAAATTGAAAATTGAAATTGACATTGAAATGATTTTTGTATGTACCTAGTCCTAATAAAGATATTAATTGATTATACATTTGTTTGAACAATATTGAAAGAGACTGAATTCCACGGCACAAAACTTATCCTAGTATGGGATACACATACACAGGGCACACTACGTATAGCATTGTATATAAATAATGTTAGTTGCGTAATGATACTTATATGTCAATGAAATTATTTATTAGTAGCTGCGCCCCGCGGTTTTATCCGCATAAATCCCGGATCCAAGGAAGTGTCAGCTACCTCCATTCCAAAACTCATTAGTTCTCAAAATTGGTTCAGCCGTTTAAGCGTGAAGATGTAACAAACATAAAAACACACTCACAAAATTTTGCCTTTATAATATTGGTGTGATGTAACTGAGCTTGACTTGTTACTGAGCTAATAAGAAATTGCTAAACCTTTAAAGGACTTGAATTACAAAATGGCCTTCGACGCTTCTCCCCGCACTGCTGTTGTTTTGTATAGGCTCTAGTGTAACAATACATACCAATATTTTGGGAGCTTTAAAGCGTCTGTAAAGCAATATTGCCGACGGAAAGTGTCTGGGAGTATTGGCGGCTTATTTTTAAGGATATTGCCTAAAATATTCGTAAAAATCAGCTTGAAGAATTTACGTGAGGTAAGTCATGTTTTTATGTACCTTGATTACCTGATACCTGAAAATTGGCCGTCTAAGCAAGCTAGCAGGTAGGCATGCGTTCTTAGTACGTACTAACACTACTCAATCGTCCACATTTCGTTCGTCAGATAATACGTAACGTCTGTTGGCCCTGGGATCTTGGACTACAAGCGGACAAGGCACGCGTACAAGGCGCGAGACGGGCACGCGTACAGGGCGCGCGGGGAAGCGCGGCTCAGGCGCCTTCTATATCAAGTCTCTAATAACTTGTCAGAAACATACAAATTCCACTTTATACAGAGTGGCACACTTCCTAATAAAATTTCATGTTGCTTTTTATTACGATAGTGTCATAAATGACATATCCAATATCCATCTCCAGGGATCGTACGGATCTTAACTGTCAATTTCCTGTTCAATCTAGGAATAGGTACGAGTATATTGGATTTTTTACCCCAAGGCGAGCTAAAGCGTGAATATTAAAAGCAAACCTGTATCAGACAAGATTCTTTGACTATGACTACAATTTATATGATAGCTATTAAGTAAAACGTTGTAATAGTTTTGCTGTAAAATTTTAATAATGCTGTTTCCGCAAACTTTGTATATTTAGCCAGTGACAAGTAGTACTCGGCCCGGTCTGCGAAGGGGCAGACCTACAGACTACGTTCAACTAAGACAACTAAGTCTATTACGTATCTTTGTTGCACGCGGTTTCCTTTTTAATTAAGCAAAAATGAACCTTATTTCTTAGGATTTTTGTCAATTTTGTATTGAAACCGTTTGCGACAGAGATAGGTTATAGGGGGTCAGAACGCAGTTGTTATCGTGAACAGTCAAATAAAGAAAAAAATAATTCCACTAATAATTGTGTTGGTACCAAAGCTTGTGACCGATTCTACTAAGTCCACGTAACGACCCTGCGTGCACTCCCTTTTTTATGTGTTCTTTCTTCCCAGGGGTGTGTGGAGCTCGAACCCACTAAAATCCCCGTGAGCAGTCCCTCGCCAAGGTGGGGCAAGATAGGGTCGCGCTAGCAGTCACTATCTTGCCCCGGCGGTAAGCCCAACCGGGCCACTGCGCCCATGGAGGGGTGACCTTGCTCGCCAAGGCCACCCCCCAGACGTGTGGGGCCGTGCAAGCCGGTATAGAGCTCCCTGGCTCTCCACAAGTCATACCACTACAGAGCAGAAGAGAGGAGGCGGGCGAACTGCGACGTGCACTCCCTTGCGACATCGTCCCCTTAGGGACGCCGACGAGGGTTTAGAGACGGCAACCACATATAGATCGACTTGACCCCACATGTTCTGTTGCCAAGTCAGTAACAGAATAAACTTTTAAACCTGGCCTAGAATGGACCAAGGAGGCACTGAAGGATGCATCGGTCCAGAAAGGGACAGAATGGTTCTGAATGTACTAGAAGGCCCAGAAGGGCCACACCATCCAGACAAGGTTAAACTTGTCTCACTAAAACTCTACAAAGATCGATAACTAATAAGTAGATTTGGCCTACCATCAAAATATCCATGTGCATAAAAGACATTCTCAATAACTAATCTGCTATGTTTTTATCTATGTGGTTCTCGAGAGACAAAACGCGTGGGCCGATTTTGATGATTCTTACGTCAATCGATTTGTCTCAATCATGCAAGTGTTACTCAAGACATGACAGTAATCAAAATTCAATATGGTGACCGCCAGACACCATATTTTGGAAATAAAAAAAATAAAGTTCTACGATTTGTGTATGTGGGAATCGCTATTTCAAAATCATCTTTAAGGTTTCTTGTACCATTTGCATATCGAATCGTTAAGGATTTATAAAGATCAAGTTGGTTAGCAACCATTCTCACATAAATTTTAAATACTTTTTTTAATAATTATAATAAAGCTAATTAAAAGGCAAGATCTGGTTCTCATATAAACGAATAATAGGAAGTTAGAAGCATTTTTACATTTATTATCCGTATACTCGAAGGAATGGAACTCACTGCCCGCGTCCTTGTTTCCCGAACAGTGTAATCTTGGAGTCTGCAAGTCTATAGTGAATAGGTATCTTTTAGGTAAGCATGCTTCACCTTCGGCTGCATCGTCACTGCCCGCGTATTTGTTCCCCGAACAGTGTAATCTGGGAGTCTGCAAGTCTATAGTGAATAGGTGTCTTCTAGGTAAGCATGCTTCATCTTCGGCCGCATCGTCACTGCCCGCGTCCTTGTTCCCCAAACAGTGTAATCTGGGAGTCTGCAAGTCTATAGTGAATAGGTATCTTCTAGGTAAGTATGCGTCATCTTTGGCCGCAACGTCACTTTCTATCAGGTGAGAAAGCGGCAAAATGCTTCCAGTCAGTCATTAAAAAAAGGACATAACAACGAAAGGTTTAAATTAATGAAAAATAGGTTCGCATTTTTCGCCTCCGGCTTTTTTTATTTTCTACCGACTTCACAAAAAAGGAGGAGGTGCTCAAGTCGACTGTATTTTTTTTTTGGTGTGTTCCCTCGTAACTTCGTTCCACGTGAACCGATTTTGAGATTTTTTTTTGTTTGAAACATGTTGTTTCCAACTGATCCCATTTAAATTTGATCAAGATCTGATCAGTAGTTCTTGAAATATTTTCAATAATGCGTGTTTAGTATTTATTGTGATCAAATTTCCGAAAATATAGCGGTTAAGTCGGTTTTTTTAAGCTTGCGTTTAATTACTCTATTATATATTGACTTGTTTGAAGCGAAAATCACAACGCGCGACAACCTTGCGTGAATAAAAATAACGCCTGTGGGTGCTGTATAAACTGAATAATTATCTGCCATACCAAACGTGCTTCCATCAAATTCCGCAGGATTTAAGTAACTGTTAAATGCTATACCTACCTATTTAGAAATTCCAAATGGGTCTTTTGTCAAAGTTAGGTAATTTGATATCTAAGCTGAAAAATTTTAAATGGAATGTCAATAAGATCCTATATCAAATGATCGCTTATGAAAATTGGAAGAATTTCTAAATATAATCTAAGCTGTCAGTTTGTTATGACATGTACTTACAGGATTTTTGATATATCAGAAGATAAGCTAGCCTTTGACGTCTTTCTTGCTTGTTGATAAGTGATATTCGTATAATGCGAATATATTAAAATAACTGAACTGCCCGTTGGCTTAGTTAGGTGAGCGTTTGCCTTCTAAGCAGAGGTATCGAGTTCGATTCCCGGCGGGAACTAAAGTTTTCTCCCCAAGGTAAGTTTGTGTTTCTGGTTGTGATTGTGTGTGTGAAGTAAATGTTTCCGGTATTATTTGTTTAACAGATAAATCCATAATAATATCATACCGACCATCCGTGGCAAAAATGATATCTTATTTCAATCAAATACACACGAGCAAACGCACACACAAACGTTTAAGATTTATTGTATTAGCCTGATTTAATTATTCGTATAAAGTTATGGGACCAAAGCTAAAACAATTAACCCTTTATTAAATAAATACATAAGAAAGTTGATTATAAAACACATAAAACAAATGACAAGGATGCATGGAGGCAGACTGCACAAGCGCTTTCTGGCGGTTTTAAAATGTAGGTATACCTAGGTTACCACAATTCCTGTATTAGTTATTAAGAAGTTTAAAAAAAATGAAAAAAAAAGTGCCGTCTAGTTTGTGAGCCAGGTTCTCCAGGAGGTCCCTTTCTAGGCCCGTTCTGTCCGCCCTGAACAAAGTATTATTGCTTCACGAGCGTTGGAGTCAAGTTTGGGTCTTGGCCCATTCTGAGGCAAGGAGACCCGCAATGTATGTTGGTTTTAAACAGTTGTTATGATATGGATATGCCGGTTTTTAGGGGAGGGTAAAAACGGAACCCTATTACTGAGACTTCGCTGTCCGTCTGTCCGTCTGTCACCAGGCTGTATCTCAAGAACGGTGATAGCTAGACGGTTGAAATTTTCACAGAAGATGTCTTTCTATTGCCGCTATAACAATAAATACTAAAAATAAAATAAAATAAATATTTAAGGAGGGCTCCCATACAACAAACTTGATTTTTTATAGATAATGATACGGAACCCTTCGTGCGCGAGTTCGACTCGCACTTGGCCGGTTTTATTTTACTTATAAGAGGTTGGTTGACATTGGTGGCCGTGCGTTATTCGAACAAGTGTGAGAAGAAAATTCAGTCGCAAAAGCTACCGCGTAGACAGCCTCCTCTCTATATTGCCAGTAACTTTTAGAAGGTTTCTTTCAGAGCACGCACAAACAGTAAGTTAGTGTCATTTAAAAACAAAACTCATTTGGCAGTTTTATTTACAAGCTGCGAGAAGGTCGAGAATCACATTAATATCAACGTTGGACTTGGAGGAGATTTATCTTCATTTTTGTATTTTGTTGTTTTTATCAAAGGAGAGTGAGTGTTGGATGGAACTAATTACTAATAATTGTGTACCAACATACACTTTTATTATAAGGCTATGAAATAACACGTCATTCAAAATCAAAGTTGTTTATTCACATGATAGTTCTCTTCATGAAGTGACTTTTTGCCAGATTATATTTATCATCATCATCAGCCTGTATCGACCTCAAAGAGACCTCGAGCCCCCTCTCCCACTCATCTCTGTTTTACGCTGATCGCATACAGGTCTTTCCAGCAATTGCTACTTTGAGGTCTACTCGTTGGGCAGCTGGTTCGGCAACGACTCGCTTGTCTTCTCACGGTATCCACTCAGGCTCTACTTCACCTACTATCACTTCGCCTTATCACAAGTCATATATAAATAAAATAACGTAAAGATAATAAATGTTTTAATAGAATTCGTCTAAAATGCGAATAGACTTACTTTATTCATAGGTTAACACTGTTATGGTATTGATAATATATATTTATCAATACCTACGTCGGATAAAGCCTTAATGATACTAGACAAGGTAACGTTCGTTCCGAAACACCGACAATAAATTAATGGTGGAAGGTATTTAATTAATAGTAGTAGTAGTTGTAGTAATACATCTTGTTGATGTTTATTTGTATCTACATAAAACATGCCATGTACGATATATTTAGCACTAATGACGACATAATTTTGACGTGATAACGTCTTATAAATCGATGAACACCGGCTGCACGCACGAAAAAGTGTCACGTTCCGCCTGAGCCTGAGCGTGCAAGCGAGAGCGCCGAACAAGCAATAGAGAGGCACGATCGGCCAAATCTTCGATGTTTTCTTATGACGTTATCACATAAAATTATCGTCCGTAAACTGACTTTACAGACAACCATTTTTTAGAACATATTACTTTTTTTGTGAATTACCTACTTGTATAATTTTAAAAAAATATATGTTATACTTGACACTGGCTTGGCACACGGTGTACGAAGCAAAATTAAAAAAAAAATATTGGGCCACTACATTGAGACATATTGCAACCGCCATCAAAAAACTGTTTAACCTAACATCTTGCTCTATTGATGCTTTCTTCTACCATTTCCATCTTTCTTCGACCTTCAAAGTTGTTTTTACGTTAACAATTTCCGTTTAACCGAGTTGCAAATAGTGAGCTCTCCATCTTGGTACATTTGTAGCGTATCTGCTGAATAAAACATACACTCGCAGCGATGAGAGCTTCTCGCCAAAAAAAACAACGATCTAGGGCGCTCGAGCTGGAAGTGACACGATGTGATTTCAGGGTCCGGCAAGTCAAGTTAATGTAAATATGGTATTATTTTGGTACTGTGGAACTTTAAACTGAGAGACCTATAGGTAGCTTTTTAAAATTAAACTTGACCTTAATAAATTAATAGTTGCCTGGTAGAGATCGCTATTAGTGATAAGGTCGCCTGTTGTGATACTTTACGTATAAACTTGTTTGTTACCTTTGTTTTATCTCATCTTATAAAGTGGATCAATAAAGTATTATCTATCTATCTTGAAGGCGAAAGAATGAAATCGTCTTTTCATAACATAACGTAAATATATACGCTGTCACTCACAGCCCCACTCTTAGTTCGATGACTAGTTTCGTAGGCTCCGGAAACATTCACATCGCACACACAAACACAACAAGAACCAGAAACAAAAAAAATCCTTGGGGAGAAAACTTCTGTTCCAGCTGGGAATCGAACCCGATATATATACTTAGAAGGCGAACGCCAAACTAAGCCGACAAGCAGTTCACTTTCACTTTATATAAAATCTGCGATTTCTGCCTTCAACACATAGTCCGAGTATTAAACTAACTTGCACATTGACGGTACATTCACAAATATTCTTAAAGGCGTAGAATGTCAGAATCTCATTAGATCTTTAGAAAAATAAAGTGTAGGAAATGTTCTTTACACTTATGTTATAAATCCAAAACCAAATCTGTATAGACATACATATAAACATACAAATCACGGCTAAATTACTATGTAGTATCGTATCAATCACGTCAAAAAATAATCAGATCAAGTCAATCAAGATCAAATGAAGAGATCTAGTGGTATTTGTTCGCGTAGTTGGTATCTTTTTGTTTTTTGATTTGATCAGCAGTTATGAACCGGGTGCATCAAGTTTATTTTATAGCACATATTACATAACGCCATCATATTTAGATAAAAAATGTTATATATTGTATATGTATGTGTATATAATGGTGCCGATTCTGTTGTCCAGAATTAGACTAAACTAGCCTAAAATTAGTTTTAGTCCTGCTTTAGTCCAAAACCTATTTCAGAAAATGCAAGATTAGACTAAAATTAAGTTTGACAGGACTAAGTAAGTTTAGTTACTCTATTTAGTGAAAATGACCAAATTCTTATTCTGATGTACATGTTTTACGTCAAATTAAGACTAAAAATAGAAATTTTAAACTCAAATTAGTCTGTGTGAAAAAGGTTTGGATTATTTTTAATGTGATCTCATACTTGAATGAATAACACGTGCAATTAATGAAGCAAATACTGACCTACAAAGTCTATAATGGAGGAATATGTGATTGCGGCTCTTGTGAATACAATTCAATTTGGTTGCTGTCAAAATCAATTTTAGTCCTGTCATTTCAACTTTTAAATTAAGTTCAACGTAAAATCAGAATAGCGTTTAGGTATTCTTTGACTAAAATTAGTTTATTTTTAGTTTAGTTTAGGTTAGTTCGGTGCTCAACAGAATTAGCACCATTGTATATCTAAATATCTATAATGTAGAATAGACATGAATATTATTTATATAAGGTAAAGGCTCCTATTACAGAGGTACTCAAAATCGACTCCCATTACGGAGGCATTTTTATTTTCGTGTATTATTCTCGTTTAAGTAAATTTAGATACACCAAAATGGAGTCTATCCATTCATAGTCTTTTACTTCATCACATACCGGACGTCCGGATATGTAACACAGAGGCAAGTCACAAAAATCAAACAGTTACTGTCACGGCGGCGATACGGCCGTGTGTTTCATACAAACGCGGAGCGACGTACGTAAGTGCATTGATATTTAATATCTAAATTTTTTATATCAATATGCCGTTCAAGTGTGTGAATATTCATTTGTAGCTTTTGTCTATTATTTTACTAACTATGTGTTTAGGTTTTATCCTGTTTGCAACTGTTTTTATATATATAAAATAAAAAACAAAACCACGCCGTAATAGGATAAGAATTTTAAAGGTTAGTCCCAATACGGATGTATCATCCGTATTAGGAGAAATACTGTATTACATTTATTTGCTTATAACTTTCAATATAATAATGTATTTACTTAGTTCTAAGTTGACTTGAAATAATGTTCAATACCACAAACTAAAAACCAATTTCTGCGGTATGATTTATCCTATAGAAACCCTATTTAAATATGAAAACTGTTGAGTGTAAAATGAAGGTTTATTAGAAAGGTAAAAAAAAAAGGTGTATTTCAGTCCATCAAAAAGCAGTCATCTGTATAGACGTTGACTTGAGTCTTACATACCTTAACCAAAATACTATTGTCGATCGACTAAGTTACCTTCATTGTTTATGTATCGAAATTTTGATGGGTCAGAATAAGGATTATTAAAACACAAACAGTTCTCCTATTACGGAGGTAGGAATTTGAGGTACCTCCGTGATAGGCTCTATGAGCTCCTAAGGCGGAGGGCATGCCTCCGTAACAGGAATTTCATAGTACCTATTATGGAGTAACAAAATGCATTTTTTAGGGTTCCATAAAAACAACATATAACGATTCGTTCTCTGTTTAATGGGAATTTGGCACCAAATACCCTTTGGCACCAAATTCGGGAAATCATAGCCAATTATTTTCCGCATTTGTATGAAAAAAGTAATACCTCAGAATTTAGAAATGTTATTTTTATGCTGTTAATTTTGATAATCAGAAACATTTCACGAGAGGTTTATGGTATTAAACACATTACCCTGTATATATAAAAGTGTTGTTTTTATAAAAAACATTAAGTTCCTATTAGTTATAGGGAGTTAATTCAGTTCATTTTGATATCGTTGTATTTTTTATTGGTTTTTGATGCTATAAGCATAAATTTTTGCATAAAAATAATGGCTAAAAGTGTTGTTTTTGTACCCGACATTGTTTATTAAGTAATAAAATTGATTCTTCTTAAAACTTAACACATGCTTTTTTATACCATAAAACTAGCAAGCACCCAGCGGTTTCACTCTCGTTATTCCCGACCCCGTGGGAATATTACGAAAAACAATTTTACTATGTTCACACACAAGTCATATATAAGCTAGTCATCTATTTACCAAAGTTTCATTCAAATCAGTTAGACACTTATAGCCTGAAAACATTAAAAACATATCAACATAGTCCAATTCGCATTTATAATTGGTTAGAAAAGATATTAATTATTTTACGGAACCACAATACATTTAACTACCTTACCATCCGAATTAGGAGCCGATTACCGCCGTAATTGGCTTGAACCTTAATCAAACCTCCGTAATAGGGAAATTCGACTTAAGAACTAAAATATTTTTTATAAATTATAAACAACTTAATAACAGACAAGGTGTTACAAGAAATATACAATTTAATCTCCATTATTGCCGAAATTTATTTTTTATACCTATCTTGATGCTTACAAATGCTTATTTTTCTTAGTTACTTTCAAATGTTGCCATTTACCTCCGTAATAGGAGCCTTTACTTTATATAACCTAAAATATTTATAATACATCGGTTATTTTGTTTCTGCCGCACACCCACCGCTTTTCTTTCACGGCCAGGATGGCTGGTAGAGAATGCTATTTGGCATTAGACCATTCCCTGTACTCTAATTTGTGCAAAATGATTAAATAAATAAATAAATAACCTATCACTAATAAATGAATATCTTATTTTTGTTATGAGTTATGTCCACCAACAATAACATTCTCATCCTACTAATATTATAAATGCGAAAGTTTGTGTGCGAATTTTTGTTACCACGTATCTCCGTAACGAATAAACCGATTTTGATGAAATTTAGAATGGAGATAGTTTAAGTTCCGAAATAACACATAGGCATATACTTTTAACTTAATTAACGCGGGCGAAGCCGCGGGGCACATCTAGTAGTTAGATAATTGAACGGCCCACTGGCGTAGTTGCGCGTCTATCTATGCAGTGGGTATCGGGTTCGATTACCGTGGGAATACAAGGGAAACAAGTTTTGGGGGCTGAGTCACCCACGTCCGTAGGAGGATACCCCTTAAGTCTGACTCCCTTCACGTGGTCCCCGGGTGGTGCTAATCAGGTGACATTTGAGAGGTGGTAGAGCATTTTGTGAGTTGCTCGCCTTTTAGTGTTGAATAGGCAAGCATTTGACCACTATCTCACCTGATGTAGAAATTGAAAGTTGAAAGTCTGCCGCCAAGTCAAATACGGTGTTCCGGCAGTTATCCTTGAGAGCCTGCGTATTCCAGGTCTAGTGTGTTTACCAGCTTCGATCACATCGTCACTTACCATCAGGTGAGATAGTGGTCAAATACTAGCCTGTAACAAATAGAAAAAAAAAAGTTTTCTTTTTTCCTCTTCAACACAAATTTGATATGGAAATATCTGACACCATAGATTAACACATAGGCTATTTTTAATCACGGAATTTCCGCAGGTCCGGGAAAACCGCGAGGTGCAGCTAATCTGATATTAACCTAGTCATGTCACAAAAGAATCTAGCACTTCCATTATCCAGACATCATCGTAAAAATAAAGTGCAAATAACGGCCTCCGTCAGTACAAAATGTAGGCGCAAAAAAATTGCGCCCTCTGGTACTCTCCTCTCTCGCCCCGACTTTAAATAAAAAGCTATTATTTTTATCTCGCCTCCCAACGTTTAATTTTAAATCTCTTTGTGTGAATTGTTTCTTTGCTAACCACATCTTTACGTGTAGGTATATATTTTTATGAAATAATATATGGGAATAGCTTCGGGGATTGTTTTATTTGCTTTTATTTCATGAGATTTGTGAATGCTAAATTATCTACATTGAACAATGTGCAGGATAGAATAATTACGAGCAAAGTACTTTCTATTGTCTAGAGTGTCTGCATTAAATGCTATTATAATTATCACTGCTTTGAATAGCTTTCAGTTAATAACCTACGAGTAAATTTACGGGCCAATTGCTTATATTTCCTAAAACTAAACTAAAATTATATACATCTATACAGCAAAGACCCAAGTTACCTACATGTCATCGAGCTTATAGGTATAACTCAAGTGCTCAAGCCCACTACCAGTGGGTAGCGTTCCCATCATGCTGGCGGCATTGCCTCTCTGAATTGCAATGCTAATACGTTGAACCAAATAAGTACCAGCATTTTGATCACGCGTCGCCTCAACCAGGCGCTCTGATAAATTGGCAATTGGCCCGTACTTATTTACCGACTTCCCAAAAAAGGAGGAGGTACTCAAGTCGACCGTTTTTTTTAGATGTGTGTTACCTCATAACTTATCCACGTGAGCCGATTTCGAAATTTTTTTTTAGTTTGAAAGATGTTGCTTTCTAATTGGTCTTATTTAAATTTGATCAAGTCCTGATCAGTAATTCTTGAAATATCGTAAATAATGCCTATTTTGTGGACTACTTTGACGATGTTCTCGTTTAACCGACTTCAAAAGTTACCTCATAGCTTCTTTCGTTGTGAGCCGATTTTAATGATTATTTGAAAGCTGGTGCTTTTCATGTGGTCCCATTGAAATTTGATCAAGATCTCATCTCTAGTTTTTGAGTTATAGTCAATAATGCGTGTTTATTACATTAAATCTGATCAAGGTTCCAAAGATAAAGCGGTGAAGTCGGGTTTTTTAAGCTTTGCTTGCGTTTAATTATTTATATATCATATTTTTGCAATATCTATTATATTTTTTATTTATTTTTATATGTAACGTTTGTGACGCTAACTGCATTCATTGTTAATTACTGTTTAATAATAATAATAAACGATTCACACTCACAACCCCACACTAACTCCGAATACTCATGTCGTGGGTGTCGGAAACATTCTCATTACACACACAATCACAACCAGAACCAGAAACATACATTTTCCTTGGTGAGAAAACTTGTGTTCCCGCCGGGAATCGAACCCGATACCCCTACCGACCGATATAGACTACTCGTTGGCTTAGATAGGTGGGCATTCGCCTTTTAAGCAGCGGGTATCGGGTTTGATTCCCGTTAGAAACACACTTTTTCTCTTCAAGGGAAATTTATGTTTTGATTCTGGTTGATGTGACGATTGATGTGACAATTACGATAAGACAAGCGACATGCTCGTTTCGTCACTCAATTAATTAAAAAAAACACTTCAGGTTCCATACATGAAATCGGGGGACGTATTTTTTTCTTTTTACTCTCCTCATCATAGAGTACTTATAATGCCCTATACTTGAAATGGTAATTTAACAGACTCTTCAAAGTTAGGCTAAGGTTTCTTAACAGTTTTTAATTTCGATGTACGGTTTTAGACATTAAAAACTTTTCTAATTCAACATTCTATGTTTTTTTTAAATATTTTAACAATCTCGTTAAAACGTGAAAGTATCATTACAAAAAGAGAACTGAATTATTCCTGAACGTAAAAAGATTTCCTTCTTTAGGGATTCTGGGAAGGTATGGTTTGATATTTAATATTTATTCTAATGGCTTAGGGTTCTTTCAAACGACGGGTAATGACCCAGAGGCTCAAAATTGTTGTCCGCCGTAAGTTGGCGGCAGTCGTTAGATAACAAAACGCGTGACATGCACGTTATCTGATTTATGTCATTTGTAGTTATGTACACCCGACTGCGCGACGCAAAATATGGGTAATGTGTTTGGGGGCTGAGTCACCCACGTCCGTAGGAGGATACCCCTTAAGTCTGGCTCCCTACACGTGGTCCCCGGGTGGTGCTAATCAGGTGACATTTGAGAGGTGGTAGAGCATTTTGTGAGTTGCTCGCCTGGCTTGCTACCAAAGTAGCTTACCACCATCAAGTTGAAAGTCTGCCGCCAAGCCAAATACGGTGTTCCGGCAGTTATCCTTGAGAGCCTGCGTATTCCAGATCTAGTGTGTTTACCAGCTTCGATCACATCGTCACTTACCATCAGGTGAGATAGTGGTCAAACACTAGACTGTCAAAAAAAAAAAATGCCTTTGTATGTTTATTTATAAGTGGTGTTTCTATAGACCAAACGCGTGGGCTGATTTTATTGGTTCTTACTTCAATCAATGTATCCTAATCTTGTGAAAAAAATAAAGATAGTAATAATTATTCCATATGGCGACATCCACACACCATATTTAATACTTTATTGTACAATAAAAAGTGTACAAAAGGAGGACTTACCAGTCTCTTACAGTCATCCAGCGTTGGAAAATGAAATGACATGAGGCGTGCATCAATCAGGGATAAAGAAAATATATGTAAGATAATAACAATTATATAATATAAATTTATATCGAAAAATGCACAAAAATATAAAATACTTAAGCTTATACATACATATCTAAAAAATATATAGCATAAATATAAACATAGATATATATAGTATGAACTGTGTTTAATGGTGTATCATTAATAGGTATTCGTAAATCATTTTAAGGTTTCTTTAAGAATGTTTCATTTCGAATCCGCTTATTTCTATAAAACGGTTAAAATAAAAAATCCTCTTACACGCTGATTTTATAGATAGCGTCTGCTGACTTCTGCATTATTAAAAAAACGCTTGAATTTTTAAATTCACTAAATACCGAAATTTGGCATAACAAAAATATATGGCAGTTCTGAAAAATGGCATGTCGAAAAGTCGGCCTAACGGGCCGATCGTTTCTTTTTAATTCATTATAGACAAGCGTTTGACCACTATCTCACCTGATGGTAAGCGATGATGTAGTCGACGATGGAGCACGCTTGCCTAGAAGATACCTATTCAGTCGCGACTTGAAGACTCCCATATTGTACCTATTAGGAATTACCGACAGGTAAGGTGTTCCATTCCTTTGCGGTTTGCATAATAAATGTAGAAGCAAAACGTTTTCTACTGCTACCAGCGGCTAACATTTCAAATGCCTGACGCCACGTCTGAAAAAGCTCTTAGTTTGGCTGGTTCTATGAAATAAAGGAGAATTGTGCTATGTGACTATAATGTATTAATTAATTCATATAAGAATTGTACGTAAGCTAAGTAGGGTGCGCGTCCGCCATCTAGGGTCGCCGCGGTCACTGGGCATCGGGTTCGATGCCCGCTGGAAACACAAGTATTCTCCTCAAGGGATGTTGTGTTTCTGGTTCTGGGTGTGATTTTGTGTAAGTATGATGTGATTGTTTCCGGCACACTTCACAAGTCATTGAACTTAGTGAGGGGTTTGAGAGTGACGGCGTTTATGTTAAATAATATTTGTTGCATTGTTATAACAAAACCTCTAACTAGCAGGCAGCTAATTTCTTCTCCATGAGAGAATAATGTTATTTTTTCTTTATTCTAAGTGGACAAATATTTGACCTGTATTACACCTGATGACCTAAACAACGATGTGATCGACGATTGATCAAGCTCGCGTTAGTTAATTTGGTTCTCAATAATTGAGATCAGCTCCGTAGTATTTTGACCATCTATTATCATCTAAACACTACACTCCAAATTTTAAACTCAATCGGACTTAAAAATGACCGAGCAAGAGTAATCAATTGCAATTTTGTACTGGAATGACAGCATATCTACAACGTAACAAGATACAAATAAAAAAGGTTGTAAAATGTGTAGATTCAAATTGTTATTGGTCGGCCATCAAAAATATTTTGTATTGTTCAAATGTATCAACTGCTTGCTCATTGATATTTTGTTTTCATTGGTAACCAAAACGTTTACAGATCGAGGCTCTCTGTTTATTTAGCTAGCTATATTGTTACCCGAATTCCAAGGAAGGGTTATGAATTTTACGCGTATCTTGTATGATTCTCAAGATGGCTGTAATTTTGCGAATCTGGCAGTAGAGTCATTAACTTTCATGAGTGCCTCTTTGGGGTCTATGTGAATAATCGATTTTGATTTTGATTTTATGTATATTTGTATTTTTTTTTACTAATTTGCGTCTCACTTTCACATTCATCATCCGTACAGCGAAGGAGTGGAACTCATTGCCTGCGTCCTTGTTCCCTGAACGGTACAATCTGGTTGTCTTCAAGTCTAAAGTGAATAAGTACCTTCTAGTCAAGCATGTCCCATCTTTGGCCGAATCATCACATTCCATTAGGTGAGATAATGGTCAAATGCTTGCATATCCAGTATTAAAAAAAACCTAGTATATTCCTAACGGCTGAATGGATTTATTACATATTTGTCAAAAAAAACCTAGTGTCCTTAGATAGGTGTTGATAAATAAAACTGGCCAAGTGCGAGTCGGACTCGCGCACGTAGGGTTCCGTATCATTATCTATAAAAAATCAAGTTTGTTGTACGCCCCCCTTAAATATTTATTTTATTTTATTTTTAGTATTTGTTGTTATAGCGACCATAGAAATACATCATCTGTGAAAATTTGAACTGTCTAGCTATCACCGTTCTTGAGATACAGTCTGGTGACAGACGGACGGACGGACGGACGGACGGACAGCGAAGCGAAGTCTCAGTAATAGGGTCCCGTTTTTACCCTTTGGGTATGGAACCCTAAAAAAAAATGGCGGATTTCGGGCGCAAAATAGATTAACGCTCACAAAAAAATTTACCAAACCTATCAAGTAGGGTATCAAAAGGAGATTACATACAAATACATAAAAAGTAGGTTCACATTTTTAGCAGGCAGGTTTTTTGAACTTGTTTATTATAAATGACTCTATATGACTTTTAACAACAGTTACCTTGTGTGTGAAAGTAGTTATAATCGAATCCCTAATGCCGTAAAAAATAGGGGTAAAGGAAAGAAGTACTTGTGAATATCAGCGTTTACCTTCTTCTTAGTGTCCTTTCGGTATTAATTACGAAACTTTTAATCAAACAAAACATATATCTACTGATTCTGCTGCGATGGATAGTGAGAAATTCCCAGTTGAAGTCATCTACGTTCAAATACATAATATATTTAACTCGCCAAAGCGTTTAAACCTAAACAGACACTTTAACATAAACATAAACAATATAGGCGGTGATTTATTGAACAATATATACATTCAGTTCCGGGGACAGTGTGAAATTCCCCGTCCGAGCCGCATCAATCACGGCACATCAGCGACACTGCGGTCTGGGGTACTACCAGTACATACGAGTATGTAGCAGTCAAATTGTTGAACCGGCCACTCAATTCTGTAACAGTAACACGTATGTAAAAAATAATTGCTTTATCAAAGTATCGTATATAATATAAAGTTAGTCATATAATAGCTAAGATCACTTTTGACACACATACGCACACAAAAATCCTCACACATTCACACACAAGTTCACAAACCCTCATTGAACCAATTTAGCTTCTTTTTGTTTCATTTTGCTTAATTATTTTTGTAAGATTTGTTTGCAATTAATTGTTAAAATCTGTATTATTTTAAAGTTATGAAAATGTTTTATGCAAATCGTTGAGTGGCCTCCAGCGTTACATGCAAGCTCTAGTGCCTTTAGTAACTAGGATACTTATGTATATTTACCTACATTTGTAAAGTGTTTTTGGAAATAAACTAATTTGTATTTGTTATATTAGCGATTAAAAATGAGCGACTCGTGGCAACGGCTGGCAATGATATTCCCAAAGTGTTACATTTCAAACCGCACAAAAATTAATATTGGAGTAATCTTAATTCATCCAACTATACTGAACAAACCTCGGTCTCTTGTAATTTTTAAACTTTCGCGATTCGAACACATAGTTTAGGTAATATCTCGGGACTTAATCGCGCTAAAAAACTATTTTTATTTACCTCGACGTTTCGGCCAGTCCAGTCTTCTCGAGACCATGGCCAATGCAACTTGGCCGAAACGTCGAGGTAAATAAAAATAGTTTTTTAGCGCGATTAAGTCCCGAGATATTACCTAAACTAAACCTCGGTCTCATCCTAGGCATCAATTGGTTTTTTTATTACATAGCCTCACAGTAAATTCAGCGACTTGTTTCGTGGGTGTCAAAAACATTTACATATCACACACACGATCACACCGAGATCCTCAAGCCCCTTGGGAAGGAAAATTGTGCTCATGCCGGGAATCCAACCCAGAACCTACGGCGCAGAGGGCAGAGACTTGCCCACTGACCCAACTGGTTTGTTCTTTGGTTTACCGTTTTAGCCGTTTGATTGCGACGCACGTATCAACATTTATACGGCAAATAAAGTCTACAGACGCGTTCCTGGTTTGTTCATGCACTCTACTATAATATAAATATTGAATTGGCCGTTGGCTTTGTTAGGTATGAGTTTGCATTTAAAGCAGCGGGTATCGGGTTCAATTCCCGGAGAAAACACAAGTTTTCTTTCCAAGGAAAACTTGTTGTTTCTGGTTATGTTTATGTGTGTGCGTGATGTGATTGTTTCCGGCGCTTCGCTCTGTCGAACATAACAAGTAAAGTACGAATTTCTATACAGAGATGTTCCACAAAGTCAGAAAATGTCCGCAGATTTTTTTTGATCATCAATCACTCTCCCCCTTCTGACCCAGTCATGATATGTAAGAGATAAATATACTTTATTGCCGAGAGTATAAGGCTCATTTCATCGACTGCACAAATTGTAGTTCATGCTGATTTTTTGTAGATACAGGCAGTCGGAGACAGACTCATTTAGGTCAATTTCAGCCGACTATCGAAGCAAAATGAAGAGTAATGATTTGACCAAATCAATAAAGTGACAGTGTATTATTGAATACTTGAATGGAAGGAAAATTAAGCTAGTTTACAAATCAGGTACAGGTGACATTTGAGAGGTGGTAGAGCATTTTGTGAGTTGCTCGCCTGGCTTGCTTCCAAAGTAGCTTACCACCATCAAGTTGAAAGTCTGCCGCCAAGCCAAATACGGTGTTCCGGCAGTTATCCTTGAGAGCCTGCGTATTCCAGGTCTAGTGTGTTTACCAGCTTCGATCACATCGTCACTTACCATCAGGTGAGATAGTGGTCAAATACTAGCCTGTCACAAATAAAAAAAAAAATCGAACACACTATCACATCCAGAAGAATTTCGAAGGAAAATTGTACTCCCGCCGGTAATCGAACGTGGATCCCACGTAGCAGACGGCAGAGACTTGCGTACCGCGCCAACTAATTGTTGGCAACAACAAAGACACGCACACCAGCTGTTTAAGTATAAAAGTTCATCTATATCAGATTATTTAGAATAATATAGTCTAAGGTAATGTCCAGCAGTGAGTTCGCAGTAGACATAATTGTTGGCGGAGAGTCGATAGAGCTGGTAGATGAATACAGTTAGGCTGGGCCGCTTTTGGTAAACTTGAGGACGTACTCCTGGATGCGATCAACGCAAAACAGAGGTGAGTGGCACAAGGGTGAGAAGCTTAAGCAAGGCTTATACCCTGCAGTGGGGCGATACAGGCTGATGATAATAATGATCACATTATTTTGGTATTTCAACCGGGAGCTCATTCTATTTTCAAAAATCTATCAGAAGGCCTGGTTGAGGCGACGCGTGATCAAAATGCTGGCACTTATTTGGCTCAACGTATTAGCATTGCAATTCAGAGAGGCAATTCCGCCAGAATGATGGGTACGCTACTAACTAGTAGTGGGCTTGAGTTACATTATTGAAGATAACTCAAAAACAACTAGTCCTATCTTGACCAAATTTAAATGAGACTACATGGAAAGTACCAGCTTTAAAATACAAAATAAAAAAATTATCGGTTCACACAGAAAGAAGTTATACGGTAACATACCTACAAAAAATTATAAAAAACAACATACAGTCGAATTGAGAACCTCCTTTTTTAAGTCGGTTGAAAAGATTGTGATTTTTACGACTCTAAGAATTATCGTTATTTCATAAAACATCTAAAAAAAATAACAAACCAGTAAAAGCCTTCACTTTACCCGTAAAATGAAGTCTTCTATGCAACTGAAGTTTTATAAAGAATAGTACACAATACAGTTTGAAAGTATAAACCACGGTTCTCGCCGCGTCAGCAGCAGAGAGCGAATTATGTAGACGGCCCTTATAACTAGCCACAAACGCGGAGTGCGAAAGCTTTGAACTCTTTAAGTGTAAAATTATGTGAGGGGTTGCGTCGCAGCCTCTGAGGTTACAGATTAGGATTTTACCGGAGACTAAAGCGGATACGATGGAAGGATAGTATAGCCACTAGCTCCGCGTAGTAGGTAAGACGTGTCATCTCATCTCACCCCGGTAATAAACTATCTGTGTGTCAAATTTCATCCAATTCTGTACTATTGTTTTGACGTGATTGTGTCCGCCTAGCTGGCTTCCGACGATGCGTGACGCTGCGGACGGACGCGGACCGACGCACCATGGGAAGAGTATCATCGTATCGTCCGTGGTAGCGCAGACACGTCCGGTGCGGTGCGTCCGATACACGGCGAGTCATGGCAATGTCAAAATGGCTTCGAATCTCAAGACACACACAGACTGACACCGTTGGAAGAGCCTAGTGTGGGGTGCGTGGCTGTCCGTGGTCGGCCGTGCGTGATAATCCGCAGAATCACGCACCGTCGGAAGCCAGCTTTTTAAGCAGAGGTGTTGGGTTCGAGTATTGGATATCGAAGTAAACGAAATTATTCACTCATAATTAATTGGTCCCTGGATGACCGAGCTTTGCTCGTTAAAACGACGTTTTTTAAAAATAAAACCTAGCTAGATCGATTTATCACCCCCGGAACTCCCTGGATACTAAATTTGATGAAAATCGTTGAAGCCGTTTCCGAGATTCAGATTATATATATATTAAAGAATTGCTCGTTTAAATTAATATCCGGATGACCGTGCTTTGCTCGGTTTTTTGTTTTTGGTAGAACGTATTTATATTTTTAGCCTCAGAAAGCTCCATCTAGTGTCGAGTAGAAACAGTTTTTTACATCGGTCATGGCGTAATAGATGGCGCTGATAGTTTCTTAACCCGGTTTTTTCAAATGCAGTTTGGGAATCAAGCATTTCTCGGACCTGGAACGTTGATAAATCGATTCCTTGGGCCGAAAAACCCCTTATCTGTATAAATTTCATGAAAATCGTTGGAGCCGTTTCCGAGATCCTGATTACACACACATATAATTATATATATGCAAGAATTGCTCGTTTTAAGATATTAGATATAGTGTATTGACTTTTTTGTATTTTTAAGCCAGTAGAATTTTATATGTTTAATTAATTTGGTGTTGTTTATCTTCTTAGTTTTACGTATCAATATTTTTTTACTTAATTGTATTGCAAATATATTTCGCGACAAGCAAATTAAATAATCATATTCAGATAACATAAGGTACTAAGTCCAAAAAAACATATCGAATAAGAAAGAAGACAATGTCAGTGAAAACACGCGAAGGGTCGAGAAAGTCTCGCAAATTATGCATGAAGCCAGTATCGTCTGAGATTTCCCTAAAATGATCTCGGGGAAGTGTCACTTCAGTTCTGGCAACCTTTTAACACCTGCCTGAGGCTTTTCCCTTTAAAAGTGAAGGGATATGGAGATTAAGATGTACCTAAATCACTGTTGATGGCATGAAGGAAACAAAAACTTTTAACGCAGCTTTTTTCACCGGCATAAAAAAGTGGAGGTTCTCAATTCAACTGTATGTTTTTTTTTTGTATGTTACCCCATAACTTATTTCTGGTAGCACAGAACGCGCTGCGTCTCTTAAATCTTCTCCCATCTCGCGAATGTATTAAGATTTTCATTGTTAATTGTTGGCAATCGATTATATTGTGATTGAAGTAGTCGCCTAAAGTTTCTTTCCGAAATCCATTTTTTATTCCATTATTAATTTTACTATATCGAAATATATTATAAAAAAGTATCTTATAGGTATCTTCTAGGCAAGCTTGCTCCATCGTCGACCACATCTTCGCTTACCATCAGGTGAGATAGTGGTCAAAAGTTTGCCTATAGAGAATAAAAAAAAAAATATATACAAAATTATATACTACTTATGAAATTATTAAAATAAATAAAAAAGTTATAAATAAATTTACAAAATTATGTATTACTCATATACGTATAACTAACACATAATCAGAATATTATATAAATTAAAAATAAATAGAGTTAAATTTTGGTATTCTTAAACTTGTTAAGGATAAATATTCTTTATGTAATGTCGATGAATAAAATTAGTGTAATTAGAAAGATAGAAAGAAAATACATTTATTCGGGACAACACGCGACGTTACATTATTTACATAAGAAAAAGAAGACAAAGCACAAAACAAAATACAAGAAATAAACAATATAACGCCGCGTGATGTCACGAATGAGATCCCGACTCAGCATATAACTAGGTAAGTAGGTGGGCAGGACCGTCCTACCTACCCAGTAACTGATTTTCAGGCGGAACCCATGCATGACATCACGCGCGTCAGGACAGAGATACTTACAAACGAAACTTAAAAAAATAATAAAACACTTCATACATATATAACTATAGATTATAAATTTAAAAAGGTACTAACATAATAATATAATATAACTACATAATAATATATATAAACAAAGACACTAAACATTTTACTTTAAAAAACACTAATTCTAACACCGTACATACACGGTGGCGGAATTTCAGTCTGTCACCTCACACCAAAGACAATGTAATCACTCCGACTAACGTACTACGTAAGTAAACGTAGTACTTATCACCAATTCTATATCTTCATCCAAGTTTCCCATCCCTACAACTGCACAAAACGACGAGAAGTGTAGTGACACCGAAATGTCCCAAGAGTGACAAATGACGTCACCGTTAGTATTCCAGGATTTCTCTGCGTTCTGTTATTCCGTTTGGACAATGGAACTGGCTGCCAGCCAGTGGTTCAACTAGGATCGGGTCAACTACTGTATTAGTTAAGGTACCTCTTCGAGTGAAGTGCTATTAATAACGATATTTAATACTAGTACTTCAACCTCATAGAAAGATGCAAAATTTGGCAGGCCACTAAAGTCACTGTTATAAGAAATAAAAAAAAACAAAACAAAAACAAACAAACAAACAAACAAATGCATTCACACTCACAGCCCCACACTAAGTTCAAAGACTTGTATCGTGGGTGCCGGAAACATTCACGTCACACACACATTACACCCAGAACCAGAACCACAAATTTCCCTTGGGAAGGAATTAGTGCTCCTGCCAGGAATTGAAAACACGACCTACGGCGCAGAGGGCGGACACCTGTCCACGGCGCCAACTGGTTCGTCAAAACAACTAGGTTCGTTGTCAAAACAAGGCTTCGTTGCGAAGAGTGTATACGACAAAACGATAAATTTTCGTCAGATGTGAATTCTAGCATTCCTAGACAAGACAAATTAAAGTCGTAACAAAATCATCGTCACTTACTAAGTACATTAAATAACTAGTCGTTCGCGCAGAACTGAGATCTCGCGCCTACATTTAGCCTTAAAGAGAAAAGTTTTTGACGTTAATTTTCTTATAACTCTTTTTTTAATGATTTTTTGATTTCTGTAGTTTTTGTTCAAGTACATGATATAACGGATATTATAATAAGTTTCGGCATTCAATACGAAGCCTTTTTTGGCCCCGAGACAAAATTGATGTAAAACAGTGACTTTGGTGGCCTACCAAATTGTTATTTATCAAATTAGTTATTTTTAAAACGTTTTCGTACTTCACTTACCGAGCCCTTTTTTTACCAAGGCTTTTCAACGATAATTCACAATGGTAGATAAAAAAATTAATAGTTATTTGCTTCCCGCTTATGTGTATGGCAAAATATTTTTATTTACATCATTTAAATTGCCATTTCTGGCTTTGGGCTATAGCTTTGCATATTCTATGAGAATTGGTTTATATGCTAAATGCATCTGACAGACGGACGAACGGACAAGTGCTGAACCACCCAAGTCTCGCTTCGCTCGATCAAATATAATTAATAAGTAATTAGCTCTAACTGTACTTACTTATTTGTAATTATTATTATTGACATATTTACATTAATAGAATTAATTTGATATAATAATGTTTAATTTCTCTTAAAATCTTTAAAATTGATGATTTTTTTAATTTTTTAATTTTTTTTTTTTTTTTATATTGCTCACCTGTGAAGGAGGTAGATTGTATTTGTTTTGTTGTGACTTTTATATTAATCTTAACAACTCTGTAATCCTACCTACATTCTAAGCAATAAATAATTTTATTTGATTTGATAAACAAAAGTCTCTTTAAAAAAAACATAACTTGTTAATCCTACAAAACTAAAAGATATAATTTTGTGGTTTTTACCATAGAACAAAATTGTGCGTTCCAAAATTTCTACAAATAATAAATTGTTAACCGATCCATGACATCCGTGGTAACGTACTGTATGTGCCTGCCTTTATAAAGAAAGTAAAAGCAGATGTCCCAATAAAACCCTGGCACAATCGTCAAACTGCACGTAAAAGCCCCTGCACCCAAAATAGAACATTGCGTTGACACCCCTTTCACGTTCCATCCATTTTATTTGAGAGGATTGGCGGAAATCAAATGAGTTGGCACGTACATGATCTATCAAATCCCCACTCAAATGTAAGCTTTACACCATTGTGATACTGTTCAGTTTGAATCTGAATGTGATTACTGGGCTTTTATAAGATTGGAAAGGTACAATGTTAGGTTTAGTGTTAGGCATGCTCGATAGATATCGTGGAAAAGATTGGAAAAGTCTGGATCGCGTTTGTTAGCAAAGGATTAGGTTACCTTTTGTTGTAAGGGTGTACAGATGTTCGAGTAGGATTACTGAAATTGTTTGGGAGCCGTTTTGTGAGTTTATTATGACGGCTGGAGTATAGTGATACGGAGATATTTAAACGATCTGTAACATTGTTAAATTTAGCGGAGATGGTATATTATTGGTTCGATACCGATTTATATATCTATATATAAATATATTATAATGAACGGTATATGAACCATAAATGGGTGACGCGACCCCGTCCTTCTGGATGTAAGGTGGAAAAAAGGTGAAGCGGGAACAAGATTGTGTAGTTCCTGAGCATATTCACCGTAATGTATTTCATAGAATATTGACAGGCTTGCAACTTTACGCCGATATTCAAGACTTTGCAATCTGGCTTCAACTAAAGCGTCATTGTTAATTAGCCTCTTTGCGCGTCGCTCTATTGAATCCAAAGCCTGCAGCTGATACTTGGCGGAACCATCCCACAGGTGACAGCAGTACTCCATACATGACCGGAACTGCGCTTGATACAAGCTTAAAAGCTGTCCCGGTGTGAAGTACCGCCTGACTTTAACAAAACACCAAGTTTTTTGCAGCTACTTTGGCCTTAGACTCGATATAAGAACCAAAGTTGTGTGTGTGTTTGTTTTCGGTATCGTAGCTCCCGAACAGATGAACCGATTTAGAATTAATATTTTTTGTTTGAAAGGGGAATTAGTCGGTGAAACGTTTGATGAAAATCGGTCAGATAGAGCGTCGTCGCGGGTTTTATAAAAAAAATATTTTGCCACTTGTTCTTTATTATTTATGACTAATTGCACTACCCGCAAGGTTTAACTGAAAACCAGCATCTATTTCTTTACTCGACATAATGAGTTAAACCTTTTTTTTATGCTGGATAGGCAAGCAATAAGGTAAGATAATGGTCAAATACCACTATCTCACCTGATGGAAAGTGACCTTTTACGTTTAAACGATGACGAACGACGCATTAAAGTTGTATTAATTTCTTAAGTTTTTTAATTCATACGTTTTTTGTGTCAAATAAATACATTTTCTTTCTATCAATTAAAATGTACTTATTTTCGCCCAGCTACGGCTAACTAAAGAAGTGGGTCATGATTTTAACACCATGTCATAATATAATGTAGGTATGTTTGTTTGCTCACAGCGTTCCAACTCATTCGCTGTACGGATGATAAACGTAGAAGCGAAAATTGTGTTTGTTTAAACGTTATGTTCACAATGAACTTAACGTTTTCACGTAACGTTCATTGCGTCATCGTCGTAGAGTGAACCCCAAGTCATATTCCTGCATCCAATAAGTAAGCGCAAAGAAGGCAAAAAGCAAAATTCCCGCCTCGAAAATTCCAATTTTCTCAAGCAGCATTAGATTTATGACTCTGTATTTACTCATATCCGGTTCGAAATGGGACCGGCCCCTAATATCCCGTACTTCCTATTTGGGGTCAGCATTCCCAGTGGTCAGTCGAGCGGACTAGGCTGATAGGAACGTACCTTGGATGTTATTTAATCTATGGAAGATAGTGAACGAGGTAGTGATATATGGGGTTTTATGGAGTTAGCGAGTTTTGGCGGGCAACCGAAAATGTTGCATGAGCTTACACTAGCAAATATTTTGACATTCAAAGTACACACACATTTAGAGGAATGCCTAAAAGGATTGTTACAAAAAGGTGTAGGAATACTCAAGCCACGCATCTAGCTACATTTATGGAGTCTAATACTACACAACCTGTAACAAAAGGTGTAGTAATAGTGGTGTGTATGTGTATTGTGCCAGTGATTGTCTGTCAAAATCGGTGATGATTTTTTTTACAAGCTTTTATTTAGCTTGCACTGTACTATATATGTTTGTTCGGGTGGAATCTTGCAACTCAATTTTGAAGCAGATATACTCAACCGATTGAGCTAACATTTTGTATTCACGTTTATTTTGGATGGCAATGCACGGTTAGGTGTGTGACGTCATTCTAAGTCGAACATGAACACACAAAATGGCGGACAAGTAATTTTTAATGCACTCCTACAATATTTGTATCAAATGAAAGGCCTTGCTGAGAATAACTTGAAAAATAAAGTAACGGCACTTTAAATCCAATATGGTGGACTTCTAAAAGCTTGCCTTTAAAAAAGTTTTTAATAAGTAACTTATTCATATAAAAATTAAAAGTAAAATTTTCACATATTTTTGACAACCCTACGGTTACGCTTTTATTTTGGCCACCACTGTCAGATGTCTAGGTCCAAAGACAATATGGTGTAGAACGGTAGCTGATGAAATAGGGTAGCAAATGACATAATTTATTAGAAACTTTGATTCATCATAATTCAATATTGATGCTGCTGCCGTGAATTCGGAAGTTCCTGTTAGATTCCATACATGTAGCTAGATGTGTGGCTCGAGTACACTTTTCTATTACACCTTTCTATTACACATTGCACAAACAAAATCAAACAAACATCCTCCTTATGTCTCTGTCGTCTCAAGAAGATACTTGTAAATAACCCACAGTCGCTTTTTTCCCCCTCAAAAATTGATGACGCAACATCTTGGCACCTCATCGCGAAATTATGTATATCTTCAAAAACTGTGTATACATTCTACCATAGATAATACAAGTGAACGAATGAATGAAGCCTGCATTAGTTTTATTCGTCGCTGATAGCTACGCAGGTCATTAACCTTATGAATAATGTATGCTAGGCAACGAATAGGTTCGTCGTTGTAGGCATAGTGTACGTTTGTTGTGAAATTAGGTGGATATTTTATTTATGAAGTAGGATATTAATGTAGTCTGCAGTGTAGCTAATGAGGTTATTATTAATGGTTATATATTTTTATGTGTGGCCGCTATCTTGGTTTCCTACATATGAGGCTTTACAATAGTATTTATGACAATACAATACAAAAACTCTTTATTGACACCAAAAGATAAATACAACTTACAGAGAAACTTATAAATATAGGTACAATGGGCGAACTTATCGCTAAGAGCGATCTCTTCCAGACAACCTTTGAATGGAAATATAAACGAAAGGACAATGTAGGGATGGTGGTGCGATAAAATGAATGAAATAGATTTAAAAATAATAGAAATACATTGGTTAAACTACATAAACAATAATACCAATAATAATATCACAATATATACCTTACATAGAATAAATAAATATTTACATATAAGTACCTATAATACATAATATTTAACATATATAATTCACACACATATAGTAACGTTTACAGATTGGACAAATAAAAGTTTTTGACGAGTTTTAAATGACTCTTGAGTTTATTGTATTTAAAATAGTATTTATTTGGTTATTTTATTCGATTTGATATAATCTAAGATTTGACGAGGGTTCTGCCGCGAAAGCGAATTGTAAAAATGTTGTTTTCTTTTTTGTATTATTAAAGCTTGTGTTTATTTGAGTAATAGTTTAATGTGAAA
Source organism: Lomographa bimaculata (assembly GCA_948107665.1). NCBI lineage: Eukaryota > Metazoa > Arthropoda > Insecta > Lepidoptera > Geometridae > Lomographa > Lomographa bimaculata. The sequence continues at coordinate 3,716,728 of OX403605.1, forward strand.
TAATGCTGGATTATTCCTCAACCATTCTTAGCTAGTAAACGAATCACACAAAGTTGAAAATGTGATTTTCGTTTTCACTCTAGAACTAAAAGTTCTAGGAAAGTTTCTACTTACCAATTTAGGAGAATTTACTAGGACTTGACTATGACGGACGAGGCGGTGTCAGCATGGTCCATGTCGAGTTAAACATAAACATTCAAAATTGTAAACACGACACGTGAATGAACACGACAGATGAATGTTTCCGACACCCATGATACAAGTCTTCGAATTCAGTATGGTAAGTGAGTGTGACGTATAAACAAAACCTACATCAAAATGTATACTAATATCACGTTACGAACGTTTTCTAGTTATTTCAACCTTAAAATACTTTCCCACAAAAAACACAGTTAGTCTTTATTAAAATTCAGAATAAATTTATGAATATGCAAATTAATTCGAGGCTGTGAGATTCTAGGATTTAATTAGGTAGTGGTGTTTAGGTTAACTAAAGCTTAACTAAGCCGAAAGAGTCTATTTTATATTCATATTTATTTATTTATTTATTGCAATCTATAATAATAGTAATATACAGGTGTTTTTTAAGAGTACAGTTCTATATAGACCCTGTAGGGCACCGCAATAATCTTAGAAGAGTCTATTTCTTTTTCTACTTGATAAATTAAATTTGAATTAATTAAGTAATAGTTCTAACATTATAAATGTGAAAATCTCTGTGTCAGGAGTCTTTGTGTATTTTTCTCATTTTAAGCACACTCACAGATACTTAAGCTAAATTTAATAGTTAAAGATCCTTAATGGTAATATGAAATAAGAAATGGTAGAAGCATCCAAAAAAATATTATTATCTGTACTTAATTATTCTGTACTAATATTATAAAGAGGTATTCTGAAAATTCTTTCACTAATATATATACATATAACTAATACATAAATATAGCTACACTATTATATATATATATATATATATAGCTACACTAGCGGCGCCCCACGGCTTTTCCCGCTATTATCAAGTTAAAAAGTAACCTGTGTGTTAATCCTAGGTATAAGCTATGTATTCATATTTCATCCAAATCCGTTCAGCCGTTAAAGTGTGAAGAGGATACTTACACACTTCAAACTTTCAGATTTATAATATTAGTAGGATTACCGCTGAGTGTCATAGGCTATGTTTTATTGGGATAATACTAGTATTTAGTTCGAAACAATAATTCATAAGACAAGTCGAGGAATAATTTGCCAACTGGCCGCTTTATCGGCGTACACTGACTAAACAGTTTGGTACAGATGAATACAATGTACGGCAAAAATAATGACCTTTTTGAGTTTTACAAAAAAGTCCGCGACAGCATATATCTAACATGATATATATACTTTTCATTGTTAAAATCTGAAAAATAACAGATTCTGTTTTTTTGGCTTTTTGAGGCATTCAATATTAATCTTATCAAAATAAACTATTTCATCGTCTTACGTAGTTTATGTCAATACAATTTGCCTTTTACTGCATATAATTTGGACAAATAGTCTAGGAGAAATAGTAAAATTTATTTGAGGATAAAAACGGTGGATCACTGAATGAGTAACAGTTACTACGTACTCCATCATACATCTACGTTTTGAAGCGATTTACATAAGAAGGACATAAATTCGACTGTTTTATTTTTGTTTCGCGGGTATAACTTATTTTTGAACTTTGCTGTCTGCTGACGTAGTAAGGTGCGCGTTTGCCTTTAAAGCACCGGGTTCGATTCCCAGTGGGAACACAAGTTTTCTTACCACGGGAAATTTGTGTTTCTGGTTCTGAGTTTGGTGTGAATGTTTTGTGTATGATGTGAATGTTTACGGATACTATTAGTGCCTCTATAATCGCAGAATAAACACTTCCCGTCTAAAATTATATTATTCGAGAAGCTCCTTTACTTATAATCTCTGAATTAATAATATTACATCTCATAAATCTCATAACTCATAAATCTTGTGTATAGCGCGAATAAACAGTGGCATAAACTATAAACATTATAAATGTGTCGTAAACACGATATAAGTAGGTCATAAACAAATTGACTGCTCAGTTGATATAATTGGTTATTGTTGGTTATCGGGTTTGGTTTCCAGGGCTAGGATAAGAATAAGAATAAGAATAAGAATAAGAATCATTTTTATTGTATATAACTGTGTACATGGTGGATGTTACAGTAATTATTTTGTACCAACAGTTTGTCCATTTCGGACGTACAATATTATTTGTAATACAATTACAAGCCAACTAAACTAACTACACACATAAAATAATAACAATACATTAACTACAATAAAAAACAACACATGGATTTAATGTTAAAAAACAGTGAAAGTGTGAAAAACAGTTTTAAAAGAAACAATTATATGAAACATACTTTATGTCTATTATTTAGTGGTTATCGAAAAATTCATTGAGGTTATAATGAACTTTACTAACTAGCCATTCTTTAAGACTAGGTTCAGTGCCCACGTTCGGGTTGCAACTTTTCACCCTAACCCGTTCGGGGGATCTGTTAGACTGTTCGGTTAGTGCGATTTGAGATACTCTCGCGCGTTCATTGCCTCGGTTAACTGCAACAAAACAACCGCCTTGAGAGATGGTCTTAAAACACCCTGACGCATATCATTGTCAAATTGAGAACTCGTAAAAATCTGTACGTGATGTAAAACTGAAAGTTGAAGATGAAAATTGTTGGATGAAATCCCCATTCTGTCATCTATCGACACCGGTATATGGTAGATATTCTACAAATGCGAACGAAGCGTTTTGCTTCCACATTTATTATGCAACCGCAAAAGAATGGAACACCTTACCTGAGTCGGTGTTTCCTAATAGGTACAATTATGGGCGTCTTCAAGTCTCGAGTGAATAGGTATCTTCTAGGCAAGCGTGCTCCATCGTCGACCAAATCATCGCTTACCATCAGGTGTGATAGTGTGTATATTAAATAAAAAAATAAAAATTTGCCTGTCAAATGTTATTGGCATTATATACCATAGAAAAGAATATATTCTACTCGATTCATTGAGTATATACTATTTATTATTCTATGGTGCTATGTCGTTCGGAGCCTTCGAGCGTGGATAAAGAAAAACACAGACTCAGGCAATGAATTCCATTCCTTTGCGTTCACACAGTGAATGTGGAGGCAAAACGCTCCGTGCACATTTGTGGAATATCCACCATATAGCGGTGTTGCTAAGCAGTTAGTCTGCTTGTCCGATGATAGAACGGGGATGGGGAAACTAGACCGTGCAGTTCTTTGGCACACTCCGAAATGTATCCGATAAAAAACCGAGAGCAGCATATCGGAACCCGATATGCTCAGAAGGCGAACGCTCGCCAAACTAAGTCAACGGGCAGTTAAATTTTTTTTTTTGTACCCAGGCATCATCGCTATTACCTAGCTAATATATAAATACTTGATTTATTAGTGAGGTACCTACTTTCACTAGACAAAAGCTATTGTGCCTCTATTAAACTACATTCGTAGACAATAGAGACCTAATCATTTTGTCGTGTAACCCTAACGTGGCAATTGTAGTCGTGTTAGGCAGTGTGCCAAATTGTAAGCCGATTAACAGAACACCCCGACCCAATAATGGATCTTCAGTCATCAGAAGATTAAACTTTATAAGACAAAATATTCATAACTAAGCCTTGTTAATTAATTCACACAAACGCACAAAACATAATTGATTGAGCGTAGCGAGATTTTTTAGTTGTTTTGGGTGGTTCAGCACTTTGTCCTTCGGTTTATCTGTCAGAGCCATCTAGCGTCGAAAGCATATAAGTGAATAACTTCACAATCTCAAAGAATATGTAAAGCTGGCCCAAAGCCAAAAATGACAATTAAAAATTCTACTAATATTATAAATCTGAAAGTTTGTGTGTAAGCGTGTAAGTATGTTTGTTCCCTCTTCACGCTTTAACGGCTGAACGGATTTGGATGAAATTTGGAATGTACATAGATTATACCTATGATTAACACATAGGCTACTTTTTAACGTGATAATAGCGGGCGAAGCCGCGGGGCACGGGTAGTATGATATAAATGAAAATATTAAGAGAGCAAAATACACGTAAGTAGTCAAAATAATTTTAATATTTTTTCCTGCTTAGTGCGTATCGTTAAAAATGCTTTACGTCAGTACAAAACTGTTTGTTTTTTTAATCTATGTTGGAAAACAACAAATCGCGCAGGATTTTTAATTGTCTGAATCTGGATAGCTCTTAACTGTTTCGTGACGCTCATAGATAAAAGACATATATCTAAGGGTGGCGCTTACCAACAGGTGACAGGCCCGACTATACAGTCGGGAACTTTTATAAAATAAACTAGCTGCGCCCCGCGGTTTCACCCGCGTTGATAATGATGAAAAGTGATGATGATGATGATGATGAAAAATAGATGTTGGCCGATTCTCATAGATACCGGATAAGCACAAAAAATTTCATCAAAATCGGTCAAGCCGTTTCGGAGGAGTATGGCAACGAAAACTGTGACACGAGAATTTTATATATTAGATGATAAGTACCAGAAGTCAATAATACCCTGTAGTAATAGTATTTGTAAACCAATAATATACACTAAACAAGCACTCGGCACAATAATAATTGTTCAAAAACAATATAGCAGAAACCACAAGGCCAAAAGTAAAAGCGAAAGTGAATAAAAACTCACTGCAAATTAAAACTTTACCTCGAAATCGCTCTCGAATGCGACACAAAAAAAAAACACTCCATTTTTAAGCAAAGAGTTAAAACCTCTCCATTGTGCTTAATCTCATTATAATTAGGGAAGGGACACCAGTCTTGTTAATTTTAATGAGATTTTACTGCAAATTGACATAAGATAAGCCACTATAGATGAAACGAACTTGCTTTTTCGTGATTCTGTTGTTGTTCTCTTTATTTACTTCTATCTGCATTATATAATCATTTATATATTATTTTATTTTACTTTCTTATTTGTAATAAATATTTTTAAATTTGTGTGTCGTTTTATCTAACTAACTGATCTGACAACGGATACCTAACGGTTTTTTGTTTATTTAAATTTATTATTGTATAAATATTTGTAAATTTGTTTACTCGCACTTAAATATCACCCGCGCATCTGAAAATCAGCGTCGAGTTTTTTGCTTGTCTTATGTGCTAAGGCAAACCCATTTCGGCATGCTTAATGATAAGGGGGTCTATTAATTACGTGAGGAGGGGGTGAAGCCGAACCTCACCCAATCTCACGTGGGGGAGAGGGGTGTTTCAGCGAATATCACGTATTTTTTTTGCAACAAACAGTGTAAAATTGCGCGTAAACTGGGTTAAATTAAGTAAATCTACTGAAAGATGACTTAAATCATATTGTTAGTTAGTCTTAAGTAAAAAGAATTGAACAAAATGTGTGTTAAATAAATTCAACGCAAAAAGCACAGATCGACTTATTTATTGGGGGCTGAGTCACCCACGTCCGTAGGAGGATACCCCTTAAGTCTGACTCCCTACACGTGGTCCCCGGGTGGTGCTAATCAGGTGACATTTGAGAGGTGGTAGAGCATTTTGTGAGTTGCTCGCCTGGCTTGCTACCAAAGTAGCTTACCACCATCAAGTTGAAAGTCTGCCGCCAAGCCAAATACGGTGTTCCGGCAGTTATCCTTGAGAGCCTGCGTATTCCAGGTCTAGTGTGTTTACCAGCTTCGATCACATCGTCACTTACCATCAGGTGAGATAGTGGTCAAACACTAGCCTGTCACAAATAAAAAAAAAAAAAAAAAAATACATTAAAAATACGTATTTTGAAAAATCTCACGTGAGTTTAGGGGAGGGGGAGAGGTCGAGCAAAATCTTACAACATCTCACCAAAGGGGGAGAGAGGTCGAAAAAAATCACCGCACGTAATTAACGTATGCCCCTTCTAAGTTCATTTGAGTTTCAGTATTATTATGTTATATTTTCGCTACGTATCGAAATATATTCTATTTCTTTCTTTCTTTTCTACTACCTTTTTAATTCAAATTCAAATCGCATCGTCGGCGCTTAACATCAGGTGCTATAGTGGCCAAACGCTTGCCTATCTTGTTAAAAAAAACACATTTTAATTGTGATTATAGTGATAAATTTAGAAAGGAAAAATTATCGCTTGAGGCGGGATTTGAACCCGCGGCCATAGGGTCTCATGCCCTATTGCTCTAATCGCTGAGCTACTCAAGACCCAAAAAAAAAAATGGTTTTAATACTAAATAGGTTAAACTATTATACCCAGTGTGTCCCCCATCTAAGTAAATACCATATGTTTATTTAATTAACTATCTCCGTTCTTTTCTCATCGATTTCCGTACAATTTACCATTTTAGGGTGTAGTAATTTGATTATCATATAGAATATGCATATTTATTTTTAAGATTTTAATCGACTGTTTAAGTAATATATTGCCGAAAATAAAGTGTCATTAATAAAAACATTATAAATACATATAAAAATATAATTTCATAAAAATCCTTTCGTCCGTACAAACTGCAAACATACTTACACTTTCGCATTTATAATATAATTGTGATGTCACTTTTGTATTGTTGAGATGGATGATTGATTTTTTAAATCACTCCGCTTGTTTCATGCTTTTCTTAAGATATAATTTAAATCATGAACTCGATTGTCTCGTTGTGTCCCATCCGTACAAAGTTGGAAACAGCTTTTAAACTCATTTCATCCATATAGAATGATGAAACTGTTAAATTTAAATTGTAAAACTACGCTGTTAATCTTGTTTTATGGCGTAAAATCTTTAATATTTTTTTTTATTATGGCTGATTGGTAAATTATTATTATTATTTATTACAATCTGGATGTCTGCAAGTCTAGAGTGAATAAGTATCTTCTTGGCAAGCATGTCACATCTTCGGCCGCATCTACACTTTCCATCAGGTGAGATAGAGGTAAAATGCTTGCCTATATTTCCTAAAACTAAACTAAAACTATGTACAGCAAAGAACTAAGTTACCTACAAGACCTCGAAAAAAAAAAAAATAGGCAATTGGCCCGTAGATTAGTATATAAATTATGTCAATGCTTGCATATCTATAATAAAAAAAATTTAAGCTTTTGGCCGCTATCTCACCTGGTGAAAAGTGACCGAAGATGAAGCATTAAATTGCGGAAATAAATAAAATGTCCTTAATAAAAAGTTTTGCAAAGTTAAAAAACTTGTGTTTGGTATTGTGGGTGCACAAGCAATCACACCCAGAATCAGAAACATTAATACCCTTACGGAGAAAAAACACTAAGAATCGAACCCAATACCAGCTGCATAGCGGGCAGACGTACAAGCAACTACGCCAATGGTCAGTTCAAATAGAGCTGAATACGTGCTACCTCTCAAACATTCATCACTTACCATGTCTGATAGTGGTCAAACGCTACCTTACCACCATAAGAGTAATAACGGTAATAACCTAGCTTATCAAAGATAACAATAATTAAACACAAGCAAAGCTTAAAAAAACCGACCTCACCGCTTTATCTTCGGAACCTTGATCAGATTTAACGTATTAAATACGCATTATTGACAATAACTCAAAAACTAGTGATTAGATCTTGACCAAATTTCAATGGGACCACATGGAAAGCACCAGCTTTTAAATAAAAAAATAATCTTTAAAATCGGCTTACAACGAAAGAAGTTATGAGGTAACTTTTGAAGTCAGTCAAAAACGAGAACATCGTCAATGTAGTCCACAGAATACGCATTTTTGACGATATTTCAAGAACTACTGATCAGATCTTGATCAAATTTAAATGGGACTAATAGGAAAGGAATATCTTTCAATCTAAAAAAAAATATTTGAAATCGATTCACGTGAATAGAAGTTATGAGGTAACACAAAAAAAAAAAACAGTCGACTTGAGTACCTTCTCCTTTTTTTGAGAAGTCAGTAAAAAAATTGCTACTAATAAGAGACAGTATTTCAAGTGATAACTCTATCCAGTTACTGACAACCCCAAATTTCCTCCTCTATTTTCTTTATCTACATAGAGACCAAAATTAATTATTAACAAAACATAAAATTTGCATAGTTTATGTTTTTGTTCCTTCTACTAGGATAACTTTCTAGTTCTGTTTTAAGTTGTGAGTGTTGATTTTTGCTTGGAATCTAAACTCTATTAGCTACATTCAAAGTATAAATCAAAACATCTAATTTAATTTTATTGTAGATTTTTGTATTTATAATTACTAAAATCTGAACACTAAAATACTGTATTTAAGTTATTAACAGCTATTTTTACCAACCTTAAGACCCGTCATCACACGATTTTTTTAAATCCAAAAGTTTGTGTGTATATGTGTATGTGTAAGTATGTTTGTTATCTTTTCACACTGTAACGGCTGCACGGATTTGGAAGAATTTCAGAATATACATATCTTTTAAGATAGGATTTTAAACTTACTACTTTATAACTTAATAAATGCGGGCAAAGCCGTGGGACACGGCTAGTAAATAAATAAACCTGGGCTTAACCATTTTATTTAATTAAGACAATCATTTACGGGGATTATAGGACGGCAACAAATTAAAAAATACGTATCTGACTTCTAAGCCTATGTGTCTATTATATAGTGATGAGGAGTTTAAGATTTGTAATAAATCTATTGATAATCTATCACGACCCAGTTGGCGCAATGGACAGGTGTACGCCCTCTGTGCCGTGGGTCATAGGTTTGATTCCCGGCAAAATTCAAAAATTCCTTCCCAAGGGATATTTGTGCTTCTGGTTCTGGGTGTGTGTGTGTGATGTGAATGTGTCCGGCACCCACGATACAAGTCTTTGAACTTAGTGTGGGGCTGTGAGTGTGAATGCGTTTGTTTGTTTATTTGTATTTAATTGTAGAGATGAATAATATTTGTTTAGTATACATAAGTAAAATCATGTGCACGCTTGCAGACTAAATACTACTACTACTACTTACCTACTACGGCAAATGATTTTATTTAGTTATATGTGACCTATAATAATATCGTTTCAACATAATTAACACTATTCCTGCGTACTAATCAAATAAGTTCTTAGCCTTCTAATAACATTTATCTCCTCACGTACAAAGCTCTTGCATAAGGTAAAGTTTTATAAGTACATAGAACTTGTGAAAGTTAGCTAACTAGAGTCCTTCTATTAGAACGTTAAACAGTAACATCGTATTGTCACAGAGACTGCAACTTATGTAGTGGACTAGGTGGGTAAAGTTTGACCTTTTTAAATTAGACTAGGTCAACTGATGTATCCACTTGTAAATGTTTAACCTTTAGTCTGCGAACTTGGAGTTAGCGGAGTAACCGCAATTCGAAACTTTAGCCAGGTGTTCTGTATAATATACGTTTTTTATTTAGCTTGTTCGGTGCGCGGTTAGCGGTGTTTCCTGATGAGTACAATATGGGAATCTTCAAGTCACGAGTGAATATGTATCTTCTAGGCAAGCTTGCTCCATCGTCGACCACATCGTCGCTTACCATCAGGTGAGATAGTGGTCAAATGTTGGCCTTTCTTGTATAAAAAAAAAAGCTTGCACTGTATGTATCATGTATGTATGTATGTTTGTTCGAGTGGAATCTTGCAACTCAATTTTGAAGCAGATATCTTAAGCCGATTGAGCTGAAATTTGGTCTTCACGTTTAGTTTGGATGACAATGTATGGTTACCTGTGTGACTTCATTCTAAGTCCAATATGGCGGCACACACAAAATGGCGGACAAGTATTTATTAATGCACTACTACAATATGGGTATCAAATGAAAGGGCTTGCTGTGAATAACTCGAAAAATAAAGTGACATCACTTTAAATCCAATATGGCAGACTTCTAAAAGCATGTCTTTAAAAAAGATTGTAACAAGTAACTAATTGTTTTTATACTTATGGTAAGTAGGTCGACGTAAGGTAGCTAGCCCGTCGCCGTTCTATCGCTTGCATTTCGGAGAGTGTGCACTCGAATAACACCAGTTGATTCCCCTATATTTTTATAATCGGACCACAAGTCGAACAGACAAACGACATCAATTTATGGTTGACATTCCTCGACATTGCTCGAAGCGTTTTGCTTCTACATTTATTATCCGTACAGCGAAGGAGTGGAACTCAATGCCCGCGTCTTTTTTTCATGAACAATATAATGTGGGAGTCTTCAAGTCTAGAGTGAATAGGTATCTTCTAGGTAAGCATGCTTCATCTTCGACCGCATCGTCATTTTGCACCAGGTGAGATAGTGGCCAAATATCTGTCATAAAAAACTTATAATCAAGAAAATGTGATAGTAAAAATAAATAAAATTTATTTCGATAAACGAAAGTTTTTTTTTGTTTTGAGTTATGTCGCATATGATGGGCTAACGTTTGAACCCACCATGACGCTAAGTTTCAAATGTCGCAATGTTCTGTTTTTCACAGATTGCAGCAATTGCCGCAAACTTTTCTTCCTAGAGGTAATTATGATTGTATTATGGATGGTCCAAGATTACTAGTAAGGCAAGTTTAACAAAAGCATAGATTTTATCATGATGTAACCTTCTTCGGGAGATCAGGCCCAACGCAATCCAAAACATGATCAACTGAATAGGAGCTATAATAATAATTATAGAATATAAACATTTATGTCATTACTATAATTTTTTATACTGCAATAATTTTAGTACATATTCTCAGGTTTCTTTGAAGTCTAATACTATAAGGAAAATACTTCATTCAAAATCATAGTTTTTGCCAACCTTATCTTGTTACGTAAAATCAGGCTCAGCTTATGAATATCTTATAGGAATGGATATTACTTCCATCTACGAAAAGGTAATATTCATATATTAATATTTACTTGGTTCATATAGGCAAATAGCGGTTTGATGCAGATTTGGTACCTAATTATTATTTATTAGTATGTAGGTAAATGGAGATTGTCATGATGACAGATTTTTTACCGACTTCCCAAAAAAGGAGGAGGTACTCAAGTCAAATGTATTTTCTTTTTTTTTGTGTCATTACTTATATCCACGTGAGCCGATTTCGAATTTTTTTTTTATTTGAAAGATTTTGTTTTCTAATTGGTCCCATTAAAATTTGATCAAGATCTGATCAGTAGTTCTTGAGATATCGTCAATAATGCCTGTTTTGTGGACTACTTTGACGATGTTCTCGTTTACCCGACTTTAAAAGTTACCTCATAACTTCTTTCGTTGTGAGTCGATTTAGATGATTATTTGAAAGCTGGTGCTTTTCATGTGGTCCCATTGAAAATTTTATCAGGATTTGATCAGTAGTTTTTGAGTAATAGTCAATAATGTCTGTTTAATACATTAAACCTGATCAAGGTTTCGAAGATAAAGCGGTGAAGTCGGTTTTTTTAAGCTTTGCTTGCGTTTAATTATTATGTATTGAAGTGGCAGCCCTTTACTGGTAGGAATAGATAAGTTCAATATTCTACTAGATATACTTCTTAATGTCCTTTATTAGTCATGTATAGATATGTATAATATATATTAGTTTGTGTATGTTAATAATGTTAATATTATTTATGTAGGTTTTTGTAGGTATAGTATGTATATAATATTAATAAGTATGTGTAAGTCCTTAGATAAGTGTTTGTAATATTTTATCATCTCCCTTTTGTTATCTGGTCAAAAATCGCTTTGAGCGATAAGACCGCCCTTTGTGCTCCTATGTAAAATTTAAGATGTCTTTGTAAGTGTTCTTTTGGTGAGCAAATAAAAAAAAACTATCTACTTCATAGTTTTGACAAAAAGCGTTTGTGTCCTATTCAAGGGTTTACACTATCTACATAACATATTTTAACCAAATTATTAAACATTTTTAACAATCAGATACTTACCTTATTTTAAGATAATTATTCCGCACTTCAGCTATTGTTTCTATTGAGGGGTTGTATCTCAATAAGTATAAGCCATAAAATATATACGAGTAGGTTGTCTGGCAGAGATCGTTTAAAGCGATAAGACCACCCATTGTACAAACTCATATAACTGTATTTTAAGTTTTATAATTTTACTTTTATTTAGTGTGCAAGAAAGAATTATTGTATTGTATCTTATAACATTATTAAAATTTTATCCGTAATTTGCAAAGACTGCATTATCGGTTTGACAAAATAATTGCGTGTATTGAAAAAAATATCATCTTTGACCCTTCATTTGACAGCCCAGTTAGCAAGTCTCTGCCCTGTGCGCCTTGGGTCCTAGTTTCTATTACCGGTAGAAAAACAATTTTCCTTCCCAAGGTACATTTGCTCTTTTATTTCTGGGTGTCATTGTGAGACATAAGTGTGTAAATGTTTCCGGCACCTCCGATACAAAACACGAATGCGCGTAATATGATTGTTTTTATGTATTGTTTCGGATATTCACCGATATGTAGGCACTATTGCAAGTGCCACGATCACAAATGAAATACATGGTAAATATCCCGTTATTTATTGATTTATTTATTTATTCTTTTGCACAATACATATATACACGGAGGACTTAATGCTAATACAACATTTTCTGCCAGTCAACCGAAAAGGTGCAGAAAAATTCGTGGTAATGCAGTATAAGGGCTTTTTAATTTAAAATTGACACAAACATTTATAGTAAGAGTTACCATGCTGACTTCAGAGCTCATATAGGGCTTTCCTAAATGCATGCTTTCTATTCTAACGGATACAAAGTGTTGTTCACTTTCATCAAGTAGTAAAAATAAATACACCACAGTGGAGAAATTTCTCGTTTAAAAGGAAAGACTCCCGACTGCAAAGTTATTTATTTCAATTCGATGTCCGACTCAATTGGCTGGAAAATTGTAATTTCAGTGAGGTCTAGCTTTTATTTACGAGAATTGAAGGGAAATTGCAATTTAAACTGGTCGAGGCATTTTGCTGAAGTAACTAGGAATCTTACCACGTAAAAAAGACTTTTTCTACAGACTTCACAAAAAAGGAGGAGGTACTCAAGTTTATGTGTTACCTCATAACTTTTTTCCACGTGAACCGATTTAGATTTTTTTTTTGTTTGAAATGCTTTCCCATTGGTCCCATTTCAATTTGATCAAGATCTGATCAAAGTTCTTGAAATATCGTCAATAATGCGTGTTAAGTACATCTAATCTGATAAGTTCCGAAGATAAAGCGGTGAAGTCGGGTTTTTTTAACCTCTGCTTTCCTTTAATTATTATTCTTCAACATATTGTCGCCATATTGAATTTTAATTACTGTCATGTCATCTTCGGAACTTTCATCAGATAAGATATACACCGTTGGGAAGGCGTCGAGAGTGGTAGTGCCGTCGGTTGCTCTAAAATATATTGCAATATTTACAAACGATTATCGTCACCAGTGCATAATAAAAGTGAATACATATTGGCGAACATCGCTTAAACATTTAAAGTGTCAGTGATCTATTGTGTGTGCGCAGGGACTTCCCCTTCACCGGTACGCTAAAAGACAACACTATATTTTTCGTCGCGGTCGCACTCGGACATCGGGTCGTGGACACACACACTTTTGCATTCTAACAATGAATCTTCAACGCACACCTCCGAACAAATACTTATCGGATAGTGACATTCCAGCGTCTGCTAATATAGAAAAAACTGACAAAAACAACGGGTCAATTCAAATAGCTACAAGAAAAAGAAAACAACTACATCGTGAACATGATGATAACATGCGATTTCTGGAGGAGAAGTTCGAAAAACATATTTCAACTTGGAATGATAAAATTACGGAATGTATCTCTAATAGTGTAGCAGCGGCAATAAAGGCCGCCATGCCTGGAGAACTATCCAAAATTACTTCGACGCTCACTACCATGAACAGTAATATTACAAAGCTTACAGGGAATTGCAACAACCTTGAGAAGTCTGTGAGTGAGATTGAAAAAACCCTTCGCTTCTCTAATGAAAGACAGGACGACTTTGACAGCCGGTTAACTAAAATCGAAAGCGGTATTTCTCAAGCTACTACCTATTCCGAACAAATACGATCACTAGAACACAAATTACAGGGCGTGGAGCAACAGGCTCGCCAATGTAATATCGAGATATCCAATATCCCGGACAGACGTGGGGAGAACCTAATAAACATATTAGAAAGTTTAGGTACCGCTATTAAGCATCCAATACGCCCATGCGACGTCGTAGCTATCCACCGCGTCCCCCACGCTGACCAAAGTGACCGCCGACCGAAAAATATTGTTGTTAAATTTTGCAACAGAATGCTCCGAGACAATGTAGTAGCTGCTTGCCGAGGAACAAAAGGGTTAGATTCGACTAAACTGTCGTTGTCCGGACCCCCGACTAATATATATGTTAACGAACATCTTACACTGAATAACAAGCTGCTTTTTCGCCAAACCCGTGAAGCCGCCAGGAAACATGACTACAAGTATGTGTGGATTAAACATGCAACCATTTTGGCCCGCAAATCGGACACCTCACCTATTATCGCTATTAGATCACCCCAGGACGTTACAAAAATCAAGTAAACAATATACGTATGACAGCCTTAGGCTCCTAGGTACTCAATTATTATTGATAATAATATTAACTACAGAACGTCATTTGAATATTCTAACTATACCTGCTGAATTCGGTTATGTTTTCGTGCGTTGCTATTTTTGTTTGTATAATATCTGGCTTTATACAATAACTACACTTTATTATGTACGTCTGAAAAATAATATGAATATAATATTAATCCAATCCCTACCTACATTAATTCTGTATTACGATGAAATGTTACTATTAGCCTATTTCTATATCATGTTCATTTCCAAACGGGCACATTACAAATCAATATGTTTACATTATTATTATTGTCTCAATCTTAATATAAACAAAAGTAAATCTCATCTTTACAACTATCAGATGGTGGATGTTATCATAGACATTATCATACTATATATAATCCGTTGTTTACAACAATACTTCTTGAACATATGCATTTATGGTTTTCTACTCAATTATGGATAGTCACAACCTATCAGTGTACTATCAAAACTGTCGCGGATTGCGGACTAAATTAAATACTATTTACATGAATATTCTTGCACATAATTACGATATTATCATTTTAACGGAAACATTTTTACATGGTGATATTTCTGATAATACCATAATAGACTCAAGATATCAAGTATTTCGTCACGACCGGGACCGTGTAGCCTGTGGTCGACGTGACGGAGGTGGTGTTTTGATTGCGGCACGGCGCGAGCTGGGCGCGAGGCAGCGTGCGCCGGCCGCGACGTATGCCGCGCCCGCGCCTGCTGGCCGCGGCCGCGCGCTCGGCTGCGCCGCCGCCGCCTCCCGCACCTCACCGACACCTGTTGCTCCTTCTCCGTTGGTAGATCACGTAATTATTGAAATACGCACACATAATAACTGTTATCTTGTTAGCGCTGCATATATCCCACCGAGCTTAAGCTCGGATGTATATATGGTACATTTTGATATCTTAACAAATATGCTTCTTCTTAGTGACATAAGTAAGTTTCTCATAGTGGGTGACTATAATTTACCTTCAATGGAATGGCAAGACCGCAGCACATACTTAAAGCCTATAATGTGTAGTCATTATAATCTATCGAATAAACACTTAATTAACTTCTTGGGTATGATTAATGGTTTCCAAATAAATAAATATCACAATGTCAAGGGTAGAATACTAGACTTATTTATTACTAACATCTCAGATTGTTTGTCAGCCCCTGC
Source organism: Lomographa bimaculata (assembly GCA_948107665.1). Classification (NCBI taxonomy): domain Eukaryota; kingdom Metazoa; phylum Arthropoda; class Insecta; order Lepidoptera; family Geometridae; genus Lomographa; species Lomographa bimaculata. The sequence goes on from OX403605.1 coordinate 3,732,491, forward strand.
TCCTCAGTCTCTAGTTCAGCCTGATGAGAATCATCCCCCTTTTATAGCTTTTGTACCATTTAAAGAAAGCTTTATTAGACCTATCGACTCGAAAATTAGAATAGAATTTAATTACAAAAAAGCTGACTACACCGTAATAAATAAAGATATTTCTGAAACTGACTGGGATGACATTTTTCTTAATTATAACGCTGAAAAGGCAGTTGCAGCATTTTATGAACAACTTTACTCGATTATAAAAACACATGTTCCGACTAAGCGTATAAAATCCACTCAATTCCCTACATGGTTCTCACCCGCCTTGATCCATATTTTTAAAAATAAAAATAAATCCTGGATTAAGTGGAAAAAGTATCAAAATGTTTCAGATTATCATGTTTTTGCTATGTTTAGAGAAAGATTTAGCAATGAAGCACATAAATGCTACAAAAAGTACATGTGTTCCGTCGAAGATAGTATACATAAAAATATTAAATATTTCTGGACATTTATAAATAATTTGAAAAATAGGCAAGACATTCCTAACAGGATGTCATACCAAAACCTAACAGCTGAAAATCCTGATGAGATATGTTATCTTTTTTCTTCGTTCTTTAAATCTGTATTTCAATCCTCTAGTATCACGGAAGGCTATGATGTATCTGACATTGCTGACACCAATCATGACTCAAACTTAATTCTAAGCAGTATACAAATTTCATCAGATGCAGTTATCAGGGAACTACGATCTTTAGACGTGACGAAGGGGCCGGGCTTAGACAATATTCCACCGTTGTTCCTTAAATCTACTTACTCTACTTTATATCCCCCCCTACAGCATATATATAACATGTGTTTACGGGAAGGAGTATTTCCACATGTGTGGAAATCCGCACGAATCGTACCGGTCTTTAAAGGAGGCGATAAGTCTAATGTTGAAAATTATCGCCCCATTTCAATTTTGCCAGCTTTATCAAAGCTTTTTGAAAGGCTGGTGCACAATATTATATATCCATCTATTCATAGTATTATCATTCCACAACAACATGGGTTTGTTAAACGGCGGTCAACAAATACTAATCTTTTGATATATACAACGTACATATTTGAAAAGATGGACATTAATAAACAAATTTGCAGCGTTTATACTGATTTTCAAAAAGCGTTTGATAGAGTTGATCACAAAATACTGCTGGATAAACTGGCATATAATGGTATACGTGGTAATTTGTGGAGGTGGTTTAAATCCTACATAACTAATCGTACACAAAAAGTCGTATTAAACGGACACGAATCAGAACTTGTACCTATTAGCTCAGGTGTTCCACAGGGGTCCATTTTGGGACCCTTGTTATTTGTATTATTTATTAACGATATACATAAATGTTTTAAGTTTTGTGACTTTTTACTATATGCAGACGACTTAAAAATATTTCACACAATTGATAGTATCTCCGATCATGAGAAATTCCAAGAAGATCTTAACCATTTTCATACCTACTGTATTAATAATAAGCTAAGTCTAAGTAGTAGTAAATGTAAATCCATCATCTTTACAAAAAAGAAAAACATATTTAACTTCTCATATAGACTAGGTAATGAAAAAACCCACTGGATAATGTTAACACTATGAGAGATTTAGGTATCACACTAGATAGTAAATTACATCTCGATATACATATCGATAATATAATAAGAAAAGCATTTAAAATGTTTGGGTTTGTAATGAGGTCCGCCACAAAATTTGCACGAACATCCACCTATCTCCATCTATATAAATCATTGATCCGCTCCCAATTAGAATATGCTGTGCCTGTTTGGAATCCTTTCTACAATAAATATAAAAATAATATAGAATCTGTTCAAAAAAAGTTTCTTCGCACTATGCATTACAAGTGTTATCATTATTATCAAAGCTATCAACAATTACTTGATAGATATAATATCATTACATTAGAACAAAGACGTAAGCTACTTGAAACTATGTTATTGTACGACTTATGTCACAACCGATATGATTGTATACCTCTAGTTAATAAAATTAGTTATAGAATACCTACTAGAACGCACTGCCGTAACCCTTGTAAATTGTTTGCGACGGCTCGTTGCCGTACCAACTCAGGTAAACGATCCCCTTTATATCGTATTGTTCACTCGTTTAACAAAAACTTCAACTCGGTTGATATTATGGCATTGCGTCCTAGTATTTTCAAACGAGACATTGTAAAACTTATATAGCTCCGATGCACTTGACGCACTCAATTAAAAAATATATTATTTAGTAAACTGTGGTAAATGTTGTTGATGACACATTTATTAAGTCTGTGGATATCTATTGTTTTAAAATGTACTGTATTGTGGCATTGTTTATTTACCCAAATAAAAAGAAAAAAAAAAAAAAAAAAATGTACTAAACATGCATTATTGACGATATTTCATTAACTACCGATTTGGTAATCAACAACTTCCAAACAAAAAAAAAATTCTAAATCGATTCACGTGGAGAAAAGTTATGAGATAACAAACATAAAAAAAATACAGTCGACTTGAGTGCCTCCTCCTTTTATGTGAAGTCGATAGAAATGTAAAAAAATTTGTTCGACGAAGTTAGTTTTCTCTATTCCTCTGCGTAAAGTGGAGTTTTATTGAATAGGTTTTTAAAATCGTCTTTTGGTTTCTCATATATTTTTTCATTTCAAAGGGATATTTAGGACGTGCTAAAGTAAATTTAACCATTCTCACACAAATATTCAATACTATAAATTCTTACATAACCGCATGTTAGGTGTTAGTAATGATATAATATATATAAAAAAATAAGTTTACTTTGTACCCCGTTTTAGTTGATTTTTTCCTTTTTTTATACGATGAATAGGACTAAAATATAATAAGATAGAAAAAAGTTTGACCACTATCTCACCTGATGAAAAGTGACTATGAACAGAAAATGTGTGAAAAGTGACATGCTCGCTTAAAAACGTAGTACCTTAGTACATATAATAACTTGTTTGTTATATTATCTCAGATATTGTAGGTATCTTGAAATTATCTACAAGCAATATCTGACAGGCAATCACCGGCGATATCTATAAAGCTATCTAGGCTTCTGGGACCGTGATCTATCACAGATTGTTTAGATCAAAGGTTATGTCGTAGCCACGTCTGTTAGTAACGGGATAGAAAAGCAAGTCTAGTAAAATATATGCAAAAATAGTTATGAATAAAAGAGTAAAATGATGATGTTGTGTATTACCAATAAATAGTTGTTACGGCAATAAAAAAAAAATAAAAATAAAAGAATTAACGCTGCCAAAGCTTAAAAAAAAATACTTCACCGCTTTATCTTCTTAGCCCTTGATCTGATGAAATGTGTTTAATACGCATTATTGAAGATATCTCAAAAACTACTGATCAGATCTTGATCAATTTTAAAGCTCTTAGATAAAAAAAGAACTATCAAAATCGGATCATCCTAAAGAAGTTATGAGTTAACACACATAAATAAAAAATGCAGTCAAATTCAGAACCCCTCCTGATCAAGATACGTTTGGCTAAATTGACCCTTACTACTTTTAAAGTAGATTGTTACTTTTAAACTTACTCGATTCGAACACATAGTTTAGGTAATATCTCGGGACTTAATATCGCTGAAAGAAGCGAGTAGACGCAAGACAAATTAAATCATCCAATCGAGAAGTTTCAATATTTTCATTTAAAAAATATATTATGGATCTAATATTGAATCCTGTTATGAAAATAGTATAAGTACTTGCATTTATTATTGAAACTAGTAAAAAAAGGTTATTAAAGCTATTCTGATATTATACTGACAATTATATTCTACAACGATTTTAATACTTCAGAAAGTAACGTCTGCAGACGCCATCTTGATATACTAGATATACCTATTCTAGTCTATGAAATTCAAAATATATTTATGCTGAGAAATGAAGTCTTATCAGCTGTTCTTAAGAGCCTCTTTGAGTAGGCCTGGTGTGTTTAACACTATCGGTCACATCATCAGTAGCCATCAATCAGGCGAGATAATGGTTAATCGCTAACCCATTAGAGTTAAAAATCTAAGCTGCAAGTTACTGAATTCTAGTTCCACGTGTTAAATTCCGCTTTCTCTGGAACTTTCCAAATAGACATAAATACAAACATCTCAGTTCGAACCTTAAAACCCTCAACATACGGTTGTAATTAGCAGTTCAAGATCTCTTTCCACATCACGTTCCTTAGACCTAAGCCCACCTAAATGACGAAATTATTTGCTCAAATTGTTCATTGTGGAACAGTTTACACCATGTATCTGTTTCTATAATAGCTAACAATTAACATAAACCTTCAACCTTCAGCCCTTTACGTAAGCAGTGATTCGTATATAGCTCTTGAATGTGTGATTTTCCGCTTATATTTTGGTAGTTTGCTTTAGGGTTGTCAAATCTTGTAAAATTGTAAAAGAACAATTGAAAATTGCAAATAGAATTACCTCGTTTGAAACTAAAACATAAGGTTAATAATGGATGATGGGACGGCCTTTAGTGTGGGATGCAACTTGTGTTGACACTTTAGCTCCGTCACATCTTCCTGAAACACAGAATGGGGTTGGCGTCGCGGCAACTTCAGCAGAGCAGCGCAAACGGCGAAAAATCTATCAGAGCGCCTGGTTGAGGCGACGCGTGATCAAAATGCTGGCACTTATTTGGCTGAACGTATTAGCATTGGAATTCAGAGAAGCAATGCCGCCTGTATGATAGGAACGCTACGCGCTGGAAGCGGGCTTGAGCACTTGAGCTACCTATAAGCTGGATGTCTTGTAGGTAACTTAGGTCTTTGCTGTATGTAGTTTTAGTTTAGCTTTAGGAAATTTTGGCAATTGGCCCGTAGAGGTTAATAATGAGTACTTGGTGTTATATGTTTTATAATCAATATGTTGAAAACACCCCCGACGTTTTATCTGGAAAACTGCTATACCGATTTTCAACAATCATAGCTAAGAACCCTCGCAATCAAGTCACCACAAACAAACAAAAAACTAAATCAAAATTGGTCCAGCACAATAACTCTACTGGAGCTACGATACCTCAAACAGACACAAAGATACACACTACACAATTTATATACCTAATAATCGTACTTTTAGCGGTTGCTCCTAAACTCCAATAGAAGTTCTAGTTAGGTCTCTACCACTTTCCTATATCTTTCACTATATATATATATATATATATATAAAAAAGAAATAGAGAAAAAATTACCCATTAGTAGGTAGAGACACTCCCGCCTGCCTATAACCATGTTATATTATTATACCGAAACGCTGAACTGTGAAAGAACACAGCGATATATTAACACCGTAACCACATTCTCTGATATAATTATGTATATATATATATATATATATATATACAGTATAATAATATAACATGGTTATAGGCAGGCGGGAGTGTCTACCTACTAATAGGTAATTTTTTCTGTGTTGCTAAATATAGTCCACACAAAAAAAAAATATTGGGGATATATTACATATAAAAATCTAAATATCTTTTTTCTCCGTGATAGGGATATTTTTTACCACTGCATGCAATTAAGAAACATAAACTAAGGCAAGGCATAAACAATGTGGAAGCATAACGCTTCGTCCAGATCTGTAGAATGTCTACCATATAGCAGTGTCGATTATCAGTCCGTCTATGTTTCTTTGCTCAATGGAGTCAAGAGCCTCAAACTGGTATTTAGCTGAAAGATGAGAACAATGTTTCATACATGAACGGACTTGTGCTTGAAACAAGTGTCCCGATGTGAAGTGCAAAAAGCTTGGAATCCGTGGAAGGTGCACGGATTCCAAGCTTTTTTTAAATAAAAAATGTACACATTTGTTGACAACCCTATCTCAACACTTGGAAGGCTTACATCGGAGTCACTGTTTGTTGTTTTGCCAGGAATTATGTATGAGGTTGTATTATTTGTAAAAAGCTATTTCTGTAAGGGATATATGTACAAAGAGAATTACAGGTTTATTTCGCTTTACATTGAATTTGCTTGTATCTAGAAAATATAATTAAACGCAAGCAAAGTTTTTAAATAAACCGATTTCCCAGCTTTATCTTCGGAACCTTGATCAGATTTTATGTATTAAACACGCATTATTGACGATAACTCAAAAACCAGTGATCAGATCTTGATCAAATTTAAATAGGACCACATGAAAAGCACCAGATTTCAAATAAAAAAAAACAATCATTAAAATCGGCTCAGAACGAAAGAAGTTATAAAACACATAAAAAAAGAAAAAAACTGTCAAATTGAAAACCTCCTCCTTTTTTGAAGTCGGTTTAAAAGAGATGAAGCAGTAAAACTTACTCTATCATAACTTCAATTGTCTTTTGCGCTGCGATTTATGGTCTACTCTCTAGTGGGTGTAGCCTTTAGTAGACTAGTGAGGTGCGTTTTACTCAAACTGTGAACTTCCCGTTGGCTCAGTTGGGTGAGCGTTCGCCTTCCATGCATATCGGGTTCGATTTCCGTCGGGAACACAAGTTTTGTCCCCAAGGAAAATTTGTGTTTCTGTTTCTGGCTGTGATTGTGTGTGTGTGTTTCCGGCAACCACGACACAAGTCGAATTTAATGTGGGGCTGTGAGTGTGAAAGCATGATAACTGTCGGAGCTCGAACCCACTAAAAACCCCCCCGTGAGCAGTCCTTCGCCAAGGTGTGGCAAGATAGAACTGAATTGAGAACCTCCTCCTTTGTTTTGAAGTCGGTTAAAAAAGAATACCTAACCAATATTTAAACCTCAAGTACATTCCCTATTACACTAAGGCCAAGAACCGCCAAGAACACATATTTATCTGTCAACAATGTGTCAAATAAAGGTCGTAGAAATGCATTCCGCTCACAAGAATACGAGTACAATCAAGTACACACGGCTGCCAGAATTTAAATGAGATTTTTCCCGAGCGAAATGAGATACATAACATGAACGTACACAAAGTCTGTAATATTATAAAGAGACTTTAATCAAAGGCTTTTTGAGGCATGTTAAGCTATTGCATAGCTTCTATCGCGGGCCTTGAGCGTGGAGACCGAATCTAGAAATACCGTAACGAAAATAACCTGAGACCCCCCACTCCGACCGGCACAGCGGTGATACTTTGCCATCTATCGATGAATAGCAGAACTTTTAATGACTTTTTTTATATGTCACGAGTCACGCGTCTTTATTTTTTTATATAACTCAAAAGCTACTGGTCAGATCTTGATCAAATTTAAATGGGACCACATAAAAACCACCAGCTTTCAAATAAAATAAAATATCATTAAAATCGGTTCACCTAGAAAAAAGTTTCAAAGTAACATACATAAAAAAACTATTGAAATGAGAACCTCCTCCTTTGTTTTAAATTCGGTTAAAAAATAATACCCAACCAATATTTAAACCTCATGAACTTTCCTATTACACCAAGGCCAAGAACTGCTAAGAACACATATTTATCTGTCAACAATGTGTCAAATAAAGGTCGTAGAAATGCATTCCGCTCTCAAGAATACGAGTACAATCAAGTACACACGGCTGCCAGAATTTAAATGAGATTTTTCCCGAGCGAAATGAGATACATAACATGAACGTACACAAAGTCTGTAATATTATAAAGAGACTTTAATTATAGGTTTTTTGGGCCATGTTTTTATTTCATAAGGATTAGGACTGTACTTGGTTTGGAAAATTTAATAGAATATAAAGTGGAATCGTCTTGTTTTGGTGAGTAACAGTGGTTGTTTTTGTTGTATTTGCTGTTAATTATTTGGTGAAAAACAATCATTATGTTTATGTTGTATTTTAATTAACGACGTACGCAGCTTTTATTTTGTAGGTATGGGGTGAAAAATAATGACAGGCATTTCATTGTTTTTCTGATTTCTGTTTTTTTACGGTATAATTTGAGAGTCTTCAAGCCAGGAATTTTCGGCTATATCATCGCTTCCCTTCAGGTGAGATTGTGGTCAAATGCTTGCCTATCCAGCATAAAATAATAATAACTTGTCCCTTTCGTTTTGGCTGAGGTCCAGTACGTGCTCGAACCTCTCGGCCTTTCGCGTTCCGACGGTAAGCGCCCGGATGGACTTACCCTGATTCCTTGGCCTAAAGGGCGTTGCCTCATCTGAGATGCCATATGCGTGAGTACCTTCACATCCTGCCATCTGGATCCTCTGAAACCCAAAGGATCGCCGGTGGGTGTGCGGAGGCAGCCGCGCTAGGCAAATACCACAAGAATGCTGCTTTAGAATCAGCGTACAAGTTTGTGCTGTTTGCTGTGGGGGTGGCGGGGCCGTGGTGTTCCGAAGCAAAGAAGTTTGTGGCGGCCTTAGGACGGCGTCTGCGGGATAGGGGACGAGACCCGATGTCAGGAGAATACCTCGGATAACAGATATGCAGAACGCGGGTAGCTTTATGGGCACGTATGGGCGAGGGGTAACATGTTGACGTATTCAATTGGATGTATTTCTAATTGACAGTTAAAAAAAATATTGACTTGTTATAAATAACAAATTAGAATGACATGATAATTGTTAATATACTATTTAAATTTAATACATTCAACTGACATTCTTAATTATTAATTTTACTTACTTATTTGACATCTCACCATAATTTATATTATATTCTCTATTGACATGATATTCTGACTTATATCCTAATTTTCATCCAATATTCCAAAATTAACACTATTATTTGTAATGTTACTTATTTGATACCTACATTTAAATATTTGTACACCGAAAACGGTAGAGTATGTGAAACTAATACTTCGATATAATATAATACGATTCGATATATATAATACTTCTACTAAAACATAGATCGCTTTCAGCGATAAGACCGCCTATTGTTACACTTATATATTTTTTTACTGTCATTCCTATTTGTGTTCTTTGTTATTTTAAGGTGTTCAATAAAGAATATATCTAATACTATGTCCTACTGTTACTTACTTACCATACTCTGACATATAAATACATTTTGATTTGTAAATACATTTTAATATATGACAAACAAACCATTTGTGTGTCTTCCTCACAACATACATAATTGAATGATTGGAAGGAGCGTCAATCCTAAACAAATAAAAGTTACTAACATAAAATTAGATAGAACATTGTATAGAACTGAAAATATATAGGTACCTATCTCAACAAGGGTCCGGTTTTCATCGAAGGGTTTTATGAACAACTGCCAGCTAACAGCATGACGCAGACTTCAACCATCGTGGTCATAGAAATAATATTATTTCGAATAGGGTAGTCTTAACTACGGGCCAATTGTGACCATTTATGTTTGAAATGATGTTCTTTTTTATCTAGTAACAAATACCAGATTGAGGATCTTTGCTCCATTGAGCAAAGAGCCAAGAGACTTAGCTGAGACCAGTTGACTGGTGCAAAATTCCAGAGTTTCATTGTAGATCTGTAGGTATTTTATTGAATACATTTTGGAGAGTATTTCATGGAATTACAAGACCGAATTCCCTCATTCCCATTCAGTCATCAGACATACAGACAGAGTGCTACGTACCGCTATATAGTAGGCATCCACAAAAAAGCGGTCAAAACGTTTCGCTTCGACAATAATTATGCGATCCGCACCCACTTTCCTAGTCTTACAATCTAGTGTGAACGTGTTTGTTGTTTTCGGGCTCAAAACATAAAAATCACGTCACTTTTAAACGCCGCACTGATTGATAAAAACACCTAAACTGTGGTCATAAATGTTTTTTATGCTTAAAAGGCATAAAATGACCTGTTATTTTCAATCTTAATTGACTACATACAGAGATGTTTAATAAATAATTAAACGCAAGGAAAGCTTTAAAAAACCAACTTCACCGCATATACTTCGGTTTGGGCTGGATCGATTTCGATAAAAATAAATTAATATACCACCTCTACCAAACAATAAAAACTTTCAAAATCGATTCCTAATTGGCGGACATATCGCGTCACATACATACAAATAAAAACATACAGTCAAATTGAGAATCTCCTTGTTTGAAGTCGATTCATCATTCGATGGATCAGGCCCACAGTCGATTGAAATATAAATATTCTTTCGCGTCGCTTTACATTTGCGCTAACAACAAAATGTATGATTATCTGATCCGTCCGAAACTATAAAACGCTCGATATGGGAAGTAAACCGATTCGGTAAACGAATTACGTGTTTATAGCATTTCCAAATAACAATAACAATTTTGCTGCTATGTGAAGTCAGACGTGCTATGCCTACAGATATTTATGTGGTTACTGGTCCGTCCAATTCCCGATAGCCCCAAATTATTATTATTATCTTATGCATATTCATGTTCATTTATTGCAATGTACAATAGTAACGTATAAAGGTGTTTTATAAGTGAAAACTTCTTTAGCGGCGTTTTGCACTTTTTTGGGATGGGTAAAAAAATTTAAACTCGCTTCAGGACACGTGAAAATTTGTAAGACGAAGAAGAGGAAGTACTATCCCCTTCTCTTTCTACCGCGCGGCGAAAATGTTCAAGTTTTCACTTCTGCCGGCACTCCCGGAGTGCAATCCGTTGTTTTTTTAATTGTAGTTGTATATATGTGACCTTGTATACCTCTAGGTTCGGCTCAGACATGACCGAGAGAAGGAAGGGGACAGCGTTAAAACTGTTTTCAAATATATACATTACAAAACCTGTTCTTAGCTCCGGGCTTAGCTGGGTGAGCGTTCGTCTTTTAAACAGGGGTATCGGGTTCAATTCCTGCAGAAACACAAGTTCTCTCCCCAAGGAAAATGTGTGTTTCTGGTTTAGGTTATGATTGTGTGTGTAATGTGAATGTTTCCGGCACAAACGACACAGGTCAACTTTGTAAAAAGAAAGCGCTGGGACGCGCGTTTCGTGTACGAGTCAAGATATCGTTTTCTGAACTTTTACTGATGTGTTCATGATGGCAGTATATATGGTTAGGTCAAAGTCAAGTAAAATAGTCATGGTCGAAAAAAAATATTATCTAACCTGCTCACAAAATGTCACGAGAAACGGTTGAGGAATGCGACCTGTACAGGAGAACAACTGGAAATCCGGACAGACGAAAGAAATTTTGCCCAAACTGAAACGGAGATGATTTGCTCGAGTTTTAGAATATTATATACTATCGACAACGCCACGTAACAGTTCATCTCAATAATATGATTACTTACTTCAGTCCAATGTATTTCAACCATTGTTAGTTATTGGCTACCACATTTTTTAAAATCCTGTAACGATTAAGAACAAAACAAAATCAAAAACTTCGTTAGTAAATCAAAGCATTATTCTGATTCAAATTCAACTCTCTTTTTACTAGTTTTCACTCTGCCCAACGTCCGTTTCCGGATATCAATCAAATCCGAAAACTTCCTCAAAAGCGAGGAACATCCCAATCCGTGTATTATAGGCGGGACATTAGTAAGATCAATAAAACTGGCGGAGGCTTGAGTACGTCACTGCTCCTCTCGACAAGTTGGCGCCGCTTAGAGATGTCAGTTTATATGTCGATAAAATTAAATGATAATTTAAACGTAAGCAAAGCTTAAAAAACCGACTTCACTGTTTATATGATTAAATTCGATAAAATTTATACGGGACCATTTCTGAAGTATAATCTACCAAACAAAAAAAGAATTTTGAGAACCAGTCCACAAATGGGGCAGAAATCGGTGAACATACATACAAACCTTTTTTAACTCCGTGAAAAAGTCCGAACTCGAAGATTCGAACTCGCACACCGTCCGTTCTGCACTACTACTGGGTGTTTTTATAATTTTTATGTAGGCATCCATATTCATGTCCAGTAAACGAAAAACAAATTTAATGTAACCAAAAAAATATAAATTTTTGGATTTTATATGGTTGTACTTTTGATGACATTAATGTAACGAAAAAATTTCAATTTTTGGATTTTATTTGGTTGTATTTTTGATGACATTACATAGTATTTGCACCAAAGTAGTAATATTTTTTCTGTAAAAATAACTGGTCTTATAAAGACAGTTAAAACCACTATAACTGAATCAAAATGTCATAAATGATTATTTAGGTAAGTACAAAGGCCCTAAGTTGTCCGAAAGTGGATGACTCCAATTGCCAGATTTAAGTTTCAGCCATTTCAAGAAGCAAGTATTATTCTATAATAATAATTATTATATCTCTAATACGAAAAAATCTTACCTTATATTATACAGTACAGTAGAAAGCGCTTCAGTAGTTTCATTCTAAAATAACCTCAACAATTCATTCAAAAATGTAAATTTTTTTTTTTATGAAGTCTAAAACAATCTAATACACTTACATGTATATCACAATTCGTTATGATAAAACTATAAAATAGCTTTAGTAATCTCACTTTAAATATAAATTTCATAGAAATATGAAAAAAAGGGTATGTCGTAAAGACCCATGATAGAAGTATAACTTTCGTTTTACAGAGCAAAATTTTAATTATTCATCACAGTGTTTATTCATCACACAAAAAGGTTAAGAATTTCAAAGACCTCCTATGAAAACTTTCACTTCAAAAATATTTAAATTCTTATCTAAAGAAATATATATAATACACAGTTCCTATTCTACCCTACACATATAGTACCATAGGACAATTAAGATTGTTCGAATGGACACGATGTCGATACGATAGTCGATTTGAAAGTTCAGTCGATTCGATAGTTCATAGACAAGGAAAATCGTTCGATTTTGGCGTCGATGTAAAGATAATGGGTTAGTGTCAAAATCCCCATTAGGTATCCCCTTCAATGGGGATTTTGAGACTTTTAGTCTCATAATCCCCATTACTGTGGAAATTTGGAGTAGTGGGGATTTTGACGCTAAAAGTCTCAAAATCCCCTTTAAGGGAAAATAATTCTATTTTTCATTACTATCCCTATCCTGGGTAATTTACATGCCTAGATGAAAAAATCTACTGCTTTATTTTATGTGATGAACTAAAACTTCTAATAGTACCGTAACTACAGCAGGTACTTAGTACCTAAGATACTATGACACTAAGATAGTGATAAGGTATAGAATAAGGTAAAGTCATAGTCCATTTTTTATTCAGGGAATAAAAACGATATGAAAATTTGTCCTTGTTCAAACATAATATAAAAGAGTAATCGGTGTACATACATAAAAAAAACCTATCAACTTGATAACCTCCTCCTTTTGGAAGTCGGTTAAATATATGTTAATCGATGCCTTTAAGAAAACTATCGATACAGTAAATATTTGATGTACCATCTCTAACACTAGAGACGGCGCGGCGTACTGGAATGAAGCCCCGTTTTTTTCAATATTCATTATTTATTTAAGAGGCGTGGCTGGGACGTGTTCGAACCGCAATTAGATCTGGGTCAAGGTCAACTCTTGAGTATAGGGCTTTTCTTTTATGTTTGGAGATCTTATCCTCTCTGTTAGCTTATGAAAAAATTATTGGTTTGGTCTGTATAATTGTTATCTATACTTGCATCTATATATATATTTACGAGTTTATGGTTCTACTTTAAACTTATCCCATCCTATTATTAACAGTAACAAAACAGCATAAACGTTTTCACAATCACAGCCCCACACTAAGTTCAATGATTTGTCTCTCGACACAGGTCATACATTCACATCACACACACAATAACAATTAGATCCATTTTTTCCACATTTTTTTCTCGGAGAAAAAGTACCCCGACTCTCTATATCGAAAACAGCTGCACCAATTTTCACCAAACATATATCTTTGTTCTTAGCTAAGAACACTCTCGATCAAGTCACCTTACAAACCAAGAAAAACTAAATCATATCAGTACACAAATACACAGTACAAATTTTTAACACGTCTTTTTCGTAGGGACTTAAAAATAATTGAAATCATTGAGAGTTAAGACTCCAATAAGCCCCAGAACAGTTCCACGTTCTAAACCCAGCAATTTGCTAGTCATTATTTGTTCTAATTCGAAGCGAAAAGGGGTGAAAACCGGATATCCTAAAATTTTCGAGGGGATTACTAACCGAGAAGAGTTTACGTCGGCAGAAGCCCTGAAAATTTGTCTTAAGCTCTTAATTGAGCTTTAAATTAATTTATTTCAGTAATAAAACTTAAATGCCCTTTTTGGGTGTTATATTGTACACGAGGTTTAGATGGTTTTCAGGTGGATATGTTTGGTTTGCTACATTGGAACATTGAACCTACTTCCAATTTACAAACCAATTTTTAAACCTATTCCTCCTTTTTTGAGAAGTCGGTAAATTCGATTTTTTTTTAGTTCTGCTTGTTATATATTGTTTATTTTTTATGTTCCTATGCTACCTTATATAATTGCCAGCATACGTGAAGAAATAAGATTTTGTGTCTAGTTGGTCCTATTAAAATAAATAAAAGGAGGGGGAGAGGAAGGGGAAATGGGTAGGAAAAGCCCCTCGAACTCTTGCCAAGGAGATATATAGTTTTATTATGGGTTTTTTGTTAACGATCCGGTAAAATTATTAAAACCGGTGTAGGGAGGAGAACGAGGAGGGAGAGGAAGGGGAGACGGAAAGTTACCTAATAATCTACCGTTATTACACATTAATACTCGAAGAAGTTCCCAACTTTGGGTAAATAACACAAATTTACCAAAGCCATTTTCGAGGTTACTTTATTAATGAGATTTTTAGGGTTGAACATCATAAATATATTTTAACGATACCTTTTTTGTTTCAGATGGATAAACGACGCGCAACTTTTGAAGAGCTGTTACTAACGCATAAATTTAAAAGTTTGACTATATCACAACATTTAGAACAAAATAGTGCTAGTCAAAATAACCTTTAGTGTAAATAAAAAAACTTGCAGTGTCTAAAATGGTTATTATACGGTGATCATAATAATGCGGGCAACACCTTAAAAAAATAGTGTAACATATATTTTAATTCAATTTCTTTAATCGTATCAAAATATGGACCACTTTTAAATAAAAAAGTTATGAAAGAAAAGTTAAAGCTCGAAATTAATGTAGGTAGTGATAATTAATTTCATAGTTACAATTGAAGTGTTGTATTTCATATAGTTTCTTAACCTCAAAATGAAATTCAATCAACAAGAAATAAGACAATGCCGACTTTACCCGTTGTCGTTCAAAATTCAACCCTAAGTAACCCAAAACCTAAACCAATAAATGGTTGACAATTAGCACGAACTGTACCATCATATCTCGTAACATTCAAAATCGTTTAAAGTGTAATTTAAATGAAAACAACTGAAAAACTCTCTGCTTGAAGAATGAAACTTAGCGTGAGCGCATACCGTGCGCATGCTTCTGCCCACAAGAAAATCTTGACATCATCATATCAGCAACACTATGGGAGCACCGCCGCGCCGCCTGCCTGCAACCCTATGCCGACCAACTTTACTCCTCAACAGGTTAGTTTCGAAGTCATACTAAATTTGTTAATATTATGTTTACTAAGTAATTAAGAAAGGATAGTAAAAGCAAGAATAGAGAATATTAATTTATTTAAAAACTTCATGTACAAATTCTAAGTACATAGGAGGAATTAATGCTACAGCATTCTCTATCAGTCATCCTGCTATATTCTTCCAACTTCACTTCTGCATTTTTATCGTGTGAATATTGCAAATACGAATAATTAAACGCAAGCAAAGCTTAAAAAAACCGACTTCACCGCTTTATCTTTGGAACCTTGATCAGATTCAATGTATTTAACACGCATTATTGACTATAACTCAAAAACTAGAGATCAGATCTTGAACAAATTTCAATGGGAACACATGGAAACCATTAGCTTTCAAATTAAAAATAATCATCAAAATCAGCTCACAACGAAAGAAGTTATGAGGTAACTTTTGAAGTCGGTTAAACGAGAAAATCGTCAAAGTAGTCCACGAAATAGGCATTATTGACGATATTTCAAGAACTGCTCATCAGATCTTGATCAAATTTAAATGGGATCAATAAGAAGGCAACATCTTTCAAACTAAAAAAAAAAATGCGAACTTGGCTCACGTGGAGAGAAGTTATGAGGTAACACATATGAAAAAAATACAGTCGAGTTGAGTACCTCTCCTTTTTTGGGAAGTCGGTAACAAGCCCACAGTAAATGTTAACCTAACATCCACGTATCTAAAATGTTATTAATAATGTTAATTTAAAGAGAAAAAAATACGCAAAGACATCATAACAAATACTACTCTCACAATACTATAAAAAACATTCACACACCAATAATGAATGACGTTTCGTGAAGCTCACACACAAGCAAAGCTTAAAAAACCGACTTCACCACTTATATTTTGTATTTCGTTGATTTTCTCAAAAAGCGCTGAATCAATTTCGATAAAATTTATATGGGACCACCTCTAAAGTATGATCTACCAAACGAAAAAATAATCTTCAAAATCGATTCATATTGGCAGACTGATCGCGCAACATACATACGAAAAAAACACAGTCGAATCCTCCTCCTTTTTTGAAGTCGGTTAAAAAGGTCTCCAGCTTGTGTTTGAGGAAAACAAAAGGCGGTAGAGTAAAAAAATTAGGTATACCTAAATCTAGACCATTTCCATCCAATACTAAGATTGATTACGTTGCGTCCTTCCAGCTAAATGACGGACGACTATCACACTCCCAGTAAGCAATAAGGTCATGGCTGGCTTACATTGGTGCCTTCAGCCCTTTCAGCGAATGTTTTCGATGTGCTACTATGGAATAAAGGCTTCTTGTTCTCGACCAGTCTTTGAAACTGATTTGCAAGTGAATAGGAGCTTTTAAGGTATTTATTACTAAATTTGCTAGCCAAATTATTCTTACCTACTATATTTTCCATATTAGAAAGAGACGAAACATAAACGCTTTCACACTAGCCCACACCAAGTTCGATGACTTGTGTCGTGGGTCCCGAAAAAAATCACATCAGAAACACAATTGTCTAGTGCCTAACTACTTACGTAGTTCCCTAACCTAGGAGTAGCACTTTCTGCATATAAGGATGCCGTATGCAAAAGACCAGACTTTCCATCAGATGAGATAGTAGTGAAATTTTTTTTTTTTTTTTTTATGATATATAGGCAAGCATTTGACCACTATCTCACCTGATGGGAAGTGAAGATGCGGCCGAAGATGTGACATGCTTGCCTAGAAGATACCTATTCACTCTAGACTTGAAGACACCCAGATTGTACTGTTCGGGAAACAAAGACGCAGGCAATGAGTTCCACTCCCTCGCTGTACGGATAATAAACGTAGAAGCAAAACGCTTCGAGCGAACCGGAGGTACGTCAACCATATAAGGATGACGTTTGATAGTCTGTCAAAAATAATGAAATGCTTGTCTATCAAAAAAAAAAGAATGGCTTCTAATATACAACACCTTTCTTCTTGTACAGGGAGTTGAAATACACAATAACTCACCTGTGAACTGCCCGTTGGCTTAGTTGATTGAGCGTTCGCCTGCTAAGCAGCAGGTATCGGGTTCGAATCCCGGCGGGAACACAAGTTTTCTCTCCTAGGAAAATATGTGTTTATGGTTGTGGTTGTGATTGTGTGTGCGATGTCAATGTTTCCGGCACCCACGACACAAGTCATCGAATTTAGTGTGGGGGTTTGAGTGTGCACCGTTAATGTCGTGAGAGCTTAACAATTTAGAAACTATAAAATTGATATTGAAAACTAATCGTATGAGAAATCTTACGCAGTAGAAGGAAATTCAATAACGTACGAACATCGACGGAAGTTTCCATGTAACGAGTTCTACCTGTTTGGCCCGGATGTCGGCGAATATTTAAAAGTTTTCCATATCGAAATAGATGTAGGTGACATTCTTGAAGTTAAGAAGAAATCGCTTATAAATATTGGTGTATAAAGCTTGGAGAAAAATCTGTTGCTAACTGCCCGCTTGGTGCCCACCAACAGATTTTTCTAAGCAGCATCGGGTTCGATTCCCGATGGGGACACAAGTTCTCCTCCCAAGGTGAAATTTGAGTTTCTTTTATTATTATTATTTTTTTTTATTCTTTTTTTTTATTCTGGATAGGCAAGCATTTGACCGCTACCTGATGGAAAGTGACGATGCGGCCAAAGATGGAACATGCTTGCCTAGAAGGTACCTATTCACTCTAGACTTGAAGACACCCAGATTATACTGTTCAGGGAACAAAGACGCAGGCAATGGTTGAACAACGACACCCAGAACCAGAAACACAAATTTCATCTTTTATTTCAACTTGTGTTTCCGCCGGAAACATTCACATCACACACACAAGTGTGTGATGTGAATGTTTGATGATGTGATTTCCGGCATCCATGACCACATGTAATTTCACTTAGTGTGGTGCTGTGATTGTGAAAGCGTATATGGCGTTTATCTTTGAGAGCCAATTATTCTAGGTTTGGCATGTTTACCATCCTCAATTCAAATGGTAAAACGATTTCCTATCACAACTAGAAAACCATGAAAATATCCCATAAACGCTTTTGGCATAAAGTGTGTTGCACTCGACACTACAATAATATACTGTTGCCAACTTTTACTACAAGTTTAGCCATATTTAGCTGACCTTAATCAGTCTTAATGTGGCTAATTTTGTCCATGATGTGCATCAGTCCGAGCACGATTGTCGTCACTGGCGATTATAGAGCGTATGCTGTAGCATACAGGGACGCATTTAGTGAAGTAAACTACGCAAGGTCGCGCGTGCGGTTCTCAGATTCCATTTTCTCGGATTCGGATCACGTATTGTTAAAGTTTTCCGTATAATCCTTTATAATTTATTAAATATTTAAAAATATTGGCTGTTCGGACAAATCTATCCTTCAAATTTTAATGACATTGACGTTTGCCTTGTTGACGTGACGGATCATCTCTTTGTATACTCTTTGGTTGTAAATTAAAAAAAAATCGAATTACATTCTAATTTCCAACATTGAAGAGACGCTTCATTTTCATTGACTCTCCGCCTGATCCCAGATCCTCGTTCCACCAACGGATTTCGAACAGCTAAGCGCTAATATACATTGGCTAAATAAAAAGATGATTTCACTAAGTTTCCTATTTGTTAATAGCATTTATTTAAGACATAAGCCAAAAGCTAATTCGACGAAAAAATCTATCGAGTGAAACTCATTCAAACGTGAAACTGGCTAAATGAAGAATAGAAAGAGACTGAAAAGTCATTCATCGAGCGAGATCTCTAGATTAACTTGGGTAGTTCAGTACTTTGTCTTTTCGTCTGTCCATCCGTCAGTCCGTCAATCCGTTACTGCGTCCGTCCGTCTTTCCATCAGTTTGTCAGAGGAATTTAACGTCTAACTAAATCATAATTATACCTAAGCAAATAACTTTAGGAAATATGTAAATCTATAGCCCAAAGTAATAAATTGCAAACAAATGATATAAATTACAATATTAAGGAGGCAAACATGCCATGCACGTAAGTAGGGAGATGAGGATTTTAAACTAATTTTTTTCTTTAAATAAAACCAGCTGGTTAAAAACAGTACAACGAAACATATGTGGTTTAATATTTCATACAAACATATCTAAACGCAAGCAAAGCTTATAAAACAACTTCACCGCTTATATTTTGGTCTTTGTTGCATTTTTCATATATGGTCCAACCCTGAAGTATCTCCCAAACAAAAAAATCATTTAAATCGATTCACAATTGGTGGAATTATTGCCTAACATGGAAAAAAAAACATGCGTAACATACAAAAAAAAACATAAAGTTGAATTGAGAACCTCCTTTTTTGAAGTCGGTTGAAAATACGAATAGACTTTTTTCACGACCTATTACATTGAACTTTTAAGCATCTCCTCTCTACATAGTATAAAACAAAGTCCCTTTCTGCGTCTGTCTGTCTGTTTATTTGCTAACTCCTCCTAATCCACGCAACGGATTTTGATGCGGTTTTCACCATCAGATAGTTCACAGGAGAATAATAGTTCTTCTATAATCCTAAAGAAAATTCTGCGATGGCATATCTCTATCTGTTACGAGAAGTAACTGGTTGGTGGTGTAATCTAAATAATAATTACTGTTTGAATTATCTATCTATCTATAATGAATTTTGCGTGATCTTTAGATTTGGAATTTTTTCTTTTCAAAAACTACTTGAATTTTTATATAAATTACAAAGAATATTTTCCCTCCGACTTTATAATAACTAATTATCTAGTATCTAAATGATTTGTTTATCTCCATACTCTAATGGCATTATATTCCAAAGTAAACGCATCTACCACACTTTGCTAATAGGCCTTGTGTAGTAAAAGGAAAGGTCAAGCTGCTCAACTAACGGACACCTTGCAAAAGCTTTGAGTCTCATACTTAGTTAATTAATCCCACACTGCATTGTTGAAAGCAAAATCTGACTTTATGTTGAGGAAATAGAGTCTTTTTTAAACGATAGTGGAGGGAATATTTTAATTGAGGACCATGTGGTCACTGGTAGTATTAGCATTGATTAGCACTTCAGATCGTTATTGAGAAGCTTGTGTTGGCTTTGCAAATATAACGTATACAGTGCAGTGCAAAAATCTAGAGTAAAGAATAGTTTAGTTTCCTATAGCGGTTTCCGGTAGCGTTTGACCACTATCTTACCTATCGCTAACATGCTTTTGCAGGACTTTGGTTAGTAGGCGAGAATTGTAAGACAAGGTCATACCATAAAAAAACTACTAGTATTTTTCCTCCTTAAGATACATTTGGGACATTTTTGTGAGTGTAATTGTGTGAGTAAAACGTACCAGCCACCTGATTCAGAACGTTCCGGTAACTTAACGAATCGATATGATAGGAAAACTTTATCTTTTAAAATAAATTTTATAACCAACCGAATTGTACGGTAACTGAGTTATCATATGGTTCTGAATCAGCGAACCAAACCGATAAAAAATCTTTAATTTTAAATTTAGTGAGTACTATTCGTGAAAGATTTTGTTTTTATACTCAATACGCAAGCATTTTACCTTGTGGAAAGCGAGGATGCGGCCAAAGAATTGCTAAGAAGACCTATTCACTAGAGTGAAGTCCTTGACTTGAAGACTTCCAGATTAAACAGTTCGGAGAACAAAGACACGGGCAATAAATTACACTCCTTCGCAGTACAGATGATAAACGTAAAAGCGAAGCGCTTGGAGCAAACTCGAGGTATGACAATTGATTATAAATAGTTAAAGATTGACAGATTATCTTTTTTTAAGTGGTAAAATGGGCATAAAATATAATAGCTTCCTGCCCTACAATAATGTCTCTGACTAGTAAACAATAAGCTTCCCACAAGCTAACATTAAAAACACACAAACAAATGACCAGCATTGAACTATTTGGACAACACATCATGTTACTGAGTGAAGCCATTTTCTAGATTTATAATTTTCAGTGGCTCGCAGTGCACCCTTACAAAGGGCACTGCACAATGCATGAGAGCGGCAGTAAGTTTGGCGGCCATGTTGGCGTGTGGCCTCTTTGGTTAAATTTATGGATATAATTCTTTTTTTTATAAATTTTTCTATTAGATTAAATGACGGCATAAATCAGTATTAATAAATAGTGATATTTTATTAACTAGTGATGTATATCTACAGGCCAATTGCCTATATTTCCTAAAACTAAATTAAAACTATATACAGCAAAGACCTAAGTTACCTACATCGAGATTATAAGTAACTCAAGTGCTCAAACCCAGTACCAGCAGGTAGCGTTCCCATCATGCTGGCGGCATTGCCTCTTCAAATTGCAATGCGAATACGTTGTAAATAAATAGTTGAATAATATGTCTCTCAAAAAAATTGCTTTTTACCCACGACGGATACAGAAGGGTGTCACAAGATCAACTTGTATAACTTGCATCTGTCAGTAGCATAGTAGCTTCCGATATTGGCCTCGATTCTGATGTACACACTAAATTAAATTTAAACTATCCCTGTCTCTTACAAAATTGAAACACAAGACAGAGATAGCATACATTTTAGTGCTGTCAAGCTAGTTTATCAATTAAAATATGAATAGCAGAAGCAGAAGGGCGCGTGTTTTTAGTCAACACCAATTACATACTCGACTAAGCTTGCATAGACATCTAAGTTCTGACTAACTTGACAGCACTAAAATGTATGCTATCACTGTCTTGTGTTCCTATTTAGTAAAAGAAGGAATAGTTTAAATTTAATTTAGTGTGTGACATCAGAATCGAGGCCAATGTTTTGATTTTTAGTTTGAAAGGTGATTTGGTGTTCTTAGTTATGTTTGATGAAAACCCGCTTCAAGATTTTCGAGGTACAGCCGATTAAATATTTTGATTTGCCACTTGTTGATCATACATTCTTCGACTGTTCTTGAATTTACCATAGTATTATTAGTATTTACTATATTATATATTCTTTTTTAATCATAACCCCTTTCATATCAAGATAAAACGTTAAATAAACTATCAATATTTATAATATATTTAGTCTTATAATTAAACGCAAGCAAAGCTTAAAAAAAACCGA